>JAEOAD010000044.1:3611250-4217500 GCA_036365145.1 Orientallactaga sibirica | reverse complement strand
CTTTTAATTATTCTTACTTTTTTTTTTTAAGATTAGGAAATCAAGACTTTCCAAGCTCTGAAGGAAATGGAATGATGATTACCAAGAGAGATGACAATGTCCCTTGGAAGGAAAAACAGAAAAAACACAAGCGTGCGTGCAAAGGTTTCTTCTTTCATCTTTGAGTCCAGCTAGGGTTACAAGCTGGGCTCTCTAACTGCCGACTGCTCTGAGTGCGGGTGATTAAATTTTCAGGATGGCGAGAGCAAAAGTCAATAAAACACAAGGACGACTGCTTCGAACAAAGCTGGAAAGGGAACTGCACAGTAATCACTTCCGTCTGCCTCGCTGGCATTTGTCAGGATCTCTCAGGCCGGGCCCAAGAACTCCAGGGAGCTTCATGGGAATGAGTGTGGCCCCGTGTGCTTTTGCAGCGGGCGGAGTGGCTTACAGCCTTCTATCCAACCTGACACATGGATGCTCTGAACATCTGACGTCTTCTCCGTCTTCTTCTCAGGGAGAAGTAACTGCGGTGGGCATCATCAGCATAGGTGAGCCAGTGACTGGGTGGGTGTCATTGGGATAAGTGACCTGGGTGATTGGTGGACGTCATTGGGATAGGTTATCCGAGTGACCGTACTGGGCGCCATCAGGAAAGAGGGGCTGTGATGGGTGTTGTCAGAAATGAGAACCCAGGGTTACCAACTGGGAGAATCGCAACAGTGCAAGACGGTGATTCAGGTGGCCCATGAGGTTGCACCAGAGTCTAGGAATGGGTCTAGCCATTGGACACGGTGTTGCGTCCAATTTTAAAGCTTTGGGTTTGAAAACAAGGTGAAAACCAGGAAGAGGGTGAGGAGAGGTTCAAGGTGCAGCCCGCACTGATGTGCAGGCACCGTTTCCAAGAACAGAGACGTGGGCCTGCGCAAGGCTTCCCTCCACGGGTCAGAAGGGCAACAGGAGGTGATGCAAAGAACAGAAACAACCAGGGTCATTTCTACAGGAAGAGGAGAGCCAGCCACCCTTCAGACTTCCAAAATGTCTTAAGAACTGTTTTTCAAAACATTTTGGATCCGCTAAAACCCGGAACACATCGTCACAAACATTCTTCCATTCAATTTGTTAAACCCTTGTGAGTTCAGGGGGCTTTTGCTGCAGATGTTTCTGATGCATTTCTATTAACTTATCAACATGACATCTGGAAGAGCGAGACGATGTTCAAGGAGTATGAACTGGGGCTCATTCCTTCTAATCCAGGAATTCCACCTCAGCCACCCCCTCCCCAGCCCCAAGGGACACCCACAGCAGATCTGTCCCTGACCAGTCCCAATTCCCTTTAAAGAATTTGTTCTTTAGTGCCAGTCATCAAACCCACGGCTTTTATGATGCTAAGTTCCACCCCTGAGCTACCCTCACCCACTCAAAAACATTCTCCTCCCTCTCTTCCTCCCTCCCGCCCAGGTTTTTTTTTTATTGTCTTTTTTTCCTTTTTTCCATTTTTGGACTGTTGGCGAAGAGTATGTGTTGAATGGGGTTGAGTTGTGTTTGTGGATAGGAACACAGGGGTGTGGAGGTTAGAAGAGGAAACGGGGCAGAAGAGGAAACGGGGCAGAAGAGGAAACGGGGCAGAAGAGGAAAATGGGGCAGAAGAGGAAACGGGGCAGAAGAGGAAATGGGGCAGAAGAGGAAATGGGGTAGCCTCATGTATTGCTCTTCTGCTTATTTCCTGAGATGAGTCTCACTGAACCTGGAGCTCACTGTTTTTTTGGTTTGTTTGTTTGACTGGCCAACCATGGAGCCCCAGCAATCCTCCTGTCTCAGCTCCAAGACGGGCTTTTACATGTGTGCTGGGAATTGGACTCAGATCGCATGCCTGTACAGCACGTGCTCTTACACACTAAGCCATCTCCCTGCCACCCACCTTGTTTCATTTTTTGCATAGTCACTATGTGACCTAGACTGGCCTCAAACTTCACTCAGCCTCCAGAATACACCATCATGTTTGCTTTGGCCTTCACAAGCATTTTCTTTTCTTTTAATTTTAATTTACTTATTAGAGAGAGAAATGCAGAGAAAGAGAGAGTGAGTGAGAGGGAGAAAATGGGTGCACCAAGGTCTCTAGCCACTGTAAATGAACTCCAGATGCATGTGCCACCTTGTGCATCTGGCTTACATGGGTACTGGGGAATCAAACCTGGATCCTTAAGCTTCATAG
Organism: Orientallactaga sibirica; assembly: GCA_036365145.1. Lineage (NCBI taxonomy): Eukaryota > Metazoa > Chordata > Mammalia > Rodentia > Dipodidae > Orientallactaga > Orientallactaga sibirica. Next base: position 4,215,306 of record JAEOAD010000044.1, on the reverse strand, counting down.
GCAAGTGCCTTAACTTTTCTTAACATCTCTCCCTTCCTTCCCCCCTCCCTCCCTCCCTCCCTCCCTCCTTCCCTCCCTTTTTCCTTCCTTCCTTTCTTATTTTTTTTGGGGGATTCGAGGTAGGGTCTCACTTTAGCCCAGGCTGACCTGGAATTCACTATGTAGTATCAAGCTTGCCTCCAGCTCAGCTCACAGCAATCCTCCTCCCTCTGCCTCCCAAGTGGAGTGGGATTAAAAGCTACAATGCCTAGCTATCACAAGAATTTTCTAAAGTGTTAGAATAAACCACCGAAATGTAGGAAAGTTATTCAGGCACATAAGAGTTTTCTTCTTTGTTATTCTTTTCCATGAAAAGATGTTGAGAGCATACATTTACATTAATAGAAACAAATTTGAAACCTGATTAATTTGCTCCTGAAGTCAAGGTTTTATCTGAGAACCTACCACCTTCTTTCTTGTTTATTTGAGCTACATAGGCATGGACTTTTGAGAGAGCGAGTGAGAGAAAGACAGATCTATGTCTGTCACGTGACCAGGTGTGTGTCACAGAGGAGGAAACACAGATGTAATACTGTGTCATCCTGCTTTTTATTTATTTATTTGCAAGCAGAGAGAGAGAGAGAGAGAGAGAGAGAGAGAATGGGCACACCAGGGTCTCTTGCTGCTGCAAAGGAACTCCCGATGGGTGCATCATTTTGTGCATTTGGCTTTACGAGGGTATTGGGTAATTAAACTTGGGTCATTAGGTTTTGTAGGCAAGCACCTTAACCACTAAGCCACCTCTCCAGCCCCATCCTCCCTTTCTTAAAACCAGCCCTGGGCTGGAGAGATGGCTTAGTGGTTAAACGCTTGCCTATGAAGCCTAAGGACCCCGGTTCGAGGCTCGATTCTCCAGGACCCACGTAAGCCAGATGCACAAGGGGGTACATGCATCTGGAGTTTGTTTGCAGTGTCTGGAGGCCCTGGCTCACCCATTCCCTCTCTCTTTCTCTCTCTCTCTCTACCTGCCTATTTCTGTATCTCTCTCTCATAAATAAATAAATAAATAAATAAATAAATAAATAAATAAATAAATAAAATATTTAAAAAAAAAAAAAACAGCCCTCCACTTGCCAGAGTTCTAGGGGAGCCCAGAATGGTGAAGACAGGAACTGGGAGGGGCTTTCCCCCCTTGCTCTGTCTAGCTTTTTAGGGGGATTTTCATTATTTCACAGAGGACATCTGTGGTCAGGCACACATGTGACAGATCCAGGAGAGACACAGTGCAAGTGGAAGGACACTTTGCCCAGAACATCTTACTTTTTCCACACCCCTCCCAAGTCTTGTCTATATATATATATATATATATAAATTCTTGGGACATTTAATCAATTTCCGTCACATTTTCAAATTGTAGTTCTCCCACTGTAACTTTATGCCTAAGGAAGTTTAAAGCCAATGATCTCAAAAATAAACTCAGGAAGAGCTTTGAAACTGTGTGCTCACACATGAAAGACATGTAAGGAGAAAGCCAAGTGGGCTGGGACAATGTTCTCCCACCCAGCCTGTCACTGGCCCTCAGAATTCTTTGTACCTTGGGAATTTTTTTTTTTTTGGCAGCTTTATGTTTGAGATAAAAGTTTGGACCTTTTTATAATACATTTTCTTCCTTGGTATCTGATTACCACTTTATGTTGTGATTAATACATTTCACTTGAGGCCATCTGAAAAATTTAAAAAAACTATGTAAAAACAAAGCCAAATTCACCAACTGTCCCATCCTTCAGACTCAGCCCCTTGGACATTTCACTCTCTTTGCCCAGTGCACACACATATGTGCATGTAGTGATAGATATTTGAATGAGGTTGTGATTGAACTGATCTTAAATTGTATAGTATTGTTACATTGTAAGCATTTCTCTGGGTTTCTAGATATTTTAGTTTTAGCTATATATTTATTTGTATGTTTTGGTTTTAGCTTGGCTTAATTTTCCACTTTTTAGCTCCCCTTTCTCCCTTACCCTTGTAGCAGAGGATCCAAGAGTTGACAGGGACAGCAAAGATGTCCCCTGAGTAGTGATATGACAACGAATCTCATCATCTAAGAAAGAACCTTTCTGCTAGCCTTCTGTGGCTGCATCTGCTGGGGCCCATGGAAGCAACATTTCCCGCAGCCCCCCTCCTCCACATCGCTCCCTACCCTGTCCAGATCAGCACCCACACTGACAATGACCCCTGTTTGAATTTTCCCAAGAAGGTTAAGTCTCTCTTCCATGCTTTCTGCATCCTATTCCCATTCCCTGACAATTAGGTAGCCCAATCTGACCTCAAATTTGCCATCCTCCTGTCCTAGGCTTCTGAATGTTGGGATTACAGGAGTGTGCCACCATGCCTGGCTCATTGTCTCTTGTGATTTACTAAGCTCCTGGGGTACACTTTAAGTCTATCTGAGGTCCACAGCTCAGAGAAACACTACTGAAAAAAAGAAGAGTGACTTGGGGATGAGCAAGGCCCACAACAGCCACTGAGGCAGAAGCAGAGACAGAGGCAGAGGGACTGACCTCTATCTATCCCACAGCAGGCAAAGCCAAGTCCTCTGTGGTTTGGAAGCCCTGAAGACTTGTGCATGAGCCAGTGGCCCACTTCATCTACTCCATTCTCTGGCTGAGTTAACTGGATATAGGAAGCACGCCAGGGGTCTGTCTTTGGTCTTGTCATGTGCCTTGGGCCCAGTGCTAGACCTGCTCAGAAGTTTGAGCTTTCCCCCAATAGGAGTGACCTTCCTTATGACGACATTTGGGAGACTCACTGAAGCCTACATGTATGTACAGGACATGCTCAATAAATAGTAGGTGTGTTTGCAGCGTTTTATTAGCAATACAAAATGAAAGAAAATTCCAGAAGAATATACATTATAGTGGAATACATAGGAGGGAAAAAAACCACAAATTAGTAATAAGAAAAAAGATCAGAGAGGGCATAGCAGTTAAGGAGCTTGCTTGTGAAACCTAAGGACCCAGGTTCAATTCCTCAGAACCCACGTAAGCCAGATGCCCAAGGTGACACCTGTGCTCGAGGTCACACATGCACACAAGGTGGTGCATGCATCTGGAATTCAATTGTAGTGGCTAGAGGCCCTGGTGTGCCAATTCTCTCTCTCATAAATGAAATTAAAAAAAAAAAAGAATGTTTTAGCCGGTGAGCATGGTGGTGCACACTTAAAAAAAAAAGATGAGAGGAAGAAGAGGTGATTTCTGTCTTTTTCAATTTAAATGTGTCTCAGATGTCAGACTCAATGGCACATGCCAATGAACCACTTTTTGCATGGTGTCCTTAGAGGGTGTGCCACTTACAGTCCCAAAGACCTGTGGTCCCATTTCCCATCAGAAATAAAGGCTAGGAGCCTCGTGGGCCATCCTGGAAGAAGAATAAAGTTAGGTTTCTGTGTTGGGTCTCGGCTTTGCCGTGTGGGATCCGATGATACAGTTATTTAGCAGGAAACCACAGGAACAAAAACAATTTGATGAAACCCAGAGAAAGTGGGTCTTTCTTTTGTGGATGATAGCTGAACGCCACAGGCTGAGCCCCGACCCACCCGGAATACTCCTGGAGGCGCTGGGTTTTGACTCAGCTCTTTCACCAGTGCCTCATGCATGGGATTCCTCCTCTGTAAACAGAGGCTGCGGTTCCTATACCTACAGAATCAGAGCCCAAAGATAGCCAAGCGTGGAGAATGTGGTTCTCATTTCTTCTTAGAAGAGCATAATTTCCAGAAAGCACTGGGTGACCCAAGCGGACAGCCCCAGTGCGTCAAAGATGGTCAGAGAAATGTGGCTTTGCAGCCTTGGTAGGGAAGGGAAGCAGACCACCTTAGACTATCTGTCTCTGGCTCACACAAGGTCTGATAAATCAGGAAACTCATGGATTTGAGGACTTGGAAGGTAGAGAAAGAACCCTGAGAGTTCTCACAGCCCTCATGTCAGCATGGTGGATGGAGGCCCTTGTATGCAAAGTTCTGGTGCCTTAACTCAATTCACATTCACTCTCTTTCTCTCAATCTCGCTTGCTCTCTCTCATTACTTTCTTCTCCTCTCCTCTCTATACCCTAGTGGGAACTGGCAATGTTAAGCCAGTTCTAAATTTCCTTGACAAACTGAGATGGAGCTGCTCTGAATAAAAGGCTGACTTCAGAGTCATTCACATCTTTATCTTTTAATTTTGTTTTGTTTTTTTAAGGTAGGGCTTCATTCTAGCCCAAGCTGACCTGGAATTCACCGCGTAGTCTCTGGCTGGCCTTGAACTCACACGATCCTCCTACCGCTGTCTCCCAAGTGCTGGGATGAAAGGCGTGCTCTACCATGCCTGGACACATCCTTATCTTTTGAGGTGTGGTCTGTCTCCAGAACAGCAGCATGGACAGAACTTAGAATATTCAGACCCAACACCACCCAGATCTGTAGACTCTGCTAATTTTATATTATTAATTATTATTATTATTATTATTATTATTATTATTATTGGTTTTTCAAGGTAGGGTCTCACTCTAACCCAAGCTGACCTGGAATTCACTATGTAGTTTCAGGGTGGCCTGGAACTCATGGCAATCCTCCTACCTCTGCCTCCTGAGTGCTGGGATTAAAGGCGTGCCCCACTACACCCGGCTTGACTCTGGTAATTTTAATTAGGCTCCTCTGATGCTTCACACTCAAATGCGGGCTGGCTACAGTGAGAGGCACTAAGCTACCTGTACTGAGAATCCAGCTACAGACTGGAAGGCGTTCACATGAAAGTACACACACTTAGGGAAACCACTTTTTTTTTTTTTTTTTTTTTTTGAGGGAGGGTCTCATTCTAGCCAGGGCTGACCTGTAATTCATTATGTAGTCTCAGGCTGGCCTCGAACTCACAGCAATCCTCCTACCTCTGCCTCCCAAGTGATTAAAGTGTGCACCATTATGCCTGGTAACTTCAGTATACATATAATTTATTTAAGATAGAAAGAAAAAGAAAAAAAGCAGAGAGAGAGAGAGAGAGAATGAACATGCCAGGGCCTCTAGCCACTACAAACAAACTCCAGATGCATGCACCACCTTGTGCATCTGGCTTACATGGGTACTGGAGAATCAAACCTGGGTCCTTAGGCTTCACAGGCAAGCATGTTAACCACTAAGCCATCTGTCCAGTCCTTCATTATTTTTCTTTTTATATTGTTTTTTTGTTTGTTTTTCGAGGTAGGGTCTCACTCTAGCCCAGGCTGACCTGGAATTCACTATGTAGTCTCAGGGTGGCTTTGAACTCACGATGATCCTCCTACTTTTGCCTTCTGAGTGCTGGGATTAAAGGTGTGCACCACCATGCTCGGCTCCTTCATTCTTTTTTAAAAAGCTAAGTCTTGCAGTTCTGGGGTCCCAACGAAGGGCCTCACATATGATAGTCAACTTCTATATCATTGAGTTGCATCCCCCAGTCTTCATAAAGTATTGTGGAACTCTGACCCTTGTGTACAACATGGCATTTGCTGTCTACAATAAGAGGACCTATGGTCACCCATAGAAAGGTTACAAGGTAGCTCTAAGGGCCTGGGGGACCCTACCTTCCCATGGACATGTAAATAGTTAATAATTGATGGGGGAAGGAGGCTGTTCTTCAGTGGTGTAACCACCCACAAGTTGCCCATACTCCTGTAAGGTACCCCTCACCCAGGATTCTGTAAATCCCATTAAACTCATTGGTTCACCAAGCTGGACTTGGATGCAATTGTTTCATTGGTCTGTTGTGCGTCTGTTTGTATACATCTCCCCCCGGAAAGTCATGCTACAGGAAGCTCCTTTAAAACAGCAAAGGCAAAAGCTGAGAAGAGACAAACATATAGAGAAGGAAGGTAGGTGGCAGCGGTTTAGGGTGTGGGCGGGTTGGTTGGGAGAAACGAGATGACTGGCAATAGGTTCTGGGTTCATGTTAGCTTGATGACAATGTTCCAGCATTGCTTGGTGTGATGAATGCGCAACTCCGTGAATCCACTGACAAGTCTTTTCATCAGGTGAAGTGCATGATCAATGAACTCGAGCTCTATAAAGCTGAAAACACAAAGCCTCAGAGATACCAGAAAAGAGATCCCTATAGACCCAGATCTTAAGGTGCAACTCTGACCAGCCATGCCACTGCCCCAGATTCAGGAGGCTTACAGAGTGGGGCACAGTAGAGTTCACGTCCACAAAGAGGGGCTGGAAGGGGCGCCAGCCCTTAAACAGGAAAGATGTAGCACTGGCCCAGCTCAGCTTCGCCAGGGTCTACGGGTGGCATCTCTGTCACTTAGAAAGCCTTCTCTGACTTTGCTCCCAGAGCAGGTACTTCTGTGCTCATTCCTGCAGAGCCAGGGATGGTGGCTAGTTGTCTAGATCCTTCTATGAGCCCAGCATTCTCTGCCCAAATGCCCAAACCTGCATCTCAAGCTCTTGCAAAGTCTCTGCCCAGATTGGGCCTCCCTAGAATGAACAATAGATCTGCCCTGTGGACCATTCCTGGACCTTCAGCCCAGCAGAGGACAGCTGCTCATGGCAGCCTGGACACATGATCCCAAGAGTTCTATGCACTGCCCCTAAATGGGCACCAGGCTACCTCCTTAGTTGGCAACATGCCCACATGGAACTCTGTACAACCTGAGTATAACAAACTGTCACCTGGCTTTCCAGGCCACATGAAGGCAGATGCAACAGTGGGCTGACCAATGAGTAAGTGAGCTATTTTGGCCCATGGAATCACAATCTATCCTGTGTATTTGTCCTAAAACTGCAATTTTAAAGGCCAGTCTGATTGCTTTCTTTTCTTCTTCTAGTTTTGTGAGGTATAACTTGAGTATTTTTGGTTTTCTCTGCAACGTCCCATATTTTATAGGTAAATATTCATTATTCATTAAAGGCCATCTCAACTTTTCCTAACTTCATACATAATAAATATCGAGGATCTATTTTTTTTTTTTTTTTTTTGCTCCAAAGCAGCATAAGAAATTTTAGGACAAGCATGTTTAATGTGTTTGCCTTCATGTACGCCTCATAGTTGCAAAACGTGGTAGTTAGAAAAGAAACAGGAAGTGAAGCATAATAATAAAAAACCTCACTGAATATTTTACAACATTAATAGAGTTTAAGGCCCTGCCTGGGCTACTTTTGTTCTTGTGAAGGATGGAAGAGCAAATCTTACAACAAAAATGCAGATCCCTGGAGACTTGAAAAAAATTTTTTAATAACAGTAGCAGTTTAAGCGGAACTGTGGGGACTGGAAAGAGATTCACTCAGAGTTGAAAGACCTTTTCATGGGGCTTTGATTCTTCTTAACTAATAATCTGGTGACAGGATCCAAAAGGGTCAATTTTGTTCTTGTCGTCACATGCAACCCACAGCTTGAGCAGTAGAAATAACGTTACTTTTGTGCCTCTCAACATATTCTGTTCTGGGACTATTTTTTAGTCTTTGGAAGTCATGAAACTGTGGCCAGCTCACAGCGTGTCTCTGAACCTTCCTGAGTAGACAAGATGTCACCTGCACCAGGTGCTAAGTGGGCAGAGTCCCACTCACATGTATTTCTAGAGCACGCTATCCCATTCTGCATGCCTCTTGTCATCTGGATTCCTTGTGGGAACACACCATCTTTTCTTGGTAGGATTAAATTTAAATTCAGTAATTTGTATAGCACATGCTTCAAAATTCCAATCATTTTGAAACTGGCCTGGGGACGAGAGATAGGGAAAATGATCTCAGATAAGATGGGGTTTGGAAGTCTCTGAGGAGCTGCACTGCCCAATGTGGCACCCATATGTGCCAATTAACATTTCAACTTAATGCAATAGGTTTAAAAAAATCCAGTTCTTCTGTTATACTGGTCACGTGTGACAAGGGCTCAATAGTCACATGTGGCTAGAGGCTACCAATTTGGATGGAAGAATCCAGGGTACACCCATCACGCGCTGAATGTGAGAACACAGATGTGTTCTTGGTCGTTCCATTCAAGTCTTCTTTTTTGTTTTTTACATTATTTACTGATTTGAGAGGGGAGATGGAGGATGGGCACACTAGGGCCTCCAACTGCTGCAAACAAACTCTAGACACATGGCTTATGTGTGTCCTGGGGAATCAAACCTGGGTCCTTTGGCTTTGCAGTCAAGAGCTTTAACTGCTAAGCCATTTATCCAGCCCTCAAGCTTTCTTTTACTCTTTTTTTTTTTTTTTTTTTTTTTTTTTTGAGAGGTAGGGTCTCACTCTGGTCCAGGCTGACCTGGAATTAACTATGTCGTCTCAGGGTGGCCTCGAACTCTCGGCGATCCTCCTACCTCTGCCTCCCGAGTGCTGGGATTAAAGGTGTGCGCCACCACGCCTGGCTTTCTTTTACTCTTTCTGATACTAGAATACCAATTTCTGATGATGGTTTATGTTCTAACTTAAATCCAGTTTTCTCCTTTCTTTCTCTTGGTTCTTTCACTTTTTCTCACTCTTGTGTTCTCTCCGTTCTTCCCTTTTCTTTTTCTTTGACAGGTTTGGTGCTCACATGCTGGCCTATCCTCCTGTCTCAGCCTCCTGAGTGCCAAGTGCTGAGGTATGCCAGCATGCCCTGACCATTTATCCTCAAGTCCTAGAGCTACACAGAGGTTAATGTGCAGCATTGTGCATTTTAAAGGGGTAAATTTTGTGATCAAGAATTATGTCTAACTTTAAAAATAAAACCCAGTTGGTAAAATATCAGGCAATATTTGATGTTAGCCCACAGGTACACATCACACAGAGCAGCCAAGATGACTTCATTCAGAGGCAAATCTGAGAGAACCAATTCATTTCTAAAAATAGGCCAGAAAACCTCTACCCAGCAAGGCCTCTCGATCACACTCAGAAAAATAGTTCACATACAGAACCATGGTCAAGGGACCAAGCAAAGACCTCCATTCACCTCTTCCCACCATTCTGCCCACCTCTCCTCCTTTTCTTAATGCTCCACCCACCTTGCCTTCTATCAATCCTTGCTCTCATATTGGTCAGTGTGGTCCAACCTTATGGCTCCATTGGGCATGCTCTCTACCTGGTAGTGCCTCCTCACCTCAGAGCTGCCTACCGTCAGACATCTCCCTAGAGGCGTCTTCTGTGTCCATCTTCTCTACGGCTCCTGATCCCACGATCTTGCTTGACCTTCTGTACTGCTTACCTCATCTAGTGCTTCTCTTATTTTTATACCTGGAAGTTTGGAGATGTGGCCCTCAACCACGTGTCACTGCAGAACTCCCTGAATCCAGCCAAGTGGCCATTGTTGCATTCAATAGACATTTGTTCTTGATCAGAGGCTGGCCAGGGATGGGGAGTCCTCCATCAACTCTTCTGGTTGGAAGATTGTCGTCAATGACCATGCAGGGAGCTCCAAAAGGTACACATACCTCAATCCCATTCCTGGGATCTTATCCACTAGATCTGCAAAGAGGCCCAAGATTGATCTACTTGTTCAACTTCCACTGTTCAGCCAGTTGCCTCATTTTCAGAGGAGGCAATGAGACTCCGACTTCCTGAGTCCAGTGATAAGGCTGGTGGTCAAGTCTAGACTCTCCAGGCACCGGTCCACATCTGCATGGGAGTCCCACTACACCACATCCGTGAAATCCCTGCTTCCCCTAAGGAGACTCCACTCTGAACCAGCAGGTGGGAAGGACACTTCAAATGGATCAGAAAGCAGAGCCAGGTTAGCCCTGAACTTGTTCTATCTTCTCCTACACGCTCCTGGGACTCAAGCCCTCCCCCTGGCAGAGCACACAGCTCACTTCCCTTTGACTGCCTGGCTCGGGAGCTCTTCCGACCTCTGCTGTGGGAATCTGTCAGCTTGCCTAATGGAGAGGAATCATCTGATTCTCCGCTTTGCCCTGGTAATTCCGAACAGGCGACATGTGTTAGAAACTGTTAGCCTGCAACTAAGTGAAGACAGGAAGAGATAAGGAGAGAAGGACAGTCTCTTTGGGAAGTTTTCACAGATACTTAAGCGACTGTGAGAAGAGCTCAGATATTTAGGGCCAGGAATCCTGGGAAGACCACTCTTGTCACCTGGGGCAAATGAAATGACACAGCTATTTAGGGAGTTGCTGATGTCATCTCCATCTGCCAGGTATGGCTTGCTAGTGAATACCTCAGGGTGCTAGCTCAATGAGTGAAGGCCTTCTTCATCATCAAAGAGGCAGGATGTGCCCATAATGTCACCCAGCTTATACCTTATATACTTCAGGTTATTAAGTGGATAGATGGCGTATCTTTAGATTGAAGCAGATAAAAGACTGATAGCATCTATCATTTTTTGGCAAGTGGAAATGCCATTTTATTTTATTTATTTGAGAGAGAGACAGAATGGGTATGCCAGGGCCTTGAGACATTGCAAAGGAACTCCAGATGTATGTGCCACCTTGTGCATTTGGCTTACATGGGTCCTGGGAAATCAAACCTGGGTCCTTTAGGTTTGCAGGCTAGTTCCTTAACCATTATGCCATTTTGCCAGCCCAGCATATATCATTTCTTTCTGCAAGTAGTGATTTCTTATGGCTCAACCATAAACAGTGGTTCTCATTCTAAAAGAGGAACTTTGCCCTCACCTGAATTTCACCTTGGACAACACTTCATCCTTTTCTGGCTAATGGGGTCAACATGCCAAGGTGATCTCACAGAGCAGAGGCCAGAGTGGACACTCTGCAGCCAGAATTACTGCCCCCGGGTCTATACTCACTTTGATGGACTCAAATTGCTTTCCTAAAAATTAGGTACCAAAATTTTAAAACTCCTCAAACTTCAGATTCCCTTTGAATATTACATTCTGGAAATTCTCATTGGAATTGTGACAAGGATTGGCGGATGAAAGTGATTTTAGTTATTTTGGAGGCATCGTCTCGTTACATAGCACAAGTGGCCTTGAACTTTTGATCTTCCTATCGCAGGTCTCCTGGATGATGGGATTACAGATGCATGCCACCAAGTCTGGTACAGGGCTACGTTTCTTTTTAAAGTGGAACATATATAGGTAAAGCTAAGTGGTGTAGCACTTGCCTAACATTGTCCAAAACCCTGGATTTGACCTCCAGCATTAAAATAAAATAGGGCATATGCAATCCATGCTCATCAAAGATATAAACTTCACCAATGTGATTGCTAAGCTCTGGTGGTCAACTTGACAAGATTTAAAGTCACCATGTTCTACCAAGTCCACTCCCTTCTCTGCACACCAGCCGCCCTCTCCTTGGTCTCTTTGAGAAGGTTCGCTTAGTTACAGGGACCATCTAGGTAGAAAGAGAGAAAGAGAGAGAGACAAGACGCAATACGGTTGGGGGATGGCATCTGTATGAACATCACAAACAAGAACATGTTTTCACAATCTCCACCAACGGGAATTCTCCCGCCTCTCTCTGTAATCCACTCCTAATGTTGAGCAACCCTCAGCATCAGGAAATTCTGCCATAAATAACCCCAATCCTTCACGCAGCTTAAACCCATTTCCTCCAGCTCTCGGCTCCCTGGAGATGGGGAACAGCTGGTCGCCATTCTCAGTACCAAGCACTTCGTGGATGGGATGATTGGCTCCTGGCTCCGGCCCACTGTCGTAATGAGGAACCTAACTGGTTCCACATTCTGCTGGCTGCACAGGCATGTAAACCGGGAGATAAAATGTGTAGCATGCTGAGCTTCAGAAACATGCCATTGGAGGAGTCTGGTCCCTCTTCATGTCACCAGGCTGTTCACAGTCTATAAACTTTCGAGTGTGAGATTTCTACATGGAAAACATCATGTCTCTCTGAGGCCTGCTCCACACTGTGAACATAACATCAGATAATGCAGAGTCTCCTAATGCTACCGACAGACACAGCGTGCAGTGAGCCTTTTCTAAGCCCTTCCTGGGCTCTCTTGTTTGCGCCGTCACACGTACCCTTCACAGAAACACACTGGGCACGCAGGCTCAGTCCCACTTTGAGGGGAGGAGGCTTCATCCCATAGATTCTTCTGTCCATGTTCATCTGCCACTGTGCAGGGGAGTAAGGGTCCCACCCAAGCTGTCAGCTGTTAGAGCCTGTGCTTGCTCTACCGTCCCTCATCCAGCACACGAACCAGGGGCTGCTAAATTCTGCATGCTTCATGACATGGTCTTAATGCAGTCCTTTGCCTTGCTGACCATGGTTGGCCAGCAGAAGCTAAGAAGTCATGGGAGAATCAGGCAAGAGATCAAAGATAAAATTCAAAAGGACACCATGTCACTATTATTTTCACATATACGGTCTAAGAGACATTCTGGTTTTGTTAGATGCAGACACTAAATGGTCTCACAGTACTCAACTCTGTGACAGAGTCCCAAGCACTTGCTTCAGAGTCCAGCTGGGGTCAGAAGCCAGGTGTGTCCATATACCAACTACCCGCCTTGGATACGGTCCTGTCAGCCTTGGTGTCATCGGCAGTGACATAGTGATAGTAGAAGTTGCTTCATGATGCTGGTGGAATGCTTGCTCCCTTTCTAGCCCCTATCCAGCTACAAATTTCCTAACTGCATTTATTTCTACTAGAATTGTGCCACAATTCATCCCTTAGAGACAAGGATTGGTTCTGAGATCATAGGGTGATTTTAATCACAGTGCAAATGTCACTGAGTGTACCTACACAAACCTGGGTGGTCCAGGGCAACCACTTGACATTGTTTTTGGTAACCATGGGATGCATTAGGCTGCTGATGGTATAATACCATATTTTGTTACACAATCAAACTTTTGAATAAGTAAAAAGAGTACACTCTGAAGATAGTGATAAAATACAGAATTGCAAAGCATGGTGATTCACTCCTGTAATTCCAGCACCCAGGAGGCTAAATCAGGAGAATAGTGAGCATGAGGCTGGCCTGGGCTTCATAAGAGAAACCCCCATTAAAAAAAAACATGTAATTGGGCTTTGGGCTGGAGAGATGGCTTAGCAGTTAAGGCACATGCCTGCAAAGCCTAAGGACCCTGGTTCAATTCTCCAGGTCCCACACAAGCCAGATGCACAAGGAGGCGCACACATCTGGAGTTCGTTTGCAGTGGCTGGAGGCCCTGGCATGCCCATTCTCAGTCTCCCTCTCTCTCTTTCCCTCTCTCTGTCTCTAATAAGCAAATAAATAAATCTAAAAAAAAAATCTTTAAAAAAATACATGTAATAGGGCTGGGAGATGAATCAGTGGTAAAAAGTGCCATGCAGGTGTGAGGGCCTGAAACCATCTGAGTTTGATTCCCAAGAACCCATGTGAACATGTGGATGTGGCCACACATGCCTGTAACCCCAGACCAGTGGGGAGAAGAGCCCAGAGAATCTCTGGGAACTATGATGTGAACACTGTAGGTCCATGTTCTGAGAGAGAGAGAGAAAGAGCTCCATCTCAAGGAACTACATGGATGACAATGCAGGAGGATGTCTGGCATTCTCTGGCCTCCGTATGCACACGCACATGGAGACACCACACGAATGCCACACCATACATGCTACACATACATGCACATGCAAAAAATACATTATAGCAATTACATAACCAATAACAAGTTTGCTTAGTGTCCTTATGAAGTATGACCTACTGCTAACTGTACTCTACTTTTGTATGACCCACAGTGTAGTAGGCTGTTTGCATCAGCATCATTACCAATACTGGTAATGAATGAAGCTGCAATGTCACCAGGTGGTAGACGTTTTCAGCCCCATTATGCTATTGTGAGACTGCTATCATCCATGTGATGTGTCACTGACCCGTGTTACATTTATGCACACGCACCTCAGGATACATGCACATGACTGTATTATTTTATTTGTTTCTCTGGTTTGATTGCATAACATTGCCTCCCTCACTTGGTCATAAACTCAACAGCAAATATGCTTTGCCTGATTTATTCACTTCTGTATCCCCAGCTCAGTGCTTGCTATGTGGTAAGGACTCTGCAGAGTGACCAAGTTCTCAGCGGGAACACTAAATCAAACCACCTATGTCAAGCACGGTGCAGATCAGTGTTGTCCACTCCTTAGAGGCTTTCTCCTTCATGAACAGTTTGTTGTTTAACTGTCTGATTCCTCATCCTGGGTTCCCTTCACAGCTAGGTGATGGTCACTTCCATCCGTTCTCCTTTGGAGACCTAGCCTGGTTACCGGGGCTCCTGCTACCTACACCAATGCCTCTAGACTGTTCCAGAACTTCAATTACCAAAGTAAGGCACGGAGACACTGTTAATTACTCGATACCACACACCTCCTTTTGGCTTGCCATCAGAATGCAACCTCAAGCCAAACTTGAGCCCATCTGGACAACTTCACCTCCAACTTTCCCACGTTCCTTGCCACTAAACATGACCATGTGACCCAGTCCCGCTGTGAGAAGTAGGAAGGGGGAGTTGTCTTTTGTTTATGCTCATGTTTTGTTTATGCAAAGGATACTGGCCCCAGGTGTGGTGGCGCACATCTATAATGTCAGAACTTATGGGGGAGAGGAGGGCTGAGACAGGAGAATCATGGGCCAGCTGGAGCGTGAGAGTGAGAGACTGCTTCAAACAAGCAGACACCAACAAAGCCAAAGGAAGGAAGAAAGCAAGGGAGGGAGAAATGAAGGAAGGAAAAGATTCAGTAGCTATCGCCACTACTTTCTTCTGAACCTGCCCCTGATGCCCAGGCAACATCAGCTAGTGTACCATCATGACAGAAACAGCTCAGGATGGAGAAGCAGCAAAAGCAGATGACCCTTGATGACGTTGTGGGCCACTCATCGCCCTCTACTTCCTGTTATAGTAGAAAAAGAAAAAATAAAGCAACTTTTTCCTTTTGGTTTTTCAACACAGGGTCTCGTCCTAATCCAGGCTGACCTGGAATTCATGATGTAGTCTCAGGGTGCCCTTGAACTCTCGGTGATCCTCCTATTTCTGCCTCCCAAGTACTGGGATTAAAGGCGTGCACCATCACGTTCAGCTAAAGCAACTTTTAAGAGTTTACTGTTGCCAATAGCAAAATTTCTTAACTGATCTACCAATTTGATAATCTTCCCTCACAATGATAATTCTTCTCATTTATGTCAGTATTATTATCATGTCCCAAATCCTTAGGCTCAAAGTAGTGAGTTATCTTCAGATATAAAAACAGGTAAGACATCCATTTCTAAGTCCTGTCAACCCACTGAAAATGTCTAAAGTGGGCTGGAGAGATGGCTTACTGGTTAAGGTGCTCACTTGAGAAGCTTAAGGATCCATGTTCGACTCTCCAGGTCCCGTGTAAGCCGCACGCACAAGGTGACCCTGGCACACAAGGTTGCACATACACACAAGGTGGCACATGTATCTGGAGTTTGACTGTAGTGGCTTGAGGTCCTGGCATGCCAATTCTCTCCCTCTTTTCCTCTCTCTCACACATAAAAAGTTTCAAAAAAAAAAAGTGTAAAGAAAGTCAGTAAAGATATACACACAGATGTTTACGTTCACATTAACAAAAGACAGAGTGGGGGCTGGAGGGATGGCTTAGTGGTTAAGCGCTTGCCTGAGAAGCCTAAGGACCCCAGTTGGAGGCTCAATTCTCCAGGACCCACATAAGCTAGATGCACAAGGTGGTGCATGCATCTGGAGTTTGTTTGCAGTGGCTGGAGGCCCTGGTGTGCCCATTCTCTCTCTGCCTCTCTCTGTCTCTGCCTCTGCCTCTTTCTCTCTTTGTCTGTCTGTTGCTCTCAAATAAATAAATAATTTAAAAAACTTTAAACAAAAAGACAGAGTGGTCATTGATTGATTAGGAATATAAACTTATGATGGGGCTGGAGAGATGGCTTAGTGGTTAAGGCGCTTGCCTGAGAAGCCTAAGGACCCATGTTCAACTCTCCAGGTCCCACGTTGGGCAGATGCACAGCATGGCACATGCATATGGAGTTCATTTGCAGTGGCTAGAGGCCCTGGTGCGCCCATTCTCTCTCTCTCTGCCTCTTTCCCTCAGTCCCTCTGTATCTAATATATAAATAAATAAACCGATAAATTATGATAAATAATAGATTGGAAATGACCATTTTATAGTCATTATATTAGCCACTTGGTTTGTCACTCTAATAAAATACCTGGCAGAAACAGCTTGAGGGTGGAACGGTTGCTTTGCTCATTGTTCCAGAGCGTTCAGTGTGGGCAGAACATGATGGCAACAAGAGCATGTGGCCGAGGACAGCTGTTCTGATCACAGAGGACAGCAAGCAGAGAAAGGGAATGCTGCTGCCCGCTTAGCTTTCTGCTTCCCCACCCCCTCCCTTTCCATGCCGTCTGGTTTCCCAGCCCATTGAATGGTGCCGACTATATTTAGAGTGAGTCTTTCTCCCTCCGTTAATCCCCTCCAGAAACACCCTTACAGGTACACTCGAAGATATGTCTCACCAATCTCCTAGGAGACTGTAAATCTATCCAAGCTGCCAATGAAGATGAACTATCACAGACATTAGCATATTTTAACTGAATATATTTTGCTGTGGAATAGAGTTGAAGGCATGTTCATGAGAAAATCAGGTTAAACATACTTCTGTTAATGGATGCAACATATCTGTCTTTTGAACAGGCACCTTTATGCTCTTTCCTCTGCTCCTGTCAGTCAGGTTTCTTGTACGTCCTTCCACATGGCACATTTATTCCTCACTGGTCTTTTACTCTATGACTCTCTGCTTCTGGAACATTCTCTCTGACATTCTGACTGTCCAAGTCTCTTCTACACTGTACAACTCACCACATCTTTTCTCATAAGCCTTGTCCAGAACAGAGCTCCTGGCTGGTATACTAGTGAGGCAGGTGGTAGTCCATCTAAGCCTGCTAGTGTGGAGATTTGGAAGAGAGGATAAAGTTCAGGCCTGCAGGTTCTACAATGTCCAGAATTATAGCAACAAACACCACACCCCAAATCAGCAGTCTCCACTCTCACACACACTTCCACCAACAGCAGGGATTTGTGTAAGCTCATCACTCTCCAGTAGTCCTGAGGCTTTTCCATGGGGACAATCATCATATGACAGTGTCCCAGCCCCCTGAGTAGCAAAGGACTCAAGCCTTAAAACCATGGCTATTCTCTCTGGAATTTTCTAGACTGGAAGTAGCAGATTTAAATGCCCACCTAGGGCTGGAGAGATTGCTTAGTGGTTAAGGTACCTGCCTGCCAAGCCTGAGAACGCCTGTTTGATTCTCTAGTTCACACGTTTAGCCAGATGCAAAAAGTGACACAAGGGCGCAATGCTACACTTGCCCACAAGGGGGCGCACATGTCTGGAGTTCGTTCACAGCGGCTCAGAGGTGGCTGGCACACTCCCTCTCTCTCTCTCTTTCTTTCTCTCAAATAAAAAAAAAAATGCCTACCTAGGGGATGAAGCTATGGCTCCCTGGGTAAAGTGCTTGCCACACAAGCATGAGGACCTGAGTTTGAGTTCCTAGCACTCACATGAAAGGCAGACACATTGGTGTTTACCTATAATCCCAGTGCTGGGGATGTGGAGATAGAAGGATCAATGGGACTTGCTAACTAGTTTAGCTGAATTGATGAGCTCCAGGCTCAGCATGAGACCCTGTTTCAAAAATAAGATAGAGGGCTGGAGAGATGGCTTAGCTGTTAAGGCACCTGCCTGCAAAGCCAAAGAACCTGGTTCTAATCTCCAGGTCCCATTTAGCCCCAAAGGACCCAGGGCTCAATGCGCAGATGACACAAGGGGGTGCATGCATCTGAAGTTCGTTCACAGCAGCTGAGAGACTGCTGCAGGCTCTGTCTCCCTCTCCACTCTTTCTCTCTCTGTGTCTCTCTCCAAAAATAAATAAAATAATAAAAAAATTTTAAATAAGGTAGAGAGCAATTGAGAATGACACTTGATGTTGACATCTGCCCTCCACACACATCCACACACACGTGTACACACAAGTGCATACCCTGGTCAGGTAAGTGATGTAAATGAGCAAAGTAATCTCAGACCTAAGACAAGAGTGGATGGTGGAAGAGGCTCCCAAGACCTCATCACTGAAGCAGACCTAAAACGAAGCCAACATGGCTCATGGAAATTCGCAGAAGAGGAGGCAGAAAGACTGTTAGAGCCACAAGTTGGGTCATTATGCACAGAGACATTGCCTTTTCCACATAAGAGATGGCTACCCCCACAATGCATGACCCATGTTCCCCAACGAGGAGAGTCCCTTCTGAGGAGGGAGGCCAGGGAGGAGGCTAACGATGGTACCAACATGAATGTTTTCACGTTATGTGCATAACTAATAATAATTTTAAAAGGAATGGATGGTGGGGACCATGTAAGTCTGCTGCGCAGCACACAGGCTGCTGCAATTGCTAACCAACCTCTTGTGTTCAGGTAGAATACAAGCCAGCCCACAACATCTCCTATTTTCTTAACAAAAATAGAAGCCAGGAAACCTAGAAAGTTCTCACTACTAAAACCATGTGTGAATAAAGTATATCAACTGTGGGGCTGGAGAGATGGCTTAGCAGTTAACTTATTTGCCTGCAGAGCCAAAGGACCCAAGTTCAATTCCCCAGGATCCACATAAACCAGATGCACAAGGTGGCACATGCATCTGGAATTTGTTTCCAGTGGCTAGAGGCCCTGGCATGCCAATTCTCTTTCTCTCTCTCTCTCTACTTGCCTCTTTCTCGTTCTCTCTCTCAGATAAATATATACGCTTAATTTAAAGTACATCAATTGTGGTCAGTCTTTGTTCTTCCAGGCCCTGATACGTGGGCTCTGTGCTGTGGCTCAAGGAGGACTGCCAACATCAGCGAGGCCAGGACTTCCCACATTACCAGTTAGGCTCTTCACCCGCACAAGATGACCATGCTCCATGTGGGGCTCTCCACGATAGCTCCTTCTCATGCCTCCACACACAGGCACGCTTGAGGAAGGATCCTCCTTTGCCTGGTCACAGAACAGTTAACTGTTTGGCAGGGAGGTCAGGGTTTTGGCTAGGTATTCACAGGAGCGGGGTGCCCATATGCTTCTAGCTCTAGCTTATGATTCATGCTCACAATTTCTTTTCCCATTTCACAATTCTCTTAACTTACAATATCCTAGGCCTGAGCATGAAATTTATATGTCATATGCTATAATAAAAAATCTCCAAGGACTTTTTTCCCCCTCATACAAAGTCCACATTTATTGTTTTCTTTCCTATATCCGAGACCTTCAGCTGCACCTAATTCTACGTTTGGTAAGCTTTAAATCCTCTAAGCATTTCCATCAGAAGTCTTTGCAGCAACTTCTTTCAAAATGTTGGTTTAGTGTTTTCCTATGGGGAAGTTAGGAATCTGAGAAAAAAAAAAACATTGGGCTGGAGAGATGGCTTAGTGGTGAAGGCACTTGCCTGCAAAAACCAAAGGACCCAGGTTCCATTCCCCAGGACCCACATAACCCAGAGGTACAAGGTGGTGCTTGTGGCTGGAGTTCATTAATAGTAGCTGGAAGCCCTGGTATGCCCATTCTCTCTCTTTTGTTCTCTGTATTAAATGAATGAATGAATAAATAAATAAACAAATTAAAAAATCTTGTTTGGTTGAATTTTGATGATCTTTGAGAAAGAATTTGTCCTTTCTACCTTTCTATTTACACGAGAGCATTTCAAGGGCAGGGAGCAGTGAGTAGATCCATCCCCACAGCTTAGGGTCATGTATCATGGGCATTTCATAGACACTGGATGAAGATTGGTGGCTGTGGTGGTTTGATTCAGGTATCCTCCAGAAACTTATGTGTTCTGAATGCTAGGTCCCCAGCTGGTGGCAACTGGAGCCTCCTGGAGATGGTATGTCAGGGTTATTGGTGTTATAACCAGCTTCCTCTTGCTACTGTTGGGCACACTCCCCTGGTGTTGTTGTCCACCTGATGTTGGCCAGGGGGTGATTGTCCACCTTTTGCTCATGGCTTCATTTTCCCCTGCCATCATGGAACTCCCCCTAGAGTCTGTAAGCCAAAATAAACCCTTTCCTCCCACAAGCTGCTCTTGGTTGGGTGTTTTCTGACAGCAACTCAAACAAATTGCAACAGCGGCATTATTTCAGAACAAGAAGTGCTCTAGGAGCTGGAGAGATGGCTCACTGCTTAAAGCACTTGCCTGCAAAGCATAACAGTACGCATGTAAAGCCAGATGCATAAAGTGGTACATGCATCTGGGGTTTGTCTGCAGCAGCTGGAGATCTTGGCATGCCCATTTTCTCTCTCTGTCTCTCTCTGTGCTTGCAAATAGATAAAAATATTTTTAAAGAAAAAAAATTTTTGGAGAGAGACAGAGAGAGGCAGAGGGAGAGGGGACAGATAGAGATGGGTGCACCAGCAGCCTCTCAGCTGCTGTGAATGAAATCCAGATGCGTGTGCTCCCTTGTGGTCAAGTGTGGCATTGCACTCTTGCATCACTTTGCATCTGGCTAAACATGGGACCTGGAGATTGGAACTGGGTTCTTAGGCTTAGGAGGCAAGTGCCTTAACCACTAATCAATCTCTCTAGCCCTTACAGATTTTTTTTTTTTAAAATAAGTGCTCTAAGACAACACTTTCCACAACACAATGAGGGTAAGCAGGACCTGGAAAAGCGTTGTTAGGGCAAATGGTTAGGTGACACACTCGAAAGCAAGCCTGTACAATTCCTGCATGGACATCCTAGAAAACAATATGCCACAGTGATTCAATATGCTACCATGCAATACTTTCAAGTATATGATTGGCCCAAGTGTTAGGGTCTACTCTTCAGTGATGGTATAAAAAAAAATGTTGGTTAGAGAACTAGGGAGATGTCGCAGGGGTTAAATAAAAGTCCCTACTAAAAAAAGGGGAAAAAAAGGGCTGGAGAGATGGCTTAGCAGTTAAGGCGCCTGCCTGCTAAGCCTAAGAACCCGGTTCCAATCTCCAGGTCCCACGTTTAGCCAGATGCAAAGTGACACAAGGGCGCAATGCCACATTTGACCACAAGGGGGCGCACCCATCTGGATTTCATTCACAGCAGCTGAGAGACTGTTGGCACGCTCATCTCTATCTGTCTCCCTCTCCCTCTCTCTCTGTCTGTCTCTCTCTGTATGTCTCTCAAAAAATTTTTTTTAAAAAAATTTTTTTAAAAAGCCCCTGCTGCACAAGCCTGACTACCTGAGTTCGGATCCTCAGAACCTATGCAAGGCTGGATACAAGAAACAGAGCATCTGTAGTCCCAGTGTGCTTTCATCAGTGGGAGGCAGAGAGCAAAGAGTCTTAAAGCTTGCAGGCTGGCTATTTTGGCAAGAGAAACTGTCTCAAACCAGGTGGAAAGCGAGGACCAACACCTGAGGTCGTTCTCTAACATCCACAAGCATGCTGTGTCACATGCATGCCCATACATGTGCACACATACACACACACAAGTGGATTTGAACTATCTACTGTCATTCTCCACCACCCACACCGCACCATAAGACCTGCCAAACAAAACAGCAGCAGGGACATTAGTAGTAGTAACAGTTGAACTGTTGTGAACATGCTTAAATGAAAATCGAGAATGTGAAAGACTCAAAATTGTGAAACTTAAAAATATTATTTATTTATTTAAAAGAGAGATGCATGCGCCATCTTGTTCATCTGGCTTATGTGGGTTCTGGGGAATCAAACCTGGGTCCTTTCTCTTTGTAGGCAAGAGCCTTAAATGCTAAGCCATCCCTCTAGCCCACAAGACACTTTTAAAACATAATTGTATTGTACTGTCTCAAAAACTATATTAGGTAATTTTTATAACATCTCCTATAAGCATTAAGTATTATTGATTATGCAAAATAATGTATTCTAAAAGTGGAATGTTGGTTCAACAGTAGAAAATCCCTAAATTTCTTTTTATGACATTAAGGAGAATAAAAGTATGATTCACTAAATACAATAAAATCCAATCATACTTTATGAAAATATCTTAGCAAACAAGCTCAGAAAAGAAACTATTACATCAAACATAAAGTTTTGTAGTGAGATATTAAACTCATCCCCTTAAAATTAAGAACAGGCAAGAATGTTTACTGAAACTACTTTCACTGAACATTTTACTAAAAGAAGAAAAAAGAGAGGAGGAGGGAAAGGGAAGGAAGGAAGAAAAAAAAAGAGAAAAGAGAAGCATGAGATTTGAAAAGGAATAGGGTTTTAAAAAATTTTCATAGTTCAGTCATGGAAATGAGGGAATTTGATGAGATGACCAAATCAACATAGAGAATTCAACCACAGTCCAATACAACCATAGTAATAGAAAAAGCAGTTTCAAAAGACTCTAGTAATAATAGCAAATAAGATATCTAGGAAAATATACAGGAATACTTTATTTAAAAAAAACTTGTAAAACTACTGATAGGTATTTAGAAACAGTAAGAGTAAGTGGAAAGACATGCCACGCTCAGGAATAATCAGAGTGCATGTCATAAAGACCTTAACTACACGGAGATTAACTTGCAATTTTTTGTTTGTTTGTTTGTTTGTTTGTTTGTTTGTTTGTTTGTTTGTTTTTCAAGGTGGGGTCTTGCTCTAGCCCAGGCTGACCTGGAATTTACTATGTAGTCTCAGGATGGCCTATGTAGTCTCATGATGATCCTCCTACCTCTGCCTCTGAGGGCTGGGATTAAAGGCGTGTGCCACCATACCAGGCTTAACCCACATTTTAAATATAATTTCTACTAAAATTACATTAAAACTAATATTAACTATTTTATATTCCCTTAGGAAAGTGAAAAAAACTATTTGTAGAATTTTCAGGTTGTTTAAGAGAAAATATTTATCCAAGTTTTTTAAAATAAATTTGTATATCACCTAAGAACCAGATTGAACATTTGAAGATGATAGGATCCTCTAAGTTGAATTCTCTTTTGCCACCCTTTACTAAAATTCCTAGTGTCAGATGAAGAGGGATGAAGCTAACACATGACATGGCCCACAGATGACACCATACAAGTAAAACCAGGTCCTACAATTATAGATATCCTGAAGGAACATTTAAAAACATTATTTATTTATTTGCAAGCAGAGACAGAGAAAGAGAGAGAGAGAAAGAGAGAGACAGACAGACAGAGATTATAGGAAGCACCAGGGCCTCTAGCTGCTGTAAACAATCTCCAGATGCATGCGCCACCTTGTGCATCAGCTTTAAGTGGGTATTGGAGAAGTTGTCAGGTTTTGCAGACGAGAACCCTAACCACAAAGCAATCTCTCCAGCCTTTAAAGCAACTTTTTTTTTTTAATTTGAGAGAGAGAATGGGTGCACCAGTGGCCTCTCAGCCGCTGTGAATGAACTCCAGACGTGTGCACCCCTTTGTTGGCAAGTGCAGCATTGCACCCTTGCGTCACTTTTGCGGCTGGCTAGATGTGGGACCTGGAGAATTAAATGGGCGTTCTTAGGCTTCACAGGCAGCAAGCCTTAACTGCTAAGCCATCTCTCCATACCTAAAGCAACTTTTAAAGAAATAAAAAAAATTATATGCCAAAAACTTTCTGGAGGCCGGGCATGGTGGTGCACGCCTTTAATCCCAGCACTTGGGAGGTAGAGGTAGGAGGGTCGCTGTGAGTTAAAGGCCACCCTGAGACTACATAGTGAATGCCAGGTCAGCCTGGGCTAGAGTGAGACCCTACCTTGAGAAACAAACCAAAACAAACAAACAAAAAGAAAAAAAAAACTTTCTGGAGGGCAGGGGGTAGTGTAATACCAAAACATCTGCTTTTCTTAAGCCATTTCTGGGCACTCTAGGAATACATTTTTGGCTACAGGAGATCTCTTGTGAGACCAAAATCTTTCCATACATTAGGAAATTCTCATTCGTGTAGAAGAACATTATGTATTTTAAGCTCCTCCTGTTTCCTGTGGGGGTTTGGGAACAGCAGGGAAGATGTGCTATAATGTCCCGTGGGGTCTTTGTGCAGAGACGGGGGTGCTATTTTGTTTCATTTAGGAAGAATAAACCTAAATTCTGTATGTGAGAGAAAACATGACATATTTGTCTGAGTCTGGCTTATTTCACTTAACATGATGATTTTAGTTCCATCCATTTCTCCTGCAAGTGATATAATTTCACTCTTGTTTATGGCTGATATACACACACACACACACACACACACACACACACACACACACACACACATATATATATACACACACACACACACACACACACACACATAATCCCATTTTCCCATTTTCTTCCATTCATTGTTGGTGGACCTCTTGGTCAGTTCCAGGTCTTGCTATTGTGAATAGTGCTATAATAAATATGGATGTGAAAGTATCTCTGTGGTACTGTGTGGTATACTGACTTCAGGTATATACCAAGGAGTACTACAACCAGATCGTAATGCTTGATTTTCAGTACTCTGAGGAACCCCCAGGCTGATTCATATGGCTAAACCAGTTTACATTCCCTCCTGCACTGTGCAAGGCTCCCATTCTCTCCCGTCTTTGCTAGCCACTGTTCATTTTCTTGATGACAGCCATTCTGACTGGGGTGAGATAGAATCTAAAAGCAGTTTTAATTTGCTTTTTCCTGATGGCTAAGGATGTTGAGATATTGTTTCAAACACTTACTGGCCATTTGTTTGTCTTTTTCGAGAATGTTTTTATTTGATTCATTAACCCATTTATCAACTGCAATTTTGTCAGTGTGTTTTAAGTTTTGCACTTCTTTAGATACGAATCCCCTGTCGGATGTGTAGCCGGCTAAGGTTTCTCATTCTGTAGGCCGTCTCAACTTGTTAATGTCATGTCATCCTGTTTCTCAGGTCTCAGGATTCCCTGGGCCATCGGAGTGCTTTCCACAAAGTCTTTGCTCACACTGTGACTTGAAGCAGTTTGCTGATGTTTTCCTCCAGTGGTTTCAGAGTTTCAGGACTTACGTTAAGGTCTTTGATCCATTTGGAGTTGATTTTTGCACAGGGTGGGAAACATGAATGTGGTTTCATTCTTCTACTTGTGGATATCCACTCTGCCTGCCGCCATTTGTTGAGGAGGCTGTCTTTTCTCCACTATGTTTCTGACACCCCTTTATGAAAAATCAGGTGGCTCTAGCCGTGTGAGTTTATGTCTGGAGCCTCAGCTCCATTTCTTTGGTCTAGATGTCTGTTTTGTGCCAGTATTATGCTAAAAATCTTAATCTTTAGGTTTTTTTTTTTTTTTCTTCGAGGTAGGGTCTCACTTTTAGCTCGGGCTGACCTGAAAATTCACTATGTAGTCTCAGGGTGGCCTCGAACTCACAGCGATCCTCCTACCTCTGCCTCCCAAGTGCTGGGATTAAAGGCGTGCGCCACCACGCCCGGCTACTAGTTTTTTTCTTTTTTGTTGAAGAATATATGATGGGTATATTTTCATGCTTAGAAATTCATAGAATTTTAATAACAATCATGATACTCTTTGGTATCATGTGATTGAGTTTTTTCCTTTGTAGAATATAGTTGAAAAAACTTCTATAGTTAGATATTTTATAAACACTATCTGGTGGAGAATATAAGTGCAATGATTAAACAAATGTGACCGTTCTCCCGTGTGGGATGTGTACTGTTGACCTTGGGATCAGGCAAGCCACCATTAAAGTATGAGTCAGCTTCCTGGCCCCAGTCCCAGCCCTTGGCATTGGGACTTCAGCTGAAATAAAGCAGAATCGACTCTCATGTTTTATGTATGCCAGAAAACAATGGCCTCGTTTTACAGTTTTAACTGAAAATAAGCCATTCTCATTGAAAGTATATGCAGGCAAAGTAAGCCTTAACAATTATATGATGCTCAATTCTTTCTCCCAACTTTATTTCACTTTTAAACTTTTTATAACTTTATTTATTTATTTGAGAGAGATAGAGAAAAGGAGAGAGAGAGATAGAATGGGTGTGTCAGGGACTTTAGCCACTGCAAAGAAACTCCAGACATATGTACCACCTTCTGCATCTGCTCATGTGGGTCCTGAGGAATCAAACCTGGGTCCTTTGGCTTTGTAGGCAAGTGCCTTAACCACTAAGCAATCCCTCCAGTTCTTTTTCACGTTATTCATACTAAAGCAGTAAATAGCATGTAGCAGAAGCAAATGCAGATAAAGAAACAGAGGAGGGCTGGACTCAGGTGGCTCTTACAAGAGGTTTTGTGGTTGTGGGGGATCTTGAGAGTGTTAGAATCCAGACATGTGGACGCTATAAGCAGATGTTCTGGGGGGACTGAAGAGGAATAATGATCCATCAGCAGCGTGTTTGTAGACTGAGGGGAACAGGGCAATGGGGTCGATATGCAGCAGGCTGAGAATGTAGCTTGGTGGTAGAGTGTCTGCCTAGCAAATGTAAGGCCCTGGGTTCAGTTACCACACTGAACAACAGAAAAAGCTAGGCCTAGTGTTGTGGGAAATTAGGAGCAAATTAGGAGGCTGAGAAAAAGGATCATAAGTTCAAAGCCAGCCTGGACTACAGAGTGAGTTCCTGCCATTTTGCACAACTTAGTGAGATTAAATAAAGGTAGCAGGCAGAGGGCACAAGTAGAAGAGTGCTTGCAGGGCATGTTCAAGGCCCTGGGTTCAAATCCCAGTACCACCAAAAAGTGATGCAATATATGGAATTTGACGTATTTGTGATAACAATTTGAAATAGCATACCAAAATAAAACACAGGAAAGCAATAATAATTTGAAAACACAGAAAAGCTGCATCTATATTTAAAAAAAGTAAAACTAAAGTTAAGGACAAATGTACTCTTTTGACACTCAGACACTCCTCTGTGTTCCATGTGGCACATAATCAGAGGTTAGTAAGTGTGAAGTTCACAACTGAGCCAGAAGCTCTGGGAATACACAGCAGGGTAGTCAGGTCCAGGGCCAGCTGGGAAGGACATCTCCCAAATGCTGTCTGTGTCCCTGAAAGTGTGAAGAAGTCCTTCAGGAGATGTGAGGAATACAGAGCCAATTGTCACATGGCAGGTTGGTTTTTATCAGTTTTATTTATTTATATTTGTGTCATATGTGTATGTGTGTGTTCACGTATGTGTGCGTGCAAGTACACATGTGTGTATGTCCATGTGGAGGCCAGAGAACAACCTTGGGTATCATTTTTAGAACTGTCACCCATCATTTTATGAGACAAGTCCTCTCATTTGAATACAGCTCACCAAGTAGGATAGATTAGTTGATCAGCGAGCTCCGGGGATTCTCCTGTCTCTGCTTCCCCAGTGCCAGGATTACAGGTGTTCATCACCATGCCTGGCACTTTACATGGGCACTGAGGGCCAAACTCAGGTCCTCATGCTTGTAAAGTAAGCACCTGACCAACTGAGTTATCTCCCCAGCACTAAAACAAAAACCTTTTCATTTGAAAGAATGATGGATTCCCAAGCAGTTGCAAAGATACTACAAGATCTCCTGTATTTTGTACTCCCATCTCCCTCCAATGTTACATTTTATAGACAGCACAGCCTCAAAATCAGGTACCTGGTACTGTGCGTCCCCCCACTCCAACCTCCCTTGATAGTTATCTCTCCCCATTTCAACTCTTGGCAATCACTAATCTGCTCTCTATCATCAACTTTATCATCATGAGAATGTTACATAAATGGAGTTATGCAAAGTCTGATTTTATTGACAATTTTTTTATTTATAGGATTGGGGATGGAACTTAGTGTCTGTGTGTGTGCTGTGCAGGTGCCTACCACTGATGACATCAGCAGCTCCTTTTATGATTATTTTTGAGACAGTGTCTCACTAAGGTACCAAGCTGGGGCCTTAAATTATGTATCCCAGGCAGGCCTTGAACTTTCATCTTTTAAAAGATGTGTGCATTTATTTTACTTTTTAAATATTTTTCATATTTATTTATTTACATGAGCGAGAGAATGAAGGGGGGAGAGGGAGAAAGAGGAGAAAGAGAGAGAGAATGGGTGCACCAGGGCCTCCAGCCACTGCAGACAAGCTCCAGATGTATGTGCCACCTTGGACATCTGGCTTACATGGGTCCTGGGGAATCAAACCTGGGTCCTTCGGCTTCTCAGGCAAGTGCCTTAACTGCTAAGCTATCTCTCCAGCGCATATTCATTTATTTATTAGGGGAGACAGAGAGAAGAAGAGAGAGAGAGAATGGGTGATCCAGGGTCTCCTGCCACTGCAAACAAACTCCAGACACATATGCCACTTTGTGCGTCTGACTTTATGTGGGTATTGGGAAATTGAACTCAGGCTGCAGGCTGTACAAGCAAGTACCTGTAAGTGCTAAGCCATCTCTCCAGCTCCAAACTTATGACCTTCCTCCCTCAGCTTCCTCAGTAGCTGAGATTACAAGCCTGCTGCACCACCACATCTGGCCAGTATGCAATTTTTTGAGATTGATTTTTTTTACTCAGCATACTGCTCCTGAGATCCATTCACATTCTTGAGGGTAATAAAACTTCACTCCTTTTTACTGCAGATTCATTCCATAGAATGCAAATATTACAGTTTGTTACCCCCCCCACCCCACACCGTGTTGTAAATTGAACCTAGGGGCTTAAACATACTAGACAAGTTCTATAGCATTGACCTATGTCCTTGTCCCAGCCATTTTAAAACTTTTTTTGAGACAGCATCTCACTAAATTGCCCAGGCTGGTCTTGAACTTGCTCTGAGCCCAGCCATGACTCTCAAATTTGGAATCCTTTTGTTTCAGCCTCTAAAGTAGCCAGGATGACATATCTGTACCATCATGCCTGGCTTAACTGTTTTTCTAGTCAGGCACATTTTGATAGTTTCCAAATTTCGATTATATTGCTTTAAATAATAGGGTGCAGATTTCTGTGTGGACAAGGCCTCCTCTGTGTGGGGCCAATGCCAGGAGTACATCTGTAAGTTGAATGATAAACATATGTGTAATACCAATGTTCTATTCTTAGCAGATTTTAATGTACACACTTCAGACTCAAAGTTCCTCTCTGAGTCAACCAAGCCTGGGGGTCAGTGGAAGTGGGGAGAAAACACCTTGATTATAAAACGGTGCTGGGGATATGGCTCCGTGGATAAATAAAGCTCTCAGCTGTAACTCTGAGAATGGAATTGGAAGCTGAAAGCTGCGGTGGACTTCCATTAATTCCAGTGCATCCACAGCAAGAAGAGAGGCGGAGACAGGACAATTTCTCCAAAGATCAAAAGTCAAGAAGGGAGCGGTGAACAGTGACAGACGAGGGTCAAACAAAGTACAAGGTGAGAATGAACCCAAATGTTGACTTCTGACCTCCACACAAGTGCCAAGGCCTAGCCATTTGAGAAACCCCAATCCCTGCCCAAGGTTCCTGACCTATCCGGGATATTTTGCAGTACACAAATGATAAGGCTTAGCTGGAAGGCACAAGAAACTGGAGGACAGGCATGGGTGACGAAACACACGGGTACCCGCAAGGGACCTGCCACTGCCTTATGTTCTTTTCGCTCCTCAGATTGACGATCTTTTCTCCTTACACAGAAAGATTAGCAACATTCATAATGCTAAGTGAGGCCCAGTGGAACAAGCGTGTGCTGGTAGTATCTGTGGTATGGTGCGTGTGTATATGAACGTGTGTGCAGATGTGCATGCTCCATGTGCATGTGTGTGGAGCCCAGAGGAGAACACTGGATGTCTTCCTCCGACATGCTTCTGCATTGTTGCCTTGAGACAGAGTCTCTCACTGAACCCGAAGCTGCTGCGGCTTTTGTTTGTTTTGTTTTGTTTGTTTGTTTTGTTTTGTTTTTTTGTCACACTGGCTGACTACTGAGCTGCAACAATTTTCCACTTTCCTCCTCTCAGAGAACTGAGGTGTGAGTATGTGTCCAGGCCCAGCTTTTTAAAAGATTTTTGCTTTATTATGATGATTACGATCATTAACAACATATTCTGTCTGGATACACCATGTGTTGGTACCCTTTTTCACTTGTCCTTGCCCCATTCCACTGGGGTTGTGGGTTGTGCATTGTGGGAGCAGCAGTCAGTTATTTCTGGGGGGAGGGAATGCTTCTGCATGCCCAGCTGTTGTATGTGGGTGCTGGGAATTGAACTCAGGCCCTCATGCTGACACAACAAGCACTCCTACTCTTTTGGGTCATCTCTCCAGGCCTCAGTGGAAAATTTGGATGCTCAATGGATAACCCCCCAAAAATCCTCTAATGCTAATAAGAAAAAAAAACAAACTTCCATGAAAACCACAGTGGCAAAAGTACATGCCCAGGACACTGGCATAAAGACCAATACGATGTCTGCTACACACAAGAGACTCAGCCTTACCAGTGGTCGAAAAAGAAAGTGAAGTAAAGCAACAGTTTCACATTGCTATCAAACTGGCACGTTACTTTTTTTTTTTTTAATCACATTTCAGGGCTGGAGAGAAGACTTAGCGGTTAAGGCACTTGCTTGCCAAGCCTAAGGACCTGGATTCAATTCCTCAGTTCCTATGTAAAGCCAGATGCACAAAATAGTGCATGCATCTGGAATTTATCTGCAGTGGGTGGAGGACCTGGCTCACCCATTCTCTCTGTGTCTCTTCTATCTATCTCTGCTTGAAAATGATAAATAAAAAATATTTTTAAAAATATAACATTTCACTAATGGATTCCAAAATTAGCTGGTGGAAAGATGCGAAGAGAGAAGATATTTATAACACTTTAGCATATATGTCTACAAGACAGTAAATACATAAAAAAAACAGTAACCATGAAAGTTATTAAAAACCACTGGCAGGAAGATGTTTAAGATCACTGGTAATTAAATAAATCAACATCACATGCCTCCTGATATAAGGTACTACATGGGCCATGGTACTTTGCCTTTGTACTCTCTCCGAATATGCAGAAATGCAATTCTGAGGAAATATCAGGCAAACTCAAGCTGGGGGAGAATATACAAAATAACCTGTCTGGATTCTTTGAAGCATAGAATGACTAAAGCATTGATCTACATTAGATTAGAGAGCCACTTCAGCTAACTGTGGATTATGTTTCTGAACAGAGCCCAGGATGGCTTTAGCAAGATACTTAAGTCCACAGATTAAATCCATGTCCCTGTTTTGATGATTGCAACATGGTCATATATGGCATTAACTTTAGGTTAAGAAATTGTTTTACTATTCCTGCAATTATTTGAAACCTGAAGTTATTTCAAAAAGAAGCAAAAGTAGGGCTGGGAAGATTGCTCAGTGGTGAAAGGTGCTTGCTTCCAAAGCTTTCCAGCCCAGCTTCAATTCCCCAGCACCCATGGGGAAAAAATGGATGCAAAGTGGTACAGATGTGTGTGAAATGGAGTCTGAAGAATTCAAAGCTCTGTGTCGCACATTCATTTGAAGTGTAATTGTTTGTTTGTAGTGTCTAGAGACCCTGTCTCCAAGAAGGTGGAGAACAGACCCCTTGAAGTTGTCTTCTGGCCTCCACATATGTATATACACACACGCACGCATGCCCGCACACACAGCTTTTTAAAATATATTTATTTTTTATTTGAGAGAGAAAGACGTAGAGGTAGAGAGAGAGAATGGGCACAGCCACTGCAAATGAACTCCAGATGCATGCGCCCCCTTGTGTATCTGGCTTACATGGGTCCCTGAGAGTCAAACTGGGATTCTTTGGCTTTTGCAGGCAAACGCCTTAACTGCTAAGCCAAGTCTCCAGCCCCATACACAGTTTTTAAAAGAAGTAAAAATTTTTTAAAAGATGTTAACATCTCTTATTCATCATGCCCCTCCTGACTCCACACAGTAAAATGGATGACTTGTCATCTTGTCATCTATTCATGCCATGGGTAGTCATGGCATGAAAAATGAAAACACTAGAGCTACATCCTACATGGTTTCATTTATGCAAGTTCAAGGAGAGGTAAAACTGATTCAAAGAGATAGAAGGATAAGACGGTATTGACTAACAGAGCTGGAGGGAGTCTCCTGAGTCCCTGGAATTGCTGCATAGCTGTGCCAGAGTGGTAACCACAGCAAGCACATCTATCAAGCTGTACTTCTAAGGTCTGCGTACACTACATCAAAGTTGAATTATAATTTCAGCAATAGCATCAATGTAAGAAGATACTAAGTGCTGCCGACAGGCAGGCAGACTTGAGCTGCATTTGGGAGCAATGACTGACACATTTTTTAGGAGGCCTCTGGGCAGTGGGTAGGAAAGTGAACAGAGCTGAGAGATAAGCCTTGTCATATTTGGACTCAAATTGAAACAAAAAGATAAATATTGCAATAGTACACACACACATATATTTTAAAATATGTATTATACATATGAATTATATATATTATGTATTTTATATATAAAATGAAATCACTGTGAAATGATAAACTGTTAGACAACTATTAAAGCCACACAACTAAGGAATATCCATGATGTGGGAAATGGTTCTGAAACAAATGGCAAGAACAAATTCAATTTTCATATGTACACAGGTGCTCAAAATTGAAATATTCCATGTGTCGATGCAAAAGGAAACACAGTCTGTAAAATGTCCATGTCACTTTGTGTATAATGGTGATGAGATTTTCATTTTTAAAAAAACTCTTTGGTTGTTTCCACTATTTCTGACATAAACATATCTTTCTGTTGTGGCTGAAAATTAGAAAAATTCAAAATTCAGTGAGGGGGGGAAAAAACCACCTAAAAACAAAGTACTGCTTCACTTTTCACATTTTTGACCAAATCCTTGATGTTTTACTTCACAGCCACCTTCAAGTCATTTTTCAAGAGAGAGCAGTGTTTTAAGCTGCAAGTAAAAAAAAAAAAATTCACCTAATCCTTTTGTCTGTCAACTAAGCTCTAGATGTTCATGGGTGTTCAACGTTCTTTTCCACACTCTCCTCTTCCCCTACCCCTGGGGATCTCTGCTTTGATCAGCTCTTTGCCATAAAAGTCTGAAAAAAAAATTCCCCCCCCCCATTGGGAGAAGTCACAAAAGGAGAACACAGAAAGGGCTTTTCTTATGAAGGCAAGATCAACAAATAACTAGCAGGAACAAGAGCAGCCTCAAAACTGCCAAAATCCCTTATCTTTAACCATGGACAAAAACCTTGGGGAGGAAGCAGGCTTGGGGAATATTATTCAAAATGACTCCTGGAAACCATGTATGTCTTTCCCAGGACCCAAGTACTACCCCTCCCTCAAGATCTTAAGTGGCCAGCTTCTTCCCTTCCCAAACGTGAGGAATTTCCCTGTTTCTAACACACTTTGTCAGCCAGTCCACATCATGCTTGGAGCACAATGAGCCAACAGAAATAAGAGTCACAGTCTTGATTGGATGTTTGCAATGTATCAATGTCTCAACATGTGGAATGGATCTTACCAGGCAAGTAGAACAATGGTGTGGTGGTTTGAACCAGATATCCTCCATAAACTCACGTGTTTTAATGCTGGACCCCCAGCTGACGTGGCAACTTGGGAGGAGGAGGCTTGCTGAAGGAGGTGTGTTGGTCAGGGTGGATCTTGAGGTTTATTGTCCCCTAGCCTGCCAGTGTTAGTTATGCTCATTTTCTGCTGTTGTCCTCCTGCTGGGACAGAGGTGATGTCCAGCCTCTGCTAGTGCCATACTTTCCCCTGACATCATGAAGCTTCCGTCAAGACTGTAAGGCAAAATAAAACCTTTCCTCTTATAAGCTGCTTCTGATTGGATGCTTTGTTCCAGCAACAAGGTAACTACAACGGAGACCAATGGATGCACCCAACTTTAGCTCTTGACATAGAGAGGAATACTTTTAATGTGTTGTCTGGAGACCTGGATCGTGTTTTCTTCAAAAAAAAAAAAAAAAAAGCATGAACTGCATCAATTGCAACAATGCTCTCACTGAGGACATAATTCTTCTCAGGACAGCAGAGAATTTAATCATTAACAAAATTATGACAACAAAAATGCAAGTGCTTTTTGAACACAAAAACATCTTAATTATAAGTCAAGAAAGTTAACATTAGACTGGGCTTCTTGTCAACAGGCTTCCTAAGACAAAATAATTTGGTCTCATTTTGTAACATGATGAATGCGTCACCACAAACCGGTTTTTGGCAATGCCTATCCTCCCTTCATGGTGTCTAACAAAAGAAAGTAAAACAATTAAAAAGCTATTCATTGCCGGGCATGGTGGTGCACGCCTTTAATCCCAGCACTCAGGAGGCAGAGGTAGGAGGATGACCATGAGTTCCAGGCCACCCTGAGAATTCCAGGTCAGCCTGGACTAGAGCGAGACCTCAAAAAACAAAAACAAAAAAACAAAAACAAAAACAGACAAATAAAAATCTATTCACTAATCAAAATCCCTCATTGGTTTCCTGGATAAAAAGGCAGGAACCAATGCTGAAAACATTGTCAAGCTAAAAGAAGACTCAGCCAGGTAAGTGTTCAGGGACAAAATAACCCCTGAGAGGAAAGGGCACTGATCACCTTAAAGCCAAGCAGAGGAACGATGAGTTTCATACATCCTTCGTGCTTCATTCAATGTGTGATTCTGGGCTGGGGATGTAGCTCAGTGGTAAAGTTCTGGCCTAGCATACATGAGGCCCAAGGTTCAATCTCCCAGCAGCACCAGAGAAGGTAGTATTGAATTTGCTATGTCCCATGGAACACAGATGAGCAGAGGGACCTAACCCATGATCTCTTTCCCACCTGCCCCTACTTCTATCTTAACAAAAGTGAGAAATAATGACCCTATAGCAATTCCTTGCAAATCTTTTCTTCTTCTTTTTTTTTTAAAAAAATATTTTATTTATTTATTTATTAGAGAGAGAGAGATTGAGGAAGAGGCATAGAGAAAGAGAGAATGGACGCTCCAGGGCCTCCAGCCATTGCAAATGAACTCCAGATGCATGTGCCCCCTTGTGCATCTGGATTATGTGGGTCCTGGGGAATTGAACTAGGGTCCTTAGGCTCCACAGGCAAATGCCTTAACCACTAAGCCATTTCCCCAGCCCTGTCTGCTTATTTTCTAAGGTTCATCAGAAAACTGCTCTTTACATCTCCGCATCAGGGTCTTGTACTCTAACTGCCTTAGGAGTCACTATCCAACAGGCAGACCCGATGGATGAAGTTCATGCCCATATAAGAGGCTGTCCAGCTTAGAGAAGACTGCCTTGGCTCAATGACTGAAAGTCATCCAATCAGTGGATGCACAGAATGATGGGATCCCATAATTCACAACACGGTGAGCTACATTTTAAGAAGCCATTGGTGGTGTTGAAGTCACCTTCTCGTTGCTGGGACAAACACATGACCAAAAGCAGCTTGTGGGAGGAAAGGGTTTATTTTGGCTTACAGACACGAGGGGAAGCTCCGTGACGGCAGGGGAAAGGATGGCATGAGCAGAGGTGGACACCACCTCGGCCACAGCAGGAAAAACAACACCGCCTGACAGTGAGCCAAACCCTGGCAAGGGAAGCTGGCTGTATAACACCCCTAATCCAACCCCACAACACTTCTCCTCCAGCAAAGCTCCAATTCCCAAAATGCCACCCGGCTGGGGACCTAGCATTCAGAACACACGAGTTTATGAGGGACAACTAATTCAAACCACCACAGGTGGTATCTTCCCTCACGGGGTGTAAGAATGAGGAAGACCCACAGAAGTATCCTTAAGAACCCCAGGCGGATATGAAGGTTGGGTTTCATTGCACCTTGTGTTTGCTGTGGCTTCAATCAAACTTCTCTGGCTCAAAGGCTTCCTCACCAGGCTCCCATGCTTCCCACGTGGGCATCACCATCAGCCCCATGTCCTTTCTCACAGAGACACCCTGAAATCTCTTCTTAATGCTCTAAGTTGCCAATTCCGATTAGGCCTGAGGGACGAAATTGATTTGCAACCCCTGTCCTCAAATTCAGTCACAATGATGCTTCAGCCAGCCAGCAGCTCTGGCTCAAGCCCAAGCCACCAGCCAAAACGGCCACCGCTAGCTCTTCATGTGCCAGTGCTGGAGTGTTTCCACTCACCCTTCCAGACCCGCCCTCCAGCTTCGTCCAGGGACACAACTTGATGGACTCTGTTAGCTGGTGCCCGAGCTCCCTGCATTCTGATGGAACGTGGTGCAGGAGAACACCCAACAGCAGAATGTGAATGTGAGCTGCAATGTCCCTGCCTCTAGCCTTATTGAAGTTACTGTTCTTTACAGAGGCATTTTTTAAAAGTTTTATTTATTTGAGAGAGAGAGAGAGGCAGAATGGTTGCACCAGGGTGTCCAGCCACTGCAAATGAACTCCAGACGCATACACCACCTTGTGCATCTGGCTTACGTGGGTCCTGGGGAATTGACTTTGCAGGCAAACGCCTTATCCGCTAAGCCATGCCTCTAGCCCCAAAGGTTTTTTTTTTTTTTTTTTTTTTAAATTTCTGTGTGTGTTGCTAGAGATCAAATAGAGCACTTAAATATTAGGCACAACACTGGAGTACACCTCCCAGGCCCCCTTTCTCTGCTCCATGCCTCTCTGACAGTTCAGTTCTCATTGGGTCTGCTCTTAAAATCCATTTCTCTCCCCTTTCATGTTAGGGCTGAAGTTGCCTCTTTAAGATGCTTCAACTGGGCAGGAAGGATGGCTTAGCAGTAAAAGCACTTGCCTACAAAGCCTAAGGAACCAAGTTCGATTCTCCAGGTCCCATGTAAGCCAGATGCACATGGTGGCACATGCATTTGGAGTTCATTTGCAGTGGCTAGAGGCCTGGCGTGCCCATTCTCCCTCTCTCTCTTTCTCTGCCGCTAATAAATAAATAAGAATTTTTTTAAAGTTGTGCTCTTATCCCTTAAAAACAAAAAGATGCTTCATCTTCACAATTTGATTGTTTCTTACCCTACCTACATATTCACAAAAGATCTCAGACTTGAATTTCTTTCAACTAACCTCCCATGTATAGAATTTTAAGTAGACTGTATTTTAGAACAGTTTAAAATATACAGAAAAATTAGGGAAATAGTTTGGTACTCTTATATGTATACCCAAGTTCTCCCCATACACTCTGTAGCCATATACCCTCATCCCTCATTTTTATGTCTTTAAAAATATTATATTTTTATTTGAGAGCGAAAAGAGGCAGATAGAGAAATAGAGAGAATGGGTGTGCCAGGGCTTCTAGCCACTGCAAACAAACTCTAGATGCATGCACCACCATGTGCATCTGGCTTTTATGTGAGTACTGGCCAATTGAACCTGGGTCCTTTGGCTTTGCCAACATGCACCTTAATTGCTAAGCTA
Source organism: Orientallactaga sibirica (assembly GCA_036365145.1). Taxonomy (NCBI): domain Eukaryota; kingdom Metazoa; phylum Chordata; class Mammalia; order Rodentia; family Dipodidae; genus Orientallactaga; species Orientallactaga sibirica. The sequence goes on along the minus strand of JAEOAD010000044.1, from coordinate 4,178,191 downwards.
TCTCTCCAGACTCCCATTTTTAATATCTTAAATTAAGCCTGGTATGGTGGCATATGCCTTTAATCCCAGCACTTGGAGGCTGAGGCATGAGGATTGCTATGAGTTTGAGGCCAGCCTGGAGTTCCTGGTAAGGCCAGACTAGAGTGAGATCCTGCCTTTAAAAAAAATCTGTTTAAAAATGTACTATAATTAGCTAAAGCCCATATTGCACATAAACTCCTCTAGTTTTTACCTAATGTCCTTTTTTGGTTCCAAGTCCCACCTAGGCAGTCTCTATATTTGTTTTAGGCTCCTCTTAACTGTGACTGCTCCCAGCTTCCTTGTTTTTGATGACCTTGACCATCTTGGAGAATACTAGTCACTATTTTGCAGACTGGCTCTATGTATTAGGCATATATAATTTCAATTCAAATTGATTATATACTGTCAGTATGACTCTCCCTGTTGGTGCCAACCTTGATCACTTGGCCAAGATGGTGTCTGCCATTTCTGCAGTGTAAAGTGACTCCTCCCCCTCCTCTTTGCATAGTACACTCCTTACAAGTCACCATGAACGGCCCACATTTTTGTTTGCTTGTTTGTTTTTCAAGGTAGGGTCTTGCTCTAGCCCAGCCTGACCTGGAATTCACTATGTAGTCTCAGGGTGGCCTCCAACTCACCTCTGCCTCCCGAGTGCTGGGATTAAAGGTGTGCACCACCATACCTGGCATACAGCCCACATTTTAAAAGTGGGGCAACAGATGAGGATGTAGCTCAGTGGATGAGCACTTGGTGGTCTGGATTCTGCAAATATTTAGAAAAAGTAAACATGGGAGCTATATTTTGCTTCCCTAAAGATGGAATAGAACTTTTTTTTTTTTTTAAAGAGGTCAAGTATCCATACAACTTACCATTCTAACTCTTTTTAAGTTATTTCAACAACCTTTTAAGAAAGATAATTATTTCTTGCTGCTGCTCAGATGTTCATGTGAATCTTCTCATGAAGCATCAGAAATGACACATCTTCAAGTTTCAGAACATGAGAATGCCAGGTAAAAGAAAGCTTTTTTCCTTTTATATTTATTTATTTATTTATTTATTTATTTATTTATTTATTTTTTGTTTTTTTGAGGTAGGGTCTCACTCTAGCCCAGGATGGAATTTACTCTGTAGTCTCAGGGTGGCCTCAAACTCATTGAACTCACGGTGATCCTCCTACCTTTGCCTCCCAGAGTGCTGGGATTAAAGGAGTGTGCCATTATGTTGGACTATTTGACTTTTTAAGCCCTAATCTAGGACATCAAGGACTTTTCTAAGGAAGTGAGTTACTCCTGTTTTCATTTCTCTGCACCTTGGTTTATTCTTCTGTCTGAGCATTTTTAAAATAATTCATTTATTTGAGAGAGAGAAGGAGCGGGGGAGAATGGGCACTCCAGGGCCTCTAGCCAATGCAAATGAATTCCAGATGCATGTGTCCCCTTGTGCATCTGGCTTATGTGGGTCCTGGGGAATAGAACCTGGGTCCTTAGGCTTTGCAGGCAAGCACCTTAACTGCTAAGCCATCTCTCCAGCCCTTGAGTATTTTTTTTTTAACATTGTATCATTTGGGTTGTCCTAGGACAGGAATAAAACTTTATCTTTGTATCTTTGAGAGAGATGAGTGTCTTAGAAACAGCAGCTGATGAGCAAATTATTACGAATGAAGGAAGTAAGAGATGAAATACCCATTTCTTCACAGAGTAGAGAGAGCATGAACATGGAACAATGGCAAGGGTGTGGGAAAATGTATGCTCATATTTGTTCACCTAGTCCATCCCTGCCTCCAGGGAAACTTGGTAAATCCATGAAAGCCCATAACATACACATCCTGCATTCCCTGTATAGATATTAAAATTAGAAGGTTGCCACAACCATGTGGAAAGACACTTGTATAATGATGTTATTACTTTTAATGCAAAAACTGGCATGCTGTAAAGGTCTAGCAATAGGCTAATGAGATTATAGTCTATCCATGGGACAGAGTGACAAGATATTAAAAATCAGGTTGGTGCTGGAGAGATGGCTTAGTGGTTATGGCACTTGCCTGTGAAGCCTAAGGACCCATGTTTGACTCTCCAGGTCCCACGTAAACCAGATGCAAAAGGTAACACAAGCACACAAAGTTGCACATGCACTCAAGGTGGCACATATGGCTGGAATTTGATTGCAGTGGCTGGCAAGTCAGTTTTCTCTCTATCTCACATTCCCTCTCATAAAAAAAAAAAAAAAAATCAGGTTGAACTGGACTGAGGAGAAATCACAGAGGAATACTGCTCTCACTGTTAGCTTGACAACCAGCTTCAGGGTGATGGCGACAGACACAGTGGTCAATTCAAGCCCATCAAAGCAGAAATCCAGAGGCCACAGAGAACTCAACACTAAATTAGACTGCTAACAGGCCCGCCATGGCTCAGGGAACATAGCAGAAGAGGGGACGGAAAGCATGATTCACCCCCACACACACACACACATAGACAGAGAATGACTAAGGTCTTAATGACCTCAGAGTGAATACCAATAATCCTACTAAGGGGGGCCTCCAGGGAAACAGGAAGGTGAGGGGATAGAAGAGTAAAACCTTTTATAGAAAATGAAATAAAATAGGTAACATTTAAAAACCAGGTTGAACATTCCTGAGCAATGGTCATTGGGCAGTGGTACATGGGCATGACCTAAATTTTCCCTTTGTGTGTTCCCAAGCTTTTTCATCTGAACAACAATGATAGGTTTAACAAGTATGAAGAGAGAAAGACAGAGAGAGAGAGAGAGAGAGAAATCAAATACACAGTCTCACATGTGCTGGGACTAAAGGCTTATGCCACCACGCCCAGCACATTTCAAAGGGGTTCATTTATTTGCCTTTCAAATTTAAACATCCAATTAAGGGTAATCAAAACTTGAAGTTTGACCCCTTAGCCAATTCAATTCTTATAAAGTAAAAATATCACAGCTCTCATGACCACTGTCTTGGGTCATTGCTCACATACACTGAGCAGTCTAAGTGGGTGGAAAAGAGCATCAGAGCTTCTTGGGTTAGTTTCCAGTTTCTTGAGGCTCTGCCCTGGACATTGTTTGTTGGCTTTTTAAAAATGTTTTATTTATTTTCTTCAGAGACATGAAGGAGGAGGAGAGAGAGAGAGAGAAAGATAGAGAATGGGCACACCAGGGCCTCCAGCCTCTGCAAATCAACTCCAGATACATGCACCAGCTTGTGTATCTGGTTTACTTGGGTCCTGGGGAACTGAACCTGGGTCCTTAAGCTTTGCAGGCAAGTGCCTTAACCACTAAGCCATCTCTCCAGACCTCAACATTGTTTTGTCTATTTGATTTCTTTTTAAAGTTGCGTTCCTTTAAGTGACTAGAATACAGAACCATCTTAGCTATATGTGGTAGTTCTATTCCATTGTGCTGGTTTATAGGTGAGACAGGGGAGGCAAGAGAAATCCAAATGACACTGTACCAGAACCGGATCCCAGTCTCCTGATTCTTGGGAGGTCAGCATGCCGACAAATTCAAGGATGGAATTTTGTAGACTAACTGATCCAGAGGGCTCCAATATTTCAAGAGGAGTGCCAAGACTTCTAAAGACAACTTATTTTTGATCTTTTCTCCCACCCAACTGTAGAATTACATATGAGCTGTTATCAAAAATTTTATTTATTGAAGCCAGGCATGGTGGCGCACGCCTTTAATCCCAGCACTGGGAGGCAGAGGTAGGAGGATTGTTGTGAGTTCAAGGCCACCCTGAGACTACATAGTGAATTCCAGGTCAGCCTAGGCTAGAGTGAGACCCTACCTTGAAAAACCAAAAGAGGAAAAATATTATTTATATGAGTACAGTGATAACTGTAAAGACTACAGCTAGTCTACTGGGGTTATGAGGGAAATAAATGCAAAATACAACTGTTGGGCAAGGAAGAATGTTAGAAATCAAACTACCATTATGCCTAAGACCTCAGACCAAATAAGCAGGATTTCATTTGTGCGTCTGCCTCCCTACCCAGTCCAGGGACCCTAGCCTCCGACAGGCACCACGTCCCAAGGCCATTGCCAACAATGTCCTCCCATGATGAACCTTGCAAACTGGGTATTTACAAACAGTAACCCATACTCATTCTACCCCAGCTCCACCCCACCTAAGCACGTGTGACACCTCACATTTTTTAAAATGTATTTTATTTATTTATTTGATAGAAAGAGTCAGAGAGAGAGAAAGAATTAGTGCACCAGGGCCTCCAGCCACTGCAAATGAACTCCAGATGCATGCACCCCCTTGTGCATCTGGCTTATGTGGGTCCTGGAGAATCGAACTGAGGTCCTTTGGCTTTGCAGGTAAACGCCTTAACTACTAAGCCATCTCTCCAGCCCTGACACCTCACATTTTAGGTCAGACAGCACTGAAACCTTGAGATTCTTCTCTGAAGCTGCACAATGAGAGCAACTTAAACTTTGGAGTCAATATCTACTATGTTCCCAGTAAGTCACTTAACCGTTCAGGGCTTACTAGGCAATGTCCAAGGCCCAATCCATTTTTTTAATGACTTGTTTATGCAAGCCAAGCCACACCCTGGTTTGTAAAAGACACAGTTAATCTTTAAGCTTAGAGTGTGTAGCATTGCAAGATTTGTAGAGGAAGTCCTTAATCATTCCTGTACTTGTCCAGCATTAAAGATTAAAATAAATACCAAAAATGTGGAAAGTGAATGAGATTTGCTGGTCTCTATACCTACTTCAATAAAGGAAACTATTTAAAGGATTCTACATCAATATCCCAGATTTATCTTCTAGGCTATGTGGAAAAAAACACGTGATTCTTTAAAATTTGATCTTCAGGATTTAATGTTTAAAATTTTAAAACCTATTGATTTTTCTCCTGCAATCTGTACTCAGATATTTGCAAGACAGCCAAAGATTCTCCTAGGTGTCAACCAATGAGGAGAAAATAATGAACAAAACAGACAGATGTTCTCATTGTTAGAGATTACATCTATAGGAGGAGACTGGGACAATCAGATATCTGCACGCAGGAACATTTACATAGTGCAATAAATACTGCAGGGAACAAACCACAGGAAGCAAAGAGCCCGTAAAAAGAGGAACTGGGCTGAAAGCCAGCAAAGGGACCCGTCAAGGAACTTACCTGTAAAAGCTGAACGATGCTGCGTTTGATAGGACAAACCTGTAACCCCAGCATCTGTGAGGCTGAGGTGGGACAATTGCAAGTTTGAGGCCAGCCTGGGCTAGACAAACAATGACAGCCTGTCTCAAAAAAAGGAAGAAAGCAAGAAAGAGAAAAGGAAAAAAGAAAAAAGAAAAAAATGCTGAATGTGGCTGGTATTTAGAGAAAAAACAGGCAGTTCAGCCACAGAGTGGGGCAAGGCAGAGGGCAAGCATGGTGGAGGGCTGGTTCTCAACTGCCCCCTTCAAGTCCTGTGAAGGAACTTAATCACTACTTTAGGGAATTTCCCACATATTTGTTAAGGATTAACCTTCCTATGTTATTTAAAACCAGTCCCCCCCCTTTTGAAAACAGTCATTAACCCGCCCCTTATCAAAAGCTCTTGAGTTAATTTTTTCCTCTTATGACCAGTGCAGGCATTCAGAATTTTCAGTTCTCTTTTCACTGACTTTTTCATGGGCTATAGTGACTGAAGTCTTGTGTTGAGTAGGAAGAGAGAACCCCAACCCTTGGTTCCCCTGACACAAGCCAGGCACTTCAGGCAGCAAGAAGATACTGCTGCAAAAAGTCTGCAGGTCTTCCTGTACTGTAATCTGAAGTTATGTTATCAAGGGAAATGTTAAGCAGCTTAAAAGGTACTAGTAGAAAATTTCACTACTTCTCAGCTTCCTGGATTAGAGATGGCGTCTAGGCTTAAGAGGAGAGCAGCTCCTGTGGTACCAGGTGATGGCTGGGTGCAGGCAGGGAAAACCATGGGGCCACTGGTCCTGTGCTGTCCCCATTTTGAAACAAGGCAAGAGAGGTGTCAAATTCATCTAAAAGTCACTAGTATGTCAAAGGGCACACAGAAGAAACATTAAAACAGGAAAATAACAAAAAAAAAAAAAAAAAAAAACTACAGAGAAGTACTTCTCCGGATTGAGACACACAGCCAGGGTACCACCACCCTTCCACCTGAATTCTGCAATTCCATCCTACACAGAGGCCAGGCTCTTCCTAAGTTCTCACTTGTTACATCTAGAAATCTACACATGGACATGTCAGCTGTCACTGTCAACCTTCTGGGAAGAACAAAATGTGGCTAAAAAAAAAAAAAAAAAAAAAAAAAGCAAATGGGAGTTGTGAATACGTTCTCTTTCGTCACACTTTCTACTTCGCCCGGGGGGAGGGCAGCTTCTGGGGTGCCCTGAGACAGTAGCATCCCAAGCTGTCATCTGCAGCCTGCCGGCCCGGCCCCTCCCGCTGGCAGTCCTGGGCACTGCCACCGCGCAGGCTGCTTTCCCCAAAGCCGCAGTGGGTTGTGTAACCGCCCATGGACACCCAGAGGGGCGCAGGATGAGCGTCCCAGCTTTATACACGACCCACCTGGCAGGTGGAACCCCGAGAACAGGGGAAGTGATGCTGCAGAACCCCATCCCCGTAAGTGGCTGGGCAGGCTATAGATCTCAATAGGAGCAGAATATAAGCCCACAGCTTTGTCCTCAGAGCGCCCAGGAGCCCCACAACTCTCCCATTTGTGGGGAGCAGTAAGGGGGATGGGATGGAAACTCGAGATTTCCGGGGGAGTTCTCAGGATGTCTCCCCAGGGAAGTGCCAAGGACATCCCTGCTCTTTCCCCATTATGTAACCCTTACATATTTGGCAGCATAGAGAGAGCGGCAAGAACTTATTCATTAAAGTAATCAAAGTAGCAAGTCTCTCAATAGATTGCATTTAAAGGCTCTGGGTGTAATTAAGTCTGAGAAGAGCTGGATGCCACCGGATAAGGGGAGGGGGGTGTTGGCAGTGAGGTGACTGATTCCTCCGGCCCGACCTCCCCCTGCACACCCCGGGGTCGGGGTAAGGAGGCCACCCGCTCAGCACGTCCGCCGCCGGCGCGCGGTTACCTGCGGGGCGACGGGGAGATGCTCGGGGGTCCCTGGCGTTCGCTCCGAGGGGTCCCCGCCACTCTCTCGGGGACAGTCCTCCTGCGCCGGGAAGAGCCCGCAGCGGCGCTGGAAACGCGCCACGAGCCGGGAATCCTGCAGGCTCCGCAGCAGCTCGGCCATGGTGAGCCCCGGCCGCCACGCGCGTCCTTGCGCTGCGCTCCGCTCGCCTCTTCGCGGCCTCGCACACGCCCGGGCTCAGGAGGGAGCTGGGGACGCCGCGCGGGCGGGGCACGGCCACGGTCAAGGCCAACAGGTGCGCCGCCCGGGTCCTAGCGCCCGCCCTGAGTGCGTGGGCGCTCAGGTGTCCGACTCCACGCGATCCCCGCGGGCTCCGGCGACCACAGCGTCCCCTTGGGCTCGGCGAGGACCCGTGCGCGCATCTCGTCCAGGTGTTTGAATTGAGCATCTGTGCGCGTGCGTGCGCTTCGCTCCCTCCCCCCCCACACACACACACCCCTCCACACCCCGGGCTGGCGCAGACCAGACACTAGAGGGCTGCGGAGGAGTTCGCCACGCGTGCACCTGTCCACTCCATCCTCCCAAGCCCGGCCAAACCCTTCACTTCCTTTCAACTGGAGCTCAAAGATGAAGTTGGGTGCTCCCACCCCCCCCCCACCTCAGCCCGGCTGCTCACTCCCACCTTCGCCCGCATCCTGCAAGACCCATTCCGGCTGAGTGCGCGCAGACTCCTAGGGGAAATTCCCACGTGCTTTCCAAAGTCGGCCTGATGCAACGTTTCCCCCAGGCCCGGAAGCCCTCGACATTGCTCAAGAACTGAGGAGATGCAAGTCGACGACCCGGAATCCGGAAACACTGAGTGGCCCTGGAGCCAGGATGCTGGGGACCTAACTGGGTATTCAGTTTGGGCTTGCCATATTTCCTCCTACTTCTCCCTTTGGTTAGGCCCCTATTTTCAAAAGAACAATGGGAAGACGGACCCACAGGATGGGGTGGGGTCTTTTGACTCAAAGAGAGCGCTGTGCTGGGAGTCAGCAAGGAGGCACCCCGCCACCCATCCCTTTACTTTAGAACGTCTTCCAGATGCGCCTTGGTTTTCCTTGGACCCTCCTAAATCTCCATGCAGGGTCTCTGAGATTCCCTCTGGGAATGGGAGACAAAAGTTCAATGAGCCACGTGATCAGCCTGCAGCTAAAGTACAAGCCAACCCTTCTGTCTTGGGTTGAAGCAGAAGGCTGTGTTTTCTGGATGTCCCTGCAAACGTGCAGAGCTGCCTCTTGGTGCCCACATGGCTATGGACGAACACGTGTCGCCATCTTGTTTATGCTGTTGTCCTTTTTGGCTTCAAAGTCTTTAGGTTCTAACATCCAAGGATGATACCATTCTGCCTCTTGTTCCCCCATGCCCTGGGTTCTGCCTCTTTCTTTCTTTCTTTCTTCCTTTCTTTCTTTCTTTCTTTCTTTCTTTCTTTCTTTCTTTCTTTCTTTCTTTCTTTCTTTCTTTCTTTCTTTCTTTCTTTCTTTCCTTCTTTCCTTCTTTCCTTTCTTTCTTCCTTTCTTTCTTTCTTTCTTTCTTTCTTTCTTTCTTTCTTTCTTCTTTCTTTCCTTCCTTCCTTCCTTCCTTCTTCGTTCCTTTCTTTCACTCTCTCTCTCCCTTCCTTCTTTCTTTCTTTCTTTCTTTCTTTCTTTCTTTCTTCTTTCCTTCCTTCCTTCCTTCCTTCTTTCCTTCCTTCTTTCTTTCTTTCTTTCTTTCTTTCTTTCTTTCTTTCTTTCTTTCTTTCTTTCCTTCTTTCCTTCTTTCTTTTTCTCAGTTCCATGTGGAGAACGAGGTCAAGAAGGCTGAGAGGGCAAGGCCCTCTAGAGAGATACTGTTTTCTTCTTACAAGGCTGCTGTCACACCCCTGCCATGTCACACCCGCCTTCATAACACTGCTTGCTGTCATATATGGGCCATGGGACCTGGCCCTGTGGTCTGATTTTAAAGGCTGAGGTTGCAGTAGTCTCCAACTTTTTTTGTTTATGAGCTCAAAAAGTATGCTCTCCCATGAAGGCACTTAAGTTGCATTTCTCCCAAGGAGTGCTTCAGCCTTCCTCCTGCTTAAGAAAAAGGGGCAGAGTAGCATGTGTCATTCTCAAGTTTGGAAACAAATCAGTGTAGGTTAAAATGTTGTAAAATCACCAGATGCGTGGTGATGCAGGACTGTAATCCCAGCACTAAAAGGCACAGGCAGGAGTTCAAGGCCAGACTAGACAACATAGTGAGTTCCAGGCTAGCTGAGAAAAATAAAACGAAACAAAAGATGTGACAAAATATAAAACCACGTTATAAGCTGGGTGTGGTGGTGCACACCTTTAATCCCAGCACTAGGGAGGCAAAGGTACGAGGATCACTTTGAGTTCAAGGCCAGCCTGAGACTACATAGTGACTTCCAGGTCAGCCTGGGCTAGAGTGAGACCCTACCTTGGAAAACTAAAAAATAAAAACATAAAAAATAAAACCATGTTATAATTCAACCTGTGGTTTGTCGAGTTTTATTTAGGCAGTCTGTCTCTCATTTGGCACCCTCTGCATGCAATATCTATGTACAGCTATTAGTTTGGTTTTGTTTTGACTCAAGGGGTCACACTAACCTAGGCTGTCCTGAACTAAGTAGATCAGGCCTTGAACTCATGGTGCTTTGACTGTCTTAGCCTCCTGGATGCTGGGATTACAGGTGTGAGCCACACCTAGTGCAGATACGTTTTGTTAAAGGCAACACTAAAGTTTATTTCAAGGAATAACTGGCATACCTTTAATAAAATTAAAAGGAGGGAACTGAATGTTAAATCTCATTTACTTCTAAATGAATATCATAGTATTAATCACCCATTATATTCTAAATTCTGACTTGGATTTCTCTTCAATGAACAGGTCATTTCCAAATTGCAACTCGACCTTTCAATTTCCAGCTGGGCAGTATTTCCTGAATCAAGATAGAAAAACAGTGCTCAGGCTCAATATTGGTTATCTATTGCTGTGCCTTAAGTCACCCCCAAATAGTTAAGCAACAATATTTTGTTGAAGTTTCTATGAGTCAGTAATGCGGGCACATTTTCACTGCGTCTTCCAACTCGGAGTTTCTCACAAGGCTGCATCATGCCAAGACTCAAGTGGAGGTGGACCTTCCCCCACAATTGCTCATATGGTAGTGTCACTGCCTTGGAGACTGTTGGTCAGAGGCCACCCTTCTTCCTTGCCACATGGGACTCTCTATCTCCGTAGGAAAGCTCTTATAGCCCTTTCATCCAATCAAGCAGACAAGACCATCTACAGATGACCTAATCTTGGGAGGTGACATCCCAATGTTTTATGCTGAAGTTGGATCCCGGCCACACTTATAGGAAGGTGAGGCGAGTGAAGAAAATGTTAGGCAGAAGGACTATTCAGAAGCTGTCTATGGTAGTTTTCACATGTGTGTTAGTTCTCCAACTTTATAACCACAATATCAGTTGTTACTGTCTCTAAGGAATATGATACATGAACTTGGCCTTAATTAAGGAGCTTCTGTCCTTAACTAACCAGATGAACAAAGAACAAAAGAAAAAAAAAAGCATAAGAGCACAAAATGAAAAAAACAATTACAGGGAGGGCTAGAGAGATGGTTCAGTGCTGAGAAAGGATTCGATGCTCCAATACCCACATGAAGCCGGATGCACAAAGTGGTGCATCTGTCTGGAATTCGCAGTGGCAGGGAGCCCCGGTGTACCTATTCTCTCTCTCTCTCCTCAAGTAAACACTTAAATAAATAATTTTTTAAGCTGAAGAAATTTCTGAGAGTTGAGCTTAGTGACTAAGTGGTTAGAGCATTTACCTAGCATGCATGAAGTCCCGTTTGAGCTCTAGACCTGAAAAAGAAAAAAAAATTAACCAGAAGAGGTAGAGAGAGGCATTAAAACACCTTTCCATGAGTTAAGAGACTTGAATAAATGAAAGAGAGAGAGAGAATTGTATAGCTTTTATTTCAGATTCCACAGTGGGTTTGACCATAAAGGTTTATTTCCCAAAATATAAGAATTCTTACTCCCTAAGTTTTTGGGGATGGGGGGATTTTTTGAGGTAGGGTCTCACTCTAGCCCAGGCTAACCTGGGACTTACTCTGTAGTTCCAGGCTGCCCTCAAACGCACAATGATCCTCATACCACTTTTTAAAAAGAAAAAAAAAACTTTATTTTATTTATTCCCAAGAAAATCTTAAAAGTTTATAATCTTTAAACTACACTTTCTTTTTTAATGTTTTGTTTCTCGAGGTAGGGTCTTGTTCTACTGGAGGCTGATCTGGAATTCACTATGTAGGCCCAGGGTGGCCTCGAACTCACAGTGATCTTCTACCTCTGCCTCCCAAGTGCTGGGATTAGAGATGTGTGCCATAACACCTGGCTCTTTTTTTTTTTTTTTTTTCGGCTCACTTGGCCCAGGCTTAAAAAACCTCTGCCTCCCGAGTGCTGGGATTAAAGGCATGTTTTCAACACCTTTTTTAAAAATGTTTTCATTTGTTTATTTGCAAGGAGGGAGAGACAGAAGAAAGAGAATGGGCAGGGTAGGACTCCTGCCGTGCAAACAAACTCCAGACACACGAGCCACTTTGGGCACCTGGCTTTATGTGGGTACTGGGGAATCAAACCCAGGCCATGAGGCTTTGCAAGCCAATGCTTTTGACCATGGAGCAATCTCCTCAGCCCTAAACTACATTTTTATTATTTTTGTAAAATATACTATGCAACATTACAATTGAAATAAACTCCACCAATTTGTTAAAATAAATTAGCAACCTTAAAAATACCCTTTTATGAAAAACATCAAGATGTTGGGGTGTGGCATATAACTCTGTGGTAGAGTGATGGCCGGTACATGCCAAACCTTGGGTTCTATAGCACCAGAAAATCCAAACCATCCAAGTCCCAGGCCTAGATGTTCTTACAGGAACGTGCTTCTCAGCCTTCAAAGGATGGATAAACTCAGCCCTAGGAAAAGAAGTCATGTTGAAACCCTAAAAGCAGTGTCTCGGAAGGTCATGTTCTTTGGAAATAAGGCTATTACAGATGTGATTATTCAAGATGAGGTTGTAACAGACCCTTAGTCCTCTGTGACAGAAGTGCTCGGTGCATTAATGGTCACGTGAAGACAGAAGCCATGCGATGATGGAAACATACTGGCCTTTGGCAAGACAAGGAAAGGCCAAGGTTGCCTACAAAGCCCCAGGAGCTCATGGAGGCTAAGAAGGATACCCACAAAGGCTTCAGAGGGAGCGTGACACTTTATTTTGGACTTTTCTCTCCAGGACTATAAGCAAACTTATTTCTGTTATTTTAAAGCCATCCAATCTGTGGTGCTTTGTCACTTACAGCAGCCCTGGGTAATGAATGCATGATCTTTCTGATAGATAAAGAGAAGCCAACTGGTTAGATTTCCCATTTGTTCTAATCAAAACTCAGTAAAATCGAAGTTTGTGGTGTGGCTGGAGTCTGTGTGAAGTGGCTTCAGTTGGAGTGGAGTTTCTGTACTTGAATAAGGGAAGATCATATGGGAAAGATCAAATGTGATTCTTAAGAGTGGTTCTTGGATGTCTGATTATGGAGTTTACAGCATGCAATATATATATGTATATATGTATGCATAATATCTGAGCCTTTTTAAGATGAAAGGAATTTCATACAATTGTGAATCTACATGAATATGAACATACTGATATTTCTTTTCTTAGACCCATGGAAGTATTCTTTTTTTAAATTTTTTTATTGACAACTTCTATACTTATATACAAAAAAATGCATGATATTTCCCTCCCCTGCCCCCATACCCCTTTAGAACTCCAATCTCCACCCACTCTGTCTTGCTTTTCTCATGCATGATAGACTTGCCAGTTGTTCTGCATCAATATGATGGTTCTTACCTGCTGCACAGTGCGGAAATAAATTTTGCTGGGAAGCATTTGGGTGTTTTCCAATCATGGTATAAACAGCGCTGCAAAGATTATACAATATTAACGAACTTCATGATCTTTGCCGGTCTGATAGACTGAACACAGCATCTATCTCCTAGTAGTTTTATTATTATTATTATTAATCAGAGGTGGAGGAGAATGGGCGCACCAGGGCCTCCAGCCACTGCAATCGAACTCAGATGCACGCACCATCTTGTGACCTTGCATGCTTGCGTCACATTGTGTGTCTGGCTTACGTGGGACCTGGAGAGTTGAACATGAGTCCTTAGGCTTCACAGGCAAGTGCCTTAACTGCTAAACCATCTCTCCAGCCCTCTCCTGCTGGTTTTAATTTTACTTCTGTTAATATGAATGAGGATGGACCGGGGTTTTACCTTTGCCTTTCTTTGTGACAGAGTCTGGCATGTTGGTCCTCATCTTCCACCTCATTTGAGGCAGTCAGTGTCTCTTGTTCATTGCTGTTTTTTCGATTTAGCCTCCCATTGTATCACAAATGCACTAAGATTACGTGTGCCTGCTATAGTGTCTGTTTTTTACCTGGAGTTTTGGAATATGAATTCAGTTACTTACATTTCTACAGTGAGCACTTTATTATCCTTAAAGCCAACTCTCCAGCCCTGGATGTGAATTTTTTAAAGAACATTAGTTAATCCAGTATAAGCACTTGTTCTTTGCCAGGTGTGTACTCGATATTTTCATACTATAACTTACTCAGTGAGGTATTGTCCTTCCAGTAGCCCTGTGAGATTAGATTTACCCATGAGAAGGGAAGGCGCTGGGAGGGGAGAGTGCCCCCCAGGTTTCAACCAGGTAACTTAGCTTTGGGCCAGAGCTGTTTGCCTTACACTGAAACCCTGATTAGATTTGGGTTCAACAAATGTTCCTTTGAGAGTTTGGATTCCTAGACCAAAGACAGTATGTGTTGAACTAATGAGAAGAAAAGTGAATTAGCAGAGACCCCCATTGTGAGGCAGGAAACGCTGCCCCGTACTAGCACTGAAAAGTAATCACACAGAACATCAAACAAGCAACCCCTGTGAGAGGACTCTCCCACCCTGGTCCCAGGAAATGTTGGGGTGTGGCATATAACTCTGTGGTAGAGTGATGGCCGGTACATGCCAAACCTTGGGTTCTATAGCACCAGAAAATCCAAACCATCCAAGTCCCAGGCCTAGATGTTCTTACAGGAACGTGCTTCTCAGCCTTCAAAGGATGGATAAACTCAGCCCTAGGAAAAGAAGTCAATGTTGAAACCCTAAAAGCAGTGTCTCGGAAGGTCATGTTCTTTGGAAATAAGGCTATTACAGATGTGATTATTCAAGATGAGGTTGTAACAGACCCTTAGTCCTCTGTGACAGAAGTGCTCGGTGCATTAATGGTCACGTGAAGACAGAAGCCATGCGATGATGGAAACATACTGGCCTTTGGCAAGACAAGGAAAGGCCAAGGTTGCCTACAAAGCCCCAGGAGCTCATGGAGGCTAAGAAGGATACCCACAAAGGCTTCAGAGGGAGCGTGACACTTTATTTTGGACTTTTCTCTCCAGGACTATAAGCAAACTTATTTCTGTTATTTTAAAGCCATCCAATCTGTGGTGCTTTGTCACTTACAGCAGCCCTGGGTAATGAATGCATGATCTTTCTGATAGATAAAGAGAAGCCAACTGGTTAGATTTCCCATTTGTTCTAATCAAAACTCAGTAAAATCGAAGTTTGTGGTGTGGCTGGAGTCTGTGTGAAGTGGCTTCAGTTGGAGTGGAGTTTCTGTACTTGAATAAGGGAAGATCATATGGGAAAGATCAAATGTGATTCTTAAGAGTGGTTCTTGGATGTCTGATTATGGAGTTTACAGCATGCAATATATATATGTATATATGTATGCATAATATCTGAGCCTTTTTAAGATGAAAGGAATTTCATACAATTGTGAATCTACATGAATATGAACATACTGATATTTCTTTTCTTAGACCCATGGAAGTATTCTTTTTTTAAATTTTTTTATTGACAACTTCTATACTTATATACAAAAAAATGCATGATATTTCCCTCCCCTGCCCCCATACCCCTTTAGAACTCCAATCTCCACCCACTCTGTCTTGCTTTTCTCATGCATGATAGACTTGCCAGTTGTTCTGCATCAATATGATGGTTCTTACCTGCTGCACAGTGCGGAAATAAATTTTGCTGGGAAGCATTTGGGTGTTTTCCAATCATGGTATAAACAGCGCTGCAAAGATTATACAATATTAACGAACTTCATGATCTTTGCCGGTCTGATAGACTGAACACAGCATCTATCTCCTAGTAGTTTTTATTATTATTATTATTAATCAGAGGTGGAGGGAGAATTGGCGCACCAGGGCCTCCAGCCACTGCAATCGAACTCCAGATGCACGCACCATCTTGTGACCTTGCATGCTTGCGTCACATTGTGTGTCTGGCTTACGTGGGACCTGGAGAGTTGAACATGAGTCCTTAGGCTTCACAGGCAAGTGCCTTAACTGCTAAACCATCTCTCCAGCCCTCTCCTGCTGGTTTTAATTTTACTTCTGTTAATATGAATGAGGATGGACCGGGGTTTTACCTTTGCCTTTCTTTGTGACAGAGTCTGGCATGTTGGTCCTCATCTTCCACCTCATTTGAGGCAGTCAGTGTCTCTTGTTCATTGCTGTTTTTTCGATTTAGCCTCCCATTGTATCACAAATGCACTAAGATTACGTGTGCCTGCTATAGTGTCTGTTTTTTACCTGGAGTTTTGGAATATGAATTCAGTTACTTACATTTCTACAGTGAGCACTTTATTATCCTTAAAGCCAACTCTCCAGCCCTGGATGTGAATTTTTTAAAGAACATTAGTTAATCCAGTATAAGCACTTGTTCTTTGCCAGGTGTGTACTCGATATTTTCATACTATAACTTACTCAGTGAGGTATTGTCCTTCCAGTAGCCCTGTGAGATTAGATTTACCCATGAGAAGGGAAGGCGCTGGGAGGGGAGAGTGCCCCCCAGGTTTCAACCAGGTAACTTAGCTTTGGGCCAGAGCTGTTTGCCTTACACTGAAACCCTGATTAGATTTGGGTTCAACAAATGTTCCTTTGAGAGTTTGGATTCCTAGACCAAAGACAGTATGTGTTGAACTAATGAGAAGAAAAGTGAATTAGCAGAGACCCCCATTGTGAGGCAGGAAACGCTGCCCCGTACTAGCACTGAAAAGTAATCACACAGAACATCAAACAAGCAACCCCTGTGAGAGGACTCTCCCACCCTGGTCCCAGGAACCATGAAGTTATCCCTTCTCCTGGATCCCCTGAGCTACCTCTTTCTCTGCTATTGTATATATATATACATTTTTGTTTGTTTTTCAAGGTAGGGTCTCACTCTGGTCCCAGCTGACCTGGAATTCACTGTTTTAATATTTTTACTTATTTATTATATTCATTCATTCATTCATTCATTCATGTGTGTGTGTGATGTGCCAGGTCTCTTGCTACTGCAAACAAATGCCCATGTAACTTTATGTGGGTGGCTGGGGAACTGAACCCAGCTTGGCAGGCTTTGCAAGCAAGCACCATTAACTACTGGGCCATCTCGCCAGTTCTCCATTTTCTATCCTTGGTACCTGACCAAGCCTAATTCAGATAGCCAGGAAGTGGCAGATGCTGGAAAATGCAAAGAACACCAGGACCGACATCCAGGCCACTTCCACCTTCATGTCTTAGTCACTGGATCCCAAAGCCCCACCTGGCTCTTGTGACCATGGAAACCGCCAATTCCACCTCTGCCCAGCCCCTTGTGAGCTATAGAATCCAGGGCTCCTGAGACTCTGAACCTCAGTGAATCGACAGACTTTACATTATTTCACAACTAATTGAGTTGTTCCTGTGGCTTTGTTGGAAATCTCCCCACCTCACACGTGTGTGATGCACATACACAGCTTCTAAAAGGAAAAAAGCCTGCCATTGCACCAGCATGAATGAGCCTGGAATGCATTATAAGAAGTGAAATCAGCCAATCACAGACAGGCATATATCACATGATCTCACTTATCTGCCAGACCTGGAAAGGTCAGGCTCATCGGAGCACAGAGTAGAATGACAGCTACCAGGGGCTGGGAGGGCTGGAGGGATGTTGATCCAAGCCTGCAAATGTCATCAAGGTGACAAGAATAAATTCATGGGATTTCATGTGAATTTCTGTGACTATGGTTAACAGTGCTGTATACTTGAAAGTTACAGAGAGTAGCTGAGCAGAGGAATATAAGTGTATGGAGTAATGCATATGCTAACTACCTTGTTTAGCCATTCTGCAGCATGTTCATATTTCAAAACATACTGTATCCCATAAACACATATAATTTTTGTCAAGAAAGAAAGAAAGACTTCAGGGAGCTGAGAATATGGTCCAGCAGTTAAAGGCGCTTGTTTGCGAAGCCTATCAGCTGAGGTTCAATTCCTAAGCCACCCATGTAAGCCAGATGCAAAAAAGTGGTGCAAGCCGGGCATGGTGGGGCACGCCTTTAATCCCAGCACTTGGGAGGCAGAGGTAGGAGGATCGCCGAGAGTTCGAGGCCACCCTGAGACTACATAGTTAATTCCAGGTCAGCCTGAGCTAGAGTGAGACCCTACCTCGAAAAAAAAAAACAAAAAACAAACAAACAAACAAAAAAAGTGGTGCAAGCATCTGGTGTTCATCTGCAGCAGCAAGAGGCCCTGGTACGTACACACACACACACACACACACACACACACACTGAGCAGATCATTTGTGTATATCAGAGATCTCTATCTGGTGGAAACTGGAGGCCCTGGCATATTTTTATGTTTATATTTTATGTCACTATTTGTGATAATCCTCTGAGCTTGAGTATCAGTTTTCCTTAGGGCGTTTTCCCAAGTCCTCACCATTGCATTATTTTACATCCTTCACGTTGCCCATTTCATGGTCTTATTGACCCCAAAAGCATTTGTGTTTACAAACATGACTTCTAGTATACCTAAGGCCACTGTTCACTGGGAATCCCCTTTCCCAGTGTTAAGTCCAACAAAGAATTACAAGCCCTTATCTCTAGGAATCTAGAATGTCCTACAGGTGACAGGGCAGTCATTTCTATTATTCAATTTAGTTATGTTCAGCCTCCAAGGCTTCTTGCCTTCCTTAGCTAAGCATTGGTAGGAAAATGATCCTGTATTTGAATTTCCTTAAATGTGCTTAAATTTCACTTATGCTAACACTTGTAGTAGTTCTCAGCATAGTTAATAAGGGATGTTGTTGGACCCGACTAACAAATATTTATCTTCTGAGAATAATGAACAAGATTCTGTTTTGTAATTTTGCACGCAGTACTTTCTCATTACCTGTAACAACTTACTTTATTGCAAAACAATGCCCCTTCTATTGTGAATGATGCCCACAGGTAAATATTCTTACAATGAAGGTCTGAGTCAGGCATGCCCAGGTTCAAATGCAGGTCTTGTAGAGCCTGGACAATTCTGTTTAGTTTCCTATGTCTATTTACCCATCTGTAATGCTGGGATAATACCATGGCCCATTCTTTTCTCTTTAATTAGTGAACAAAGTTTCAAGCTTCCTTATGGCATTTCCTTCCATGCATACTTTAGTTTGGTTGATTTCCCTTTCTCCGCCATGCCCCTGCCCTTCAACACTGTACCTCTAGCATCACATTGCCTGACCTCAAGTGATATTATGAACCCTAGTGATAAAGGTGTCATGGGATAGCACAAAAAATAGACATGTAGGGCTGGAGAGATGGCTTATTGGTTAAGGTGCCCGCCTGCTAAGCCTCAGAATGCCCATTAGATTCTCCAGGTCCCACGTTTAGCCAGATGCAAAAGTGAAGCAAGGGCACAATGCCACACTTGCCCACAAGGGGTGCACATTTCTGGAGTTCATTTACAGAGGCTGAGAGGCCACTGGCACACCCATTGGCACACCCATTCTCTCTCTCTCTTTCTCAAAAAAAAAAAAAAAAAAGAATAGACATGTAGACCAAGAGAATATAATAGATAACCAAGAGATGAACTCTATGGGCACCTATTTATTTTTGGTATATGTGCATATACCATACATGATAAATGATATTTACTTATGGCATGTATATTTTGGGGTACAGATATGTGGGTGTGTGTGCTCATATGTGTGAGTGCAGTTACATGCATGCTATGGTGCATGTGAGGAGATCAGAGGACAACTTTCAGGTGTTGGTCCTTGCCTTCATCTTGTCTGAGACAGGATATCTTCTTGTTCATAGCTCTCTTCACCAGGATAACTGGCACACCAGCTTCTAGGAAATTCTTCTGTCTCTGCCTTCCATCTTGTCATAGGAATGCTGGGATTTACAGAAGTCCTCCACAGCTTCCAGCTTTTATGTGGGGTCTGGGGATCTGAACTTAGGTCCTCATGCTTGCACAGCACGTGCTTTATCCACTGAGCCATCTCCCAGCCTGCATGGCTGATTCTTGTCATCTCATGCAGTCAATGAGACACTTTCTTCTCTTTCTCCTTCTCTTCTCCTTCTTTCTCCTTCTCTCTTCCTCTTCCTCCTCCTGTTATTCCTCCTCCTCCTTTTATTGTGTGTATATGTGTTTCTGGGATTGAACTCAGAGCTGTCTGCATGTTGGGCACCTGCTCCATCATTGAATTCCAGCCTCAACTCCCCTCCCTACTTTTTGTTGTTGTTGTTTGTTTGTTTGTTTTTTCAAGGTAGGGTCTCACTCTAGCCCAGGCTGACCTGGACTTCACTATGTAGTCTTAGAGTGGCCTCGAACTCATGGTGATCCTCCTACCTCTGCCGCCTGAGTGCTGGCATTAAAGGCATGTGCCACCATGCCTGGCTCCCCTCCTTACTTTAACTATATTAAAATGTTCTGCAAATCTCCAAACTTATTCTTAGCTGCATCACCATAGCAACAGTTTAACCCACATCATTAGCCTAATTTGTGGTTAAAGCCACTATGTTAGTGAGACACAAAGTTCTGTTTGAAGGGCAAAAGTTCAAATTATCTTGCTGACATTGTGGTCAGCGTACAGTGAAGGGGTGGACATCATGATCAGTTGGGTGAGATTAGAAGGCTAACAGGACAATCAAACAGGCTTCAATTTCTGAACTGCATATGCTACCTCACATTTTATTTCTTAAACACTTATAGCTTTTACAATGTGTTTTAATGTTGACATTATGCCCCATTAAAATCCCACTATATTACTTAGTTAATAAATACTTATAGAGCCTTGTAAGTCCACACTGTAGCCATGACTGAGTTTATTAACTTGGTAAGTACCACCTATGTACATGTAATAATGGCTGTCTGGATAGGTTAAAGACCAGACAAAATGCTAGCAAGTTCACAAGCAGGTAATTTATAAGACCCATGAGCTTGTCTCAGTTTTCAGTGATTGCAAAAATCTCCCTAGCATGGTTGAACATGTCAATCCCTTTTTCCCACTTGATTATTGCTTCCCTTTGGTGGTTACTGTCAGGGAAATAGCAAAACTGAATCTGTTCAAATGTCACTGGCCTATAAAATGTAAATATGGCCCAGTACAAAGGTCTAAGAACCAGGAAGCTGATGGAGTCTCTTAGACTTTCCAAAGAAAGCTTGTGTTGATGGTTTGAATCTATTGTGTCCCCACAGGCTCGTGGTTTGAACATGTTCCTTGGCTGGTGGCACTGTTTGGGGAGGTTATGGAAATTTTGTAGGTGGGATCTGACTGGCAGAAGTAAGTTACTAGGGGAGGGCCTTTGATGGTTATATCTGGGCCCCTTGTTCCAGTGTTTTTTGCATCCTAGTCCTCAATGATGGGCACAGCTGCTGCCTCATATGCCCACTCCATACAGAGTTTACCCTGGCCACGTCTTCCCTGCTTTAATGGGCTGAACTCTCTGAAATGGTGAGCCAATAAAATTAAATCTTCCCTCTCTATGCTGTTCTATCAGGTATTTTGTCACAGTGACACAAAAGAAACCAACATAGTACTGTTGGGCATTGCTAAACACGGGCTGGGACTGTGAGGAAGCTGGCCTGGGCTGTTGGACCTTGGGCTGTGGGGGTTGCCACCAGCCTTATCATTGGGAATCCATTGTGGCAACAGAGCTGGCCCTCTGTCTTCGCAAGGTCATGGTGTGCCCCATCTTTGCTCAGAGGAGGTGGAACTGGCAGGCCCTTACCCCATCCCAAAGCACCTGAGCATGCCATAGTTTAAGATTCTGCCCACAACCCCCCCACAGTTCCTGACCTTGTGGCCAGCTGCCCAAGAGACCCTTATATGGTAGTAAATCTACCCACAACCCCAATATGTGGCTGAAGTCATGTTGTTCCTGACCTTCTGTTATCTCCTTGGCCACTACTTCTGCCTTCTAACACCAGCCAATTAGATAGCAACCCATAAACCTATGCATCCAATCACCTTATGATCTGTATGTGCCTTCTCAACCTTTCTCACGTGTTTATAAACCCACTCCCCTTTTGATTAAACGAGAGCTCTATCCATCAGAACATCTCCCAGGTGGTTCATTGCCCACCTCACTCAACTGCTCCAAGACCCTGCTCCCTGCAACTCCTTCTGTGCCCAGGACGTTGGTGGCCAATGACCCCAGAAACAGCGAGGACCCACACAGTATCTTTGCCCCTGACCTGTAGTGCTGAGTTCCTGGAATCATGTAGACATGCTACAGTCGACAGGTCTCATTCTACCTCTAGTATCATTGCAGAAAAAACTGTGCTGCTGTAGTGCAGGAGGAAAAAGGACATGACATTGAACTTGTTCTACAGATGAATGGGATTTTCTTTGATATATATATATGTGTGTGTGTGTGTGTGCTTGTATGTGTGTGTATGTAGTATGTGTGGTATGTGTAGTGTGTGTGTTGTATTGTAATGTGTGTGTGTGTGTGTGTATGTTGATGCACATGGCCCACATGCATGCCTCCAAGAGGTCTCCTGGATTACTTTTCTGTCTTGTTTCCCTGAGACAGGGTCTGTCCGTGAACCTAGATTTTGCGCCATTTTTCAGCTTGACTGACTGACCAGCAAGCCCCTGTGATCTCCTCCTTCTTCCTCCTAGCAGGCTGGGGATTGAACTCTTACTAACTGAGCCTTCTTATGACCCTTTCAATATTTCTCTTTTATAGCAGGTGTTGGAGTTATTTCCCAAACTCACTCTTTCTGACAGAATTCCAGGTTAGATTTCTCCCATGATAAATGCTGGTTTGATGCTGGTATGATGTTAGAAGGTGAGAGAAGATCACACTCCTGTGTGTTTGCAGCCAGGCATGTGTGAGACTTTGGAAATAAAGGGCATAAGGCTTGGCCGGCAGCTCCAGGCCATCTGGCTGTGAATCACCACCCACTTCTAATGACTCAGCACAGGATCCTGGGTCTCCTTTCTTCCTCATTATCCAAATACTAGGGGTGGATTTCATAATTTATGTTCCCCTCATCCTTCCATGCATAATGAGTGCCTAATCTTTGTGTCCAACCTCTGTCTACTTCAGATATCTAGAGCAGTGTGTTAGTCAGAGATGCAGAACCAACAGGCTGTATTTAGAAGGCTTATTATTAAAAGAAAATGGGCCTTTCAATTTTGGAGGCGGACAAGTTCCAAGACCAGTAAGATGAGTGCGTGAGCTGGACACCGTGGAGAGCCAATGGCATAGAGCCAGCTCTAGTCCAAAATGCTGGAATTCAGGAAGGGCAGCATTTCAGTCCCAGTGTGAGGGGTGATGGGGATGGGACCCAGGAAAGGCCATGTTTCAGATGGGAAAAGAATAAGGTTTAAAAATATACAAGTTTTGGTCTGGAAAGATGGCTTAGCAGTTAAGGCACTTGCCTGTGAAGCCTAAGGACCCAGGTTTAATTCCCCAGTATCCACGTAAGCCAGATGCACAAAATGGCACATGAATCTGGAGTTCGTTTATAGTGGCTAGAGGCCCTGGCATGCCCACTTTCTCCCTCAAATAAATAAAATATTTTTACAAATTTAATCAAGGTATACCATTTTCAGGGTAGTCAGACAGAGAGAGATCTTCCTCACGCTTTGAGAAATATCAATCACTTCATTCCCTTCCGTCCTTTAACCGAGCAGATGTGGTCCACCCACCTTATAAAGGGTAATCTGTTTATTCAGCCTATTAATTTAATTGTTAATCTCATCCACAAAACACCCACACAAAAACACCCAGAATAATGAAATAATATTTGACCAAGTACATGCAATTAACCATCACAATTAACTTCTGATTTTGGCCAACCTGTTGACTGATGCCATCTTTCATGGTTCAGGTATGTGTGTAGGTAGAGACCTTGAATCATCTTTTTTGCTATGCCCAGGATGTCACGTTTTAGTCCTAACATTTTTTTTTAACCATTGGTTTCATGTGGGAGGAATTAAGATGGCTTGGAAACATGTAAGCAGTAATTAGGAATGCAAAATTATCCCTCTTAATGACCATGGGAACTATTAAAATCTGTGTTTCTTACTTATCTTTCCCTTTTCTCAGTGTTCTCAACCCAGTAGGAGGAGCATGCCTGTGCCGTGGTCCTCCTTAGCAGTTCTCATAACCCAAGGATACATCTGCAACACGTACCCTTGTGAGCAAACCTGGGAGTGGGTGGGGCATCTTCTAGACACCCTTCTCAGCTTTTAGTCATTGTCCCCAAGTCATCTGTCTTTGGGAAGCCAAATAAAAAGCTCATCTATGTATACAGTAGTCAGAGTGGCTCCCCAGTGCACATGCTTTCATTCTTCATGTCACAATCCTCATCTTAAGTCCCTGGTCATGTCAAATGTGTTCCATTGGCCAGGGTGTCTCGGTTCTTCTTTCTATGGTCTCTACAGACAGGGAGTCTGCTGCCCCCCATCCCCAGAGTCAAAGAGAATTGGCATACAGAAAGAAGTGTTTGAAATCAGTCAGGGTCTTCAAAGAAATTAGTGCCGTCTGCCAAGCTGCTATATAGAAAATTTACTGCTAAGAATTCTAGGAGGAATGAATGCTGATCTTATCCCAGTAAAGCCATTGTCACTTTCATGTCACACACACACACACACACACACACACACACACACACACACACTCACACCATGCAAGGGGGATGGGTCACATTAGATGGTCTGTGGGGTCTCCTGTGGCTCATATCAATGCCCAACTTGACTGAAAGTTGGAAGTTATTTTGATCTACTCAAGTCCTGCTTCAGCCTCTGAGCATGCTTGGTGGATTAAGGAATTTCGGCTGCCTTCTGATTAGATCCTGATAAGACCATCTTATCCTCACTTTCTCTTCGTTTTCTGACAGAACTTCTCGCGTCACTTCCTGGCTTCTGCTACACTGTTATCTGTGCTGTCTTTGTCTTCTTTCTGACTATCCTTCTGTGATCTCGATTGGCCAGACTCTCCCACTGCCAATGGTGCTCTCAAGCCTTACCTCCTCTGTCATATCTTCTTTGATCGCCCAATTGTAGTCAACAGCCAACTCCCCTGTCTCTCTGTTGTCTTAGATCATAGGGAGGCTGGTACAGTCATTACCATATCTGTTTACTCCAACAGACTACATTGATAATTTAGCCTTGAATTGAGTTCTGGGTATTTTTTTTTAAATCTTCTCTAGTAGAAATTTATGTTTGCATTATATACTTTTTATTGACCCTGAAATTAAAATGACTTTTTTTTGGAGTACTGGGAATTTATTCTAGGGCCTCACACATGCTAGGCAAATACTACCTGTAAGTTAAATACCCCCAAACGATATTTAAACAACCCTGGGAGAATGTGTTACCAGACCAAAGCAGGATCATTAAGTGAGCTGAGATAGCCACACATCCTGAAGAGATTCCAAATAGCTGAGGAGGACATCAGACCAGACCTTCCAACCTCACGTCCTTTCAGAATGAACCAGTTTGAGCCCATTACCTCACTTCATGGACAAAGTAGTTTACCATTCCAGAACATGCCATCACCCTCCCAATAATTTCATGGGTGAGAATAAGGAGGCTGAGTGGGACCTTCAAATAGCAGTTTAATGGAACAAGAATGATTTTTTGCCTTAAAGTGGAAGATTGTTATTTAATAGCAAGGCCACAAGTGTGTTGATAATAGCTGATAATGGATTGAAACTATATTTTATAGCATGCGATCTAACATTTCAAATTTCAGTTTTCTCATCTGTCACATAGGGTAATATTGTGTTTTTCCTAATTTGTCAATTGCTGTGATGATTAGAGATGACATTTATCCGTGTGTGTTCTGTGGCTCTTGGATAAGTACCTATCGCATAATAGAAACTCAATAAATGATGGCCATCAACAGACTATAGCAAGATGAAATTAAGATACTAAATTATGTTATTGTGACTAATGGACCAAATATTTTTCTAATTAGTAATTTAGTTATGAAGTAGGACTCAGAATTCTGTTAAAATTTTTTAAAATATTTTTTATTTATTATCAGAGAGAGGTAGAAGAGAAACAGACAGAATGGGTGGCCACTGCAAATGAACTCCAGATGCATGTGCCACTTTGTGCATCTGGCTTTATGTGGATACTAGGGAATTGAACCCAAGTTGTTAGGTTTTGCAGGCAAGTGCCTTAACCTCTGAGCCATCTCTCCAGCCCCTGATGGAACTTTACTAAAATTTAATTTGTAAAAAGTTTTCCAGCATAGTCACTCAGCTACATATATTGGTTTTAAAAAACATGAAAGTAAAACCAGTTATCACTGAAAATCCAGAGTGTGTCTCACATACCACTTAAATATCTTTTTGTCTTTTTGCAGAATGGTCTTCTATAGTCTGGAGTGGCCACAATTGTCCTTCGTTAGCCTCCAGAGAACAGGGATTATGGGTATGTACCTCCATACCTAAGCTTAAATAGCTAAAAGAATTCTCTCATCTTTAGTCCTCATTTAAGGCCTAGCAACACCGGGTGCTGGTTGCACAGAATGTTTCAACACAATTAATCATGTAGCTGATTCATGCCACTCCTATGTGGATGGAGACCCACTTTTGTCTAAATGGCTTGAATCTGAACAGTTTTCAAGGAAGAAAGATTTATGTGGGCTCTCAGATGCAGAAGTTTCAGTTCATGGGCTGTTAGCCTCCTTGCTTCTAGGCCTATGCCAGGCAGAGCCATCCTGGAGAAAGGACAAAGGACATCGTGGAAGAGGAAGACACTGGGCACTCAGCCATCACAAAGAGTAACAGGAAGAGACCAAGGAGAGTCACTGGCTGCAAAGACACAGGGGGCCTCCTGTGACCTACGTCTGCATCCGCCCCCGCCCCCCAACAGTAAGCCAGCTCTCAAGATTCAATCGCTCAGTTCAGTGGTGGGTGAATCCACTGACGAGTGCAGAGCTCCCGCTTCACCAAGCCCTCCTCATAACCCCACCTCCACACATTGTTTGACTGGGGAGCTAGCCCTTGGGCACAGGGGCCCTGTGAAGGGACACTTACTTCATGTCCAGCACCATAACACCCTGCCCCTGACTAGTCTGAATATGTTCATCTCAAAATGTAAAAACACCCTTTCCTGTAACTGACTTTAGTGAGATTAACAAAAACTATAAGTAAATGATTTATCCCAGGGCACCTTGGCATGACTCATGGTGTTTCAGAAGAGGACAGTCCTCTAAAACTGATGGAAAATGTGTCTAATGACAGGAGCGGGGCTAGCATGGCAGCTGGTCACCTAATGGGTTCTGTAATTGGCCACGAGGCTGACTTTTATAGGTGAAGGAAGAGATAATCATCAGGCTGCTAAAAATACACCGCAGTGTTTGACTCTTGAATAACAAGTGGGCTGAGACAGGAGCAAATGCATAAAGCCAAGAACACCTTGCCGAGCAGCTGCGACAAGGTGCCCTGGGACAGTTGTAACCATGGAGTGCCGTTAGTAAGGAAAGATGAAATAAGGAAATTTGAAAAAAAAAATGGTCAAACATGGAACAGATCATCCTCAGTGAGCTCACCCAATCACAAAAAGATAATCGTCGCATGGTCATGTTTATCTGTTGCTCCTGACCTGAATCCACCTGAGATGCTGTCAAACCTAATAAGCACTCTGAGGACCACACAATAGGGAGGGTGGGATGGAGGGAGGGTAAGAGTGGGAGGGAATGAGAGGGTGGGAGGGAGGATAAGGGTGGGAGGATACAAATAGGGACCCAAAAGGAAATGATACTATAAAACCCTTTACTCTGAACAACAGGCTAAAACATTGATCCTTCAGCAGGCCCACAGAGGGAACACTTGAACCACAGGAAACTGGAGAGAACATCATGAAGACCAACCTTAATCTTTTCCTGCTTCTCTCTCTCTCTTCTCTCTCTCTCTCCCCTCTCCTCTCTATACTCACTTTCTCTTTTATATTACCTATCTTTTTCTTCCCTCACCTTCCTAGGTGCTGACTTATAACTCCCAGTACCAGCACAGGGTTAACTTCCACAATGAGCTATTGATCTGAGACACCTACAAGGTTTCCCAAAAAAGACAGATTTCTGTCAGAGTTCTTGATGACCCACCAAAGGTTAATGGTAAGACCCTACTGTCAAAGACAGCATATGTGTGTGAGACCAAACATGGAGAGACCTGGCCAGAATCTGGAAGAGGGTCAGTCCCCAGACAGTTAGCTAGTCTAGTGCCAGAGGGTGCTACATGAGCAACTGGGGGATAATGGCCAACATCTGTCCAAACAACTTGCAGTACAAGATACCCAGCAGGAAACAACCTGCAATGCTCAAACAAGTGCAGTAGTGGCACACAGCCATGGTGGGTAACCAACTGCTCTTGATTTGGCTAATAGATCCACTCAGTGGAATGGAACTCATTGCTGGAACTGGGAAATAAGTCAAAACCATGTACAAAAAATGAGCTTAGTCTCCAAGATCAAGATACCACCAAATGTGGGCTAGAAGAGAGCCTACGCATATAAAATTCCCTCCAAAATATTTATGGCCATCCCTTCTATCTAGTACTAACTTCTCTCTGTTGGAGAATTTGCTTATCTTTTTCAGATGGGCAATGAACCTGAAGGGAGGATCTGCCAATCACACCTCACCAGGGCCCCAGCTGAAACCATAGAGTAATGCGGGGGAAGGGCAAGAATACAGCGTTTATGGTGATCATGGCACCAGAAAAAGGCTGAAGGAGATAAGCACAGAGAACATCCAACTCCAACTAAGCCAGATATCCAGAGACACAGAGGCTCTGAAAACCTCATCACTGAAGTAGAACTAAAATGACCCCAATGTGGCTCAGGGAAATTTGCGGAAGAGGGGGAGGAAAGAATGTTAGAGTCACAAGTTGGGGTTTTATGCACAAAGACTTGGCCTACCCCCAGAACTCTTGACTACCCCCACAATGCATGACCCACAATTCCCATTGATGAGGGTCCCTTTGGAAGAGGGAGGACAGGGAGGAGGATAAGGGAGCCAACACTATGAATGTAAAATCAGAATAATATAAATAAAAATAAATTATGAAAAAAAACAATGGAGTGCTGTTTCTTGGCTTTCCCAATTCCTGGGACTATCAGAAGGATACATGCTAAATCATGAATGTGGCAGTGGGAGAGAATGCTCATGGAACATGAGACCAGATCATCAACCAAGGCAGATGGTACTGTACACCAGAAACATTTCTGTCCTTCAAACAGCTCATTGTGACGGGGAGCATTTATTTTACTACAGTAAGACCAGATCCACCCAATTGTGATTTCATATCTCTTAATTCTCAGTCATAATATCTGAGTCGTTATAGTATCAACTTGTAGTATGAATCCGTGTCGTTATTCTGAGATTGTAATATTCTCATCTATAAAATGGGGCTGGATGCTGGGAATATGGATAGATATAAAAAGGAATGCCTAGGACTATGGAGATGGCTCAGTGGTTAAAAAGCTCTTGCTATACAAGCCCAATGACTGGTGTTTGGGTCCCCAGAACCCATGTAAAACCAAAGGCAAGTAGCACATGTGTCTGTAATCCCAACACACCTGCAGCAATAGGAGGTGGAAGCCAAGGAATCTTGTCCAGTTAATATGGCTCTCATAGAGAGAGGCAAACAACAGACAGACCCTGTCTCAAACAAAGTAGAAGGTAAGGGCCAACACCTGGCCATTGTCCACTGACCTCCACACACGTACACTGTGGCATGTGTTCATCCATGCAAAGGAAATAAGGGCTTCCTGGCTTTCCTTCTCCCTGGTGAATGTACCCCATCTCCTCCTTCCCTCCTTGTCTTCCTCTTTCTCTCCTCTCTCACTCTCTTGGGCCCTCTTGCTCTCTCCCTGGTGCACACACCCTCTTCTCACTGTCTTCTTCTCCTCTTTACCTCTCTTCTTTCCCACACCTGTCTCTGTTATCTATCTATCTATCATCTATCTATCCATCTATCTATCTATATATCATCTATCTATCTATCTATCTACCATCTATCCATCTATCTATCTATCATCTACTTATCTATCTATCATCTATCTATCTATATATCATCTATTTATCTATCTATCTATCTATCTATCTATCTATCTATCTATCTATCTATCTATCTATCATCTACATATCATCCATCTATCTCCATCTTTCTACTACTACAAAAAAGTCTTAAACTCAAGGGGAAAAGAAAGAAAGATAGAATACAATCTAAATATCTGTTAAACAATGAGCACATTATAATGTTTTCCTTATTCAGAAATGACATGTTTAGTGACTCAGGGATAAGAGAAATCCTTTTGTTGTAGTCAGTCGAATGTTCCAGAAGTTATAACCCTGGTGATATTTTTGAAGTACTTTTGAGATTCCCACTGTTGTTGCTCTTGCTGATCATCAAGCTCCTTGGTTGGAGCTGGTTTCAAGTGACCTGATTGCACCTTAAGTGTTCTCTGGAGCAGCCACCTGGAGGCTCTCACCGTGAGAAAATCCTCCACTCATCCTTCTTCATCAGACCTTGAGTTTTCTAGTCATGCAGTTTGGATCTACTAATACACCTGGTAATTTTCGTCCAGCCAATGAACATGTGGCAGTTTGGGGTTTTGAAAATTCATTTAGCAATGGGCATATAATCCAAGTTGATCCAATAATGAAGCTAGCTTTCTTTCCTACCTGTGAATATGATGGTACACATCATCAGTATCAAAACCTGGTAAACAATACCGCAGACTTGCAACCAATATTTAGAAAACCTATTTTGAAATGTGTGCATATACATACGTGCAGGAAAATCTACACGCTACCTAGGAAAAAATAAACAAAACACATGCAAGACCACTCCTGAGAAATGTAAACACTTTACTAGAATGCACTAAAGACCTCAATAAGTGAAGGACGAGGCCATCCATATTCATGAATCCAATATAAAAAATTCACTTATATGTTGTACAACGTCAATGAATTTGCGATGAAAATCCCAACAAGGGTGTTCAAGGAACGATTAATGAATGCTGAGACTTGGGGGGATTTACGTTCACTTGGAAAGGGGTAGGGAGCAGGCAGCAATGGGCAGAGGGAGAGGGCAAACAGTGCTGAAGCCTAGGTAAGTTTCAGTAGCCCTGTGGAAAGCCATGAGACTTCCGGCCAAGAAGAGGCAGACAGGAATGGGGAAGTCATTTAGCAACCCGGGACACTGCTTGATTTGGGCAGTCAACACTTCTTTCCTCACAATGACTTAACAACCTACTGGGAGCCTGGAACCTCCACCTGCGGATCTAAGAGAGATCCGAGATCAGAACAGCATAGAACCAACCATTCCTATTGGTTTGGAGTGCATGAGCAATAAGGCAAACTGTGTCCTTTTGTGAATGTTCGGGGAAACCCTTATTTACCATCTTATGTCTATGCACAGCTGTAGCATGGGAAAGGACATGCACGGGAAAAAATCAGATTATATATACCAAGTCTGGCCATCAAAATAGAGAACTACCCAACTACACCCACAGCAACCAACCCCTTTCTCATGGACTCCTTAAAGAGAAGCCCAGACAACAGCACTTTAACCAGGGCCCTTGAGTACTTTCCCTCAGGTGGCCCGCTGCCCCTCTTAGCAGTGCACTGTGGCTTTGCCGTTTAAAAAGTTTCTTACTGGGGCTGGAGAGATGGCTTAGCAGCTAAGGTGCTTGCTTATGAAACCTAAGGACCCAGGTTCGATTCCCAGTACTCTCATAAGCCAAATGTACAAGGTGGCACATTCATCTGGAGTTTGTTTGTAGTGGCTAAAAGCCCTGATGTGCTCACTCTCTCTCTCTCTCTCTGTCTCTTTTTCTCTCTCAAATAAGTAATAAAATAAAATATATATATATATTTTAAAGTTTCTTACTGCTTTACTCTGTGTGTGGATGTTTGTGTGTTTCAATTCTTTACATAATGGGCCAAGAACCTGGAAATATCCAGAACACAGGAGACCAGTAACAAAGATGGAGACCAGTAGCAAAGATGGAGACCAGTAGCAAAGATGGAGACCAGTAACAAAGATGGCCCTCCTCTCAATCACCAGACACGCCTTGCCTCTATGAAATTAGCTTGGTTTAGGCATTCCATAATGCCTGAATGCATTCTGGCTCCTGTTTCACAATATCAGAGTCAGGAATCCAAACAATAGAAACCTCTCTCACAGTTCTGGAATCTCAGAAGTCTAGGATCAAGATGCTGGCAGATTCAGTGTCAGGTACAGCCTTGTCCTCTGCTTCCAAAATGGAACCTTGTCATGCTGCCCCTCAAAATAGGAGCAGGACCAGAAAGGGCCAGCTGCTTTCCATTCGAGGCAAAGCTCTTGTGACTCACCTGCTTCCTGAAGGCCTTTCTCTTACTTTCATCCCATTGGGAATTAACTTTCAGTATGAATTTTGTAGGGACACAAACATTCAAACCATATCATAAAATGTATACATACTTCCAGATAGCACATTGTACTTAATAAGTACAATTTTGTCAACTTAAAAATTAATCACTATTAAAAGTAAAAAGTAGCAATCTTAGAAATAACTATAATCCTATTATCATATCCCCAAATAATTCCTAAGGATTCACTTAAAGTAACTTAGTGGAGAGAGATCATATCCACTTAACTCTTTTTTTTTTAAATTTATTTAATTTTATTTATTTGAAAGAGAGAGAATGGGCCTTCAGCCACTGCAAATGAACTCCAGATGAATGTGCCACCATGTGCATCTGGCTTATGTGGGTCTGGTGAATCTGGGTCCTTTGGCTTTGCAGGCAAGTTCCTTAACAACTAAGCCATTTCTCCAGCCCCACTTAACTCTTTTTTTTTTTTTTTATTTGAGAGACACAGAGAGAGAGACAGATAGAGAATGGGCGCACTAGTGGCCTCTCAGCCATTGTGAACAAATTCCAGACGTGTGTGCCCCCTTGTTCACATGTGTGACATTACGAGCTTGTGTCATTTTTGAGTCTGGCTAAATGTGGGACCTGGAAAATCGAACAGTTGTTCTTAGGCTTTGCAGGCAGGCACCTTAACCACTAAGCCCCACTTAACTCTTAATGATAACTCTAACTCAAAGCAAAATACCATGATCTATTCATTTATAGTGAAAAGATCATTAGAATCCCCATGGGGGGAAAAGCCCAAGAACTACTTCCAGTCCTGTCTTTTTTTTTTTTTTGCTCAACATCTGCCAAAAAGTCTTGCTTTCTCGATTTCCTGTGGACTGGACTGGCTGCATAACCCAATCCTGATTAAAAGAGAGAACATGATGGGGCTGCTGCTTCTTAGCTGCCTGGAATGCAGTTTGATGAAAAGTCAATGTAAGGAGCTTGTCTATCTATCCTGCCACCCAGAGGGAAAGTTGACGAGAACTGCAAAGAATAGATAAAGAAACTGTGGTATATCTATACAGTGGAACAGTGTTCAGAAACAAAAAGATAAAAATGATTCGTGTATAAGATCAAGACATGTTAAGTGAAAGAACCAGAAAAAAAAGCCTCACATATTGTAGGGTCTCATTCATATAAATTGTCCAGAAAAGGCAAATCTGTAGGGACAGAAAGAGGTAAGTAGTTTCTGGGGTTTAGGAGAGGAGAGGCAGCATGATGGGGATGGGGTTTCTTCTGGGGATGAACTAAATAGTCAGACTGAATTGTGGTGATGGTTGTACTACTTTACAAATAGGCTATCCATCCATGAAGCATGAACTTTAAATAGGCAAACTCTGTGGTATGATAATTGCATTTCAATAAACTGCTTTTAAAAAATCAGTGTTGTGTACACACCAACCTGGAGTGGGGACATCATCTACCCGCTGATCTAGTATCTGCAGCATTGTACCTATAAGTAACTTGTTTGTAAGAGTTAAAAAGAATTCTGACTTTTAAAAACCATAATTAGGGGCTGGAGAGATGACTTAGTGGTTAAGGCACCTGCCTGCAGAGCCTAAAGACTTAGGTTTGATTCCCCAGAACCCACATAAGCCAGATGTACAAGGTGGTGCATGCATCTAGAGTTTGCTTGCAGTAGCAAGAGGCCCTGGTGTGTCCATTCTCTCTCTCTCTCTCCTTATAAGTAAAAATCTTTTAAATATCCAAATCACTTGACCTTGAAATAGACTGATTATCCTGGTGGGTGTGACCCATGTTCATATGTTATTGTTACAAGCACATGAGCCCTTTAAATAGAGGTCAAGCGAGAAAGCCAGAGATTTGAAGCGATCCAGGATTTGATGCAGATTGTCCTTGCCAGCTGGAAGATGAAGGGAGCAGGGAATGTGTCTTGTCCTTGGCAGCTGAAAGGAGCCCTGCCAGTGACTAACAAGAACCGAACCCTGCCAAGATCACACGGATTTGAAAGAGCACCTGAGCTCCAGAAAGGCATGCGGCTCAGGCGACACTTGGCCTCAGTCTGTGACACTCTAAGCAGAGAACTGGGATCAGCTGTACCCAGACAACTGTGAGGTAACAAGTTGGTGGTGTTTTCAACCTTGGAGTTTACAGTCATTATGTAGCATAGAAAACAGAAACGGAAGGGAAACTGGAAAGACGAGGAAGGTCAGCAGCCAATGGGACGTAAGGAATGAGACGGTGCGTAAGAAGAACCAACAGTGGCTTTTACTATAGCCAAGCACTTGCATTTCCTATCACCATTCACCTTCAAGGGTGATGCCAGTAGGGCATACTTTGGGTTGTAAGCAATGGATCATGCAACATTACAGTATTGCATGAGCATCCCTCTTAGTGCTGGTGCAGCTGCCCTGTCCTGCTGTCTCAGATTCTATTCTTCGGATCCTCTGCCATCTTAAACATGTTGATTGTCTTGCTTCCATGTGTTATGGTTATAAGATGGCTGTTCCAGGCATCCCATGCATTCTAACGGCACAGAAAATGGGCAGGGAAAAAGGTTTTGCCAGTGAAGTCTGATCCTTCGTCCAGAGAAAGTGAAAAGGTGCTTGGAATACCCCGTTCAGGGGATTCACACACAGCCCACTGCCTGAACGGGATTCCCCAAACACCCTTAGTCCAACGGGAAGGGGAGCAAGTTTGCCAACACTACTGTGGATTACAGTTCACTGTCCAGGCTGGGCCGATCCCTGGCATGAGCTGAAAAAATCAAAATTATCTTCATAGGAGGAAGGGAAGTGACTAGATGGTGGGCCCTAGAGCTGGAAAGAGCATTTATATGAATCCAATAAATATGACTTAAGCACTTATTGGGCATGACTCTGTGGGGGGTGTTGGTGAGGGAGGAAGACACAGGCATGCAAACCACAATTTCAGTGAGAACATCTTTACTTTCTATTGGCCACAGACACATTAGCTGGATTACAAAAATAGCAATCACAAGCCCTGAGGAAGCATATATTGATTTGTTCCTTTGAACAAGAGAAAATGTTTTAACTGGTAGAGAAAATATTCAGAATAAACTTCCAAGAACTATTAAATTAAGTATTGATCAATGTCTTGAACTAAATCTGGGAGGGAGCTGTGTGTAAGTGATGGGAACAGAACTGTGCTGTCCTGTCCACAAAGGCACTGCAATGTCTCCACTTATTAATGCAGCTGCAACACGCAGCACAGCATACTTTCTGAGTCTCAGGTGCTCCACCCATTTCCATAAGCAGTTAAGTACGTGGATCCATGCATACATCTCCTTTTTAAATATTTAGCCTTTAATTTACCATCTTCCTTCTTGTGAAGTATCTTTCATGGAAACAATCCCTTTCTCCCAAACTCCATTTTGATGATTGAGAAAAAGAGAAATGTTGCTAATTAATGCTAGAGAAACCAATTCAGTCATTAATTGTTTTGATGTAAACTTGGCTTTGAAGCATGGGGAGGGGTTTCACACTAACATAGCTTACCATGAATTCACTCCCATGTCTCCCATGTGAAAGAGATGAGGAAGAGGCAACTCACTGTGGCTAATACAAAGACAGAAGTTTGCAGTGCTATTTATATTTACTTATTTATTTATTTTGAGGTAGGGTCTTACTCTAGTCAAGGCTGTCTTGGAATTCACTATATAGTCTCAGGCTGGCCTTGAACTCATGGTGATCCTTCTACCTTGGCCTTCCTAGTTCTTGGATTAAAGGCGTGCACCCCCATACCCAGATTGCAGCGTTAAATTTTAAGATGTGGCCAGGCATGGTAGTGCCTGCCTTTAATCCCAGAACCTGGGAGGCAGAGGTAGGAGGATCACCGTGATCTCAGGGCCACCCTGAGACTACATAGTGAATTTCAGGTCAACCTGGGATTGAAAGAGACCTTGTCTCACAAAACCAATAAAATAAAATAAAAATAAAGAAATGAATAAATAAATAAGATGTGAGGATTCAAGAATCTGCAAGAAATACTCCGTGACTACTATTTAGGTCCCTCTTGAGCACATACATGAGTGTTCCAAGATGGAAGAGAGTGGAGAGGGGATAGCTTGGGAGGTGGGCAGTCTGGATGCTAATACTGGATATGACCTAGAGCAGAACCCAAGATATTTTTCTAGCTCCTGTGATGCCTGAAGGTGAAGTATGTTAAGGTTGATGCTGGTGTGTTTTCTACTCAAGAGATGCTCTCTAAAGAATTTTTTAAACAGAGCTGTATTTTTTTTTCTTCTTTTTAATCTTTTTTGGTTTTTTGAGGTAGGGTTTCACTGTAGCTCAGGCTGACCTGGAATTCATTATGGACTCTCAGGGTGGCCTTGAACTCATGGTGATCCTCCTACCTCTGCCTCCCGAGTGTTGTTTCCACTATTTTTTTTTTTTTGTGGCAGCATTGTATTAGTAAATGCACAGAATCTGGAAGTCATGCACAATTTATGCAAGAAAGAATTTTTATATTTATTTTTTAGAACTTCATGCATATATGATCATGTTTACTCCCCATTACCTTCTCTTGTCCCAGTTCCGCTTCTGCTGACCCCTTGTCTTCTTTCCAGCTGGTCTTCCTAACAAAGTCTTCACGAGCCCATCCCCAGTGACTTGCTTCTTCCAGCTAAGCCTCGCCTCCTGAAGTTTGCATCCCTCCCAATAGTACCATCAACTGGGGGCCAAGATTTTTGACACATGAGTTTGAGGGGGATTCATAGTATAGGATGGGTATAAATGCATGCACCACAATCTAATTTTAGAATATGCCCATTGCCTTAAGAATGCTTGGACTTCTTTTCTTATTGCTGTTTTTATTTTTTATTTTATTTTAATTTTTTTTTTTTGCAATGCTAGGAAATTGAACCTAGGGCCTCTCTTATGCTGAGCTTGTCATCTGCTTTGAATAGGTAAGTTTCTTCTCTCCAGATTTGAGAAAATTTTACTATGTTCCAAACTAAACATTAATATTGAAAGAGTTTCTTGAGAATTAAATAGAAGAAATAATATGAATGTAGCATTTCTCATTCCTTAAAAATGTTCTAGATCCTAACAGGAGAGATTATGCCCATTAAAAGTCTTCTAAGTGTCTATGTCTGTCCTCTTCATCCATGCTGCTTTCACTCTTGATTAGGGAAGCTGCTGTTACAGATGAAATGAATACTGGGGAGACCCCAGGCCCATCCATACGACAAGAAAAGAAAGCCAACTGTCTGGAGCAAGATAAGTCATCTCCATCACGTTTGCCAGGGCCCCGGAAACACCACAAAGGTTGATGGTGGTAGATACTGACTGAGGAGACTCAAAACTCATCAACGCAGAAAGGCAGAGGCTGCAGAGAGAGAGGGAGCGCTCAATTCTAAATGAGATTTATAACGTCCTCTCCAAGGCTCAGGAAACATTGTGGAAGAGGAGGTGGAAATATTATAAGAGCCACTGCGAAGAAAGGAGTATCCGAAGGCATTGTACTCCCAACCATCACTGATTGATGCATTCTTGGCCCCAGCGTGAATATTGATAATCCCACTGAGAAGGGTCTTTCAGTGGAAAGGGAGTAGGAGGGAGTGTAACCCCATGGGAATATGACCAATATGCCGTATGTTCATACTGTGCAGTTCACAATTAGGAAAAATGAATTTTTAAAAATGTATATCCTCGAACCTGCAAGTAAACAGAAACAAAATACATTACTTCTAAAATTTTATTCAAAAGTATTGTGCTCTGGTAATGTGACAGCTTATCCTGAAAAGCAATTGAGAGTAATTATCTTGCTAAAGTAGCATATATCTAATTCTGATGTGACTACCCAGATCTTTGCAATGAGTGTATTTCCTCAGTAACCCATGCACATAGAAAAACTATTTTGATTTGCATCTTTATAATTACAAAGGTTCATCAGCCTATTGTATCCCTTTCATGGTAACTTACTCAATCATTTTCCTCTATGCATCTTTCTATTCTTTTTCCATACTGTTGATGGGTTTGTCACAAAACATCTCATAATATGTGTGGCTGCTTCTTTCCCAATTGTCATTTGTTTTAAATTTGTTAAATTTTGCCATGTAGAAATTTAAAAGTTTATATAGTCATGGTTAAGTCTTATTTTTTTCTCTTCAGGGAATTTGGCTTTTGTCATTTACTTTATGCTCATAGTACTGTTTAAAAATCCATGTACATTTTCTTCCAACATCTATGACTTGTTTTTAAATTTAATATTGACCCATCTAGAATTTATTTTGTTGTAGACAATGAGGTAAGGATAACTTCCTATATTAGTTACTTCTCGAAACTCTGTGACAAAATACTTGACAGAAATAACTTAAGGAAGGAGGAATTTGTTCTGTCTTACAGTTCAAGAAATACTGTCCATTACTGCAGGGGCCTGCAGCTGTGGCAGTGAACATGTCGGGGTGCTGGTTGCATCTTAGGGGGCAAAGGGAAGAAGAGGGTGTGACATTTTTTCCCTCAGGGAACACTTTATAATATTGTACATATTTTTGGTTATGGTGTTTGGAAGGACAGGGATACTTACAGGACATACAATGTCCAGCAGCCTTACACACCAAAGAATCATAGCTCTAAATGCTAGCATCACCATCATGGGGAAAGCCTTTCCTGTCAGCTCCCTGTTCCTTTAAGGAGCATTTGAAAAGTAAGGAGCAAATAATGGGCCTGACTTTGGTGGTTGTAATGACTAGATGACTAGGGATGCAAAACTCCTGCAGTGTAGCCCAGTGTCACGAATGAATCCTTGCCCAGCCCCAGTTGCCAAGAGTATCCTTGCTTGCAGATGCTGCAGTGCGGCCAGCCTCTTTGTGCCTTGTCATTGCCCTTAGTGGCTCCCTTCTCACCCAGGGATGGGGAGTGCTGTTCAAGGTTTTGGTTTCTCTCTCGGCTTCTCAGAGCTCATTCTATCTCTTGACTGACTGGTTCTAAGCACCTAGTGGCGCCTGTGTTTCGGTGCCTGTGTATGTGTGCAACTACACCTTTTGGCGGTTGTAATCATTGTTTTGATGGGTAGCTTGATCAGATCAGGAGTCAAGTAAGAGACATGCCTCTTGCTCAAGTCTGTGAGGGTATTTCCAGGAAGGTTTAACTGAGGGGACACAAGACCTTCTCCCAGAGTGGATGAGCCTTCCCGTGGCAGTATGCATATAAAAAGAAGTTCTAGAAAAAGCAGTATGTTTTTCCAAGGTGACTTTGCTGCTTGCTGGTGAGTTCACCTAGCCTGTTGCTGACATGAGAAGAAAGCTTCATAGCCTTCCAACATGAACTGAAGACCAGGGGCTCTCTCGGAATCCTCTGTCCCTTGAGCACCAGATTGGGAGGGCTGAGACATCCCGCCCTCTGGGCTGAGAAGCTGCCTGGTTCTAGATTCTCCAGCCTGCAGAGAGCCATTGCTGGACTTCCCAGCTTGTGTTGTGTAAGCCAATCTAATAAGCCCCCTTTATAATATATAATCACTCTATCAGTTCTATTCCCTTAGAGAACCGTGTCTAATACAGAATTTAAGACAAACCCTTAGCATAATCTCGTAGCACATTTCTTTTTTGGTTCTGTGGATTTAACCTGGGGCCTTGCACATGCTAAGCACGTGTTCTACTACTGAACTCTATCTCCAGTACTCATTGAGCACTTAAGGGAGTCACTTTATTATCTTCTGGCATCCATTTTTTCCTGGTAATGCCATCCATTATTTATAATGTTTCTGCTGCATGCAGTGTGTCTTGTTTCTAGCTGCCTCTGACTCTGGCCTCTGTCTTTGATTTCTGGAAGTGTAAACATATTGTACCTGCATGTGGCTTCTTTGTATTTGGCCTACTTTGTGTTAGTTGAAGTTCTTGGATCTGTTGTTCACCACTTTTTGAATACTTGTGACATTTTCTTGCCATACATTTATTTTCCCCTTTCTCTCAGCCTGTCCCATTTCTGGGAATCAAGTTCTGTATGGGCTAGTGTCTCACATAAACCTTGAGAGCTCTGTTTTGTTCTTGTAACTGATGTTTGTGTTTCATTTTGAATATATTCTTTTTATCTGTATTCAAGTTGATTAATCTTTTCATTTAGATTTTTTAAAATTTATTTGCAAGCAGAGAGAGAGATAGAGAGAAGAGAGAATGGGTGCACCAGGGCCTCCAGCCACTGAAAACAATTTGAGAGCAGTGGATTAATCCCTCGACGGAATCATAATATGGCATTATGAGGAAGGGATGAACAGCAAGAGGATAAGTGGCACAAAGAATGTAAGAGCCAGGGCAGGAGAGGTGGCTTAGTGGTTAAGTGCTTGCCCTGGTTCAAGGCTAGATTTCCCAGTACCCACGTGAGCCAGATGCACAAGGTGGCGCATGCATCTGGAGTTTGTTTGCAGTGGCTGGAGGCCCTGGTGCACCCATTCTCTTTCTTTCTTTCTTTCTTTCTTTCTTTCTTTCTTTCTTTCTTTCTTTCTTTCTTTCTGCCTCTTTCTCTCTCTGTCTGTCATTCTCAAATAAATAAATAAAAATAAACAAAAAGAATTTTTAAAGAGCCAAAAGGTGGGGAGGAATACTATGGAACACTTTCTTCCAGACACAAAGCAGCAGTTTCATTCATGGCATCACAGTGGCTGTTGCTATATGTACAATATGAGGAGAAAAATAATGACTTCAAATCAAAAGTGCCGGCCATGATGGCACACACTTTTAGTCCTAGCACTCGGGAAGCAGAGGTAGGAGGATCACCATGAGGCCACCCTGAGACTACACAGTGAATTCCCGGTCAGCCTGGACTAAAGCAAGACCCTATCTCAAAAAAAAAAAAAAAAAAAAATAGAAGAGGAATTTGTTGGAACGAAGCAATGATTCAGTGGAGGGGCATAGCAGAGGGAGAACACAGGAGCGTGGTGGTAGGGGATTATGATCGGGGTATGTTGCGTATATGTATGGAGGTTATCAATAAGGGTCTAACCAACAAAGAAAAGCAAGAGGTGGGGCTGGCTTGAGGGCAAGCCTTTAGGAGGCTATATCTTGCCCTGGTCCCTTTCTCTGTTTCCTGTCCATCACAAGTTGAGCAGCTGCTTTGACGTATTCCTATGGCCATGAAGCTCTGCCTTCCTAGGGCCCAGCAATGGCCATGGACGGAAACCTCTGAAAACATAGACAAAGTCAACTCATCGTCCCTTCTGCTTTCCGTCAGGAATTTTGCAACAGTGATGAGAAATGTGAGTGATGCATACACTTTTTAGGTTTCAATGGGGGTACTTCTGTCCTGCCATATTCAGTTTAACCGGGTAGGATATGAACCTTGCTTTTATAGGTAGCCATGTATCTTACACTTCTGTGAACCTGACCCCAGGACCAAGCAAAATGAGAAGAGTCCTTTTCTTCTTCTTCTTCCCTTCCTCCTCCTCCTCCTCCTCCTTCTTTTGTTTGGTTTTTCAAGGTAGGGTTTCACTCTAGCCCCAGGCTGACCTGGAATTAACGCTCAGGATGGCCTCAAACTCATGGTGATCCTCCTACCTCTGTCTCCCAAGTGCTGGGATTAAAGGCATGTACCACCATGCCTGGCTTCCAAATAACTTTTAAAATAATTTTATTTTATTTGTTTATTTTCAAACAGAGAGAGAGAAAAAAAAATGGGCTCACCTTGGCCTCTAGCCTCTGCAAATGAACACCAGACGCAGCCTAATTTCCAAATACTTTTAAAGACGCTTTAAAATAACTCCTGAAAAATATTCTGTAGGAAGGGATGTGTGTGTGTGTGTGTGTGTGTGTATGTGTGTGATTGTAGGAACACATGTACTATGGCTCACGTGTGAAGGTCCGAGGACAATTTGCAGCATTGGTTTTTGCCTTCCAGCTCATTCCAGAGAGGTTCTCTCATTCTCATCCGCTACTGAGTTTTATTTGTCAGGTGTGCTGACCCGCGAGCTCTGGGCAGTTCTCCTGAGGTTACAGTAGAAGCCCAGCACAACTTCTGGTTTTTGATGTGGCGTCTGGTGAGCCAAACTTGGGGACTTGGGATTGAGTAGCAAATGCTTTATCCACTGAGCCATCTCTCAGCTCTCAAGCAAGAAAAATCTAATTTTAGATGTAGTTAACAGTAGCTGGACCTTACATCAGTTGGCTGTCTTTAGTGATTATTGTGGACCTCAAAGCCCAATCTGGAAAAAAAAATCTATCAAATTAATTTGAAATGACACATTCATAAAACAAATACACATATAAAAACCTAATTTTCTAAGAATGGTAGTAACTACCAGCCTGCTTCTCATCATAGGGAAAATAAAACCTACATCCTCCCTAAGAGATTTCTGGAATATTCTCCTCTATATCAGGAAAATATTCTGATTGTTGATAAGCTTTACAAAACCTAAAGCAGTGTGTTACTCCACCCCACAATATTGTCAGCCAAAGGTCAGAGGCTCAGGCCTTCTACTATATACAACATGGTCGCAAGGGAGAGATGGATAATGAAAACAATACAGGAATTCAAGTGTATTTTCCAATGGCTAAAATAGAACTTTTCCAAAAGATGGAATGTATTTCTCCATCTTCTGGAAAGGCAGTGGTCCATGGCATTGCCTGCTTTGTAGGGTTGAGGAAATAACCCTCGTTATTGTAATGTACCATGTAATCTGGCTCATTTCCCATACCGTTCTGTGATCCTAACGGTGCAATTCAAAGGAAAACCGGAGCCAGTCCTTCAGCGTTACCTTGATACAACCTTTCACATTTCAAAGCTCACCTCAGTCATTGTTTCCTTTTGTTCCTGTCTTTCTTTTATAGAGTTGAGCCAATGATAATAAAGTCAGTAAAAGTGAACACTGCTATAAGAAACACGTTAGCACAGTTCCAAAAGTGGAATGGTTTCTCCGGGTTGGAAAGCAGGTCTTTGAAACTGGCTTCCGGGATGCCTAGGCAGGGTGTTTTCTGCGAATTAATTCTTGCTGGCGAATGCGTCACTTTCAATTACTTCTTCTTTTATTCTTTTTCTTTAAATTGTCCAGACATTTTGCACCCCTCCTGTATTTGGTGGGGGCTCTTGGGGCCACTTTGTCTTTCTCAACCCCCACACTGGCTCTGTGCAAAGCTTTGGTTTCAAGTTCAGGGCTGGCTTTAGCAGAAGGCCTTTTTTTTTTTTTTTTTTTTTTTTTTTTAACAAAGGCATTCTGGTTTGTGTTTGTGTGACCTAGCTCTGCTTAGGAACACAGAGTTTGTAAGAGTCACGTGATGCCTCCCAGCTGGGTGGTGCTCTGCTTTTGGTACAATAAGCTTTGGCAGAAGGGCATCACAAAATCAAACACGGCTTCTAGGAATGGGATCTACCCCTGACAGGCTGTGACCTTGGCCACAGCCTTGCCTTTGTAGAATAAGAAGGAGTGAGCTGATTTCTAAAGCCTTCTACCTGGTGTTTCTGTTTGAAAGACCTACCCCAGGCTTCAAACCTGTCAAAGGAAGAGGGAGCAGTGACATTTCCATGGTGTGAAGATAATGACGGCCTTATCCCCCCCTCCCCCGCCACACTTCAGATCTGTCCATGTGTGCTTGCATCACTAAATCAAAGCCTGTTCCTCCTCCCTGAGTCAGCCCCTGCACAATCCAGTCATTAAGCTGGTGTCTTTATAGGGGTGGTCAGGTGACTTGATATAATTTCCAGCATTATTTTTTTTTCCGCAGTATTAGCAATGCTTAGGATATAGTGTCTTGGGCAGAAATACTAAAATGTTGTTTTTGTGAGTTTTAATTGGAAAAACTGTATTATGAAAGGATCACTTTTTATCATTTTCTGCCCTTGGGAGAACCTTCTCTACCAAGACCGAGAAATGCTGCACGCATTTGAATTAATTGCAAAGGAATTCCATGTTAAAGAAAAGATCCTGCGCTGCGTATTTTGTCTCTTCGTCAACATAAACTGCAGCCTCAAATCATTCCCCATATTCAATTACCAGAGTCAGGACTGG
The DNA here is from genome assembly GCA_036365145.1 of Orientallactaga sibirica. NCBI lineage: Eukaryota > Metazoa > Chordata > Mammalia > Rodentia > Dipodidae > Orientallactaga > Orientallactaga sibirica. The sequence continues at coordinate 4,134,381 of JAEOAD010000044.1, read as the reverse complement.
GTCCAGCTCTAATTGACTCCAGAAATATTTTGTTTTTTCATTTAAAAGATAATTTAATTCCCCACCATATGTTTACTGGGGGCCATTCTCTGATCTTGGCCCTGAAGTTCCTCTCTCCTCCTGACCAGGTGTGGTTTCCAAGGAACCCAGAGAGTCGCTCTTTGCTCTGTCTTCGCTGGCTTAATCTTCTTTTCAGAACGGCATTTATTCTTCTGTGGTTTTCCCTCCAGTCTCTCTCTCTCTCTTTTTTTTTTTTTGTAATCATTGAAGTATTCACGCTTGGATTGCAATAGTGAAGTCAGCTTTTAATGCTAGATCAAAAATAGCAGAGAGGAGCTACCAATTTCATGGTTCACAAAATAATGGTATCAATCTGGGCTGCTTAAGAGATACCAGAATCTTCTGACCCAAATGTAAACTCTGTTGGCCTTGAAGTAATTTTACTCATATCTGATGACCAAGGAGCCATATTAAGGTTTTGCTTAGAATTTTCCAGGCCAGTGACTGTTATCACTGACTTTCATCCTTAAAGAAATAGAATTTGGCAATTTTAAGAGTGTGCATGTTTGAATGTCATAAGATTCAGAATTATGGAGTTTTTTGTTATAAAAAAAAACCCCTCTCATCTGTCTTATGAAAACTCAAGGAGCTCACCTTTCTTCAGATTCTTCAGATTAGATTAGGCCTCTTTAATTAAGCTGGAAGTCATCTTCCCTGAATCAGTGAACTATTGCTTCTGCAAACAAACTAGATCCAATCTTTGTGATTTAAAAGAAGAACTATTCATTGCTTTTCTTGAGTCTATGAGTCAGCTTGGTGGTTCTGTAGATCCGGGCAGGCTTGGTTGTGTGTCTGTGGTCAGTTGGCAGTTTGGTTATGGGGTTAGCTGGTCTAGGATGGCCACAGTTAAAGACCTGGGTCATCTACACACATCACACATAGTCACCCAGTACACATGCTCAGATATGTTCTTCAGGGGGTTAGTATAAATTCAAAGAAGAGAACCTGGTTGTGCAAGAGTGCCGGAAGAAATAGGCACACCCTTTTCAAGCTTCTTTTTCAGTAGCATTTGATCAAATCCCATTGGCCAAAGCAAGTCACACAGGCAAGCCCAGGGGGTCACTGATGGCACTGACAGAAGATGAAGGGGAGCATGAGAGGTTGAGACTATAAATATAATCAGCCTGTCACCCTCACCCAGATAAACTACACTACAGCAGCCACATACTTTTCTAATGCTATTCATGTGTGTACTGAGGATGAGCAGGGCAGAGGCCGTAGAGCCCAAGGCTGTCAAATACCCTGGAAGCCATGTCAGGCATGACGGTGCGTGGGTCAAGTTCCAGAGACTTGGGAGGCTGAAACAGGAGGTTCCCTTAGCCCAAGTTCAGGGCTGCAGTGAATTGGCCAATGCTGGAGTCCAAGCAGGTCAAAATTCATGCGTTCATCAGTACTGGGAAGGCGCCTATGAACTGCTTCCTTCGGCCTGCTCAATATAGGGAGACCCGAGATCTTAAAAACAAATGAAAGCGAATCCAGAAATCCAAGTGCAAGCCAAGTGTTGAAATAGAAGATCAGGGCTTGGGGAGATGGCTCAGTGGATAAAGTGCTTGTTACACAAGTGTAAAGACCTGATTTCAAATCCCCAGCACCCATGTAAATGACAGGTTGGTGTGGCAACCTTCCTGCAATCCCGAAGTATGAGAGGAGGAGATGGAAACCCTGGAGAAAGCTGGCCAGACACTGTCTCAAGGAAAATGGGCAACAGTCAGGGAAGACAGCTAACATCGTCCTCTGGCCTCTACACACACGTGAGCACACCACGCATGTCGGCCCATGTGCTATTAACATGCAAACACACATGCACACATGCCGCACACACACAAATAATGAAGTAGGAGATCAAAAGCAAGCTGAGTGTGGTGGTACATGCCTGTGATCCCAGAACTGGGAGACTGAAGCAGGAGGATTATCTTGAGTTCCAGGCCAGGCTATATAGCAAGACCCTGTCTCAAATCTATAGTGTCAGCTTCCCAAGGGCTGGTTTTGCTCTTCCATGACTTTTCTGTAACCAGTTTTCAATTCATAAGGAACAAGATGGATGGGATGTAGCTCAGTGATAGAGCACTTACGACAATATATGAGGCCCTGGATGCATCCTGGGCAAACAAACAGAAAGACAGAACACATTGGTTCTCATACACAGTACACAATGGAGAATTGTTTTTCTTAGTTTTATTCTTTAACAATTGTTTCTATTGTGTATGTACATGAGTGAGTGTGAGCACCTGAGCACCACAGGACACCTGTGAGGGTCAGAGGACAGCTTTTGGGTTGGTCCTGACCCTGAGGAACGGTCTCTCATTGTTCACTGCTGTGTGTGTTTCTGGGAAATCTCCTGCCTCTGCCTCCCTTTTTGCTCTGGGCACACTGGGAATACAGAAGCCCACCACAGTGTCTGGCTTGTTCGTGGCATCTGGGGATCCAAATTCAGGTCCTCTGAGTTGCACAGCAAGTACTTTATCCACTGAGCTGCATCTCTCTAGTTCTTAACTGTGTTCATTACAAACACTATGTCATCCAGGCACAGCGGCTCACACCTGTGACTCGAGCATTTGGGAGGCTAAAACAGGGGTGTTGCTATGGTGTGAATCTGGCCTAGGCTACATAGTGAGTTCCAGAACAGCCTGGACCCTGTTTTAAAAAACAACAAGAAAAAAAAAAGAGAGAGAGAGAGAGAAAGAAGGCAATAGATAAAGGAGGGAGGGAAGGAACGAGTTGGAATGGATGGAGGAAAAGAGGGGAGCACAATTTCAATACTCTTCAAAAAGCCAAATCCTCCACACATCTCTTCTTATATCACAAATAACACCCCCCTCAGAAAAGGGAATAAAATTTGTTAAATCCCTTTACTTGGTGTTCATTAAATCAATGTCTTTGAAAATCAAATCATGGATTTTGGCTCACACATATTGTTGATGGAGAGGGGATGTTTTTCAGAGATTTGGGACAATCCTACACACAACTGATTGCATGGTGTTTCCACTTTTTAAAAATATGTTTTCAAAGCCAGACATGTGGCTCATGCCACTTGGGAGGCTGAGGTAGGAGGATTGCTGTGAGTCAGAGTCCAGCCTAAGCTACAGAGTGAGTTCCAGGGCAGCGTGGACTAGAGTGAGACCCTGCCTATATAATCCACAATTGGACCTACTCTATAGGACATTTGACCAGATTTAGTCAAGAAATGAAGAAAATAGGGCATATTCTAGGTTAAAGGTTAAGGCAGAAACAAGATGACTGATAACCAAATACAATGAGAATTTGTTTGTACCTCGATATGTACAAGCCAGTGGTTAGAAAGAGCAGAGCCCTCAGCCTGGCCTTAGTGCTAAATGAACTGAGGATTGTTGATTTCGTGCTGTGAGGTCTTGCCTGGTACGTAAGGAGAGGGGCTCTCTTGCTGAGATTCAGACAATAGTATTTAGAGATCAAATAATGTGATGTCTTGGCAGAGGGGAGAGAAACATGAAGCATCTTTAGTGGTTTCCAAAGCTAAAGATAGTAGAAAGAAAGTAAAAGACTGAACTGATATGAGAGGGTGTTGTTCTAGATTTCAATGCACTGAGAGACATCAGACCCAAATTCAATGTATGAACTTCATTGGATTATTATTCAGGACAATAATAACAGCCATATAAACTGAGATGATGAAAGATGGGTTAAATATTCACATATATTTTTTGAATGTGAAGCAAGGTGATGAGTTATTACAGTGAGTGAGATATCATATAGCTGCTAACATACTGCCCAGTGGATTATCAAGTCAATATGCCTGCATATGATAAAAAGAAAGAAATAAAAGAAGACATAGTGTTATGGACTGCATTGTATCCTCTAAAATTCACTTTGAAAGCTGGGTGTGGTGGCACATGCCTTTAATCCCAGCACTGGGGAGGCAGCAGTAGGAGGATCGCCATGAGTTTGAGGCCACCCTGAGACTACAGAGTGAATTCCAGGTCAGCCTAGACTAGAGTGAGACCTACCTTGAAAAACAAAATAAAATTCATTTTGAAATACTTATCAAAACGTGACATTATTTAGAATGGGATCTTTCAAGATGTGAGCAAATTAAAATGAGCCTATTAGGGTGGGCCTTCATCCAATCTGACTACTAAAGGCTAATTTACATATTAAAATTGGGAAGGTGTTATGGATTATATGTCATGTGTCTGACCAAAAAAAATCCTAAATTAAAATCCAACATGAGGCTTGGGGGGAGGTTATTAGGTCATGGGTGGAGCCTTCATGAATGGGATTAACACCCTCATAAGGAAGCAAAGAGACCAGCATTTCATCCTTTCACCTTGTAAGGACACAGTGATAGGGGCACTGAAACAGAGTATGCCCTCGCCAGATGCAGCATCAGCTGGCATCTTCATCTTAGCCTTCCCGGCCTTCAGCACTGTGAAGAATACATTTCTGCTATTCATGAGCTGCCCAGTGTATGTCACTTTCTGTAAGAAGCCTGATCAGACCAAGGCAGAGGACAAAGCCTTCTAGAATCCTCTCTCTAGTCCGGTGTCTCTTGAGCAACAATAGTTTCATGAATTATAACTGCTTTCTGTGTTCTATAGAGTTGGCTGCCACTTTGCTTCGGGGATAGATGGGTAGCTGGAAGTCTGACAAGTTGAGTAAGGAAATCATTTCTTACCACACCGACAGTTCCCTGGTTTCAGATTTCAGGCCATTAGATGGAAAGAGACTTAATGGCATGATTGATCTGGGAAATTATTGTTTGCAGCAGAATAAAAGGACAGAGTGGCAATTGCGTTGAGTCTCAACTTTAAGTCATTTCAAAACAATGGTGTAGCCATTGGTCAACTTCAAGGTAGTAACGTGAATGAGGGACTGGCTTATGCAAGCAGTGCGTTAAACCTATTTATGTGCCAATAGCTCAACTCTTGATATTTTAAAAAATTGTTTATTTATTTATTTATTTGCAAGCAGGGAGAGATAGAGAGAACAGAGACAGACAGAGAGAATGGGCATGCCAGGACCTCCAGCTGCTGCAAATGAACTCCAGACACATGCACCACTTTATGCATCTGGCTTTACGTGGGGAATCGAACCTGGGTCATTAGGCGTTTCAGGCAAGGGCCTTAACCACTGAACCATCTCTCCAGCCCCTTGATAAAATGTTATTGCTTCTTAGTAAACAATTCCGAGCCCTTGATTTTGAATTTGATCCAAGCAAAAAAGCACTTTATTTTGCAAATATTGCCTGTCTTCTTTTTCTCTTTGGCTCTTCCTAGCAATTGTTTCAGAAACCCAGGTGACATGGCTCTCTCTTTTCTCCCTAGTATCAATGAAGTATAAAAAGAAATAGTCATATATTCAAGCCCTCCTCTTTTCAGTAATGTTTACATTGTGAAATGATATCAAGACCCTAAAAGAATGGTTCCCAACCTTAGCAACATACAAGAATCAGGACTAGGAGACGGTTCCGTGGTTAACAGTACTTGCTTGCAAAGCCGGCCAGCCTGGGTTCAATCCATGGTACCCATGTAAAGCCAGATGCACAAAATGGCGCATGCATCTGGAGTTCGTTTCCAGTGGCAAGAGGCCCTGGCGCACCCATTCTCTCTTCCTCTCTCAAATAAATAAATAAATAAATAAATAAATAAATAAATAAATGAATGAATGAATACCCTGCCCCTACCCAAAGAAATATCCCCAAACATTAGAACCAACTGGGAAACCTGAACAAAGTAATTAACTCATTGGTTCACCAAGTTAGACTTGGGTGCAATCATTTCTTTGGTGGGTCATGAGGGCACTGTCTGGCTACATAGGTATTGACTCTTATTTCCACTGGAAAAGTCAGACAACACAACTGCATCTTAAACAACAACTGACAGAAGGCGGCTGGAGAGATGGCTTAGCGGTTAAGGTGTTTGCCAGCAAAACCAAAGGATCCCTGTTTTATTCTCCAGGACCTACATAAGCCAGATGCACAAGGGGGTGCATGCATCTGGAGTTTGTTTGCAGTGGCTGGAAGCCCTGGTGCACCCTCTCTATCTCTTTCTCTCTCTCTTTCTCCCTCTCTCTCAAATAAATAAATAAATAAATATAAAGAGTATACAAAAAAAAAAAAAACTGACAGAACCAAAGCAGAGATTTGAGGAGCACATGCACAGCCTCTGCTACGAGTGAGAAGTGAAGAGCTGTGTGAGGGTGGGCCATACTCCTGATATAGCTTCTTCTTCCCATGTGGTATGGGATTGTGTGTGTCTGCGCTCTAGTCGCACTTGTGTGGTCCCTGCTATGAGTGCAAAGGCATGTAACTAAGGCGGAGCTGTCTGAATGTGGGGCTGGGCATGTGAGGGAAATCTCAAGATGGCCATTTTTCTCCACACGTTATGGGATGTGTTGGCTTCTTGATAATTGGGGGTCTTCCATATGTGTATGAGATGCCTTTAAAAGAGCTGATGGAGTAGAGAATTTATTGCAGCCACTGAAAATAGAAAATATGGGGGTACAACAACAAACAGGTTATAGGGAACGTGCATGGTCTGAGCTGTGGGCAGTAAGACAGGCAACTGAGACTCTTCTCAGAAAGAACTTGCCTGCACAATGGATAGGATACAGTGGAACCCCTCGCATTGGCTTCTGGCAAACAAGAGCGGGGAAGGAGGATGAGATGAAGGTGTTGAGTTGCTGTTGCTGTTTTTTAATATTTTATTTTTATTTATTATTTATTTATTTGACAGAGAAAGAGGGAGAGAGAGAGAGAGAGAATGGGTACTCAAGGTCCTGCAGCCACTGCAAATAAACTTCAGAGGCATGCGCCCCTTGTGCATATGGCTAATGTGGGTCCTGGGGAATTGAACCTGAGTCCTTTGACTTTGCAGGCAAATGCCTTAACTGCTAAGTCATCTCTCCAGTCCTAGTTGCTATTTATTGCAGCTGGTGGGGAACACGGGAAAAAGGACAAACTTCATCCGTGCTGAAGAACTTTTCCTGAGATAAGAACCTTGGAATCCATGGGAATAATCTGGCAGTGAGAAGGAAGCAAGTGAGGTAATGTTAGAAGATATCCTGGGGCTCCAACCTTTAATTCAGAAAAATACGGTAAAAATCCCCCCTTCTTCATGGAGATGGGAGCCTTCACAATGCCCCAGTGCAGGAAACTATGATGATCAGGAGACATTCTGCCTCTGCACTGCCCAAATTGTAAAAGATATTTAAAGAAGAAATGAAAAAGAGCCTTTCACAGCCTAGAAGGTGAGGCTGTGGGACGTGGGAGCAGATGTCACGAACCTCAGTGGTGTGCAGGCCGAGAAATGGAGACATAGGCTGCGTAACAGGAATCAACCCAGAGGAAACCAGTGCCTGAAGGGCTGATGCATCCAAGCCACTAGCGACACTTGGTTACCACCAGCTGAAGTCCTCTGGGATTCCAGGGGCTGGAAGACAACAAAGCAGGGACAGGCGTTACTGGAGGACCTGGACCAGAGAGGGATGGTGCTTGATTCCCCATTCGTTGGGCCAGATAGGACCAAGTTCTTCAGAGAGTTCAGAACGAAGTTAAGTGCTGGGGATGTGGCTTGGTTGAAAAAGTCTTGCCTTACAAACATTATTAGAACATAGATGAAGAAAAACGTCACTTTTTTTCTTTTTTTTTATTGTTGTATATTTTGTGTGTGTGTATTTTTATATGTGTGAGTACAGGTGTGTGTGTTCTAACATGCATGTTGAAGTCAGAGGACACCTTTTGGGGTGTTGGTCCCTGCCTCTCACCTCCTTTGAGATGGGGTCTCCCTTTGTTCACCACTGTGTTCACCAGGCTTAGCTGACCTCTGAGCTTCTGGTAGATTCTCCTGTCTCCACCTCCCCTCTAGCTTGTAGTCATGGCTGGGATCAGCAACCAGTCTTGGAGGGTGAGGGGCCTTGAGAGTTCTCAACATTCCCTGAGGAGTTAAATGCAGATAATGATTGATAGGGGCGGGGTAGACACTTTCTTTGGTGTTGTAATTATTGTAAACATGTCCTTGCTCCTGTAAACAAAACCTGTGAGCAGTCCTAATGAAACTTACTGAGCCACACACAAGGAAGGAAGGGAGGGAGGAAGGAAGGAAGGAAGGAAGGAAGGAAGGAAGGAAGGAAGGAAGGAAGGTAGGAAGGAAGGAAGGAAGGAAGGAAGGAGGGAAGGAAGGGGAAAGAAAAGAAGAAGAAAGGGGTTGGAGTGATGGCTTAGCAGTTAAGGTGCTTGCCTGTGAAGCTTAAGGGCCCAGGTTTGATTCCCCAGAACTCAAGTAAGCCAGATACATCTGAAGTTCATTTGCGGTGGCTAGAGGCCCTGGAGTGCCCATTCTTTCTCTCTCTCTCTCTAATAAACAAATGAATAAATAAAATATTTTTATAAAGAAAGAAAGATAAAAGGAGACAAGTTGGGAAGTGGAAGGAGATTAGCAGACATGGAAGAGAGATCAAGGTTAATGGTATGTGTGTGAATATGATCCAAATCCATTATATACATGGGAACCCATTATTATGTGTAATTAATATGCTAGTGAAAAGCATTTAAAAACCCACAAAGAAACCCCACAACATTTTTGAGAGAATTAAAAAGGACTTAATTAAAAAGGACTAAATCTCAAATTTTCTATTTGTTCCAGTAGAAAATCTTCTTCCTCAGACTTGTTTACAACATAATAAGTGAAAAAGAAAATTGCCTGCATATGATTACAGAGACCTTGCAAAGCCATATACCTGGAAAATGATAGAGCTAACTGTGGCTTAGTGGCAGAAGAAGACCAATGCGGTTCTTGAATGAAACACCACCACCCAGACTGCATAATTGCCGTTTCTTTTAATGTCTTGAAAAAGATTGCAGAGTGACTATCAGCTCTATGTTTGGCATAGCCTTTCAGGACATCTTTTGGGTTTTCTTCCTTCGGATGCCATTTCACATACCCTTTTTGGACATGCAAAGACCACTGATAACAGTGAAATGAAATTCCCAGAGTAAAACTTGTACTAGGAGCTTAATCTTCACACTTGAGGTAGAGATGCAGCCTGTGATGTTGAGCTCACACCTACACCTGCAGCCTTGGAGAAGCCGTGTGCGTGTTCTGTGGCCTCCTCGTAGCAAGCTTTGAAGGCGAGGGCAGGTGCCAGCCTTCAGAAATAAATCTGGTCCATGTCCATGAAAGCCATCGACTTCATCAGGCTTGTGACCGCAAATCAGATTGCTTTGTCAATCAGGAGAGGGCAATGGAAAGTACTAGCTTGTCCTATACATAGAAATTTGCTGACTTCTGAAAATATAAGGATTATGACCCTCAGACAAGTGAATCCACATGCGCACATGTAAACACACAGACACACACACACGTGCACCAGAAACAAAAACGGAGTATAGTGAATAGTGGAAATAAAGGAGCATTTACTGAGGACAATTGGATATGAATGGTTTTTTTTAATGAATTGATTTGTTTTGGTGGATACCTTTGATCAACGCAATGACGTAATTCTTTCCATTGAAAGCCGTGCATAGGAACGATGCAGAGCAACTATGAATTTTTAACTGCCACTCTGGAAAAGATGGGAGGAGACAATTGTATTAAGTTCTCAATACAAGGGGAAAATGTTTCTTCAGGCTGAAATAGAGGGTAATGTTTTCCAGTTTTTCTGCAGGCGACAGATCTGTAGACACCTGGAGCCTCTCAGAAGTCTTTTGACGGTGATTTCTGCTCCATTGATCTTGAAGTTAAATACATGTTCGTGATCTTTAACTTGCTGACATCAAGTCTGAAGACTCTGCCAAAAATGACCTCACAAAAGAATTGATGCTCCAGGGCTCCACAGGACAGTGTTTTGGAGAAAGCTGGGCCGACTCAAGTCCACCTTTGTCTCTCAAAGCCTCCTGTGGGAGTTGAGCCCATTGCTGCTTTTGCAAACTGCTTTTGAGAAGGAGTTTTTCATCACTTGTCAGTAAAAACAAAAGATGAGATCTACTGACTGTCAAAGAAGCCACATGCACGCCATCAAATAGCATGCCAGTTTCATTCGCGTTCAATCTGAGCAGCAGCGGCTTTGCTGTTAAACTCACATTTGAGTTTATTAAAGTGTACCTTTGGATTTGTTTGTTTGTTTGCATAGAGGGTTTTACATATTTTCCATGCCTTTGCATATTTTCCAAGAATGGCTATTAATTTCTGCTTGAAAAGTGAAAGTGAAACATAAACATAATTTGTATAGTTTAGAGGAGCAGAAAAATGAATTTCCTTCATCGCAAATGGTGCCAAACACTATGAGTTGATATTTATGTGTTTTTTCCTAAGATTCTTACCATCACCTCCTTTGGCTTCTCAAAGAGGTACTGTAACATGAAATGCAAAGGAACTATAGAGTTAGATAAGGCGACACATCTATAATCCCAACATTTAAGAGGCTGACATAGGGCAAGCTTACAGTGCTACACAGGGAGTTCCTGGCCCTCACCACCAGAAAAGAAAGAGAGAGAGAGAGGAAGAAGAAGAAGAAGGAAGAGGAGGAGGAAGAAAAGGAAGGAAGGAAGGGAGAGAGGGAGGGAGGGAGGAAGGGAGGAAAAAAGAAAAGAAGAAAGAATGAAGGAAAGTATGCAAAAGAAATGAAACTTCACCTTTGGGATTTCAGGAGCTCCTTAGTTATAAGAGCTAGGCTGAAAAATACACTACTTTCAAGCCTCACCAAGGCAGTCTCCTCCATCATCTCTACCTAAGCTCATCCTTGTAGAGTTTACTTCAAGAAGTCAAGAATCAAAACCCAGCATATTGACCTATAATGTGGTGGCACATGTCTAGAGTTCCAGCACCCAGGAGCTTTGGAGCAGGAGGACCTCAAGTTCAAGTCTATCCCCGGCTACATAGAGAAATCCTGTTTGAAAGTCAAACCAACACATGAAAACTGTAAAGCTTGCATGATACCCAGGTTTTTAAAAACTTTTTCTTCAGTGCTAATGTAGAGTAAACAAGCATTCCACCACTGAGCTATATATATCCCCCAGCATTCTTTGTACTTTCTTTTTAATTCATGTGTGTGTGTGTGTGTGTGTGTGTGTGTGTGTGTGTACGGTGCATGTGTGTGTGTGTACGGTGCATGTGTGTGGAGGCCAAAGGACAAACTGAGGTGTTAATCTCAAAAACACCATTCTGGGACTACAGAATGAGTTTCAGGTCAGCCTGGGCCAGGGTGAGACCCTACCTTGAAAACACACAGACACACACACACACACACACACACACACACATTCTGGGGAGATGGCTCACTGGATAAAGTGCTTGCAAGAGTGAGGACCTGAGATTGGATCCTCAGTACCCACATAAAAATGCCAAAGATGAAGGAATCCCTACGGCTTTCTGGCTAGCTAGTCAAAAGGAATAAATGAGCTCTAGATTCAGTGAGAGACTTATCTCCAAAGCAAGGTGGAGAGTAACTGAGGAGGGCGCCTGTTGTCAACCTCTGGTCTCCACATACTTGTGCAGAGGCGTGCGCGTACACACACACACACACACACACACACACACACACACTCACCACATACAACACACACAAGAAATTTTTTAAAAAGTAAATTTCCACCTGACATTGATTAAATCTATTAATGCAGACTTTGCAGATATGGAGGGATTACAATTGCAATCTTACTGGAGTATTGCTTGATATTTCTTCATTCCCCAACATGCAAATATTATTTCTCTAAATAACCATGCTACTTAAAGAGATAGTGACAAATCAATAAAAAAATTTTTCAGGCCTAGGGCAATGGCTCAGCAGTTAAAGGTACTTGGTTGCAAAGCGTGCTGGCCTGGGTTTGACCCTCAGGACCCACGCAAAGCCAGACACAAAAAGGTCCATGCCTGTTGAGTTCAGTTGCAGCGGCAAGAGTCATGCCCATATTTTTTCTCTCCTTGCAAATAACTAAAAAATATTTTTAAAATATCTCAACTTTTACTTTCTTTCTTCTGTCTTTATCTTTCTGGTGGTCCTGAAGATAGAACTCAGGGCCTTGCGCGGAGAAAGTGCTCTGCCACTGAGCTATATTGCCAGACAAACTACTCCAACTTCTGATCCTTTCCTTCCATGCGGTTTGAACACCGATGCCTCCTTCATCAGGTCCGTTTGCCAATCAGCAAAGTCAACGACAAGGAAACGTGAACAAATGATACAAGCCCCATTCTCATCCCAAGAAGAAGCACACCCCAGTGTGACGTCTTAACTCCACCTGCCTCTAAGAAACAGATTCCAGCTTGACCCACTAGGGAGCCCAGGAGAGTGGCCAGGTGAAAAGACATTTTCTCCAGTATCCATGACACTCCAGGTTCTTTGAGGTGTACAGCACTCAAAACTAGAGTAGGCAAAACAAGGAGGGATGTGGCAACAATTAGGGCATTAAAAAAATTCTTGATAGTATGCGAGTTTAGGATCTGAAGTGGTTCTAAACCAGGGCCTTCCGCCATCTGTCTGGTCCTTGCCAGCTGTCTCTACCTATGTCCCTCTGGGTCTCACCCTTTTGGGTTCTGACCTCAGTCTTGCCCTCTCCTCCCAGCTTCTGCTTTTTTTATTGTCCTTTTGGTCCAATTTAGACACCTTGACCTTGATCTAATCACCTTTCAGCTCAACTGCCTCCCACAGAAAAGAATTCCCCAGTGGGTTTCTTAGTTCAGCTTCCAGACTGAGGCAATGTGCTGAGTATGTAAATTAATGTCTGTGCAAATAAATATATCAAAAAATAAACAAATTCAGCATCATTCTTATTCAAGTAAGAAGTTTTAAAATATTTTTACTTACTTACTTATATATTTGAGAAAGAGAAAGAGGGACAGAGAAAGAGATAGAGAGAGAAAATGAGAATGGGCATGCTAGGGCCTTTAGCCCCTGCAAAAGAACTCCAGACACATGTGCCACCTTGTACATCAGGCTTTATGTAGGTACTAGGGAATAGAATTTGAGTCCTTAGGCTTCACAGGCAAGCGCCTTAACCATTAAGCCATCTCTCTAGCTCCAAGTAAGAATATATTTTTTAAATTTTTAAAAATTTATTTGCAAGCAGAGAGAGAGAGAGAAGAGAGGCAGACAGAGAGAGAATGGGCATGTCAGGGCCTCTAGCCACTGTAAACAAACTCCAGATGCGTGTGCCCCTCATGCATCTGGCGTAGGGGGGTCCTGGAGAATCGAACTAGGATCCTTTGGCTTCTCAGGCAAATGCCTTAACTGCTAAGCCATTTCTCCAGCCCCAAGCAAGAATTTTTGTTGAGACTAACCAAAGCATTGATCTCACCTATTTTCCAAGCAATTTCCACAAGTAGAAATGTACAAAACTTAGAACTTACTGTCACATGAAGGTTGGATTTCCATAGGATTCTACAGTTCATGTGCTTAGCTAAATTCCTATGTGCCCCAAGGTTGTACTCAATGAAATAAACTTTTAAGCCCTGTAATACATGATTCTACCTAATACATTTTGCTAAAGTTTTAGCAGTTAACATTGTGACTGGCTAATAATTAACTTTAATATTTTTATTTATTTATATATTTGATAGAGACAGCAAGACACAAAGAGAGAATGAGTATGGGCACACCAGCACCTCCAGCTGCTGCAGATGAACTCCAGATGCATGCACCACTTTGTGTATATGGTTTTATGTGGCTACTGGGGAAATGAACACAGGCAGTCAGGCTTTGCAAGCAAGCATCTTAACTACCCAGCCATCTCTCCAGCCCATAATTAACTTTAAAATACAGTAGTTTGGGGTTGGAGAGATGGATTAGTGGTTAAGGCGCCTGCCTCCTAAGCCTAAGAACGCAGGTTCCAATCTCCAGCAGTTCCAATCTCCAGGCCCCATGTTTAGCCAGATGCAAAGTGACTCAAGGGTGCAATGCTGCACTTGACCACAAGGGGGGCGCACGCATCTGGCCTTCGTTCACAGTAGCTGAGAGGCTGCTGGCGCACCCATCTCTATCTGTTCTCCTCTCCCTCTCTCTCTGTCTCTCTCTATGTCTCTCTCCAAAAATATATATATATATATACAGCAGAGTTAGAAAAATAAGAAATATTTGTCATATTTATAGTTCATCATTTTAAACACTTATAAGTAATTCATTACTCTGTTTTCTGGGGATTTGTTTGTTTTAGAAGGCTTTTTTGGATAAAGTCTTGTTATGTAGCCTAGACTGTCCTTGAACTTACAACCTTCTTGCCTCAGCCTCAGGAGATCATGCTACCATGCCCAACTCCAGTCTGCATTTTAAAGCAGTTGCTCTTATTAGCCCAATGTCAGAAGTTGCAGTGTTAATAGGGCACAGTTGAAGTCAGGCTCTTCACATGAAGTCATGGCCTTCACTTCACAGTAAAAGCAAGCTGTCCAATTACCCCTGATTTGTGAAGCTTAACATGAGTGTTTCTGAATTCTAATTCTAACTGTTTTGTCACTTCAAATGCTTCACCCATTACTTTAAAATATACATGCTTTAATAGAATTCGAAAAGCATGACCTAATTTATAATTTTACTGTGTACTTTCATTTGAATTGTTTGTAATTATTACATGTTTTGATATTCTTAGCACATTATTCTTGTCATTATCACAAATAAAATACTGCTTCACTAAATGTTCATTTACATTTTACTATAGACTATGACTCCTGTGCCCTTTTCAATGCCAGTCTAATGATTTTTTTTTCAGTCTTCTAAATCCTCAGTAATAAAGACATGTCTTCATTTCCTCCATAAGACTTCAAGTCTCCATTTCCCTAGGTATCTGCATTGGTCTACAGTTGCCAACAGCATATATAAATCCATAATGTATTTTAATTAGCTGAGGTCAAATTTCAAGAGACACTTGACAGTTTCTACTAAATGATAATTTAGGACTTTGTTTCTTTGTTTTTATTTCTTCTGCTCTGCTGGGATCTTAACCTTAAGGGACATAATTGAGGTGGAACATTTTATATCATTACTGAGCTTCTTGTTTGTGCAAATGACTTCATTGCTAGCATTACCTGCCATGGTTGTGACCAATCACTTCCTCAAGGTGAAAGATTATTTTACTGACGTTGCTCAAATCTGAAGCCTACTTGTGTTTCCAGATGAAGGTGTCTCCTTGGATCTTTTCAAAGGAAAGATTTCACCTAAATACACAGATAATTTAAATTAAATTGTATTCAGCAAAGAATAGTATGTGAGAGAGAGAGAGAGAGAGATTAGAGTGGGATGAGCAGGGGTAGGGGTGTGTAGCAGCCCATTGAGTTCTGTGTTGTACATTTTAAATATGTTTCAATAGATATTTATCAGGTAACATGGCCCTTTTCTTTTCTTTCCCAAATCACAATGAACCAAATCTCTCTTTTCCAGTCTATATTCCTATGACCCTCTCAAATAGCCTGTGAGACAGGTAGCAGGGAGTTAAAACCACAATGCAAATGAGAATATAATGATGTCCTTGTCTGTCGAGGGCACAGACCCTTCATTAGTGTGCATGTGTGGCAGCTGGGAAAGTTTCCTGGCACTTTGCTTTCAGAGAGGATCAGAAGAAGACAACTGCAAGTTCAAGGATGTTTAACCACAAAGGGACATTCTGACCATTAGGAAACACAGCTACCAAGATACAGCTGATGTTCCCTTGGTTACTATCATATCATATCATCATATGAAATCGTATCATACCATAGCATCATATCTAACTCCTCGACCACTAAGTTTTATCTGGAGTTCATACAGCTATTCTGAGAAAAGTCAAAGATAAATGTGGTTTTAATATTTGACTACAGGGTAAAAATTTTTGCCAACTTATTTCTGGGTTTTCTTCTTTTTTCTTTTTTGATTTTCAGAGATAGGGTCTTGCTCTAGCTCAGCATGACCTAGAATTCACTATGTAGTCTGTGTGACCTCAAATACATGGCCATCCACCCACCTCTGTCTCCCAAGTGCTAGGATTAAAGGCATACATCACCATGCCCGGCTAGCTTTTCTTTTTAAAATTTAATCTGAATATTGGTAAAAATTCATGTAAGTTCCTCATTCAGCTCTTTCCTTCACAACTATAACAAAAATGTTGTGTTTTGCTGGGAATGTTCCTTTGACTATTATAAGCAAGATATCAATTCTCAATCTGTGAAATGTAAAGTCTTAATGCTTTATTGGTTTAGTGGAAAATGACAGATTGAGGACACTAACATTAGCTGATAACAATTTCCAAAGGTGATGTGGTTCAATCCGCTCATAGGGCTGTCAGACTGGTGTTTATAAGTCTCTTGTAAGTCTCTAAACTTCCTTATTGCTATGCCCGTTTGGAGATTTCTAGAAACAGTCATTTCATTTTCAGCAACTAATTTCATCAATAATTGACGGACCAAGACAAGACACAATATACCTTGTTCCCAACTCCCTTAAAAATCCTACTATGTGGGCTGGAGAGATGGCTTAGCTGTTGAGGCGCCTGCCTGCAAAGCTTAAGAACATCCGTTCTATTCTCCAGGACCCACGATTAGCTAGACACAAAAGTGACACAAGCACACAATGTTGCACATGCACACAAGGAGGCACACGTGTCTGGAGTTCGTTCACAGCAGCTGAGAGGCCGCTGGTGCACCCATTCTCTATCTGTCTCTCTCTGTCTCTCTCAAATTAAAAAAAAAATCCTACTACATGAGGCAGATCCTTACTGCTTCTCCTAGACTCCCTCATGCATCAGTCATCCTGTAAATTACAAAGTAGCCATCAGCATTAAGAGCTGTGTTGTTCTGCCTCATCGGGATGAAGGTCTCTTCCTCCCTGGCTTGCAGCTCCATGATGGCATCAGTCCTATGTAGCTTCCATCTGGAGTCCTGTTTTTTTTTTTTTTTTTCAATTTACATACATTGTCACGAAGCAAGATTTAAAAATAATCACAACTATTTGATTTAAGTAGTCTGCAGAAAGTGTCTTTTAAACTTCAAACTGAGGAAATATGAGATCAGTCTAAGAAACACTGTTGCATCTTCAGAATAAAAAACCACATAACTAATGTCACTTGTCAGGATGGTTTGGATTTGTGGCAATAATTGATTAATGAATTGTCCACTTAGTTCCATTCCCGTAGTTGAATCCTACGTGTACTGGGATTGTTCAATAATGTACTTTTTAATCGATGATAGCTTTGCTCTAAAACAGAAATGCCAATACTCTTCTAAGTGTGTTTGCCAAGGACACGGTTCAGCAGAGCTCCCCATCGCAGAACTAAAATGGAAGACTGCAGCCTGCTTGCATGTGAGACTTGTGGCTCACCAGCACCTCGGAGCTCAAAGTTAGGGAGAGAGAACAGTCAGGAGTCCCTCGTACTCACGGATGCCTTGCTGGTCTTCTGTGTGGCACATGCTGAGCGCTGCTTCAATCCGCCCAGCTAGATGTTGAGATATTTCTCTGATGCTCAGGCTCTGCCTCAGTTGGCACCATTCACACTTGGCACCAGCTGTTTTCTCTCATAGACAGTGCATAGGAATCAGATGGTGCTGTTTTGGTAACTGAACTACTACTTCCTAGATGTAGGACCTGTGTAAATCGTTTGATGGAGCCACTGTTTCTTCATCTCTAAAGAGGAGAGTCAAGGTGAAAACTCTAAAATACAAATGAAAAACTATTCTTTTATCTCTAGGCATCCAAACCCAACGTGGTCCAATACCTGGATTGCTGACATTTGAAAGGCATAGAAATGTATCCTTGTATATTCCTTTGGGACATACGTGCCATCAACTTTCTAGATTTTCTGTAACAGTTTATCTTTAAGTCAAGGGCAGGATTAAAATTCTGTACTTTTGTTATGTGTGTATGTGTGTTCACATGTGTGTGGATGCACTGCGGCAGGGCAGTACATGTGTGCTTATGTATGTGGAAGTCAGAACTGGAAGCCAAGTGCCTTCCCCAACTACTCTCCACCTTTGTTCATTGAGACAGGGTCTCTTTTTAAAAATATTTTTAAATTTAGCCAGGCGTGTGGTGCATGCCTTTAATCCCAGAATTTGGGAGGCAGATGTAAGAGGATCACTATGAGTTTGAGGTCAGCCTGGGACGACAGAGTGAGTGTCAGGTCAGTATAGGCTAGAGTGAGACCTACCTTGAAAAACAACAACAACAAAAGTATTTATTTGCATAAGCACATGTAGGGTGGGGCAAGCCATGGTCTCTTGCCACTGCAAATAAACACCAGACTTAAGGGCTATTTTTTAAATTTTTATTTATTTATTTGAGAGAGAGAGATAGAGAGAGAGAGAGAGAGAGAGAGAGGAAATGGGCATTCCAGGGCCTCCAGCCACTGCAAATGAACTCCAGATGCATGTACCACCTTGTGCATCTGGTTTACGTGGGTACTGGGGAACCCAACTGGGATCCTTTGGCTTTGCAGGCAAATGCCTTAACCACTAAGGCATCTCTCCAGCCTTTTTTTTTTTTTTTTGGTTTTGCAAGGTAGGGTCTCATTCTGGTCCAGGCTGACCTGGAATTAACTATGTAGTCTCAGGGTGGCCTCGAACTCTCGGCAATCCTCCTACCTCTGCCTCCCGAGTGCTGGGATTAAAGGCGTGCGCCACCACGCCCGGCTTTCTCCAGCCTTTTAAAAAAATTATATTTTTAATTATTTTTTGAGAGAGAGAAAGAGGCAGAGAGAGAGAAAGAGAGAGTGAGGGAGAGAGAGAGAAAGAGAGAGAGAGAGGGAGAAGGAATGGGAAGAGCCAGTGTTTGAGTCTGGCTTTACATGGGTGCTGGGGAATTGAACCCAGGCTCACAGACTTTGCAAGAAAGTACCTTTAACCACTGAACAATCACCCCAGCCCTAAGACAAGGTCTCTTGATTGAACTCAGAGCTTTTTGACTCCATGAATCTACTCACCAGTTTGTCCTGGGGGTCCCCTGAGTCCTGAGATTATAAACAAGCTACTTGGCATTTATGTGGGTGTTGGGGATCCAAACTCAAGTCCTCACTTGCATGCCAAGTACTTTTGTGGCTAAGCCATTTCCCCAGCCTCTGCTTTTAAAAATTTCAAGATGACATCCACTCACCAGGCACACATTTCTTTTTTCATATCTATATGTTGATTTTTATTAATTATGAACTTTACTGTAAAATATTACATGTTGGTCATATTCCCATAAGAACATACTCTTCTATTCCCCTTTTCCACCCCCATTCCAATGATAGTCTTCCTCAGTAGGGTTATTGGTATTCACTTTGGATTCACGAATGCATCAGTCATTCTCTGTTGTGGGGCAACAATGTGTCAGAATACTCCTTCCCACCCTGTGGCTCTTACAAACTTTCTGCCTCCTCTTCCACAATGTTCTCTGGGCCTTGTCTGATGTGTTATATGTATACTTTCATATTAAACTCTCTGAAACCTCTGAATTCTACTGTGATGAGTTTTGAGTGTCCCCAGTGTCTATCATTGTCTCTCCAGAGCTGGTTGTCAGGCTATCAGTGAGAGCAGCACTCATGTTTAAATTACCACTTCCTCTGTAATAACTCCTGGGCTGTGGCAAGTGTGATAGAGATGGCTCATCTAGTGCTAGGCAGCCAGGTTCTTTTCTTGCCATCCTGATGGGTCTTAGTTCTCCCCATCTTTTTCTGCCATCTGCAAAAAGCAGATTCCCCAACCAAGAGTGAGGGCAACATGGGTGAAAGGGGATAAACACAGTCCTTTCAAAGACATTTTGATAAGGAGTATAGGTAAGGTGACATCTTCATTGTAGATTAAGAAAGTCTTTTAAAACCCAATAGAATGAGAAATAGCTTTTAGTATACTATTCAGTTATAAAGGAACTAAATGACAGAAAACTTTAGAGTGGGGACTTCTAGGTAAGATGATGGGCTAGAAGCAAGCTCTGTGTGACCCCGTGAAGAAGAATTAGAAGGAAAAAAGTAGACTCTTCCAAAGAAGGAAAGATAACAAAGGCTTTGGAAATCTGCAAAGGAACAGAAAGAATTCTTATAAAGAGCCTAGAAAAAGGAGAGAAATACACCCACTCCACACAGCCTCAACTGCACAACTCCCCTGTGCAGGGAGGGGAGGCAGAAACTCAGTGAAAGCTTGTTTCTCCTCACAGAGAGGAACTTGGGATTGAGACATCAAGAGCAGCTGCTCAATAACGAGATCCCAGAATAAACCCTGAAGAGGCATCCAAGCCAGCATATGACCAACCACATCCCATAACACAAGAGATCTGAAAGTGCAAGACAGCATGACTCTTCCAAAAGACCATGACTATTGAACCAGACAAACTACTGAACCCAAAGGTAGAGAAATAGGTAACATGCCAGGTGGAGAGTTTAGACATTTACTAGGGAATATGGTCAGTGACTTGAAAGAAGATAGAAGCCATGTGAGGAAGCCAGTCCAGAATCTGGAAACTCAGTAACATAACATAGAGGGAAAAGTCAAAGAATTAATGAGAAAATTAGAAATCTGGGTTAAAAAACAAAAACACAGAACACTGAAGAAAAATTCAATGACGAAATCGACATTTTGAAAAAAACACAAAAGAAATATTAGAAGTAAAAAATGCAGTGAATCAAATAAAAAGACAAAAGAAAAATTTACCAGGAGTCTTGATCAAACAGAGGGAAGAATGTCAGGGCTGCAGGACAAGGTTGATAACTACTACATTCAAATATCAATAAGTGGAAAAGTAAGCAGGCATCCAAGAACTCTGCAATGTAGTCAACAGACCAATCCCAAGAGTGGATGGGCTGGAAGAGGGAGCTGACAAACACTAACGTCATAGAGTACCTGTTCAACAGAATTACAGCAGAAAAATTCTCAAATCCTTGGAAAGAACTAGACATCAAAACACAAGGGGCGTTTAGAATCCCAAATAAAAATGAACAGAGATGAACTTTTCTATGCTATATTATAATCAAGACCTTAAAAATATCAAGCAAAGGGGCTGGAGAGATGGCTTAGCAGTTAAGGCTCCTGCCTCCTAAGCCTAAGAATGCTGGTTCCAATCTCCAGCAGTTCCAATCTCCAGTGGTTCCAATTTCCAGGTCTCACATTTAGCCAGATGCAAAGGGATGCAAAGGGCGCAATGCCACACTTGACCACAAGGGGGCGCATGCATCTAGATTTTGTTTGCAGCTGCTGAGAGGCTGCTGGCGCACCCATCTCTATCTGTCTTCCTCTCCCTTTCTCTCTGTGTCTCTCTCCAAAAAAAAAAAAAAAAAAAATCAAAGAAACAATATTAAACACTGTAAGGGGAGCTGGGCATGGTGGCACACACCTTTAATCCCAGCACTCAGGAGGCAGAGGTAGGAGGATCGCCATGAGTTCGAGGCCACCGTGAGACTATATAGTGAATTCCAGGTCAGCCTGAGCTACAGTGAGACTCTATCTCAAAAAACAAATAACAACAACAAAAAAAAAAACTGTAAGGGGACTGGAGAGATGGCTTAGCTGTTAAGGTGCCTGTCTGCAAAGTCAAACAACCAAGGTTCAGTTCCCCAGTACAAGTACACATGTAAGCTAGATGCACAAGTGGCACATGCATCTGGGGTTTGTTTACAGTAGCTGGAGGCCCTGGCTTAGCCATTCTCTCTCTCTCTCTCTCTCTCTCTCTCTCTCTCTCTTCTCACTCAAATAAATAAATAAAAATAAAATACTTTAAAAAAACTATAAGGGAAAACACTAATTCACTTACAAAGGTAAGCATATCAGAACAACCCCATATCTCTTATTAGCAACCTTAAAAGCCAGGAAAATATAGAATGATCTGTTTCAAGCCTTGAGATAAATGATTGCCAGCATGATTACTCTAGCTAACAAAACTATCTTTTAAGATTGCTGAAGAAATGAGGACATTGGAAGACAAGCACAAACTAAGGCAATCTATGACCACCAATCCAGCACCACAGAAGATACTCAAAGAAATATTATGGAAAGAAAAAGAAAGACATTGAAGAAGACAGCAGAAGATTGAAAGGCTTCCCAGGCTTGTGGCTTGTCAGAATTAGTAATGTGAAAATGGCTGTATTACCAAAAAATGTGGTACATATACACAGTGCAGTCTTAATCAGCCACAAGGAAAAATGATATAATGATATTCCCAGGAAAATGGATGGAACTGGAAATCATTATATTAAGTAAAATAAGCCAGACTGGACAAATGCCATGTTTTCTCTCATATGTGGAACCTAGATTTAGAATTGTGTGTGTGTGTGTGTGTGTGTGTGTGTGTGTGTGTTTGCATTTGTGTGTGTGCATGTGTGTGCCAGTGTAAAGGCCATGAAACTAGAAAGGGAATTGTGAGAGAGGCAGAAGAGCTCTTAAGCAGGGGAGTACAGGTGCCATGAAAGCAGCAGTGAGCCCTATCTGATGCAAGGAAAGGAACCAGGGCATGTAGGAGAGGGCAGGAGGGGAGAGTGGCTAATTCTAACAAATATAGTGCCACATATGTATGGAAAGTCCACAGTTACTTTGCCATTACTTTGTATGCTAACATGAAAAAAAATAAAATGCAAATACAAATGGGGACAATGGGGGAGCTGACTCTTCAGCTATCATAGCAAAAAGGCAACATTTAATGTCAAACTTGATGGATGAAGAAGTAGTGATATGTCTCCAATTTAGAGATGCCTTAGATAGCCACCAGTGGCGCTTAAGATACAAATGATTAACAAACAGCTACAAGTGGGAAGTGATGACACAAGGCTGTTTCTTTTTCACTTTTCCATTTTGTGAACTATTGGATTTTTTGTTTGTTTGTTTGTTTTTCAAGGTAGGGTCTCACTCTGGTCCAGGCTGACCTGGAATTAGCTATGGAGTCTCAGGGTGGCCTTGAACTCACGGCAATCCTCCTACCTCTGCCTCCCGAGTGCTGGGATTAAAGGCGTGTGCCACCACACCCGGCAGAACTATTGGAATTTTTAAAACTATCTTTCATTACTTGAGATAAATGAATACTAAAAATTTGGAGGCTGGGATAGAGCTCACTATAAAGCACTTGTTTTGTATGAGGACTGAGTTCAATCTTCACATAAAAACAAACAAAAAACAAACAAAAAAAGCCATGGTGGTGTGCATTTTTCATCCCAGCTCTGCAAGATGGAAACAGGTGGCTCCGTGGGCCTGCCTGGCCACCAGTCTAGACTACTTGGTGAGTTTCAGAGCAATGAGAGATCTTATTTCAGACAAGGTGGACGGCATCTGAGGATTAACTCCTGAGGTTGTCCTTCACACACACACGCGCACACGCACATAAGTGCAAGTGTACCTGTGCGGCGCGTGCACACACACACACCAGAAACTACAATGAAAGCCTAAGCTATGATATTCTGTCCTGTTAACCAAAAGTCCGTTTGCAGAGAATGAAATTTCTAGATCACTGCTTCCCACAGCCACAATGAAATGAAACTGAGGCTTAGATGCCAGTGCTGATTGTCTCCATTTTTGGTCTTTCAAGGTAAGGTCTCGCTCTAGCCTGGGCTGACCTAGAATTGACTATGTAATCTCAGGGTGGGCTCAAACTCATGTTGATCCTTCTGCCTCTGCATCCTGGGTGCTGGGACTAAAGGTGTGCATCACCATGTCCAGTTTACAAAAATTTTCCTAAGGTCTATATCAACCTAGGAGCAATTCTTTCATGTTATGCTTGATTATTTTGTAAATAAACAATTTAAACATTTTAATGTGATATCCTTATAAGGAAAAAATAAGGAATAAAGGCTTTATGTCTATTTCACTATTCAAACTTGACAGAGGCAGAAGTGCCGAGGCAGAAGCTAAAATGAAATCTGGGTGCAAGATGTTTGTCAGAGCCAGTACCTGTGAGAGAAAGAATGCAAGAAGAGGCAGAACTGGGGTCTGGTGATGCTGGGGAGATGGTTCAGTGGCTCTTGCTTGCAAAACCGGCAAGGATTCAATTCCTTACCCACATGAAGCCTGAGAGGCATACATTTGCCATGGCAAGTGATCCTGGCATGTGTTTGTGCACACACACACATATGTGTAAGTAAATAAATAAAAACTACTCAGCAGTAAACAACCTGACAAGATGCTCAAACTAGTGCAATAGTGGCACACAGCCATGGTGGGTAACCAACTGCTCTTGATTTGGCTAACGGATCCACTCAGTGGAATGGAACTCATAACCGGAACTGGGAAACAAGTCAAAACCATGTTCAAAAAATGAGCCCAGTCTCCAAGATCAAGCTCCCACTAATCATAGGGCCTACGCATATAAAATTCTAAAATAACAACGGCCATCCCATGTATCTGGTGCTGACCGTTCTCTCCGTTGGAGAATTTGCTTTTCTTTTTCAGATGGACGCCGAACCTGAAGGGAGGATCGGCCTATCGCACCTCACCAGGGCCCCAGCTGAAACTATAGAGTAACGGAAGAAATGCAGCTTTCTTGGTGAACCTGACACCAGCACAAGGCTGAAGGAGACAAACACAGAGAACACTCAACTCCTACTAAACCAGATATCCAGAGACACAGAGGCTCCCAAGACCTCATCACTGAAGTAGAGCTAAAATGAACCCAACATGGCTCAGGGAAATTCACAGAAGAGGGGGTGGAAAGAGTGTTAGAGCCATGTAGCAGACAGCTTCAGGTTCGCTGAGATGAACTTCCAGACCAGGCACAGTTATGGAGGAAGGGATATTATTTATTGAAGCTTACAGATCCAGGGGAAGTTCCATAAAGGCAGGAAAAGCAGCCTGCTCTTCACAAGGCCGAGCAGAGAGCAAAAGCCAAGCAGCCACCACAGCACACAGAGCAAAACTCAAGCCAAAAGGTCACACAGCACACTTCAGGAACTCCTGCTAGGCACATTTGCATATCTTTACAATGGAATCTCAAACCCACCATTAACATCTTAAGACCAGCCCCCAGTGACATTGCCTCTAGCAAGGTGATTGCAGATACAAACTATAACTAATAAAATACTGAATATATTGGGGGACATATATTCAAACTACCACAAGCCACAAGTTGGGTCATTACACACAAAGACTTTGCCTCTCCCCCATAACTGTTGGCTACCCCCACAATGCACGACCCACATTCCCCAATGAGGATGGTCCCTTGGGGGGGGGGCAGGGAGGTGGCTATCAATGGCATCACCATGAATGTAAAATTGAAATAAATAAAATTTACAAAATGAATCTGATGTTCTAGCTAAGTGATAGAGCACTTACTCCGTATGCACAAGGCCCTAGGTTCGTTCCCCACTACCCACTCACCTCACTCTCAAAGAAAGGAATTGGGCAGAGGGGAGAGATGAACTGAGTCACAGGCCCGTAGGTTCACAGGCTGGAGTGAGGGTCTGTTCAAGTTGCCCCACACTGGGTAGAGATGGCTGCCCTATACCACCTGCTTCAAGAGGCTGGATGCAGGACAAAGGACATGGCCTCTGCCACTCAAAAGAGGTGCTGACAGCTGCACACTGGGTGATGTTCACCCTCACCACAGCTGAGAAGTCAGCCCGCCCACACAGGCGGAACACGTGTGGCACATCTTTGGTCCTAGCGCACCACATTGCTGATCTGTGATACTAATGTGCAATAACCATCTAATAGGAGGACTATTTCATGGAAACAATGCGTGGTAAGCTGAGCATGCTGTCAGCTCGGCCGTGCTCCACAGAACCTGGGAGAAATGGCTTTGCTAATCATTTCAACAATCTCTGTTTCTGCTCAAGAATTTTGTGGAAATCCACACCATCCATTAACTTGGTTGTTGGTTTGGTTTTGGTTTTTCGAGGTAGGGTCTCACTCTGGTCCAGGCTGACCTGGAATTAACTATGTAGTCTCAGGGTGGCCTCGAACTCTCGGTGATCCTCCTACCTCTGCCTCCCGAGTGCTGGGATTAAAGGCATGCACCACCACGCCCGGCCTCATCCATTAACTTGGAACTGGTCTCTTGTCTAGTCCTCATGTCAGTGCTGGGGTGTGTGTGTGTGTGTGTGTGTGTGTGTGTGTGTGTGTGTGTGTGTTTTGAAGTTTTTGAGGGAAGAATGAGAAGGGTTTCTCAACGCTGGTCTTCCATTCCCAACTCTCCTTGCATCTGCTTCCTGAATGCTAGAATTACTGGCATGTACACACAGCTGGCTTTAGTTCTCTACCTAGGCTCACATGTTTCAGATCATTAGATCATCTTAGGATGATACTTGGAACAACCTCACCAATGGTTGTTAGAAAGCTGCAGATCAAGGTCTGGAGAGATGGCTTAGCGTTAAGGCACTCATCTGCAAAGCCTAATGACCCAAGTTCAATTCCCTAGGACCCATATAAAGCTAGATGCACAAAGTGGCACATGTGTCTGGAATTCCTTTGCAGCAGCTGGACACCCTGGAGTGCCCATTCTCTCTCTCTCCTTGAAAACAACTACCCCCCCACATATATATATGGAGAGAGAGAAAGCTGCAGATCAATAAACACATTCCTACATTCTTAGTGTCCTTCCTCACAACCTGCCTTGTCAGAAGCAAGGCCTCACACATGCAGGACCACTGAGGCTGAACAAATTGGAGAATTCAGCTAAGACAAAGTCAGTTCATCTGCAGTTAAGGATGGTTCCATGGTCATGGAACTCAAGCACTTGCTCCTCGGGTGACTGTGCCCACCACCCCTGTTTTCCTTACAGGAACTACTGTGCTTCCTCAAGTCGCCATTTTGATGAGGCTGACTCAACTCTGTGCACCCAAGGGTATCACAAGGTCCACCAGCCCATCTGAAAGTGGTGATTGGATCTGACAATAAGCTTTCCTCCACTTCTATCAGAAAATATGGAAGGCTGCTTTCTCCGCATGAGGAGTGTCCAGTGTTCAGCTATTTTAAGCCATGCTCAAAATGGACATTTCAACCACAAGAGTCCATAAGCTTTGCCTAGACTAACCTGAAATGAGTGTTTCTATTTATGCTGAAAAAAAAAAAATGTCCATGTAATACGAATCCCTCTCTCCATCTACTAAGTACCAGTCTCATTAACTTGATGGGAGACTCACTGCTTCTCCCACCAAGTCAAAAATCTCTCTGCTAGGTCTGCCCTTTATTCTATCCTGCAGAGCCACGTGAGGCATAGGCATCAGTCCAGATATTTCTCTACTTCAGTGGTTCTCAAGCTTGGCATCACATCAGAATGAACTAGGAAAGTTTAAGCACCAAAGATTCCAGGGCCACACCCTAGGCCTACAGAATCGGGAATTCTGGGTTTATAGCTAAGAAATTTGTGTTTTTAAATGAGCTTTGATATGCAGATTTAATTCACTATCAGGTTTGAGTTGCTGATCCACATCATGCCAAGTAATTGTTTTAGTGGATTTAGTAAGTTGGCTGGCTGGAACACAGCCATGCCCATGTCTCCTGTGTGTTTGCATCATATTTTTCTACAGATCTAGTTAAGTTCAAGATGAAAACATACAAGCTGCTTAAAGCAACAAGCATGCCTAGAGGAAGAAAATATGAATTTAAATGAAAAGTGGAGTTAACCTGTAATTAGTGAAGCTTAAAGGTCTTTACTTGAACTTGTAAGGGTTCCCCTAGCCATGCATTCTCAAGAAGTATAGGGACACGATGGTGTTTTAACTGCAAATGCTTGAGACCATGGTCTATTTCCATGTCAATTCCCCTTGGCCCTACATCCCCATGTTACACGGCATGGGAGCTACCAAAGGCATTTTTGGACCATGGCTAAGGACATGGTTGAGGTTAAAGGTGGTTTATTTTTTTTATTTTTATTTTTATTTATTTATTTATTTATTTTGGTTTTTCGAGGTAGAGTCTCACTCTAGCCCAGGAATTCACTCTATTCTCAGGGTGGCCTCAAACTCACGGCGATTCTCCTACCTCTGCGTCCCAAGTGAAAGGTGGTTTTTGTATGGTGGTTCTATCTATGTGGTTCACAGCCTCTTCTGCACAGTTACTGCTTAATGTCCTGGTTGCAAAACAATTTCCAATAATACTCTACCATCATTGTCCTTTCACACCCAATTCTACAGAATGAAAGTGTCAGGTTCAATATGACCTCATATTGTCACAGCTTTAGAGACAGACAAAATCTGATCAATGATCAATTCAGAGCATCTACAATTACTCCCTGTGAGACAGGGGAGAGATTGCTCAGTGGTTAAAGGCACTTGCTCATAAAGCCTGCTGCCTGAGTTCAATTCCCCAGCACCCATGTGAAGGTGGGCACATAGTGGTGCATGCATCTGTGATCCCAATGCATGCACAACAATGAGAGGCAGAGCCAGGGGAATCCGAAGCTACAAGCCAGCTAGTCTGACATTTGTTTGCAGTCTGGCATTTTGTGGCAGCAAGAGACCATGTCTCAAAGAAAGTGGAGCACACATGTGCACACACACACACACACACACACAAATAAAAAGAAAAATAGAAAAATATTGCTCTCTCTAACACATGACCCAACCAATGGTCAGCTTTGACATTTCCCAGTTCATATATTAAAGACAATTGAGAGAAGTGATAACAAGGTAATTTTCATACCATATTGGAAATCCGAGGCATGTTAGACTCACCATACCACAGGGAAGCTGAGTTCTCCTTTTAGTCTCTGCAGAAAGCATGACAAAAAGACATTGTCGTGAATGGGCAATCAAACAGCATGCAGACAAATACTTGTGCTGAAGCGTGTGTCAGACAGATAAGCGATCAACATTATTTTTTTGGATTTTGAAATCTTTTCAAAATTTGTCAGCTTCAAATTATTTTATGGTTTCTGTAAATTTTTTTTCTTACTTAGTATTTTGAATTATTTTTAAAAGGCCTTCAGAACTGTGTAAGCTTTAGGCCACCAGGCTCGCCATGGCTCAAGCGAAAACCTCACCCCCACAGTCTGATAATGGATGTGAAAGACCCTAATGGATTTGCCCTTTCCAGCTGCCTTAGTCTCCTGAAAACCAAATCTGCTCATTATTAAGTCAGCAAATGCACTGTTGATGGATTGTAATGACTCTGAAGGAATCTGTGTGGCCAGAAAGATAAATAATACATCGTTTAAAGGGTTTTGAACTCTTACAATGTTTTGGAAGAAGCCATTCTCTAGAATAAAAGAGAAATAAGGAGCAAGGCTGCATCATGGTCAGGGAGAAACTAACATGTAACTGCTATTAACCATGTAAGATAAAAAGTGATTTATCTCCATCCAGGGGAAAAATGACAAAACCAGTTATGTGTTGAGTCATTTAATCAGATTCCATCTCACAGACCCAGGCTGGTTCTGCTCAATTCACCCTCAGAATCTTGGGGTTCCTGTTCTGCAAGGGTACTGCAGCAAGTGAGAGAGTGAATGGCTTCCTGGAGAAGATGGAATAGCATACGGAAGATTATCCAGTTACTTTTCTTGCTTATCCATCCAGGTCTACACGCATGACACATTTCACTCCCAGCTTCTAACAGCCACAAAGGGAGAAATCAATTTTCCTTATTTCCTGAAACACTTTGAACATTCTTGGTATTTACAATACTCCAGCACCTGAAAACTACTCATTTAAAATGATCTGCCTTTGGTGCCTTCCGTTGTATCTTACACTTGTTAGATTTACTAAAAATAACTCTTGTGGCCATAAAAGTTTGCTGTACACTGGTTTATACAACATTGAGCTCACTTTTTTTTTTTTTACATGTCTGCAACATTACTTCTCTGAGCCTTTAATAATCAATCTTCAAGTGCAGACTATAGAATGCAGTTTGGAATGTTTCCCAAGTTGTTAAATCACAAAAACCTTTCTTTTTTTGAGGAATTAATATTTCAGGGGCTGTAACTTTGGTAAATGCTACTTTGGATCGCAAGAAAATGAGATAATGGGATGTGAATGCCTTATATAGCAAAAAAAACAAGCATACTATATGATATTATGGTAATAATTATCATTATTATTACCAAGTCCATGCTGGTAAATGGAGTCAATTATTCTCTGATTCTTTTCTACTGGGGGTCATTTAAACTATCTGCATAGATCTGAGAAAAGGATATGATAAGACAGATGTGTTTATTTGCATAATTTTCCATCATGATAGTTTTATTTTACAATGAGGCTGAGAAAAATTATCCATGTTTCTACATTCAAGCTTTTATCTGCTGCTTCAGTAAAATTCATTACATTTTTATATTCTCCACTGCATTTATTAAAAACAACAGAGATTGTTAAAGCAGTCACTATAAAAATCCCAATGGTATTTTTTGTGAAAATAAAAAAAAATTCATCCTAAAATCCACATGAAATCCCTGGAGACACCAATGCAATAATGTAATAATACATTTATTATTAAATAATAATAATCTATATCTATATCTAGGGTATAGCTCAGTGGTATAGTGCTTACGCAGCACGTATCAGGCCCTAGGTTCAGTCTCCAGCACTGCCCACACCTCTCAAAATGTCAAAAGACAAAAATCCTAATGTAATAGAATACAGAGCCCCAAAATAGACTTTTATATGAATAATCAAGTCATCTTTGGCAATGGCAAGAGTGCCAAGACCTTTAATGTATAAGTGACCGTCTCTTAAACAAACCGTGTTGGGGAAAGTAAGTATCATGTGTGTGCAAAAAAATGAATGCTGCAAGCACTACGGAAAATAGTATAGTGTTTCTTCAAAAAAATTAAAAATAGAGTTGCCATATGACCCAGCAACCCCACTTCTAGGCATATATCCTAGAGTGGAGATTACAAATGTTGAGATGTGTGCACTTACCATATCCACAGTAGTTATATATAGAGTACCCAAGAGGTAGAAAACCCCCAACTATGCTTCAATGGAAGAATGGATAAAAAATGTGATATGCACATAGGATAGAACATTACCAAAAAAGGAAAGAACTTCTGACACATACTATAACACAGATGAATGGTTGTATGGAAACCTACTTTTTTGGACAATGGCACATCCAGAAGCCATAGGTTGTTACTAGAAAAATTTCAGTGCCAGGGATGGGATATCTTCCAGTGAGTTCTTGGCCAGGGAGGTCTCTAATGCTCCCAAAACATTACAGGCCATTACTAAGGTTCTTGGTTTCCCACCAGGACTAGATGCTAAGACCCTATTGCTGAAGACTTCACATGCTTGGCTTGCAAGGTCACTGAGAAATCTTGCTGGAGCAGAGCTAAAAACCTCCTCCCTGTAGACCAGCTGACAAAAAGCTGGAAAATGCTATGCTGCATACAGTTCTATGAGAGAGAGAGAGAGAGAGAGAGAGAGAGAGAGAAAGTTATCAGTAGAGATAAACAACAGGAGACACTGCAAGCCTTAAGTTTGGCCAGCCAGGCCAAATAAGCCAATGGTTGCATTAGTGGCATATCTGTTGTAGGGAAAACCAACCACTCTCTAATTGAACTGAAGGCCTGCTCCATGGGAGGGAATACATGCTCCGTGCTGAAAACCTATCACGAGGAGGTCATGAGCCGTAGGGGTGTAATGCCTGCTGGTATCTGGCTAAATGCATATATTATACTCACCAAACTGCCCTGTAAGCACTTCTCTTAATATTCATACTCACATATTAATGCTACTCTCACTTTTGGGTTAGAGAAGCTTCTGTTTTCTAATGGTGGTGACCTCTGTGATGACACAGAAGGCAGCAGAGGGCTGAGAAGTGACAGAGGTAGTGCTCAGTGTTCAGTGCTCACTGAAACATCTCTATCACATCTTCCAAGGCTCAGGGTCCATTGCAGAAGACGGGGAAGAAAGAATGTAAGAGCCAAAGGAAGAGTAGGACTGCTTACAATGCATTCTTTCAGACACAAAATGGCTTGGATATCCATGACCTCACAATACCTGGTACTACCTACACAGGACCCTCATAATAGGAGGAAAAGATCATGACAGCAAAATAAAACAGAAATTAATTGAGAGGGGGTAAAGATGCAATAGACAGTGGATCTGTGAAGGGTGAAGTGGAGGAGGGGTGGAATTATCATGGCTTATTGTCTATAATTATGCAAGTGGTCAATCGAAAAAGACATCAGAAAAAGAAGGGACAATAATAGAAAAAGCAGAGAAAAAAGACTGTCTGAGTCACTTGAACATGGATGTGGTGAAATTGTGTGACAAGCAGAGGTTTCTAGAGGGAAATCAAGGGGAAAATCAAATTCAATGCTTATGAACCTTTGGAGAACTTTAACACTGGAATGGCTCATTATCAGTAGGGAGAAGGATGGAGATATCAGAGAGCCCTCCCCCCTGCCCTGTGAGGGCTGCTGTGGAGGAAGGAGTGCTTGTGAATGGAAGCAAGAGCTTCTTCCCCAGGAGGGTGACCAGAGTTGTCTACAGAGGAGGACCACGCAGGGCGACTGGAGGTGCCACATTGCATTGCAGGTTTACTGGTCCCCCTATTAATGTGCAGACTATCTGGGCTCGAGGGGATTCTGGAACCAGTGTGCCTTGGTATCTGATAGCCTCTAGGAGCATGAGAAGCAATGAGCATGAGCTGATGGATAGATAAAATGGTACAAATGAAAAAGATTAAGCCTGACCTAGGGAAGGACAGTTATCCCCACCCACCCCCAGCGTGTAGTGTATCTCCTGTGAAGGAGGGTACTAGGGAAGGAGATTGTCCACCTAGCCCAGATCATGTTCAGCATTGTGGCCAATGGAGAGACATGCCACAGTGCTGGTCCAGGACCAGTCAGAACAGAGGAGCTACCTTAAATGACAGGCAAGGCAGGGTAGAGTATAGCTCTTGGGCTTGAGCTAGGCTGGACAGTCCAAGTCAGACCCATCAAGACCGTCAAGAGACCATCAAGGGTGGGGAGACGCACAGTGGCCCTATGACAGACAGCAGCAGTACCCCAGGATGAGGAGGCTGGGTGGTGCATGGAAAATCCCGAGGATTCTAGAGAACCAGGTGATGCGATGACTCCCATCCATGCTGCTGTCCCCAGCATTGCTCTTTTGAGAAAACAGCTAAACCAAGTGATGGAAGACTGTACTTGTGTTTTTCTTTAGTAACCCCTCAGCTGCTGACTCTTGAGACAACATGGTACATTACAGATCCTGTCCACTTTTTTGTGAAAAGGTCTCATTATATGGGCATTTTGAGGCTGACCTCTGAGTGTTTGACAGATTTTGAAAAACATCGGAAGGAATGGTAAAAACAGCAGTTTAGAACTTCAAAGAAGATATGTACATGCTTGAAAAGAGGAGCATTCCCAATGTCACTTAAGATTGCTGGATGAGGAGCTGAAGAGGTGGCTTAGTGGTTAAGGCATTTGCTGGCAAAGCCAAAGGACCCTGGTTCAATTCCCCAGGACCTATGTAAGCCAGATGTACAAGGTAGCATGTGCATCTGGAGTTTGTTTGCAGTTGCTGGAAGCCTTAGCGTGCCCATTCTCTCTCTCTTTCTCTCACTCATGCTGCCTCTTTCCCTCTCTCAAATAAATAAATAAATAAATAAATAAATTTAAATAAAATAAAAAGATTGCTGGATGAAATGAGGGGTGGGCTACCTCCCCATGAATTTTTAGTCAGGGAGGCTCCTGAAGCTCCACAAACCAGAAAGGCTACTGCCACTGCTGTTGGTTGTATGCCAGAACTATATGGTGAGGCCCCACTGCTGAAGCTTTGGTTCTAGGATATGGAAAAAATAAAGCTGAAACTGAACTGAGAGCTTCCTTCCACACATACCCCCCACTGGCTGGCTTTCCTAGTGCTAGAAGGTGCCATGTCACCCACAGTTCTGCTCAGCCATGGACTGTTTGTATTACATTGTACTGCATTATTACCAACAGTTCTGCTCAGCCATGGACTGTTTGTATTACATTGTACTGCATTATTACCGCGAGGGGCAAGATGTGCACACAGGTGCAATAATGACACAACTGTTATGGGTGCAACCTGCTGGTTTTGGATTTAAGGCCTGCTCCATGTGAGGAGACTCCCATCTGGTATTGAAAGCCAAGAAAAAAATCATGTGGCCAGAGGTCATAGACCCCAGAGGGGAAATAGTCATTGTTTTATTGAATGGATGTAATATGCCTGTCAGGTTACCTTGTAAGCATTTGTGCTTATGCCTGTGGCTTGCTGTTGCCATCAGTCTCAATAAGGCATAGCAGGAAACTTCTTTTTTTTCAATGGGAGACTTACTGTGGGCACTTTACTGGTTAAATTCCCAGGACTAAACCATTGCTGCTGTGGCATAGTGGTCTAACATCTACATCAAGCCCTCTGAGGCTCAAGGAACACTGGAGAAGTGGTTGGGAAGCCAATGGAAAGAATTTAAGAGCCAGAGGAAGGCACGGAGTGTTGGATGGTGAGTTCCTCCTAATTGAAACATTTCATCCTTGAGAGAAGCTCATTAGGAAGTTCCAAATAGAATCACAGGTTTATTAAGAGCAAAGCTTGTTAAGGCTCAGGAAGTAATCAAGTTGTAAACAGCTCACAGGGAAGATGGCTGAGGCACTGCCAAGGACACTTACAAGATTCACAAGACAACATCCCCAACTTATACAAGGAAGTAGAATCTCTTGGGAGAAGAGACTCAAAGCAGCCAACTGCCAGCAAGGTGTGCCGTGTGCTCCACAGATGCGCTTCTGAGAGGAGTCACCCGTGTCCGGGTGGGCTTCCCAGTGATAACGCTGCCTTTGACTCATGTCCCTGTAAGTAACCCCTCAGCCATACTCCTGTAAGAAACCGAGTTGGCCTTTGCAGTAATCATTCCTTTGGTCTGTTGCTGGTGTCCTATCTGGGGTGAACGGGTGTTTTTTTATGCCTCCCCAGGAATAGTTTAACAGAATCAATGGCCCCCTGGGGTCACTTACAACATGAGTTGATGTTACACCAGATGACCTCAAGACCAAGGTGATTCCAAAGAAACACCACGAGGGGAGTAAGGACACAGATCAGGGGAAGACAGCCACTGAGTCACCTGGAAAGACAGCTATCACTGATGTGTCTGAATTCTTCTGGAGAAAGCTCTAAAGGGAAAGCACGTGCCTGAGAATGCAATTACCTGAGTGATGGGAGCTAGGGTGTGTGTGTGTGTGTGTGTGTGTGTGTGTACAGTGTGTGTGATGTGTTTGGTGTCTGGTATATGCACATGTGTAAGCAGATGCACGTAGCACGTAACACTCATGGAGAAGCCAGAGGAGAACATCTGGTGTCCTTCTCTTCATTGCTCATCTGGTTATTTTCTTGAGATGGTGGCTCCCTCAACCTGGAGCTGCTGCTTGGCAGCAAGCCTCAGTGATTCACTGGTATCCACCCCTGTGCACACTGGGGTTGTAGATGTGTGTGGCCATGTCCTGCTTTCTGGGTGAGATCTGAGGAGTGGAACTTGGCAGTCTTAGGAACAAGAGGCCACAATTAAGCAGCAAGCACTTTTAAACAGTGAGCCATCTTCCCAGCACAAGAGCTGGGATATTTGTATTGGCACGACCACCTGCTATGGATGGAGTGCTGCTTCTCCAAGGGAGCCAGGATGACTTCAGTTATAGGAAGAGGCTGTCAAGAGAAGAAATGCAGTGTGGGCAAGTGTAAGTCAGAGAGGTGCACTGGAAATGGGAAGGTCTTGTGACAAGAAATCTACCTACATGCCATTATATATTTATGGCAGAACTTTCTAGCTGGTATACCTTAGCATTTTCAGATGTCACACATGGAGTTGGAGATACTGAACTCATTAGTCCCTTTGTGGTTAAGTGGGGTCTATGGAGGCTCAACCAAGATCCAGTCACCCCAACAGTGAGTAGCATTACACACACACATACACAAATAAATAATAAAAATATCTTAATATTTGTTAATAGTGATGAAAGTTTTTTAAATCTAGAAAACATTTTAAACACAAGAGTTTGTGATACTCATGACCATTTTCATCTTGTTTAACCCTAGTTCCTGTTTAGCTGATATATGTAGATACCTGATGGCCCTTGGTGACCACTCCCTGGCACAAAAACCCATCATAGAACCAATCAATCTACTGGGAGGAATAAGCTTTGGACACTAAAAGCCTCAGTTTGCATAAGAAATGACAATAGCCAGGGTTATGAGTACTGGAACTCTTCCTGTAGGGGACATCTTTAATAATTACACTGACCAGAAGCTGAAAATTTAAAAATGCAACTTCTAATAATCTCCAGGGAGGACAGGAAATATGTGTTTTTCTTGCTCAGCATTGAGGATTATAAAAGGAAATATTGATCAACTCTGAAACATGTTGAAGATGGTTCTAGATCCTGCAGTAGTGAATATTCAGCCAATAAATAAGCACAACCATCTACTTGTGTGCGCTTTTGCTTTTGTCTTTAATAAGTGGTACAATTATATGTATACTATATACTTGCTTTAAAATAAATGTCTTTATGATTTATTATCAATAAATGGTTGATTTCAATGTTTGTTTAATTTAATTTATTTATTATTTGAGGGAGAGAAAGAAGCAAAGAGAGAGAGAGAATGGGCATGCCAGGACCTCCAGCCACTGTAAATGAACTCTAGATCCATGCGCCACCTTGTGCATCTGGCTTTATGTGGATTCTGGGGAATTGAACCTGGATCCTTAGGTTTTTCAGGGAAGTGCATTAACCACTAGGCAATCTCTCCAGCCCTGAATACTTGTTTTATATGCCTATATACCCAGAGTCATGTGAAAAGTTCTTGGGCAAAAATGGGTCATGAGTGGAAAAAGTTTCAGAATCCCTGGTCTAAACAGAGTGATGCAAAACACTGAAAGAGCAAAAGTCCATTGAAAAGAAAGCATGAGGAAGTAGGATTTATTGACTAAATGGTAATGTTGACCTCTTTCTTTACTCTTCTCTCTTTCAGATGGACGCAGAACCTGAGGAGAGAAGCAGCCCATCGCACCTCAACAGGGCACCAGATAAAGCCATTGAGTTATAGGGGAAATGAGCAAGAGTGCTGCTTTATCAGTGAACCTGGTACCAGCACAAGAGTGAAGGAGATAGACACAAAGAACACTCAACTCCTGCCCAATCAGATATCCAGAGACACAGAGACTCTCAAAACCTCGTCACTGAAATAGACCTAAAATGAACCCAACATGGCTCAGGAAACTTCGCAGAAGAGGGGGCAGAAAGATTGTTAAAGCCATGAGTTGGGTCATTATACACAGAGTCATTGCCTCTCCCGCATAACTGATGGCTACCCCCATAAGGCAAGACCCACATTACCCATGGGGGGAGGACAGGGAGAAGGCTAACGATGGTACCATCATGGCTGTATATATACTATATATATAGCTAATAAAAATAATAAAATATTTATCAAAAACTAAGCAAAAATGCCACAACATAATTAAATAATTTTATTTCCTTATTTAGGAAATAATGGTTCCTACTTATGAAGACACTTTATTCATTTTAAAATATAAGTCACAAGATACATTTAAATTATTTTAAAAATTAAAATTTATCCGAAGACCTGCTTCCAGGATGAAGGAAAGAGAAACAGTGAATTCTGTCTCTATGCCTACATGACAATAGCTGGTAAAAAGCAGAGAAAACAACCAGGTGTGGTGTCAATTGCCTGTAATCCCAGCACTTGGGAGGTAGTCAGAATGATTCAAGGTCATCCTTGGCTATGTAATAAATTTAAGGCATGCCTGGGCTACCTGAGCCCTTGTCAAAAGAAAAAGAGAAAGAAAGAAAGAAAGAAAGAAAGAAAGAAAGAAAGAAAGAAAGAAAGAAAGAGAGAGGATGGGAGGGAGGGAGGGAGGGAGGAAGAAGAAAAAGAGAGAGGAAGGAAGGGGATAAGGGAGGAAGAGACTTCATTTGGAAATTTTTGGAGGGCATAAAGTAAATAAAACAGTTCACTTAGAAAAAAATAAACAAATATATAAATAGAAACTTCAGTTGTCGAAGGATAATGTAATATAACATCATCCAGACAACTGAGTTTAGTAAATTACATTTTTGGAAGACAATGACCCACAGAAATTCTATCCTGATAATCAATCTTAGGGAATTAATACAAAGACAGAAAAGCTATATGATGATAATTTTTATTGCCACATAATCTGTAGTAGCAAAATATTTTACCTTGGGCTGGAGAGATGGCTTAATGGTTAAGGCGTTTGCCTGCAAAGCCAAAGGACCCTGGTTCAACTTTCCAGGACCCACGTAAGCCAGATGCACAAGGGGCACATGCATCTGGAGTATGTTTGCAGTAGCTGGAGGCCATGGCACACCCATTCTCTTTCTCTCTCTCTCTCTTTCTCTCTCTCTACTGCCTCTTTCTCCCTTTCAAATGAATAAATAAAAGAAGGGTTTTTTTTTTTTTTAATTACCTGGAGATCCACTGATGGTTGTGATGATGAATCTTTCTTGCCAACTTCACTCTGTTTGGAACCACCTAAGAAACACAACTCTGGGTGTGTCTTTACACACTTCAGGGAAGTTTCCAGAGGGGTTTAACTGAGCAGGGAAGATCTACTCTAAATGTGAGTGGGATAGTCCCATGGGCTACAGTCCCAGACTCGATAAAAAGAGAAAAGTCCAGGCATGGTAGCACACACCTTTAATCCCAGCACTCGGGAGGCAGAGGTAGGAGGATTGCCTTGAGTTCAAGGCCACCCTGAGACTACAGAGTGAATTTCAGGTCAGCCTGAGATAAAGTGAGTCCCTACCCTGAAAAAAAAA
Source organism: Orientallactaga sibirica (assembly GCA_036365145.1). Classification (NCBI taxonomy): domain Eukaryota; kingdom Metazoa; phylum Chordata; class Mammalia; order Rodentia; family Dipodidae; genus Orientallactaga; species Orientallactaga sibirica. Next base: position 4,095,759 of record JAEOAD010000044.1, on the reverse strand, counting down.
AAAAAAAAAAAAAAAAAAAAAAAAAGACATTCATCTCTCTGTGTGTGTCTGTCTCTCTTTTTTTTTCTCTGTGTGTCTTTCTCTCTCCCCCCTCCACTCTATCTCTCTCTCTCTTCTTCTCTCTCTCCGTCTCCCTCTCTCCCTCCCCACTCCCTTGCTCCTTCCTGAGGATTCAGTGTAACCAGCCTTCATGTGCTCCTGCTGCTGTGTCTTTGGACTTCGTTCTTCTGTACTGTGAACCAAAGTGAATCCTTCCTCCATCAGGTTGCTTTTTGTCAGCTCTCTGGCCACAGTGATGAGAAAAGTAACCAATACAGAAAAGTAGCAGAATGGGGTTGTTCCTATGATAAACTTGACCATGTGGTTGGCTCCTAGGCCTGGTTTGGAAACTGGTTTGTGGAAGGAATGTGGAGGAGTTTGAAACTGTGAGCTAGAGAAGCCCTAGAGCACTATAATGAGACATTAACAGGACAGTGTAGTGGGATTTGGGGAGATCAGAATGTTGAGAGATATGTGGACAGTGGAAGCCGGGCTCATGAGATTTCCAAAGCGAATAAGAACTCTATTGGGAACTGGGTTCAGGGGTCATTCTTGTTACACGCTTGTAAAAATTCTGACTTCATTCTGCTCGTGCCCTGAAAATTTGAGTGGGCTGAGCTGTTTGGTGGGGGATTTCAAGACAGCATGGCATCCACGCTGTGGCATGGCTTCTCTCATCACTCAAAGTCATCTGCCGTGAGAAACTGCAGAAAAAGAGAGACATGTAGAGTTTAGTAAAGAAAGAAACATGAGAGAGCTTGAATTTGCAGGCAAGGTAGGTATGAAACAACCTTCTGTAAAAGCTGCTAGAATCTGTTAAGAAGATTGGTGTCGTTCAGAAGAAAGCTAGTGGCCTGCACTGAGACAATAGCAAACGTGCCTTGAAGGCTCCAGTTTATGAAAATACAAAGTCATTCGCACGGAGAAAACCTGAGCTGAAAATGCCACTGAAGAGATTCCCTGCTCCAAAACGACTTCCTAGGAAGTGTTTTTCCAGGTTCGGCCTCTGCAGCACACAGTGACCACTATACTTGTGGGAGAAGGGGCCCAGACTACATCTTGAGCTGGTAGCCAAACTTGGCAGCTTTGCCCATCTGGTGATAGTTTTGTAGGCACGCAGAATGGAAGCGTTTCAGGGTCAAGGAATCTTTCACCAAGGTTCCAGAAAGCTCTTAGGTCAGGCAATGTGTGGCAGGATGGGACTCCCTCCACAAAGGCTGTGAGAGGCCACTGTACAAAGGGGTGGAGGAGAAGCCAAAGTTGCAGTGAAGATTCCAGGACCATGGGAGGGTGGAGATGCCAGGACTATGGGATGTCTGCCAAAGAAAGCTGCAGATACCAAGTGTAGCCAGCCCAAGGGAGAGGCTACATGTGCTACGGGGGACGGAGCTGGAGATGTGAGGCTGTCTAGACCCACTGAGCTCAGATGATGCTACCTCAAGCTCCAGGTGCTGGATATGGGCTTGAAGGGTTTGGTGTTTTCTTTGCTGGATTTTGGTGTTCTTTTGGTCTAGTTGTTCCTTGCTGTTCTTTTATTCCTCTGTCTTAAAATGGGAATCTTTACCCTGTACCATTGTATATTGAAAATGTGTAACTCACCTTTTCTTTTTTTTACTTTATAGGGGATAACACTTAGGGGAATGTTTTGTGTTTCAAATTAGACTTTGGACTTAAACAGTGTGATTTGGGGATTCTTACAGATGAACTAAATGCATTTTATATTGTTAAATGGGCCTGGGCTTTGAGGACCAGGGATTGACTGCTGATTTAAAATGATATATTTGGGGGATGGCGAGATGGCTTAATGGTTAAGGGGCTTGCCTGTGAAGCCAAAGGACCCAGGTTTGATTCCCCAGTACTCACGTAAGCCAGATGCACAAGGGGGCACATGCATCTGGAGTTGGTTTGCAGTGGCTAGAGGCCCTGGTGCACCCATTCTCTGTCTGTCTCCTCTCTCTCTCTTTTTGCTTGAAAATAATAAATAAATAAATAAATAAATAATAAATAAATTTTTTTAAGTATTTAAAATGATACATTTGCTTGTCAAGTTCATTTGTAATGGTTGATGATAGTGTCAACTTGACTGCATTTGGAATCACGCCTCTGGGCATGTCTGAGAGAGTACTTCTAGAGAGGCTGAACTGAGGAGGGAAGAGCCATCCCGAATGTGTGCTATGCCATCTTATGGGCTGGGGTCCTAGTCTGAATGAAGAGGAGAGGGAGCAAGAGAGTGGAGACATTCATCTCCCTTTCCTTCTAGACTAAAGATGCACATGACCAGCCACTACATGTTCCAACCACCACACCTTTCATGACAGACTCCATCCTTCCAAACTCTAAAACCCTTGGGTATTTGATCATAACAATTAGAAAACTAATACAATAGACAAATGCTTAAGAAAAATGCCAGTGGAGCCAGGCCTGGTGGCACATGCCTTTAATTCCACACTCGGAAGGCAGTGCTCAGTTCGAGGCCACCCTGAGAATACATAGTGAATTCCAAGTCAGCTTGGGCTAGAGTGAGACCCTACCTCAAAAAGAAAAAAAAAGAGAGAGAGAGAGAGAAAGAAAAAATCTGGGTGTGGTGGCACACACCTTTAATCCAAGCACTTGAGAGGCAAAGATAGGAGGATCGCCATGAGTTCGAGGCCACCCTGAGACTACAGAGTGAATTCCAGGTCAGCCTGAGCTAGAGTGAGACCCTATCTTGAAAAAAAGAAAAAGGAAAGGAAAGAAAGAAAAGAAAAGGCCAGTGGAGTGCATGTACTAAATGTTAATTAGCCATTTAAAAAGTTATGTTTTAAAAATATTTCTTGCTCTTACTGAATGTTAAGTACTTTGCTAGGCATTAGAAATATAACAAGGAACAAAACACAGAAACCACTTCCTTCCACAGCTCCCATACCTGTGTTGAGGACTATAGACAGCAAACTCTGTCATGGCACATATGACATATATATACAGGATGGTTTCACAGGTGTGCAACAGGCCCTGTATCCAGGAGGGCCTTGTACTTCCTTTTATGTTCTGCTGACAAAACTTCTTGAGAGTCTTCACTTTTTAACAAAGTCCCTACATTTTAATTTTCTTCAGATAGGGGCTGGAGAGATGGCTTAGCGGTTAAGGTGCTACAGGTCCCACATTTAGCCACATGCAAAGTGACGCAAGGGCACAATGCCACACTTGTCCACAAGGGGGCCCACACATCTGGATTTGGTTCACAGCGGCTGAGAAGCTGCTGGCTCACCCATTCTCTATTTGTCTCCCTCGGTCTCTCTCTAAAAAAAAATAATAATAATTTTCTTCAGATAGTCAACCATGTACTTATGAAATCAAATCCATTAGGACAAGAGGGACAGGAAATGAGGAGGGTGATGCTGTTTGAGACTGGATGATCAGAGAAAGCTTTATTGATGTAACGTTGAGCGAGAATATGAAGGAGGCCTTGGTTAGAGAAACCATTGATATTAGGTGGAAAGGTTTACATATTTATTACATTAATGATTACTATTGATGAGAATATGTACACAGGAGTGTTGATTCCATTTTTGTTGTTGCTGTTGCTGTGACTAAATACCTTACATGCAACTTCAAGGGACAAAGAATTTACTTTGGCTCAGGGCTTGAGGGTACAGGCCATCATTGTAGTGACACAACATTGGGATTCAGGGAAGCAAAACCACAGAGACCAAGACCCCTCACCTCTCCCTGGATCAGGAAGCTCACAAAGATTGTGCTGAAGCAGTGGGGCTGTAACACCCAATACCGTACCTCACCCTCCACCCCCCAGACACCCACTTCCTCCAGCTAGGTCCCTCCTCCATAGCTTGGCAAAATAGTGCACCAACTAGGGACACTGGGGAGTTTTGCCTGTTGTAGGTATTTCACTCCAACCATGGCAGAGATTCTGGTCAAAAACTTTGGAAACCTTGGAGGCTGCTTGCTTTTCCTGTCAGCTTCACTTTCCACTTGTTTATGGGATCTGGTCTCACAATGCTCTCTGTGTCCAAGGCATACCTGCCTCATGTATTTCTCAACTGACCCACCTATACAGGCTACCTGTGTCTAAACTGGCCCCTCCCCAGTCTTTTTTGGGGGGAGAGGTTAGGCCTAGGGATTGGATTTACAATTTTGTATATGCTACACAGATCTGAAGTACACTCTTCACTTTTTTTTTTTTTTTTTTTCTTCTTGAGGATTGTGGTTTGCATGTGAAATGTCCCCCACAGATTCAAGTGTCTGAGCACTTGGTCCCCAGCTGGTGGCTCCATTTTGGAAAGGTCGTGGATCCCTTGGGAGAAAGCGCATCACTGTGGATGGTCCTTGAAGTTTTATAGACTGGCCCTGCTTTTCCACTCCCTTTTCTGTCTCTCTGCTTCCTGGCTGTGGATGCAATGTGATCAGCCACCTCTCCTACTGTCACCATCTGAGTCCACTGGAACTGTAGGTCAAAATGAACCCTTCCTTCTTTCAACTGCTTCTTTTCAGGTATTTTCTTACAGTAATGAGAAAAATAGCTAATTCAGACAGGGTCTCACTAGGTTGCCCAGACAAGCCTTGAACTTGTGATCTTTCTGCCTTGACCTTCTGAGTAGCTGAGATTCCAAACCTGTAGCACCATGCCTGTTAGTTTTTGTTTCAACACAGGGTCTCACTCTATAGCCCAGGCTGGCCTCACACTCATGGCAATCCTCCTGCATCAATCTCCTAAATGCTGTGATTACAAACCAGCATGCCCAGCACAGTGGTCCTTCTGAAACCAGAATCAGATGCCATACCTTTCCACTCAAAGCTCTCTACTGGCCTCTCTCTTGCTCTAATGTTAAAACTCTTTAACATGGTTTGTAAGTCCCTCATGATTGTCTCTGCCCTAATGCCTGCTGTGGCCTCATCTCCTGTCCCCTCTCCTAGCTGTTTCTGCCATCAGCCCCTTTGCTATTTCTAGAACATCGTGACAACACTCCACCTCAGGGCCTCTGTGCATACTGTTCATCTTGCTTGGGACAGGCTTTCTTCAGAGGCACACAGGTCTGCCTCTTACTTCCCTAAGAATGTCACCTACTTTATTAGACTGGGTTTCTGGCCACATGAGAAAGGCAAGCCACCTCTTTGAGAGAGCTCTGTCCTCCTGTCCTTCATCTTTCTCCATAGCACTTTCCACTTCCAGCCATATCATACATCCATTCACTGTTTATTGTCTGCCTTGTACAATGAAAAACCCCAAGAGAGTAAGCATTTTGTTCACCCCAACACTCTATCTGGCACATGGTTTTTTTTATGAATAAACTTAATTAGGATGAAGCAAGTGTATTATCTCAACTTTGTAACATATGCCTATGAAAATAAATTCAAGTATGTTAATAGCCATTCTGAAGTGTGGGATGGGCACAGGGGTGGGGTTTTAAATCTTCCTTCCTGAAAGTTTGGATGAAGCTCAGTGGTAGAGCACTTGCCAAGTGGATGTGAGGCCCTGGGTTCAATCCTTCGTACTGCAAAAAGAAAAACAAATTTTCTTTTGGGTTATCTTTAAGGTTATTGTATAACTTCTATATGTTTTGTAAATTACTGTGTTGTACCTTGTAATAAATAGTATGATATCCACATGTAATAAATACTCAATAAAATGTTCTCTTGGAAATATTTTGAAGTCTGTTTATTCAATTTCATTTCAATGGATGATTCCAATGTCTTCATCTACAATTCTTAAGGGATATGAGAGGCCCCGTAAATTATCTACACTTTGAAAAGTAAACTTTAAGATCAAATATCACATTGTGCCCTGATATGATTTACAATTTTGTATATGCTACACAGATCTGAAGTACACTCTTCACCTTCATATGATCTGGGCATATGTCCCCCAAAGGTTTAAAACATCCACTGTACCCCTGCTGTGGTCTGGGTAACCCCAAAGGCTTATGGGTTGGCTTAGTCCTGGGGTACTTCTAGAAGGTAATAGAATCTTTAGAAGGTGGAGGCTTACTGGAAGGGAGCTAGGTATTAGAATGTGTCCTCGAAGGTGGGTGTTGGGACTCTAGTCCCTCTTCTTCCTCTCTTCCTGGCTGCCATGAGGTGAACAGTTAGTCATGACATACTGCCCGACACAGGCCAAGAGCAACTGGCTCAGCTTTAAACCTCAAAAACAAACCTTTCCTCTTTCTAAGTTGATTGTTGCAGGTCTTTAGTTGTGGTAATGCAAGGCTGACATACACACATCTCCACAAATACAATGAAAATTAATTTAATGTTTTAAACTTTAGAATAATAGCTTTAGATTTACAGAAACTTTCACAGACTCCCAGTGTTCTCAAAATTAGCACACTTAGGGGTGGAGGGATGGCTTAGGGGTTAAGGTGTTTGCCTACAATGCCAAAGGACCCAGGTTTGATTCCCCAGAACCCACGTTAGCCAGATGCACAAGGGGGTGCACATGTCTGGAGTTTGTTTGCAGTGGCTAGAAGCCCTGGTGTGCCCATTCTCTCTCTCTCTCTCTTTCTCTGTCAAATAAATAAATAAATATATATATATATATATATTTTTTTTTAAATTAGCATATTTAGTTTCCTCTACTATTCATATACTAATATGCTACCTTGATCATAGCATCATTGATCATAATGAACCAATGTTGATACATTATTGTTCTCCAAAATGACACCTTTATTCAGATTTCTTTAGTTTTTCCCCAATGTCCTTTTTCTGTTGCAGCATCCCTCTAGGACAGTCATAGCAAATTTAGCCATCCTAGCTCCTCAGGCTCCTCGATTCAATTCTTGGTTCCTGAAAGCCAGATGTCTGTCCAGCACCAATGTCTTCTGAAGTAGGACCCCCAGTAAATGGTTGAACTGAATTGACCAATTTTCTATTTTATATTTTTTAAAAATATTTTATTTTTGTTTATTTATGAGACACAGAGAGAGAGGGGAGAGAGGGAGGGAGGGAGGGAGAGGGAGAAAGAGAGAGAGAGAGTGCTCCAGGGCCTCTAGCCACAGCAAACTCCAGATACATGTGCCACCATAAGCATCTGGCTTATGTGGGTCCTGGGAAACTAAACCTGGGTCCTTAGGCTTCGCAGGCAAGCACCTTCACCACTAAGCCAGAAACTCAGCCCGAGTTTCTATTTTAAACGTTAAATATTTGATAGAACGATTTAAACTTGCTTCTGAGTGACATCCATCCTCCAGTATGAGCAGGGAGAGCTCACTTTACCCTGAGATTTCATGCAAGGCCTTGCTTGTTGCAGGGTCATGAGGCATGGCTAGTTCCATAGGACGGCTGGTCCATTTGACTGATATGCTTCCTCTGTCTTTAGCTCCGAAATAGCAGAACTCACTGAGAGTCTTCCTGCTACTTTTGGCTGCTCCCCCTTGAGCTGGGTCACAGGAATGCTCTGAGCTTCTCTCACAAGGCATTTGTGAGGAATGCCTAGATCAGGCACAGGAACTCCAGCATCAATAAGGGACTGAGAACTATTTTATATGCTCTGTATCTAACACACTCAATCCTCCCAATAGAATTATATAGCAACTACTCATCTCATTTCACAGTTTGGAAGACTGAGGCAGATCACATTTATACAATGCATGAGGAGCAGACCTAGAATATGGACTCAAGATTGTAGAGATAGATGTTACGTGATCCCATGTTCCTCCCCAAATCCTTTATTAAGACAGCAGCAACCAAAACTAGCATATTCATTACATGGCTGATGGAGAAACTGGAACCAAGAGGCTGTTTGAGACCATAGCTCTCTACTATTTACTATGGGTCTCAAAAAATGTACAGTCCATCATACAGTACTTAGCTGTTACTGTTTCATTGCTGGACAAAACACTCAACCAGAAGCAGCTTATTGAAGGAAAGGGTTTTTTTATTTTTATTTTATTTATTTTATTTTATCTTATCTTACCTTATTTTATTTGGCTTACAGTTTTAGAGTTTCATCCTGGTGGGGAAAACATGGTACAGCAGACAGCTGGGCATCACATAGTCACATAAATAGGGAGAAGATAGAGAATGAGCTGAGTGTGGTAAGTGGCTGAACTATAAAACCCCAAGTCACACATCCTCTTCCAGTGACACACTTCCTTCAGCAAAGGACCTCCTCCCAAAGGTGCCATAACCTTCCCTAACAGTGCCACCAGCTGGGCATCAAACCTTCAAACACACGGGCTGGGGAGATGGCGCAGTGGTTAAAAGGCACGTGTTTGCAAAGCCTAACAGCTTGGGTTTAATTCTCCAGTACCCACATAAAGCCAGGTGTACAAAATGGAGCATGTATCTGGAGTTTCTTTACAGTGGCAAGAGTCCCTGGTGGACCAATATACACAGCACTCTCTCTCTCTCCTCACAAATAAATAAATTTTTGAAAATTCAAACACATGAAGTTGGGAGACATTTTATTTTCAAACCACCACAAGTAGTATGTGTTATGGTTAAGCTAGCATCAGCATTCTGATAAAGCCACTCAAATACTGACAAGAATATTGAACACCTGTCACTGGCTTAAGTTCCCATTCAACCCATCTTTCTGCCCAGGGAAGTCCCAAGTCCAACAGCCTGACCAGGCTTCAGTGTCAGAAGCTCATCAGTCATCTTTACCCCCATTCTTCTTGTCTACCCTCTGGCACTTACTGGTTTCTTTCCGCCCTTTAGTTTGCCAGCTCCTCTCCCTCAGGGCACAGTCATTGTCTGGGGCATCTTGCTGTCTTCTGTGGAGAATCTGGACAGACAATGAGAACGTCCTCAACTCTAGAGAAAACAGCATCTTGCAACGTCATCCTTTTCCCCCTTCCTTGCCGGGTGGGCACTGTCCTCTTCATAGGGTGAGGTTCCACCTGGAGAAACAGGGCACAGACTTGGTGGTTAGGAATGCCTGAACCCCACTCAGGTGGCCCCCAAACCCCCACCACTCCTGTGTCCTACCCAGAGCTCTGTACAGCACCATAGTTCCTGTGTGCGGGTTTCTACCAGTTTTGCTAAGATCAAGATCTGGCCTGGCATGGTGGCGCACGCCTTTAATCCCAGCACTCAGGAGGCAAAGGTAGGAGGATAGACATGAGTTCGAGGCCACCCTGAGACTACATAGTGAATTCCAGGTCAGCCTGAGCTAGGGTGAGATCCTACCTCACTCTAAAAAAAAAAATCTGGCCCCCGTCGCTCACAGAGCTTTTTGTTGAAGTGGAGAAACGCGGTGAGTGATATCAATTACGAGGTTTATGCTGTACTTTTCATAGTCTCAACGCTGCACACTAAGAACTTCTCTCACCTCTGCCTCTGAAAATACCCAGACATTAGAAATAATCTCCATCTACCGTGGGCAGCGGCAGGACAGGAGCAAGACCCTGTTCCCAGTGTGCGTCTCCGTACCTCCTTAAACTTCTACAAGCAGTATTTCAGACGGGGAAAGAAGGCACTATTTAACCCCCGCCACCCCATTGCCTCCAAGTGGGAAAAGGAAAACGCCACCCTCCGACTTCTGCTCGGACAAGCTCGCCGCAGGGCCGCCGAGGCGCTGCTAATAAAAGCGCAAATCGAAATGGCTTGGGAATTATTGGCTTTCGCCCTTGGACGGAGAAATGAGATCACCATGCTTCACCAGGGGAAGGAAGGACCGCTGCCAGGCTGCTGAGGAGGCCGAATCCCCTCCCTGCCCCGGCCCCGCATTACATCACCGGTGAGCTCGGGCTGGTAGGGGTGGGGAGAGGAGGCTTCTCTGGGGACCCAGCCCCAGACCGAGGACCTTACAGTGGAGGGGTGGGTGGGGCCCGTGTGGAGAAAGAGGGAGGAGGGAAAGGCAGGTCCCAGTTTTTCACCATTTGGGGTGAAGGGTGTGTTGCACGGGTGAAACGCAACAGCTTTAAGCAGTGGCATCCTCAAAGGCGTTCCTGCACCTCCTCCCGGCCGCCCCCAACCCCTATTACCAAGTCCAACGGAAACCAGTTTCCTAAGCTGCCCGGAGAGCGTGGGTGCAGGGGACCTAGCGGTCCGGCAGCGAGGCACCCTGGGGCTGGAGAAGGACTTAAGCGCCCTCGCCCGGGTGGGGTAGGGTGGGGTGGACTCGAGGGGGAGGCGGTACTGCTGCTGCGTCCCCGCCCGGCCTTGCCAGCGGTGCCTCCCTGGCCAGGCGACAGCAGTCCGAAGGGGCGGGGGGCGGGGGTGGGAAGGCAGAAGCACCTCGTCCCCGCCCGGGACCAGCGGGCCGCGCTGGGGGAGGAAGTCGCCTTGCCTCGCCTCGCCTCGCCTCCCTCGCCCCCGATGAGGGGCGGATCATGCCATGGCAGCGCCGGCGAGCGACAGCAGCGGCAGTGCCCAGAGCCCGAGCGGTAGCCCTGGGGGCACCGAGGCGGGATGCCGAGACCACGGGGACACTGGAGTCCAGGACGTCGCGGCGACGGTCCCCAGCCTCCCTCCGCTGGAGGATTACGAATGCAAAATCTGCTACAACTACTTCGACGCGGACCGGCGCGCCCCCAAGCTGCTGGCCTGCCTGCACACCTTCTGCCAGGAGTGCCTGAGCCAGCTGCAGCTCCGCGCCACCGCCGCCGCCGCCGCTGCCACCAGTGCCGCTCCTGAGCGCGCGCCGCGCCCGCCACCTTGGCACGGCCCGCCCGGCGCCATCGCGTGCCCGGTGTGCCGCCACCGCACGCCCCTGCCCGACAGCCGCGTGCACGGGCTGCCCAACAACACCAAGCTCGCCGAGGCCTTCCCGCTGGCCCTGCGCGCCGCCCACGACCCGCTGCCCCAGGACCGGCTCCCGCCGCTGCCCTCGCGCCGCCCTCCGCCGGCTTCCGCCGCCCTCGCCCCGCAGCCGGCCCCGCAGCCACCGCCGCCGCCACCCCGGAGCGAGGACGCGGTGCCCCGTTCTCGTGCCCGGCCCGGCCTGCGCGCTCCGGGCGCCTACGAGAGCTGCCAGAACTGCAAGCGCGCCGCGCTCACCGCGGGCTGCGTGTGCGTCGTCTTCTCCTTCCTGTCCATGGTCGTGCTGCTCTTCACCGGCCTCATCTTCGTCAACCACTACGGCGGCGGAGGGGGCGGCGGGGGACCCCCAGGGGGCGGAGCGTCCCCTGGCCCTGCCCCAGCCACCGGGTCACCCTCACCTTCGCCAGTGGGACCCATCTGCCTGTCGGTGGCCAGCATCCTGGCGCTCTTCTCGGTCGTGGTCACCTGGGTCATCTGCTGGCTCAAGTATCGGCCCGAGGGGACAGCGGCGGGAAGCGGTGGCGGAGGCCCGAGGGCGCGGGCGGTGGCGGGGGCGGCGGCGCTGGCTGGCAGCGCGCCGAGGAGCGACACGTAGCGGGCCACATCGCGCTCCCTCCCGGTGCACGGTGCACGCAGTCCAGGGGACCCGGCCTTGGGCTCGGCGCCTTGGAGCCTCGCGGCCTCCCCCTGCGACCCACGGCGCTCCAGACACACTTGCACAGCCCTTGGGCCACCTGGTCACTGCGGAGCCTCGGTTTCTCGCTCCACCTCTTTTGCCTGGAGTCAGAAAAGGGACTAGAGGAGACGGGGATGCTGGCGGTGTCCCTTGTGTCCCTACTGTGCAATCCGGACGACCTTCGCTGCGGGCACCACCCCCACCCTCGCCCGAGCGCACGGCCGCCTCCTCCCGCAGGGTGCGCAGAGGGGAGGAAGCGGGTTTTCTGGAAGCTGGGACTTGGGAGTTTCTTGAAGGGAGCGCACGTCCGCACGGGTGGGAAATGGAACCTGGATTGCCTCAAAGAGGAATAAATAAGAAGTAAACGCGAATGACCTTCCTACTTCTCCGGGAAGAACGAGATCCCGAGGACCTCTCCCCGTGGGCACCCCGCGCATCCAGGATGCTCCAGGCAGCTGGGCAGTCTAAACACCCGCATCCCAGCGCTACCAGGCAGGTGCGCAACGCGCCTGCGCGTCCTGGGCGGCAAGGACCAGCCGAGAGGCGGCGGCTTGCGCGGGGCGGCGATCAGCTGCGCACCGCCTGGTGGCTGGAGCGGAGCCCAGAAGTCCCATCTCCTGGAAGCCTGCGGTTGTTTTATTCACGGTGTTACTGCCAGGAAGTCGTTTCTTCTTCTGTAACTGGACTCTGGGAGCTTAAATAGCCTGACCTCCCTTCTCTCAAAACTGACTGACTGTTGCCCCCGCCTGGAAGATAGGGAAATCTATTTATGCAGTTGTACACTATAGCCTTCCCCCTTTCCCGAGACTTTTTTTTAATTTTACTTAAAAAATAATTTATTTTTAAATATATAAATCTGGAAATTTTGTACATTGAGATCTCCAGAAAAGTTGCTTTAAGCGGTGACGTGTCTCTCATACCTCTGATCCAAATGCATTTCAAAATTAGGAGCAGAAAATGAAGGTGTTTTGGTAATTGATTCAAGATTTTATACTGTGAAACAACTGACTTTCAACTGTATGAAGCATATATGTAATAGTTCCCAAAGATGAAACTTAATGTCTTTCTGTCTCTGACTACAAAGTTATATATAGTATACATTTACAACTCAAATATGTTGAATTTGGTTGGTTGTTTTCATGGGAATCACGTCAATGTTTTCATAAGTGAAAAAATCTGATTTTTTAACTAAGATAACTTATGAGCATATGTTGCAGATGGGTTAGTTGTCCTGTATGAAGAAATGGTTTTAAACATACTTTGTATGAAAATTCCTTATTCCATATCTTGAAATTGGAAAAGGAAAGTTTTCATGCTTTAAAAAAAATCAGAAAAGAGACAGGGGTATGCTACTATTCCTCATATATTTATGCAAGCCATCTGCATGATATCCTGACACTATTCTATTAACTGAACTTGAATGAAGCACTTGTATCTATCAAATGAGTGAAGTAATTTATTGGCCATTGATAAGTGGTGTGACTTCGACTTAGGAACTATAATATGATGTTATATGTCTACAATGTCTTAATAAAAACAGGAAGTGTTTGTAGGGGCAACTCCTTTTTGTGACATTTATTTCATGGTGAAATTAGTCCTAGTTGTTTGTAAGACCTTCCTCTTCCTTGATAGATTCCCTATGCATTCCCGATTTCACATTTTAAATGGGGCTGAGAGAGAAGTAACTTACATGTGAGTTGGACATGGCTTAGATGGACATTTGTGGAATGATTTCAAAGGTTCCATAGGACTCCCTGCAGGCCCAGTGAGAACTTTGTAGTATTCGAGAGGGAGAAATCGTGTGCCAGTCTACAACCATGATGCCTACAAAAGCCAAATTCTGATGTCATACTCTGTTCTTGACTTTTGAGAAATGTTTTCAGGCTCCACATAATAAGAATCACATTTCAGAGGTTAGTTTTAATTTATTTATACCCTTGGCATTCTGTTACTTCCATGTTTATTTATCTCATTTATTCACCATTTGTTTACCTTCTGTGCAGAGAGATTTTGTTTACCATCATTGTAACAAAAATGCATCTATACAAATATATGTTATGTGTGTGGATGCAGATATATGATATATTCACACTACTAACAGAACTTGACTTTGTGGATGTAACCATGTGTACATCCACATGTGTTTGCTATTTCACTTCCTTAAACTGGCAACCTAGAACTCTGCCTAAAGTTACTTGGGGACGAGCTTACTTCTTATGGTTTATTTATGTTCCACAGAACTACACAATGATGTCACCTAACTTAGTCCTCATAAATATGAAGAGTATCTTTGAATTGCCTGTTGCAATGAAAACCACATTTTTTTTTGTCTTTCATGGATTGCACATGTAAATTTCTTATAATGAGAAATTTGAGTCAGAATCTTTGAAAGTCAAATAGATGCCATTTAGTACTTTAATATTTAAAGGTATTTTCATGTGGTTGGCTTCATCCCTTAATTTGTGACTTTGTTATCAGAAATTTAGTGGCAAGAGGTGATGAAAGCACCTTTTGGTTTGGTTTCCAGTGATTCTCTGACACTGAGGTGTGTGAGCTGCTCCCCCATCCCCCACTTTGTGGGTCTCACTTTGTCATTCTTACCTCACGTGGAAAGGCCTGGTGAAACAGTACCTCAGACAAAGCAGGAGCTTGGAAGGTAATTACTGAAATGACTCCTGGTGATAATGGAGGGCGGTCCTCTCTTTTCTATGGCCACTCTCCTCTCTTCATTTTGGAAGAGGGAGCTTTAGTCCTTGACCCATCTCCAGCTCTTGAGTGAGAACTACTAGCAGAGACCAGTCACTTCAATAAGCCAGACTTGGGGCTAGAGAGATGGCTCACTGGTTAAGACGCTTGCTTGCAAAGCCTAAGGACCCAAGTTCGATTCCCCAGTACCCATGTAAAACCAGATGCACAAGCTGGCACATGCGTCTGGAGTTCCTTTGCAGTGGCTAGGTGACCTGCTGTGCTTATTCTCTCTCTCTATCTGCCACTTTCTCTTTCCTCTGTGTCAAATAAATAAGTATATAAGTAAAGTATTAAAAAATTAAAGCACAGATGTTCAGGAGTGTGGAATCCCCATGGTTCCTTTTCTACCTGGTTCTGGGGCTACAGATTAGAGCTATCATCATGCTTACCTGGGTTTTCAGGTGAAAGCAACTCACCTGATGCAAAGGAGGGATTAAGCTTGGCCTGAGTGCAACGTGATTTGATGAACAGCACACCCCTCCAGAAAGCACATTGGGTTTGGGGGTCCTAAGCCAGTATCTGCAGCTAGGGGGTGAGAATCTGAACACTGGCTCTCCTCTTACTTGGAAAATGGTTAGGAAGTCACTTAATCTCTTTGGATCTAGATTTCTCATCTATATCTCTATCTCAAGAGGTTGACAAGAGGATTTATACACTTTTAGTATATGGCTAAAATGAACTTATGTTCTCACTTTCATTTAAGGAATTTTCACTGCTCTCAAGAGCTGGGCACTCACTACTATCTGTCCATAGGGACTATGATCTATTTTCTTAGTAACATTTGTAACAGTCTGTGGTGGTCTCATTTATTTGCTGCATGTTTTCATCAGTTTCTTGAACCCAGAATATAATGCCAAGGATAGGAACCTTGTTGGTCTGATCTTCCTACAAAGTGTCCAGAAGTTCTTAGCACAAAGTAGGTGGATGATAAATATTGTGTTGAGTGTACTAAAGGAAAAAATCTGGAATAAATGCTGGACATATTGGCTCCCAAGACTCATTCTGTCACTTAGTAACTCCTGAAAACTGAGGTCCCAAGTAAACAGTTACTTTCTCTTCTTGACAACTATTTATTTTATTTTTTGAGACAGGGTTTCATATAGCCCAGGTTAGTCATATCTCCACCTCCCAAGTGCTTGTATTAAAATAAAAGCATGAGCCACTACATCCCATGTGTGTGGTGCTGGGGATTGAACCTAAGGCTTTCTGAATCTTGGTCTTTCTAAATAAAGTATTGTTCATGAACTTGCTAATTTTATTCAATAACTGGATTACTCAGTTACTCCATGATCCAACTTTTACTCTCTGTTGTCATTTAATTCCTTTTAGCTAATATCTGTATTTTACATTTCTGTTCTCATACGAAGATTATTAGACTCATGTCTTGGCCAATGAACTTCTCCTCCTTGGTAAAATGCATTTGCATTTTACTCCTTTAAAGTCACTTTTTTTTGCATATGTTAGGGCATGGGTTAGTTAGAAGACTAGCCATTTTTAAGATGAGTGTTAGAAAGGAGTGCCGCCATACCTTAGTTGGAAGTGATATGGATGAGTAAAGCATGAGTGAGATTTTGTCTATCACTTGCTAGATCTCTTGATTGTCCATACAAGATAAGCTTCATAAGTACACTGCCACCATTGTTCTTCTTTCAATTTTGATTCTCAGACTTCCATTCTCTGATGCAGACCTAAAATCTGCCAAAGACAAGCAAATTAGTTTCCATGATAATTCACATCTGGTCATAAAATACATTTGGGGGAGTGAGTGTTTAAATTGCAATCACCAAGAATATTCCTAGGAGCCCAGGAAGAATGTGCACACCTCCTTTAGAAAAGCAGTTATCTTTGTATGTAAAATTGGATTATCTTTGGTTTGGAAATGCCACTTTTCCAGAGGCGGGTTGGGGGTGGGGGCTGAAGTAAGACTAAAGAGGGTAGAACAGACTCCCTTGCCTCTAATATTCCAAAAAATCATGACATAAACAGAATAGAATGTGTTTAACCTTCAGAATAGACACTTCTGTTTCAACCATTACAATTTCAGAACCTGAGTCCTCATGACTACCCCTTACCACAAAAGCACTGCACATTCTCCATCGAGGATAAACTGATAATTTCATTTGGCTTTACATGGGTGCTGGGAAATTGAATCCTGGCTAGCAGCCTTTGCAAACAAGTAAGTGTCTGTAAGTTCTGAGCCATCTCCCCAGTCCTAAAAAGATATTTCCATTGTGGGTAAATTGAAAAAAATATTTGGAGGTCAAACTTTGAGCGATAGAGATCAACCTCTTAGTTTTGAGGAACAATTAACTTGCAGTTAGGTAGTTTTGGTTGGGAAATATGGAGAGCCAAGTTGTGCAAGGCAGATGATTTATCATTAAAGTCTCATTTTAATGAAAAACACCCACAGCAAATCCACTTGCTGATGTGGCCTCTGGGGAGTTTCTCCTCCCAGGTCTCAGGTTAGAGTCACCTGGTGTCGAGATGTGTGAAGTGTGAGGAAGCTGGCATCCCACCATTTAATTGGTTTGTGAGGAAGAAAAGGGGCATATGCTTTTCTTTCCCTTTCTTTCTTTTCTTTTTCTTTCTTTCTTTCTTTCTTTCTTTCTCCTTCTCCTTCTCCTTCTCCTCCTTCTCCTTCTTCTTCTTCTTTTGAAAAGGTGCTCCAGGTGATTCTTACAAGCAGCTAAATTTGAGAGCCATATACTTTACCACATTTTGATTGAAAAGTGACTGTCTCTCTAATCTCACTTTAATAAACTTTTTTTCTTACTCATTCTTTCAACAAGTCTGGGATTAGGAAATGGTTATAATTTGGATAACCAAAAGAGGGCTACTTAATCATTTAATTCATCGTTTGTTTAATGGTTTTCTCTCTCTCCTCTCTCCCTCCCTTTGTCTCTCTCATTTGATGTGCTGTGATTCTCTCTCTCTCTCTCTCTCTCTTTCTCTCTCTCTCTCAAGGTTCTGTGGTGACTGGAGAGCCAATCTCGCTGGCAGTCTTAAAATACCAGCTAGGAGAGTTGTTGACAAAAGTTAAGTCTGAGTTGGTCTCGATTTCTCTACCTCAGGGAGCTGTTGCCCCAGGTGGTTCCCGCAGGATCTAAGGGCTGGGAAGGAAAAGGCGCTAGGGACTAGCAGGCGGCTCAGGCTACCAGGGGACTGCGACCCTGGAGGCTACTGTGGGGGCCACTGGATGGAATCGCGTATCCTGGGGTTGGTGCCACCTCTCTCACCCAAGGCTTTTTGAGACTCAGGATTCCCGGGACTTAGCTCCGACAATTCTAGATTGTCCCATAGTCCCCAATTTCCAGTCCAAATGCCCTGGACTTGAGATCCACAAAGGCAGCCGAGAGCCTGGGAACATTAGGGCGCAAAGGGGACTGGCCCAGTCCGGTGATCCCACGTGGAGGGAACCGGCTGTCTCTGTGCCCCGTCCACCCACTCACCTGATAGTTGAGTACTTTTAAGCCTGAGGTTCAGCAGATGAACTTGGGCCTTGGTGCATGGTAGACAAGCGCTCTCCACTTGGCTGCAGCCTGGCCCCAGTGAAATGAACCTGGTCTTTAGCTTCAGGTCTTTTGGGATTTGGTGACAACCCCTGATTTCAGTATCTGAAGGGTACACTATTCCTGACTAGATCGTGCCACCCACCATTCCTAGAGCCTGCCAGAAAGTTCCACGTTCACATCTATTTGAAATAGCCAAGCTTCCAAAAGCAGTGTCAAGAAGAAAGGACCTGGGTGTGTGGTGGTGGCCCAGGGCTGGTGCTGGTCCATTCCTGGCCAACCCAGCCAGGGTTTGGAAATTTCATCCACCTGCTACTCCCCAAGCCAGTCCCTGCCAAATGTCCATCTCAGACTTTCTCTCTGACACAAAGAGAGTGCAACGACACAAGCCAGTAATCCTAGCACTCCAAGGCAGAGGCAGGAGGATGGCCACAAGTTAGAGGCCAGCTTGGTCTACATTGTGAATTCCAGGCCAGCTTGAATGCTTGTGGGAGCCATTTTTAAACACAATGTCAAGAGTTTCACAGTCCCAGAGGGGAATCAGTGTGACAAGTCCACACAGAGGGGTGGGAATAGGGATTTGGGATGGAAATCTTTGGGGTTCCGTTTGCAATTCTTTCCATCTCCCCCAAGGGACAGGTCTGTATGCCCAAAATCCTGAGACCAGCCCTTCACATTGCCACAGCTACTCGTTTCTTAAGCCCCGTTTTCTCAGGTGGGCTAGGGACGTGACCGTGGTGGACCAGGAAGGAGACAGGTTCCCCAGGAGCTCTTCACCCAGAGGTGTTTGCGCGAGGGGGGGGAAGGGGGGAGCAAGAATGTGCAAAAACTTAACCACTGCTCTAGACCGAATTAGAAGCCAAGCTCTCTCTGGTATTATCTCCACCTAGAAATATAAAGCTAATGAGATGTCCCTGAAAGAAATGGAAACCATTGTTTAAAAGAAGCAGAAAGCTTAACATGGTTTTATATCACTGGGTGTGTTTTAAATAACAACTGACTTCAAAAAATTTCTCAGTTCTACTCAAAAGAGGTAAACCAGGCCCTTGTCCCTAGAAAGCATTAACAGTAGCGTTTGTCTGGGGCTGGTGGTGTACATTTGTAATCCCAGCACTGATGGGGCTTGAGAAATGGGAGTAAAGCTTGTCAGTGCTTCTGGTCCAAGAGGTGGCCCATAAGCCAGTGAGCCTGAGCTGGTCATGAGAGCTTTTTTTTCAGGGGAGATGAAGCAATGAATGACAGGTAATAAATAGGGAATGCCAGGTGCCTGAGAGTGTCTATCACTAAGGCACTGGGAGGGAAGAGCTCGTGGCGGTGGTGCTGTTGAAGCCAGGAGGGTGGTACCTCAGCCTGCCATGATCCACGCCCCCTCGGATTTTCCAACCAGTGACAGCACAAAGCATCGCCGCTGGGCGTGTTTTTCTACTGCACACAGCCGTCCCCCCAGGCCAAGGGCTAGGGCCGGGCAGATCGGAGGCACAACAGCTCTGAAGAAAGGCCGCAATGGTACAAAGACAATTTGGTCCTTTAGGACAGGAATGGGACTTGGGACTGACTGTAGAAGCCAGGCTTGACGTAGTGTTTGTATTTGGGCTGAAAAGCTAGCACAGTCAATTAGGAACAGACTCCAGGTCCCTAGGGGAGAAGCCCATGTTCCTGGAGAAGGGCTGGTTCTGGTCCCACATCACCTACTATGGGCTTTGGATTATCATTGTCCTGTGAGTTTGAACCTTGACCCTCCCTCTCCTCTTTAATCCTATAGAATGGGAGATAATATCAGATCCAACGGTCCGGACCAAAACCACTGGGAGGACAAGGCCTGCTAGGTTGGTGTTGGAGGAGGTGTGGTGGGGGTAAGCATGTTGGAAGGAGTGTGGTCCCATAGGGAACCGAGTGCCAGCTCCTTCTCCTTTGAGCACCCAGAGTTCCCACCTTCCAAGTACCCGGAAGGCTGCTTGCAAGGATTCTGAAGTTATTTCCATCCCCCAAATCCAATCTTTCGCCTGGACGCCGCGAGAGCTTTCTCCTCCTCTCGAGAAAACCTGGTGCTCCCTCACTCCAAACGGGGATCTTGAGGCAGCGTGCTTGCGGGAGTACTCCCCTGACAACCAGGGGAAGCTGGTCCCCAGGGCCGCTTGTAAAATCTCCCAGCCCATGCCTCGGGTTGATTTCACAGATGTCTGCACTGGATCTTTAAATTCTTCCAATCACATGGTCCCAGCCAACCACCAAATGTCCCAAGATCGCGGCTCAGCCTGGGATTTGGGCGGCAGGGTTGGGAGAGGGTGGGGAGATTGGCTTTTTAATAAGATTCTGCAGATATATCAGAAATTGGGAGACACTTGGGAGTTGTACAAGGCCGACTTAACCCAAGAGGACAAGAGCGGAGGAAATGGGTCATGGATGTGCCCGAGTAAGCCCTGTGTGCAAGTTTGTGGAGTCGGACGGAGGTCCAAGAGGGAGCCCAAATAAGGACCATCCGTGGGGTGATGGCTTTCCGAGATGACCCGAATGATGGGAGTCGTGGGGAGGTCAGAGAAGGGTCGCGGTAGCCGCCCGCGCGCTGCGTCCACGGCCGGCCCGGAGCTGCGGGTCGCGTCCGCGGCGGCGCTGGCTTCGGGGCTCCAGCGCTTGCGCTGGGGAAAGGATTAGGCGCCGGTCCTTTCGCTTTGGGTGTGATTGATGCGCGCTGAGGGCTGCGTAATTAATAAAGATTACACTCGTTTTGTCGAAACGTCTCTCTTAATTAATGTAGAAGGGAGGTGCTGAGGGTGATTGATTTGCATTGGGAAAATTCCCCAGGCAGCGCGGGCTCCGTGGTAGAAACGGCTGGTGGGATCCCAGACTAATTGGCAACCACCCGACTGCGAGGTTCTTGTATCCAGCCTTCTTCCCTTTGCCCCGGTGCCCAACAAGCTCCCTTTCCTTGGGACTCCCCCCCCCCCAACTCTTCCCTCTCTCTCCTGTTTGAGATGAGCTTCCCTTAACTTAACTTGGCTGGACTGGGCGGGCACTCGCTAGCCCCACACAAGCTGTCTCTTACCCACTGAAGGGCATCGTCAGGAGGCCGGATCACTGACTCTTGGCCGGAGCTGGCAGCCAGGCGGACAGAAGTGTCTGTGCCACATCTCTGAAACCAACCTGAGGCTGGAGACTAACCTCCCTGCTTGTTCATCTAAGTATCTGAGTGTGTGCTTCACCAACACACCACCCTCTGTCCTGCTTTACTGTCCCCCTACCTCAGCTCAGGAGGAAAAAGTGCCCGGCTGCATAAAAGTCAGACCCCTCTAACTTTGACTTGCCCTCCCGACAGGGACAAACAAGTGCTTCCAGCCCAGCAAGAGGTGGGCGTGACAGCGTGGCCCCCAGAGGGCCACTGAACCAGGAAGCAGCTTCAAAGGTTTTGGTAACGACTCTTCGGCTTTTATTTATGTCCCTATTAATACAATATCCATCATGCTGATATTGATCTTTATCCTTTAAACTGATACGCTGAGAATCAATTAGCCATGCAGATTACATTTCCTACATATCCAAATGTTAATCTCTCAGGCTCAGGGCTGGTGATATATATTTTTTGCAGCCAGATAGTATTAGATTTCGTTTAGAAAAGAAGAGAAAAGAAGACCAGAGGCTCTCTGAAGCTCATTTCTCTTGGGGCTACTCATCTTGACTCTTGGTCTGAGGCTGGGAAGGGGGGGTGGAATGCCCTTCATGGAGCATTTCAGAAGGAGAAGCAAGATTGTGATGGCGACATGAGCGTGGGGCCCCCATAGGGACCCAGGACAGCTATTCCTCCGAAAGATGCTTCTGGGAGGGCAGTGTCAGCAGACTACTTTAGTTCCGTGCAGATAAATCATTCTCTCTGGCTGCTTTCCTGGGTTTCGTTGTCCAAGATGGCCAGTTTTCATCTTTTCAGAGTTCTCTCATTTCCACATTTTTGAATCAAAATGATTTCCTCACTGGCCTTTCATCAAAGTCCTGCTTACTGACGGAAATTTTTGCCTAGAGAAACTATGTAGAAGAAGGGATGGCCATTGTCCCTGGGCACGTGGGAGATGGAGAAGAGGTTAAAGCCTGAAGCAGGACAATCTACGTCCCATCTAGAGACTGAAAGGCATCTTGTTTGGTTTTGGTGACCAGCTCTTTTCTCTTTTTCCCCTTCCTCCCTCCTTCTTCCTCTTTTCCTTTTCTTTTGTCCCCACCCTTTCATCATTCTCTTCCTTTTTTTTCTCCACTTTCAAAAGGTGGGCTATTCCCTTAAGTTTGTGTCCCAAGACGGGATAGGTGGGTTCTCCCCTTGGTCTGTACGCCAGGCACTCATGCGGGATGGCCAGCATGAGTTAGGGGTCTCTGGGAGGCAGGTGCATGCCTCGTGCCTAGTGCCTCCTGATATTTCCTTCCAGTCCCAGGCCCATGCAGGGCAAGTCTGTGGGCAGATCACACTGGCTTGGTCCCAGAAAACACTGCCTCCTCCACCTGCTCTGTTCCTTCTGCTCAGAAGGCTGAGGATCCCAGTTGTGGGTTGCTTGGGGCTCCCATGACTACCCCCACCTCCCCATTGCGAATGACCAGGCCCAGCAAGGACAACCTTGGCTTCTTCATGATGGCTGATCCTCATCCCTTCCACTAAAATCATCTTGGACAAAAATTTTCTGCCAGTTGAAGTGATTCAAGGAATAAAGGTGGTGGCAGCTTATTGCCCAGGCTCTGGCACCATGCTCAGGACCCCTAGAGGCATTACTCCCCAACCATACCACTCCATACCCCACAGTTACAGAATTTTTATCATAAACATCAAATCCTCATCCCCATGGACCCCTACCAAATCACACACAGAAGACTATTTTTTTGTAAGATGCTTCTTTTCTGCTGGAGAATCTCACTCAAGCACCTTGCTAGTTCTTGTCTGCAAAGTTCACAAATGGTGGTGGACATGTGAGATGTGTGCCTGCTTCCTCCTGTGCCATTCCATATCTTTTTAAAAATGTCTCTTCTCCACTTCATGTTTCTTTTTCCTTTTTCTCCCCATTCCTTTCCGCTTTCTTTCCCACAAACCCATATGTTATTTATTGCAATCACAGTTCCCCATGGCTGGGGCCAAGCTACATTGGCTGACCCACACATTTCAGATCCGCATCCAGCTCCGAAGTCAGAGCTCATCCTGATGGGTATCTGATGGGGGGGGGAGGGAGAAAGACACCAATGCTTTTGACAAATAACCGTGGGGGTCCTTAATGACCGTTGCTGCCATGGTGGCATTGAAGCCCCATGGGTTTAACTCACATTTGCCAATCCATACCCGTTGCATCTGGCCAGGAAATTCGTGATCAGGAACCTGCAGTTTTAATTTCCTTCTTGTGAGCACTAGCAGGCAGCCTTTTTGTAGGACTGAAGTCTTTTTTTTTTTTTTTTTTTTCCCCTGGTTCCCTAACTTGAGACTACAACCTGTGGCCAGGCAAGTAGCCCTTCGCTTCTTTTCTGTGTACCCCCTCTCCCCTGGTAGTTTAGAGTCAAGCCTCCAGACCTTTCAGAAAAGTTTCTGGTAGCACGCGGCCACTTCATCCCACCCCCCATATGTATACAGCCGGTGGAGGGCTTAGATTATAGTTTCCTTTTCAGACCAGTGTCCTGCTGTGTCCTGAAAGGAGGCCACTCTTCAGGGGCCCCGAAAAGCTTATTCTAGGATAAGATGGCTGTGCACAGAAAGGTGAGGGGCCTGCCGAACTGCTCTTCAGAGAAACCAGCCAGTTTCAGCCAGGCCTGGCCAGCCAGCTTAGTCTATTTCACCCTAAGTGTCTCTGAAACTGGAGGAGGGAGACGCAGGAGACAACAATATCCTCTCCCTTTGCAGAGAGGGTTTCAATGATTCTAGCATTGTGCTGAGAACTTCAGTTTCGTTTTACAAGTGCGTCGGTGGCATGGGTGCTGGAAATATTCAAAGACTGTCCCAGGGACTAGGGGACTACCTGGGATGCTCTGGGTAATTTGTGAACCAGAGGATTGAATCTGCTTGTCAACCTCCCTGTTCAGAGCTGCAGCTCACCTGCACTCACCTTCCAAGATCTACCTCTGGGTCACTTCTTTTCCAATAAGCACAGGCCTGGATCTGAACTTGGTTGCCAGGGGTTCCAAGATGGGGAAGTAACCTAGGTAATGACTCCCAGCTGCAGGGAGCGAGGGACGAGGGACGCGGCAGCATCAGTTTCCAGAGCTACTGCAGAAGGAAGTTAAGGAGGAGACCCACGCCTCAGAAGTTGGGAGGAACTGCAGCATGCGAAAATCCCCACACCAAGCCTCTGGTCCATCAGGGAGCACTAGGCATTCCAGGGACCTGTTGCCACATTCGGGCACCACTAGTGGGGAAGCGTCAGGGAACATGGCTGCACTGATTTTCCTGAGCCAGGCTTTTAGAACACAAGCCACAGGAAAGTTGGACTCCTGAGACGTGAGACGGTAGGAAATGCCCCAGCTGTCCACAGCCAGAGGGTGTCCACCCAGTGCCCTTCAGATCCCCCGAGGAACCTCTGTGTGAAGAAGGGCTGAGCTAATTCTTTGTGCATAGACCAGAGTGCTGGACTGGGAAGGAAACACAACACAACACAACACAACACAACACAACACAACACAACAACAAATGAAGATTAGTGTCCCACCCAGACGCTTTAGGTTGCCCCCTTCACACATCTTCAAGGTCGCCCCATGCACAGTTTCATACCAAGTGGTGACTAGTTTATGAATATTCTACTGGATTGGCACCCATGTGCCCTTGAGAACTAGTTCAATTGGCAGGACCTCAGTCAAAGTTTCTCAGGGAAGTTGGGGAACCCAGGAAGTAGTCAGCAATGAGCTCAAAATATGCCTGCTGGGGAGAGTGAGGACTCTGCCCCAGAGTCCACCCCCCCCAGTTCTTGGGTCTGTGCAGACTCAGCCTACTGCTCATAAATAAACCACTCAGACTTGGAGGAAGTCTAAACCTTAGGTTTGGGGCTTCTTTTAACTGATCCAGCATTGATTTATTCTCTTAAAAATACACACTGGATAGTTCTGCTCCAAAAACTTACCACCAACTTTTTAAATTGCAAAATTTAAAAAATGGGCTCTGTTCAACCTTTGGGAGGTGAAAGTCTAGCCCCTCAGATGCTATCTGTAAGTGGTGGTTTAGGAAACAAGGACACAGTCTTTGGAGGCCCCTAGTCCTCAAAAATGAAATAAGAGTTTCCCCTCCCTTGACAAAATTAATTATTTTATGTAAATACAGGTTAAGCTGGACCTTCCCTACGACCAGAGTCTTGGCTTTGTACTGTGACTGCTTATGCTTCTACGTGTGTGTGTGTGGGGGGGGTGTGGTAGATGGAGTTCCCATCGTGACTGCTCCCAGGGTCAACTAAGCTTTTTGACATCAGAGCAGAGAATGACCCCATTTTTCCATACCAGGAGTGGGCTCTCGAAGGGCCAACTTGTAGACTGTAGAATGGCTACATTCCATATTCCCCTCCAATCTTGCCTCCTGACTTTGCCTTAATTAGAGGGTGGGCAAGTAGGATTGGGGGCCTGAGTTCACGTCGAAAGTGTCAAAGGAGGTGGGGGAGGGATGGGGAGGAACGGAGAACTTCAGGGTAGGAAAAAAATTCAAAAATCGTAAAAGGACAAGGGGGAACTTGAAGCCCAGAAGTCATTGTTTCCTTTATTTCAAAGGGAAAAACCTGCCCGATTCTCATCCTTTTGATTGATTAAGGCCCTGAATACCTCGCGGCCCCGGAGTGACAGTCTCTGAATAGACTTGAGGGAATAAAGCGCAGTGCAGAACTCGGGGCTGGCACTGGGAGTGTAAAGGAGGCGAGTTCACTGGCACTTACCAAGTTATAAATAAAAGGCTATGCACAATGGTACCTTCTCTAAGGACAGACAGTCTTTACAACACTCCTGGCGTCATATCCTGCTGGGGACACTTCAGCTCCTAGCCAAGACTTTGCCCCTTTTATTTTTCCAGCAGTTTAGTCTGAATGCCATAATAAATTCCTGAGAACAAACGCAGCCGGGCAAAACTTTAACATATAGACGCATCTCTCTATGTGGAGTATTAGAGCCGTTGCTTCCTAGAAGAGTTTAAAAACAACCACACAACAACAAAACAAAACAAGAAAAGGAATTGACTCCATCCCAGCCTTCAAGAAACAGTTCCAATCAATAGTCGGGGGATGCCTAGCCAGGGCTGTGTGACTTCTAAGCTCTCCTACCTACCCTTCAGGTCCGGACTGAGAAAAGAACGTTCTGGATGCGTCGGAGACACTTCCAGAGAGGAGCCACACAGGGAGGCTCCTAGAATAAGTTTAGGCCCAGGGTCACTGGCAGACCCGAGGAGAAGGGAAGCTGAACACATCTGGGGTTCCTCAAGTGTCCTGGTTGGAGTTGGTCCCCTACTGCGGCTGTAAGCCCAGGCAGGGGTGAAAGCAGAGACGGATGGCCTGAGAGGGACAGTCGGAGATGAAGCAAGACACCCACGGAGAGACACAGGCAGAGACCGAGACAGAGAGACAGAAACGGAGAACCGAGGAGAGATTCCCTGGTAGAGAGTGACCGAGACACCGCCGGCCCCATCTCCACCCTCAGCCATTCTCGTCACCCACAGGCTGTCTCTTTCAGTCTCCACGGGTCCACCCTTGTCTGTCGGGGAAGGGGTGCCGTGCGGGTCCCCTTCGGGGTCGGAGGAGGCCTGGGCGCACACAGGGATGGGAAGAGAAAGTAGCCGCTGTCGCCCAATCAGCGCGTGTCTTCGCCACCCGGGACGGTCTCCTCGTCGGCCAATCGCAGCTCAGGGCTCCTGACCAAGCTTTGGGTGAAAGAACTAATAAATGCTCCCTAGTCCGGATCCCCGCACTCGGTGTCACGACGGGAGGAGACTCGGGCCCGCGCTCCCGCCTGGCCACCCCGCCCCGCCCCGCCCCCATCGCGGCGGAGCTCTGCGCCGGCTTCCCAAAGCGCCCAGCTCAGGGGCCCCCCGGCACAGCCAGGCGCGCGCACCAAACTTTTCTAGCCCGGGCTTGGGTTCCTCAACTCTGGGGACTGCTGGCTCACCTCTTTCCCCTTCCGTCTCCAGCCTGAGGACCAGGAGCTAGCTGCCCTCCTCCTCCTCCTCCTCTTTTTCCCCTTCCTTTCTTTCTCTCTCCTGCCTTTTTTTTTTGGGGGGGAGGAGCTCTTCACGCTCTAGAGAGTTCCCGAGGGTCACCCGCTGCGTCGAGCTCACTTTGCCCGTCTCGCCTTCACCTGGATATAATTTGCGAGCAAAGCTGCCCCCAGGATGACCACGTTGGCCGGCGCTGTGCCCAGGATGATGCGGCCAGGCCCGGGGCAGAACTATCCACGCAGCGGCTTTCCACTGGAAGGTAAGTTGGGAGGGCCTCAGCGGGCTCCCGGGATCCTGGGGCCTGGGATCGGCAGCTGCACCCCATCTCGGGTTTCCTTAGACTCCTTTCTCCTAGAACTTCCCAACCCAAGAAGCAATGATCGGGGGAGCGGGGACGCGAGGCCCCGCTCCACTTTCCGACTGAGAAAGGAGCGCGGGATTGGAGTGAACAGCTCAGACAGAGCTCGGCGGCCGGGCCTGCACCGAGCCGAGCCCCGGCCACTGTCGCCTGCTGTTTTGGAGAGACGGTGGTGAGGAAGGGGTTGGATAAGCACCAGAAACAGCTTCGCATTCTGTCCACCCAAAGTTGTTACAAAGTTGCCTCGGCTGCGCCAACACTGGCAAAACTTAATTCATTCTAGTTTGGCCAGAGTTTCCTGGTGGTTAATTCAGCACGCCCATCCTAGTTGGAAATTTGCGTGGTAATTAATTAAAGTTGCATTTAACTCAAAGAGCATCCCCAAGACTGTATACTATGTTTGGGAATGCTTTTCCGTTAGAGCGAAGATTGTAGATATCTCGGGAGGTAAGAACCGGGAGACCTATCCAACACCTTCGCCTTCCATGCGGAGTTGAATGGGGTTGGGTGGTGCTCAATGACTCCCACCACTGCGTCCTGACGTGTAACAGGTGACACACGCTGCCACCTGTGCCTCCTTTCAGGATTCTGGTTCCCTCCTTGACCCTTGCCTGCTGCACCGTAAGCCAGGAACCCTAAGGACTGTCAACTCTTCCACCCTTAAGGTAGCTCCACTCAGGCAGGGATTGAGAAATGTCACTGCAAGACAATCTCTGTACCAGCCCCAGGTCTACCTCCTGGGGCCAAAAAGAGCCAGTGAGTTCTTGAACTCTAGCTGCTCTCTTTTTACAAGGTTTTATGCCCCTAGCTGGTTCATAATTTGAACATATATACTTGAAAGACGGTCTGGGACTGGGAGTCTAATGTCCAGAATTTTCAGTCTTGGGACTGTCACATGCTGTTTGGCCTGAAAGATGCAAAATTAGGCTTGGTTTAATCTTTCTATTATCTTCAAGTAATTTTCTTTTTTCCCTGACTGTCTTTACCCCTTCTTCTCCCAGTGTCCACCCCCCTAGGCCAGGGCCGCGTGAACCAGCTCGGTGGAGTATTTATCAACGGCAGGCCACTGCCCAACCACATCCGCCACAAGATTGTGGAGATGGCCCACCACGGCATTCGTCCATGCGTCATCTCGCGCCAGCTGCGAGTGTCCCACGGTTGTGTCTCAAAAATCCTATGCAGGTACCAGGAGACTGGCTCCATCCGCCCTGGTGCTATTGGAGGCAGCAAGCCCAAGGTGAGCTCCTGGGCCTGGCCTGCAGCCTGCCAACCTGCGACGTGCGGTGCATTGAGTGGGAAAGAGCAGGCTGGGAGCTAAGGCTGCAACTGAGGTTTTTCGAAGGAGGGCTTTTTCAGATTCAAGAAGGGTGTGTGTGTGTTGTGGACTTGTTGAAAATTCAATTGTCATAATTGCTGGTGTCCCCCAATGCTATGTGAAAGACCCAGCGTTAATGCAAAGGAAAAAAAAAAAAACAGTTTTATCTTTTTTACTGCCTGAGAACCTTCAAACTTCATCAAATTATTTTAACAAACACCTAAAGCAAGCCCACCTGTTGCTGATTCTTTCCAAAGTGTCTTCCCAGCTCCGCTCCCACCCTTTGCACTGTTTTTTTTTTTGACAATGAAGAGGATTCCTCTTCCATGTTTTTAATGGTTTCACTCCCAGCTTTCCATCTTTCCAGCACAAATTGTTTACAAGGAGTCAAAAAGCTAAGATGATTAGTTTCCTTTATAACAAGCCTCATAACTGTGTTTTAAATTATTTTGGTCCTCTTTAAAAATTAAGAGAATCAGGCTGGCTGGGGCTGAGTTGGGAGGAGATTCCAGGGGGTTTGACTTGTCTTCTGGTTGTGGGGAGAAGCCTGTATGATTTTCTACTTTCCGGGGGTGGGGGTGCAAAATCAAACAGGTTACAGCCTACAGAAGACTCTAAATACACTTCCTTGTCCTTTGCCTCCTCAATTCCTCTCTTAACCTAAGAATCTTTGCAAACAGTTATATTGAAGTATGCGGGGGGGGGGCGCTGGAGGGGAAGAGCTAGTCTCTCATATACCCAAATTTATATAATTTTTAAAAAACTAGACACTCACTTTTTGCATCTCATTGTGTTCCTTCCTTTAGCTGAAACCTTGGGTCCCCTCAGAACCCTTCTAGTTGGGTTTTTCAGTGGCTCTTTCCAGCAGTCCCCCCTTTTAGTTTCGATTTCGTGTGGAGAGCTGCATCTATGTCTAGGGAACCAAAAGTACAAACTTTACCTCCAACACGTTGTATAATTCTTCTTAATTTAATCTGATCCTCCGGCTTTGTGTGGGCAGGTGGAGGGTCCCTAGCGTGCTATGCAGTGAGGTGGTTTCCTGTTCGCTCCTTTCTAATGTGAACGGTCTCAGAGTAGGGGTCCTCTGGCTAAGCAGGGTGACCTTGCCAGAGGATGCGGGCAGGAACATCCCAACAGACCCGGAGGCAGTGGGGTCACTGCATCTGGCCCAGAGTACCCGGGTACCAACGCAGGCCCCCGCCTATTCTCTTAAAGCAGGTGACAACGCCCGACGTGGAGAAGAAAATCGAGGAGTACAAAAGGGAGAACCCGGGCATGTTCAGCTGGGAAATCCGTGACAAATTACTCAAGGACGCGGTCTGTGATCGGAATACAGTGCCCTCAGGTACTAGCGCCCATTAATGCCTCCCAGAGGCGCGACAGTTAGTTGCTGTTACCCGGGAGGGTCCTGCGTCAAATCCCTCCCCCCATTATCGATCCAGAGCATTGGGACGAGGCTTCTCTCAAGGCCCTGAAATATTTACAAGGCAGACCTTCTTGAAGTTTTATGGTGAGCTGCATGTGTCCCAGGGTTGGAGAATTGGGAGACAGCCACCAGACAGGTCTCCCCAAAGAGGGTTTCTACGGAGAGGCAGAGGAGGGGACGTGGGGAGAAGGCCAAGCGTTTATTAATATTTAAAGAGAAACAAATGTTTTGGTAACCCTCACAAAGGGAGCAGGGGGTGGGGGTACTGCCAGGGGAGATTTCTTGAGGAAAGCAACGCTCCTGCCCCGATTTCCCCAAGATTCCCTGAGTCCATCCGGCGCCCTAGGGCAGCTTGGGAAGGCGGAGAGAGAAGAGGGGGCAAGCGCGAGGGCGCGCGGGAGAGTTTGTTTTTAATTAAAAGGAAACTCCCTTTTTCCCTCTGCGAGAACGATATATTTCAGAGCATGGATTTGTTTACCAGACTGGAATCTGGAAAAAATAAATGGGGGAGAGTGCATTTTTCTTTTGATTTTTTTTTTTTTTACAATAGGAAATGATTCTGCAGTTGAAATTTAAACCCTTTATAGACTTTAAAAAAAAGTCGCATTGCAGGCGACTGGCCCTAAGTGCTCCATCTTTGCGCGAACCACGGTCCCAGTGTGTTCAGGTGGGGAGACGGGAGGTTGCTAGGGTGGGCTTCCTCTTTGGGTGTAAGGAGGCACGAAGCAAAATTTCTTGGGAAAAGAAAGGCAGAGGTGACACTTCTGGGCCCTAACTTGGGGGCGGACGCTCCCCAGGCTGCGGGCTTCGTCTTCCCTCTGTGCTCTGGGTAGTCCATCCAGCGCCTCGGAGAGCCCCTGGGGCTCCTTCGCGGTCAGCCCAGTGCATCTCCATGGTACGCACTCCTTTCTCTCTTTGCCCCCAGTAAGCTCCATCAGCCGCATCCTGAGGAGTAAATTCGGGAAAGGTGAAGAGGAAGAGGCTGACCTGGAGAGGAAAGAAGCCGAAGAGAGCGAGAAAAAGGCTAAACACAGCATCGACGGCATCCTGAGCGAGCGAGGTAAGCTGGCGGAGCTGGGCTGGGCGCTTTTGGCCTTGGCTCTGGCAGGTTCTGGGAAGCTAGACTCCTCTCACAATGTTTCTTCGCCTTTACACTAGGGTAAAGGACAATCACATGAAAGATCAGAGCGGTATTTGGTATTAAAACAAAAATCTCCTGTGTTCAAATTTTGTATACTTATCGCGCTGGAGCCTACCACACGCGGGGCAAGTTATCACTGAGTCGCACTCAACAACAGCAACGTGAACTTTCTTCTGCTTCACTTCCAGTGTTGTAGAGTCTAGAACTCTGCCTTTCTCTGTAGGTGGTTTGAAGTCACTTCTGCATTCTGGTGGGGGAGGGTGGAGAAGGGAGAGAGGGAGGAAGGAAGAGAGAGAGAGAGAGAGAGAGAGAGAGATCTGGTGTTTTATGCCTTATAAATGTTTTGTGTGTATGTTAGCTGTTTTTCATTGTGTGCAAGTTGGGATTTAATCTGAGTATGTCTGGGAATCCATAAGCTCCTGGTTACAACTCAAAGAAATTTGTGTTTCTTGGGCCCTTAGTGCAGGCACCCTCTGTCCCCGAGGGGTATGGACCACCCACTCCACGTTGGCTGTAGCCTGTCAGCACCAAGAGAAGATCTCTCCCCAGGGGAGCAAGAATGGCAGGCTGTTTCTTTAGTACCTGCTCAGAGTCATCTTTGGACTTAAAAGTTACTAACTTACTTACACACACACACACACACACACACACACACACACACACACACACACGGGGGGGGGGTTGAGAAACTGCCAGTGCCTTGGGGGCTTAGCAAGGCAAACATCATTGGGGCAGGAAGAAGGTATGTTTCAGTTCAGCTTTGAGGATGGTGCAGGCTCAGATTTGAAAATGGTCAGGCAGTGGGCCTGATGCCCTGCCCACAAGTGCAGTCCCTTGGTTTGGGGTTCAGGGTTTGAGCTAAATTTTGGAGTTCCCCTGGAGAGGCCAGCTACCCTCCAGGTAGACTTGGAGAAGTCTCCCACAGTGCTTTGACTAGGTTGGGGTTCAGTTCCAGGAACTGTGGGTGAGGAGTTGATGGCTTTGTTGTCTAACCCTTGCTGCAGTGGCTGACCTTCTAAAGCAGCTGCCTCTAAAGGGTTGTACAATCTGCACGTGGGGAGCACTTATATTTGAATGAAACAAACCCAGTAACCTGAGTGTGAGAATAAGAACAAGTATATATGCTCTGGGGCACACATGTAATCAAGAAAAGACACCCCAGAATGAAGGAAGTCGAGTGCTTCCTTTTCTTTACAGCAGTTGTCTCCCACGGACTCAGTTTAAGCCTCCTCCTCCTTCTTCTTTTCTTTCTCTTTCTTTCTTTCTTTCTTTCTTTCTTTCTTTCTTTCTTTCTCTCTCTTCTTTCTTTCTTTCTTTCTTTCTTTCTTTCTTTCTCTCTCTCCTCTTTCTTTCTTTCTTTCTTTCTTTCTTTCTTTCTTTCTTTCTTTCTTTCTTTCTTTCTTTCTTTCGCCTGTTTTCTGCACTGGTTTTTGAGAAAACACCCCTGCTTTTTCTCCAGTCCTAGCTGCAGCTAAGCCCTGCTTGCAGTACAGGCCAGGCAGGGAACCAAGGAGTCAGACTTCCTCAAACCCAAAGGGGTTCCTCGAGGCAGTGGCCAGGAGTCCAGTCTTGTTGGAGTGCCTTGCTGGGACCCATAGCTTGGCTACTTGTTGCTGGAAATGCCAGCCAGCCAGCCGCGCAGATCAGCCTCTCCTTCATAGCACAGGCTACCAAGGCCCAGGAGACAAAACGGCCCAAATGAGCTGGTCAAACATTTGTACAACTTTTCCAGCTTTTACAAAGAAGGCCTTCTCTACACAATCTACACTTGGAGATGAACTTGGGAGACAAAGGCTGGAGAGTCCATTGAGGCTCACACTTTAGCTTGGCCCAGACAAAGCTCCAGCTCCCAGCAGCTTGATGTGAACAAAGGAAGGCAACCTTTTTATAATTCAAGGAGAAAAGAAGAGAAAACAGCTCCACAAAGGGCCCAGAAGAGACATTATGGGCTTGCAATGAGGGATGAATTATTCAATGAGCCCCAATAGCTGCTGCGCCAGGAAGTTTTATGGACTCTCCAGCGTGGAAAAAGTGGCCATTTCACCTACAAAATGTTTCTAGTCTTTTGGGCCGCCTAGCTGGGCCGGTTGCCATTCAAGGGCAATCGCTACCATTTTTAAAAACAGAGCCTTTTCCCCCAGTGGGGGCTGTGCCATTAAACACACACACACACACACACACACACACACACACACACACACACTCCTCAGAGACTGAAGCCTAATTTAATTTGGGGTTGTCAAGGAAGGTGCAGCCTCGGTTCCTTCAGTGCCTCCACCTTCCTTTTCGGATGAGCCCTGAAGGGCAGAGGGGCCCAGCGAAAGGACCGAGTGAGAAACAGTTTGAAGTCTAGAAACCTTCAAAATTTCCCCTCCGTTGTTTGGGCACCACAAGTCTCTCGGCTGCCCCTCTTGTAAAACTGGAATGGATGTTAGGAAAGGGTACCTAATGCCCTGGCGGGGGGGGGGAGGGAAAGGCTGACAGAGGGGGTTACTTTGAGATGTCCTCAGCCCCGAGTGTGCACTCGCCCCACGGGCCTGATGGGGGCTGCTGAGGCTGGCTTTCCTAGAGACATCTTTGACCAGGGATCAAGGAGAAAGTCACCTTGAGAGAGGTCAGAACCATCTTCGTTTTACTCTCCAGGGTCCCCCCCCCCTTTTTTTCTGCCTGCTCAACTCGCAGTGCAGCGCCGCGGGAGGACCCGGTGCGCTGGAGCCCGAGCTGGGCACGGGACACCCCGCGGAGTCCATCCTATCCCGCAGCGGGGCGCGGGGACCACTGCTGAGGGTTGGGACCGGCCTCAGGACCTGCCACCCCCTCCCCCGTCCCCGCCCGCGCCTGGCCCTCGCAGAGGTGGGAGCAGGCTCAGCCCGAGGAGCCCAGCCCCGGCCCCGGCACCCCGGGGCTGTGGGCACTGCCCGCGCGGCGGCCGCTCAATGGGAGCCTGTGTTCCTCCCCCGGCACGGCCGAGCGCGCCCGCGGGCGCCGCCACAATGGCCCGGGCCCCCGCTCCAGCGCCCCGCGCCAAAGCGCCAAAGTGCCGCCGCCCCCGCCCCTGCGCTCCGGCCGGCTCGGGGCTTAGCTCGCCGGGCTGCAGCCGGCTCAATTGCCTGCTTTATGCCCTTCTCACTTTCATCTAGACACAGCCCGCCTCCCCCTTCTTCTCCTCTCTCTTTCTCTCCTTTTTTTCCCTCCCTTGCCTGAGGCTCACATTAGTGAAATTTCTGCAACCTCCCCCATTTTTTTTTTTTTCTTATTTTAAAGAAAGCCCTTAACACAAAAGCGGTGACTAATCAATAGAAACTGCTCCTTCATCATCTCCTCCTCCTCCTTCTCTTCCTACCCCCCCCCAACCCTTCTACCGGCAGGGTGATGCTTTTCCTGTTTGTGAGTTTTGGGAAACATTTTTGCTTTGTGCCGTAATGGAATTAGAGGACAGATGAGGACTGTAAATGGACACGCGACGGCAAGACGCTCGCTTAAATATTTAGATGCAACGTTACAATTACTGACTTGTTACAGTGGCTTTGAAGTCGCAGTCCGGGAGCGCTAGGCGAAAGAGGCCAGATTGCTACAGTGATGTTTTGATTGGGGCAGGAGACGCACTCTCAACTGGACTTTCCCCTATACAAATCCCAAGCGAGCGTGGGAGGTTTGCAACAATTTCTAAGATGAAGTGCGGAGGGTTCAAACCTAGGAAGGTTGGGAGCCTTCACATCTCTAGCCTTCAATTTGACCTTTGTAGAAAGCCCTTCCCCTCGTTTTCGACTTTGAGAAAGTAAAAGTGACAAAAGTTTTGCTTGTAGGCATATGAACTTTTCTAAAATTAATGAAGACAAGCGATATCAAGTTTTTTTTTTTTTTTTTTAAATACAAGCCAGTTAACACGAAACGTTTTAGGGTCTTTGAAATACTTCATTTTCAATGAAAAGAACATTTTTTTAAAAAGTAAAGTGAGTTGTGTAGCTAGAGAAAAAGCAGGAAGGGAATTTTGGCGTGAGGTTGGGGTGGAGGGGAGGTGGAGGGTGAACTTTCCCACAGATGAAAATAATGGGGTATAAGATCACAGGTTTGTGGCATTGGATCCTTTTCTGAAGGGTACTGGCAAGGCCACTCAAGTCCCTTTTGTCAAGATCAGGGACTTTTCGTCAGCATCAGCTTGGGGCAAATTTAGTATTTTTTTAAGCCTTTGCAACTCTCAACGTCCGTCACCCGTTTACGCATGCCTGGGAGATATCAGAGCCTGAATTAAATTGGAGCAAGGTGCTGCGCTCATCCCCTCCGCCAGCGGTCAGGAGGTCGCCTGTGGAAGAGGCGCTGCCGACCTCTTCGCCCTTTTTTCCTTCTTCTTCTTGTTTAGTTGACTGGGGTGACTACTGTATGCTTACTTTGGAGCCTTATTGAAAACAGGCAGATTTTCTAATTAATGCTTGAAATCACATGTTTGTTTTTTGGTTTGATGCGCCTGCTGATAGCAGTGGAACAGGAGGAAGGGGCTGCCAGTGTGTAATAATTACTGAAGGGTCATTTAAGAGTCCCCAGGGCTGAGCAGTAAAACCCACTCGGGCGGTGACGCGGAACCAGAGCGTGTGCCTGAGTTCAGGCGAGTGGAATATACAGAAATCAATGAAGTGAATAGAAGCGTTGCACTAAACCCCCGATGGTTTTAACGTCCATGACTATTCTGAGGACAAAGCAAAAATCCTTCCTAACCATGAGATTAAATATTCAAGTTGTACATAAATAGATGACCAATGGAATATGAAAGCTTAGCCCCAGCAGCAAATGCAGTAAGGGTGGCCTGAACTGGGGCGCAAAAGTGTGGTGGGACCCTATGACAGGTAACTTATTTCCACGGGTAAATAAAGATTAAGGAACCATTAAGAATATACATATATAGCTAACAAGACACTAAAAAGCAATTAAGCAGTCAGTTTCATGTCTTATCTCACTGGCTGCTCTAGGGTTGTTTTACAACTAGGAATTAAAATGTGAAAAGCAAGTTTTCAGCAACTCTGGCCAAATATTGATTAAGTAGCTGTTTGTTGATACCATTGTTACGAATTAAAGGGCCAGGAGCTCGGCCCCTCGGTGACCATCTTCTATTGTGAGGGGTTCTTAACCACACAGATCAAAGCAGGATTGGTTCAATATATCTGTCTTGGAAAATCCTCCTTTTCCTCTGAAACCTCTGAGGAGGACTTGACAAAATTCTCTTTGAGAAAAAGGAACGGAAACCAGTTGCGTGTTGTTGGTGTGTACAGAAGACGCATGGCGTTTTTTTTGTTTTGTTTTGTTTTGTTTTGTTTTGTTGTTGTTGTTGTTGTCCAGTGGTGATTTCGTGTTTAGAGCTGAGATGGAGATGGTGAATTTATCATTAAGTCCGTTCTCAGAGAGTGGATGGGGACAAGGAAGCTACTATGTGGCTATTGTAAATGTCCCAGGTACAGAAGTTTTACCATAGCTGTGTTCCTGGTTGGGATGACACACAGAAAAGATGTCATGTTTGTCTGTGAAGTTAGGAGGAGAAGAAACACACAGAAAACTGGGAGTTGTATTGGCTACAACTCTACGTGCTCCCATAATTTTGCGTTTATAGGTGGCTACGTGATTCTTTTGTGTCTTGTTTAAGCCCCTTCTAATACAGGGGACTGTAGGTGCTTGTGTGTGTGCTGTGAATAGTTGGAGTATATTTACAAACTGGTCACTAGGAATTAAGCTGCTTCTAAACTATATCCAGTGCATAAAATAAAGGTTTACTTGTCCGGTGGACTACATGCACTCTTAGCGTCATCAGAATTTGAGGTAACAGCATAGCCCCAGTTCCTATGCAGCTGTTTGATGGGAAGAAAAACACCTGAATCATGTCCTGATAAATTTGGCAGTTGAGTGTTAGGGGAACTATTAGGCTTTTGTTTGTTTATGTAAGAATTTCATATATTTTCATTGGATTTTTCTTTATTATGACAGCAAAAATTCTTTCAAGGGCTCTTTTGGAAATACCATCTCTTTGCTTAATTTGAAAATTAATTTCCAGTGTATGAAGTTTTTTGAGTCCCCTTGCTGGATGTACTTCAGTATTAAATAATTGTGCATAGGCTTTTAAGTCTATTTTATACTTTCTTGTCCACTGTTGGACAAAATGCACATTGGCATGTAGAACAGAATCAGTAGAGATTTTAAAACCTTTTCTATTCATTAGTATTCACCTATATTCAAATGCTTTGTGGTATGTCACAGTAGTAGCCATTGCAGTGCAGATCAAGTGGTTGAAGTAGATAAAGCTGAAAGTGACAGCCTGTTAGGGTCACCCTGTTCTGGGTGCAGGTAAAGCATTAAAGAGTTCCCTGTTGTATATTTCCCATGGGTATGCCTCCTTTACACACATACACATTAGATGTGACTTCCTTCTCCCGAGCGGAGTGTTAGGCTTTGTGTTCATGCAGTTCCTGGGGAACAGCAGATCCCACATGCAAGTTGGCCCCAATCTTGGTAGCAAGGCATGACTGCTGAGCCAAGACCTGGCTGCCTCTAGGTAAGGAGATATAATCTTGAAGGGTGAAGAGAAAGTGAAAAGCGACTTTACCATTCTCCATGCAGATGAACATCAAGGTGGGAACAGGGGATGGAGCCCCTATGGCTATCCCTTGCACTGTTAGAAAAGCCCCTTTCCCACAATCACACCTGTTTTCAGTACAGCATTGATATCTAGTTCTACTATCTTGCACTGGGCCAAGCATTGAGTCCCAATAGCACTGTGAATTTTGGCTGTAAACAGAATGTATGTCCTATAGAAAGCTCTCTTCCAGTGGTCTGTGTTGGGACTATGTGCTGAAATAAAGAGATATTATACATAATTTCCAGTTTTTTAGTTGAGATATGAACAGTTGTCACACCTATTATCATCGTAAAAGATCTCATTGAGTGAGTTGCATTAGAAAGTGTACCATTGTGGAAGGAAGATATGAAAACATAATTGTTGAAGACAGTTGAGTAGGTTAACAAAGGCTAACACATCATTTGTGGTAAGGAAATGGCCACTTCTCTTTAAAAACAAGAATTGTATTTTAATAAAGATCACCACTATAAAATTTAGAATTTGATTTGACCCGCTTTTCTCTTAATAAAATATTGAGAAGACATTTTACTTTGCTGTAGGATTTTGAAGAAAACAAAATAGAAGAAAACACTTTTACTCTGAGAAAAAAACTTGGTCTAAGTTGCCTAAATTTTTATGAACTCCTGCTGTAGTGTAGAAATGATTTTTCTCTGCTAAGACTCAAATTCATGACAGGTAATATCAAACTGCTTATGTTTGTGCCCTTAAATCCATTTAGAAATTTCTTGACTAAACTTTCTCACATACTTTTAGTTGGTCAGTTTTTATCATATTTATAATAGCATATTAATATCAACTCTCAATTCCAAGGGCTGAGTTCCCATTTATCCTGCAGCCAATCCAGCAGATTCTACATAAAAATAGCTGATCAAAATGCCTTGAAGGAGACTCTTGTTCACTGAGCAACACAGGATGGAGGGAGAGGAAATTTCACTGGATTCTCATCGTGTAACAATCTATAAGATCCTATTGAAAATTTAGAAAGTATTGTTGTATGGAGACTTAAATGTAGATGTGAAAAACTTTATAATCTGTGGGCATATTTCTAGAACAATTGTAGAATTAAATTACTTGGTCTGCTGTCATTAGGTGGACACCATGAGTAAATTAAGGGCCAATAGCTAGGAATGTTAATTGCTATGCAATGCACACTGCAGCATGGAATTGGTTGAGTTATTGTGTGCCTTCATAGTAAATGCTGATATGGTCACTTACGCATTTGCATTTTAAACAGAAGGTCAGCATTTGTATTTTGTGATTTTTATGGGTAACACAGCTACATTAAAGCGCAGCAGTTATATTCTTTTGTTTTTTTGGCAAATGCTGGTAAAGTCTGAGAGTCTGCCTTCAAACATTTATATTTATTCTTTATTTGTTGTGGTGCTAGGGATTGAACCCAGGACCTCACACATATTAGGCATGTATTATAACAATGATATATATATATATATATATTCCAGCCTCAAACATATATTTTTAAATTCAATATATCAATATGACTATGAAACGTTTGGCCAAAGCATAGGTGTCTATGTGTTTTTCTCTCTCAATTATCATGGTTGAGCTTAAATTGAACAAAAGAAAATTAATTGGTGTAATTCATTTTCTTATAATGAAAGTGATAGGCTTCATCTTTCTGAAGCCCCACCAGGGGAGCTTTCTTGTTGAGGACTGCTATGGTGGAGACTGCTTCCATCTATCTGATTCCAATGTGCTCCAAGTACTTTTCTACACGCTTTCTGGCCAAAGTGGCCTGTGCTTGTCTCACCACAGGCTCTTTTCAGGTATTGCCTCTTCAGCCTTGTGATATTAGATGGAAAATGGATCATACTAATTTCCCAGGGTTCTGTGAGCCTAGAACGAGAAGATGCTTGTTATAGACAGATTTCAGCTAACCTAGCAAAACTCCAAGGGTTGAAGTACAAAACTCAGAACAAGCCAAAAGTGACCAGCCTACAGATGAGCAGATGGGCTTTGCCCAGGGGCAGATAAAAGCTTAATTCAGGGCTTAGCAGTAACAATGAAGAAACAAACACACACACACACACACACACACACACACACACACACTCATCACCCCAAATATTGAGTTCATA
Organism: Orientallactaga sibirica; assembly: GCA_036365145.1. Classification (NCBI taxonomy): domain Eukaryota; kingdom Metazoa; phylum Chordata; class Mammalia; order Rodentia; family Dipodidae; genus Orientallactaga; species Orientallactaga sibirica. The sequence goes on along the minus strand of JAEOAD010000044.1, from coordinate 4,056,004 downwards.
AGCAACTATTCAATTGGGGAAAAGTCATGGATTTAATAGGTATGAAATGGAATAAAATTCTAAAACTTTCACTGCTATGTCAAAGAATACATATTCCTTAATTACTCCCCCCCCCAGCCTATTAAGATCACTCTTTTCTTAGATGAACTTGGCTTTTTGCAAAACTCCTTCAAACCAAACTTTTCTTTGGTCTTTGGACACCTTCTTTTAGGCAGGAGGTTGGGGGCTAGATCAGAGGCTGGCAAAAGAGTCACTTTTTGAAATGAGTTTCAATGTGCTTTTATTCCTGAAACACTTTCATTTTGTGGAGTTATTTATCTATTTCTTTTACTCAGCTTTCCCCTCGTCTTCAGTCTGCTCTGCGTTGTTGAAAGTCCCCATAGTTCTGCACGTGAGGCTGTGTGCATTCTCAATTCTTTGCGCATGATCCCTCCTAATTCCTTGAACACTGGAGCTCAGAAAATAGGAGGAAAAATTTCCAAAGTAACAATAAGTAAGCTGGAGGATGAACTGCAATGACTTCGCTATTTGATTTCCCTCTATTCAATCCTCCCCCCCCCACAAAGGTAGGTGTGTGTTGGGGGGGGCAGTTGGGGATGGGAAAGGGAAGAAAGTAGCTGGTTCATAAGGCTCTGGGGACCCAGACCTCTTACCCTTGTCTTTCAGTCTTTCTCGGCTTGCAGCCCCTGGCTGCAAGGAAGGTTGTTTTCTTATCCCCGCATGCACTTCTCTGACCTGTCTCCGAAATAGGTCAGGCTGGGGCATGGCCAGTTTATGCAGCTGTTGTGGCTTAGGCGGCACAGCAGGCAGTCCCCGTTCCTTGGCCGGCGGGGCCCCAGTGAACTGATAAAAACTCACTGGAGAGCTTGCAACCTTCCTTCTGGACATCCCAACCCCCTGAAGGCTTTCAGATGCAAGGGGATTCCTGGATTCTATGGGCAACTCTCAGCTCCGAAGGGAACCAGCTTTTCATTGAGAGGATTTTGGCATCCTCACAGACCTAACTAACACTCAAGTGAAATGCATGTCTTGTCAACTTTACTTTTCAAATGTCCATATTTACCTTTTTGACTGAATAAAACAGTTGTTTCTTCAAAATCTACAAATAGCTGTATAGTGACAAATTTCCCTCCTTCTGTCTACTCAATGCCTCTTCTTCATCTTTCTGGAGACAACGCATAAATATGTTTCCTTTCCTTTCTCTTTCTCATTTTCTCCCTCTCTTATTAAAACTTTTTTTTTTCCTAGAGGTCTCAGATCAGACTTTTGCATGACACACACACCTTTTTTGCAGAAAGCTGTTGTACATCTCATTTCTTCTTTTTATTTTAAACTTTAGATTATTTTCTACCAGGGCCTGCTCAGCTCTGTTTGTATAGCTGCGTGGTATTCCTCTATTTTACAAAGCATGATTTATTTCACGTTTGGAGTGTTCCTAATCTAACAGTACCATTTGGCACATATGTGAGGTTATTTGTAAAATAAGGGATGGTATTTGTGACTTGGACAGCTTCGGTGGAATCGGGTTCTGCATTGAGGACAAATGGTGGAGGAATTGAAAAGCAAGGAGAGCTTGAATGGGTCTTCCTGTGGGCACTTGTGTTGGGAAAACAAGGCACTCCTCGACCATGCTATGTGAGTGGGAGTTTAGAAATTACCCCTTAGAGTCGGTCCACCAGCAATGACTGTCCCCTGGGAACCTCTCCAATAGCGGATTGTTTCTCCAACAGGAACATTTTCTAAATCCAAGGATGTCTTTTACATCTATCGAGTGTTTTTTTTTTTTTTTTTAATATTTTGTTGTCTGCTTAATTTCACTGGCAACAAAAATAGTCTCCTAGCCGGGCTTGGTGGTGCACACTTTAGTCCCAGCACTCGGGAGAGTTCAAGGCCACCCTGACACTACATATTGAACTCCAGGCTAGAGTGAGAGTCTACCTTGAAAAACAAAACAGAACAGAACAGAACAGAACAAAACAAAACAAAAAAAGTCTCCTTATGGTAAGCTTTTGTGCTTACTTTTATTTTTGTACAAGAGAGATTAGGGATCATTTTATAATAATTTAGAAATAAATTATTCTGATTGTTGAGTTTCAAAAGAGAACTTGTCTTTCCTAATCACTAAATCAGGTATGAACCAGGAAACCACAAAACATAGCATTGTATTTCTAACTTTTGGAAGTTCTGACCCAATGTTCTAGGCGTTTCTTGAGTTTGATAATGACTGATTTTTAATGTCGCATGTTTTCAGAGAGTGTGCATCCACTCCCTTCTATGCACAAAAAACTTTTCTTCTTCCTCTTCTTCTTCTTCTTCTTCTTCTTTTTTTGGTTGTAATATATATATATTACAAAGCAAATCTTTCAGCCATCTCTCCTGAGTAAGGAGCCACCCAGAAACAGGAGAATGAGAGGGCTCAGGATGTAGTTTTGAAAATCAAAACTTTAATTTGGCTAAAGCACAAACAAAAACAAAAAAAGAAAAACAAACAGACAAACAAACAACAAACAAAAACCAAGACTTCTCTCTTCACTGTTCTGTGGCAACCTTGAGATGTCCAGTGTTGAGTCGGCCAGGCCTGGGCAGATGGACTGTCCTCGTGCTGGGAAAGACACAACATAGCTCCACACCCTTCCTGCTTTCCCTCAGACTTGCCTGTGGAGTCGGTTAGGCTCTGGGATCCAGCTTCGTGTGAAGAGTGGCTGCAAAGAGCTGAGAAGAGGCCTATGCATAATTTGGATTGAACCAGGCCCATAATTGGAGGCATCTGATTACTCCCTGTAATAGTCCCCAGCTCTGTGCATGGGAAGGAAGGACTAGGGAGGGCTGATCCCGAGGAGAGGAGGGAAATCCTGACTTGCTTGTCATGTTGCCGTGCTGCTGTTCACAACAGAAACATAGACGGTGTAAAATACATCACTGCAGGCCTTCATAGCAACTTTGGATGCATGACGCATCCTTAGATTGCTTTTATCCGTACAGGTAAAGAGAGATGGTGATGAGAGTCAATCTCCAAGGGACTAACTTCATGTCAGCGAGCAGGTGTTTTGGTGTGTGTGTTTCTAGGCGTTGATTCCTAAGGTCTTGAACATACTGGGAAAAAAGCACTTTCTCCCTGAGTTACAACCCCAGAAATTCTATAAGCTAGGAAGGGACTCGTGAACTCATCTGGGGGAAATGCCTCAAGTTTCATTTCATGATTCCCAAGTAGATGGGATCTCCAGGTCTCGTTTGTTGGTTATATTTTGTGAAATCCAGGATCGTCGCACATCCTCTACGATGGTTTCTACAAGGTCTGAGAATCCACTCCAGGAAGTGGAGCAAATAAATGGTAGTCTTCTCACAGTGCCTTTGGCAGACTAGCAATCTACCAGGGCAAAATAGGACTTGGGAACCCACCCAGTGTGGATGCCTTCCAGGTGGTAGATTTGCTTATTTTTGTTTCCAGACAGGGAACATCTGTGACATGTGCCTGTGTGCAGGATACATTTATCAGAGGGCACTAGCAAGGCAACTTCTATAATTTCTTACTAGAAGCCAATGCCTGCTTGTGGTCACTGGTCTTGCCAAGCTCAGAATACTTGCTGAGCTTTTGTCTGGAAGAAGAGGGCAAATGGAAGACTCAGTACAGCATCAGGTCAGAAGCTACAAAGAGCCATACCTCAGGGATGCCTGTAATAGAGGGATGCCCAGGAAGTGGGGCTGTTGCTGTTAGATGTGGAATGGGCTCTAAGTAAGAAGGCTGGGAGGGCAACTGAAGGCCTGACCTATTTAAGATCCTGTTTCTAGGCTTTTCTTAGCTTCCTTTTGGGGCTTGGGCTTCTCTGTGGCTTCCTCTTGTCTGAATCAGTGTGAGCTGAGGTTTCTTGGGCACCCATGAACATAAAGCCTTTGGACAGTTGGTATGTAAGAGGCTCCTTAAAAGGCCAGCAGAGTGGAGGATGTTAGCTTTTGTGTGGTCACAGCAGGTTCTCATTTCCCAGCATTCTCTGGTCTCATGTTGTCCCTTCCTCTTGAAACTAAGCCATTGAATAAGGCTTTATTTTATAAAAATATTTTATTTATATTTGAGAGAGAGAGAAAAGGAAAAGAGGCAGATAGAGAGGAATGGGCATACCTGGGCCTCTAGCTACTGCAAATGAACTCCAGATGCATACGTCACTTTGTGCATCTGACTTTACATGGGTACTGGAGAATTGAACCTAGGTCCTCAGGCTTCGTAGGCAAGTGCCTTAACCACTGAGCTATCTCTCCAGCCCAAGACTTGTATTTCTAATGGAGAATCAGTATATACCTTGGTCAGATAAGGAGAGAAATATTTTCTTTGTTCCAAGATACAATGACACAAATAACCAAATTTTTCTGGATCTTTGTTGGCTAACTTTCATCATTTTATTGAATTACTATAATTTAATGTTACTAGTTTAAGCTAATGATTTTTCCCCTAAAATGAATCCTTTCTATTTTTTAAAAAATGAAAACCCAAATTAAATTCATTAGAAAAGACAATGACTATCTTTTGCATTGAAATTTCTGGTACATGGAAAATCCTTTTGGAAAAACTTTAGGAAAAAGAAAAAGAACAGTCATTCAAATTATTCTTTATAGAAAATGATGTTTATAGAATGAATATAGCCTTTTCAGAGACATGTTTGAAAATCCCCTTATGGCCTAGCCTTCCTCCCCCAAGACCATTTTTTTCCCTCTTCTTCATTTGGCTTGAGGGCCAACTGTGGGGGAAGAGTGGTTATCTTGGGTGTTACCCCTTCTCCTCTTCTGCCTCCCTTCCTGCCTTGCTTTTACCTGCCTCTCCTTCTTCTTATGGGCCCCTACCCCCCTACACAAATACGCACATGCTCACAGAGCCCTCATTTACATTCAAATATAATACTTTCACCTTAAAGATGTTGCCAGTTGCAAAAGGACTCAGGGACCTGACACTTTTGTATGGAGGAAGGAGTCCTGATGGTGGAATTTTAGGTATCCATGGGAGGCAATAGTTTGGAAAGGAGAAGGAACAGGTTGCTTATGTCCCTCCCTCTACCCTCCCCAGGATATCCTGTCTTGACTGTGCACAGACAGGATTAGTTCAACCACTAGAGTGCTTCCTCACTGTTGAGGAAGATCCTGGGGACAGGGTGTGCCATTGAGCTATCCAGCTGGAGACAGGGCCAAGTTGAGCCAAGAGTGTCCTCCACCGCACATGGATTGTCCCCCTCCCTCCCCACTTTTTTTGTGCCAGGGAAAGGTTTTGGCTTGGGATCTTGGCAAAGAACAGGCCAGAGAAGGGCATACAGGGTCTTTTTGGCCCAGAGCCATAGACGAGAGAAGGCACTGTGGGCCTTGTCTTGCCTCAGAGCTGAAAACCTTCTCAATGGGGCTGAGCTCTGATCTCAGCACTCCCACTCCCAGGGCTTTCAGAACACTTGTCCGAGGTCTGAAGAAATGAAGTCACTCTCCTCCAGAGGACCAGGGCATCAGGGATATTCTTTCTGGAGGTAACAGCTGAGAGGGCTCAGGTCCCTGGAGTTTCTAGATGCTGGGTCCTGGGATCCTTGGCCACCTCAGAAGTATATCAGTTTGGAGGATGTGGGCCACAAGGCTCTGAGTAGAACATCTGGGGTTGATGGCACCAACATAGTTAGGGTTCAGAAATGGCCAGCGGTGTTGTGCACTACTTAATTATCATAGTTTCCTGTTGGACCCCAAAGCTGGTAACTTAGACTCCATTGGTGCCATATTGATTGTAGGTTATGTTGGTGGAAGTAAGAATCTAGTGAGAACCCTGGAATGAGTCCTTGCTAAAAGTGGATCTTCCACAGACACAATGGACCTGTGGCACTTTTCACGCTCTTTCACAGGGACCTAATAATGTCTTCATTTCATTAGATTTTCATTGGTGCAAAAATACCAAGATATGATAGTATTTAGTTCTCAGGAGGACTCTCTAAAGTGACTAATGCTGCATTTCCCACAAAACTGCATCTGTGGTCGGCCTTGCTCAGCAGAGGTGGATAAGAGAGCACGTGTCTGCTGTACAGTGGGAGTGTAGCATGGCCATGTGACAGCCACATCAGAGAAAGAATCATCCCAGCTGCGATGTTGGTTCCCCTCCCTGTGTGTCTGGGACTTTTGTATTTCCAGGATGGCTCCTTGCATCATGTACCTTTTCTTGTTTTCTCTGCAAGCCCAAATCTGGGTTAAATACCCAAGTGATTTTCCACTATGTAGCATCCTTGACCCTTGCAGAGATCACCCTTAAAAGGCCCTGGACTCACACCCTACAAGATGAAGAGTCTATTCACTGGATGAGGAGAGGCAGGCGAAACCCTCCACATGTCTCAGTCTTAGTTCCCTTAGCTGCCCAAGTGTGCTGAGGCAACTTGTAGCTGCTTCTAGGAGGTCCCTGGTATTATTCCTGTGGTCAGCTTGCTCTGCCTCTCTGGCCCTCATTCTTCCCTCTGGAGCATACAAACACAGGACAAGGTGCAGGCCACAAGCTCCCTGCTTCCAGGTGATGGTCATGTGCCCACATCCTGTTTTCAGCTCATCCACCAGTTCCAGGCAGCTTGGCTGGGGAAACAGCAGGGCCCAGAGGCATCCAGGCCTTCAGACAAGGCTAGTGAGGCCTGTGTTCACTCGATGTTCTAAGCAAACAACTCCTGCTGCTTCTTCTTCTTTTTTTTTTTCTTGAGGCTGTATCTCACTCTAGCCAAGACTGACCTGGAACTCACTCTTTAGTTCCAGACTGGCCTTGAATTCAGTGATCCTAACCTCAGCCTTCTGAGTTGTCAGGATTAAAGATGTGTGCCACCATGCCTGGCTTTCCTGACTCATTTTATCTTGGGATGGGGATAGGATCCATTTAGATGCTGGAAGAAGGCAGGTGGAAACAGAAGCATGCTGGAAGAGCCAGATCTGTGTGCTCTTACAGGTGGTCACACTGCTATGCTGTCCACATGGAGAATGTGGGCTTTTTTGCTCCTGCTGGCAAAGCTGTGGCTGACAGAAGCGCTGGAAAGGCATGGGGTTTGTTTAGAGAATTCCCTCAACTTGGCTGCACAGGACTCTTATATTTATGCAAAAAAGTTATTGCCTTTTATAGGATGGCAGTTATATCTTCCTGTGCCCAGAGCAGGACCTGGTGGCTGACCAAGCCAGTACTAACAATTGGCCTGAAGAAAGAGAGAGAGAGGGAGAGGGAGAGGGAGAGAGAGAGAGAGAGAGAGAGAATCGGACAATGGTGCATTCACTCCAGCTGGTTCTGAGTGGTATTTTAAACTTCAATGAAGCCCTCTCACATCTCACACTTAATAGTTGTCAAAAACTGAATTGAGCAAACAGATTTTCTTTTGTTTTCTTTTTTGCTTTGAATTAAAATACACATATATATTCGCAATTAAAATTAAAAAAACACTTATTTGAGTCACTTAACATTGCCTGGAAAGAAACTGGGGAGAAAGTTTATAAAGATTAAACAAGAGATCATTTCAAATATGAAAACTTCTTTTTTCCTTTTTTTTTTTGAAGACTTTGCTGTGAAGCACTTTAGAAACCTGAAAAGAGTCTAAGAAACATTTTTTTTTGTGTGTGTGTTATATTGAAAACAATTCAAGACAAAATTGCATGGCCTATCAAAAGATTTTAAAAGCAGATTATCTTGTTTTGTCCTACCTTTATACTGTTTAATTTTTGGGTAAGAAGGTTATTTAAAAAATTGACATCTATAACATAAGAACTTTTAAGCTATGTCTTCTGAAAATGGACAATAATTATTTCAACCCTTCACTGTAAAGAGTGATTGTAGCCTGAAAATTTCTTAGATTTTGTTTGCATATAATATATCCAGGCTACATTTATGTTCATAATTTTTTGATATATTCAGTATCTGTCTGGTTCAAATTTTGTTCCAGATTTAAAAAATTTTTTAAATCTAAAATCGGTACATGGAAACACATGGAAGCAAATCTGGCTACATTCATTAATGTTCTGAAATTGAGGCTGAGCACTCTAAAGTGAGATACTTAGGAAGAGAAACTATCCCCCTTTTACTGCCAGCCAATAAGCACAACTGTTTACCATATGAGTTTATTTCTATTTTTCTTAGTAATTATCCCAGTCATGTGAAATATGATGTGATTTTCAATGTTGAATTACAGGTTAAAAACTTTTATTTGATGAGAAAGAAAGGTGGTACTTGACCTTTAGATTAAAGAAGAAATCTTACCTTAGCCCACTTCTAGCCAGCATTGGACTTTTTTTTTTTTTTTTTTTTTTTTTTTTACTTTTTTTTTGTTGAGTAGCTCCATACAAATTAGAGCAATTGAAATCATTGCACTCCCTTTTCCTAACCCATGAGGAAGCCTTGAGCTTTTCATGATGCACGAATTGATTTCCATCAGGTTGTAAGAAGTTAAATTTGTGAGAGCTATGGCACAAATGTATTTAATAAAGTTTGAATAGCAAGATAACCGTATAACTTTTAAAACGGCAGGCATTTATAATGCTTTGCCAAGTCTGGGGTGGTGAGCAGTACTCCATCGGAGTATTTGATTTCCTTGACTTATTTTTTTCCATGTTTTCTTAGGGAAGTGCTAGTTGAGATTCGAAGAAGAGTTGTTATTCTGTTTAACTATTAAAAACATTAAAACATTTTAGGGAATGCAAAAATACATATGCTTCAGGTTAAAATATTGAGACATCTTGGATATTTTAACATTTCCACTCTAAAGTAGCAAAAGCAGGCTTTTTTTTTTCTTCTTCTTTTATACAGGAGGTTACATTTGCTGATTAAAATAGTTTGAACACTTCGGAAGAATACTTTCACCCCACAGTGGTGAAACGTTTGCTGCTTTCCATTGCGATTAAAAGGCAGTTTTCACTTTTAGGCAGGCAGGGGGCTATGACGGCTGTTTTTGCAATTGTTCAAAGGATTTAAAAATCAATATGAATATCAATTTATACTCATTAAAGAAATCCATACATGCTAAAGCAAAGTCTTGCATGATAACCTGTAAAATAAAAATATATTTCACCAGGGTTAGCTGTATTAATCATTCTTAAAGAATTTGTCCAACAATTCCTTTTTAACATTTAGGATTAAAAATGTCCCTTTAGGATCTGGAGGAAATAAAACTGTTGCTATCTGAGAGGAGAGAGACCAGCAGACCATAGCCCAGTATGGCCAGTGTTGATTCTCAACATTCTCCAAACACCAAGGATTCTGAATGTTTTATCTCACAGGTCTTTTATGGAATAGATTTCTCACATCAGAACTGAAAAGGCAAACTCTCCAGGAGCCAAATAAATCCGAGACCCAGAATTCACTTTTATTATTAGAATGGTAGGACCGTTCTAATGAAGGAAATGAATGAGAAAGTGAATTTTAAAACACTGTAGTGTGGTTGTGGTTTTTATTCCACTAGTCCCCAAAGCTGTCAAATTATCTAAAGGAAATAATCCGTTTGTCAGGAGAATGTAAATAAATAAAAAAATAAATAAATAACAGAAATTTGAAAAGGCAATCACCAGAACTACTGTAACCATGAAACAATCATTGCGGGTCAGTGTTATGTACCTATAACTGCAATGAAATATTAATGTTATCAGACCACTGTGAAGGCTCAGGAGCTGTATTTTTTGGCATTCCTTCATTTTTTTTTTTTTCGATTCTTTTGTTCACTTGACACACAGCTTTTATACACTGGCATGATCTCTGAACAATCTGTTCGAGGAGCAAAGCGCTCCTCCAACCAGCAGCCAGGGTTTTAATTAAATAGTGTCCATCCTGCTTACCTCAAGCAGCTGAAGAAATAGCTCTTGGCATAAAGGTACCACTGAACTTATGTTCTCTGGTGTTAAGAGGGCAAGGGACCTTCTTAGTGGCTTAAAAAAAAAGTTGAAGAAAGAAAGGAACCCTCACCCTCCAGGATCATGTGGTTATTATTATTTTCTGAAGCGAAGGAGAATCACAATGCAACTGTTCTTTCCTCATCACTTGGCTGAGGGTCAGGTTGTAGAGGACATGGAGGTTGAAGAAATTATTTTGTTTATTAATTCTGCTTCCATGTCCTGCCCGGCTGGCTAGAAGAGAAAGGAAAGAAAGGTGTAACTTTAAGCACACACTGATTTGTTCTTATTACATAACAAAAGTCCATTTCTTTATCATGTTATCATTCAGTTAATAAAAATTAGCTACAATAACAGCCTCAACTTTAAAACCCCTCCAAGTCCAGGGGGTTTTTCTTTCACAATGAACATGAGTACTGTTCAGAAATACAAACAGTCAAAGGATAACTTTAGGTCTGAAAGAGAAACCTGGCGAGGGTAATTGAATAAGCCTGGGTCCCCTGACTGTGTCATGGTGAGGGCAGTCGACATGTCATAATTAGGTTTATTGAGGGCCATTCCAACAATCTGCTTCTATTCTTCCTGCCTTATTGTCCCCAGCTAGGCAAATAGCCAAGGGACAAAAGGAATCAAGTGCTGACAAAACATGAAAGAGGAAAAAGATTTAGCTGCTTTTATCAAAGAAACTGAGAAGGACTTTGTGTAAATAAAATAAGTGACTGGCCATCCCGCATTTAGGCAATGCCGTTTTCATTAGAATTAATTCTTGACATATTGGAAGCGTTCCAAGGGAAGGATTTCTACTTCTGACAAGTTTAATTTGTAAATTAAAAACAGTTGGTTAAACATGAGCCTCCATCAACAAAACTTAACCAAAGCCATACATGGCGGAGGCCTAAGCAGGTGAAAAAGAGAATTACTTTGAAAACAAAGTCTTCCCCAAAATTATGCAAATTCTCATTACTTCATAACAAATGTTGCCCATTGAAGCCTGCAGCAGGATGCCTGCTCCTGCAGGTCTGTTTAGGACGCATTTTCTTCCCCTTTAAGCTTCTTTAGTTGACATAATGCTCCGAGCTTGGGCAACATGGCTGGCCTGGTGCTTGATGCTTGGGAGAAGCGCCAGCAAGAATAGAGGAAGCATACTTATATTTTTGAAGAAAATAGGCAAATGATGCTATTGTACATCTGCAAATTTCAGGACAACTGGGCTCACTGTTTTTTTAAAAATCTTTATTTATTTATTTTATTAGAGAGAGAAAGAGGGAGATAGAGAGAGTGAGCACACCAGGGCCTTTGCCCACTGCAAATGAACTCGAGACACATGTGCTACCTTGTGCATCTGGCTTCTGTGGGACCTGGGAAATTGAACCTGGGTCCTTTGGCTTTGCAAGCAAGCACCTTATCCACTAAGCCATTCCTTTCTTTTATTTTCCACCAAAGTGGAGCACTTTTCTTGAGTGTGCCTGATTTCTTTTTGGGGTAACAGTGGGAACCAAGATGCAGTTTGTTCTTGACTCAGTATGTCTCAGGTCCCAGGCCTGTCCTGTTTGGTAGGGCAGATGCATGCAAAGCTAGCACCTTTGTGGTCAGGTCATGACATGATGACCTGGAGCAGAGCCAAGGCTGTGCAAGAGGTCCAGAGGGTGCCTGGACAAGGCTCACATTTCGGTCTCTGAAAGTCTTTCTTTCAAACAGTTCCTTGTGAAGTTGGAACTCCTTCCCAGCTGTATGCTTGCAGCATGCAGGTGGCACCTTTGACAGAGATCTTACATGTGGAGCTGGATTTTAGAATCACCTTTTTAAAGTGGCCAATGGGAAGATGGCTGGAGAAGACAACACTGTGGTGAATGAACTATTCTTTGGGAGTGGAGATTTCATTTGGATCCAATGTCCCTTGGTTTTATTGAGAGTTAAATGGGAAATAAGAAATCAAAGGCTAGCAGGATGGCTCAATCAGTAAAGTGCTTGCCATGTGTGAGTGTGAGGACTTGAGTTCAGATCCCCAGCACCCACACAAAAGACAGGTGTGGTGGTGTGAGCCTATAATCATAGCACTTGGGAGCTGAAGGCATGGCTTGTTGAGCTAGGTAGTGTAGGTGGATCAGTGAATTCTAGATTAAGGGAAAGACCCTGTCTCAAAAACGAAGATGAAAAGAAATCGAGAAACAGGCCTCCACACACATGCACACACTTGTGCATGTGCAACTGCAAATACATGTATACAGACCCATACACATACTAACATGCTTATACAATGCATACCACATACACAACACACAACACATGTAGACAGACCCATACACATACTAACATGCTTACACAATGCACACCACACACACAATACATGTATACAGACTCATACACATACTAACATGCTTACACAATGCACACCACACACACAATACATGTATACAGACCCATACACATACTAACATGCTTACACAATGCACACCACACACACACACAACACATGTAGACAGACCCATACACATACTAACATGCTTACACAATGCACACCACACACACACACAACACATGTAGACAGACCCATACACATACTAACATGCTTACACAATGCACACCACACACACAACACATGTAGACAGACCCATACACATACTAACATGCTTACACAATGCACACCACACACACACACAACACATGTAGACAGACCCATACACATACTAACATGTTTACACAATGCACACCACACACACACAACACATGTAGACAGACCCATACACATACCAACATGCTTACACAATGCACACCACACACACACACACACACACACACACACACACACACAGCTAGGTTGTTTGGGTAGCATCAGTGACCAAGCTACTTAAATTTGAACCCTTTATAATTTGACATCAAGTTTATTATGTTACTTCATTTGCCTTACTCCTCTGAACTTGAAATTAATGTGAAAGTTTTCTCCCTTCATCTCAGATAATCTTAATGATGTGAAGTGTAAAATACTTTAAGAAATGCAGAGCCCTAGACATATATAAGATCTCAGCATAGCATGGGCAGCATTATCCCAGCATCACCATCCTGGCTGCGTTTCAGATGGAGTTTATCAATAGCCACGCTCATATGACAGCTATCCCAGGATGCTTTGGAATATATGGTCCAAACACTTGTGTTTCATTAAGCTGGACTTTCAGTGCCTGAAGTTTAATGCCACTTGTGGATTTTGATGAACAACCCACAGGACATGGGGCTGCCAACATTTAGTTCCACATCAGATATAACCCTGACTTTTTGACATTTTGAAAGAGTTTGGGGTTGAGATAGGGTTTTTATCCCAGTTTACCTTATGACTAGTTGTGTGATCAGGGGGAAGGCACTGTCCATTCTGAGCTGGACTCCCCTAATGTGGAGAGCACAGTGCTCACTTCCCAAAGCGTTCTTGTGATGGTGTGTATTAGTGACCACAAACACACTAGCAACACTGAACAAATATGAAGTCTTATTTACTTATGATCTACTGATTTCTTTTGTCCACATGGAAACAAGATTTGGCCCCTGAGTCTGATTGATTGATCTGACTTCCTGCCTTCTCAGAGTACAGTTTGACAAGGATTAAGTGGATCTTCCTGTGGTCAGTTCAAAATTTCTTGAAGTAATTGTGCATCTGGGACAGGGACGGATAGGACCTCCTTGCTGGGGATAACATGGCTTTATTGCACAGTCGAACACTGCTATGGGAGAAAGTGCCTTTGAGGGCCTGGATTTGGGCAAAATAAGTCTTTTGATTTCCACATTGTTCCGATTCCTGTTGGCTCATGTCACAAGATTGGAAGGCCCAGCAGGGCAGGAAGGAGTTTCTCTGCAAGGAGCTGGAGATTTATGCACATTGGCTGACTCTCTGATATTTATTTGCTGCCCTTTTCTCACTCTATTTTGGCAACTCTGAACCAGATGGACAAGCTCATGGAAAATAAGGCCAGTGAGGAAAAGATGCTTTTGATATTTCCAAAGATAAGGGAGTCTCTCTCTCTCTCTCTCTCTCTCTCCATATCACTGGCAACTTTATTTGTCCGAATTTAAAACTGGCATCTTACTTCTGGAGACTGTTTGAAGCATCTAAACAAGGACTTCCTTGTGCATCATTGAGAATAGTCACATAATCAGTTTCCCAAGGCATCCTGGGAAGGGACACAAGACAAGGCCATGGGCAGAATGTTATGTCTACCGGAGGCCAACCTGGATGTAGCTGGGCATTTGGGGATGCTAGTGGGAGCTGTAGCTAAGATGATGGCTCTGGGGATTGGATTCCTTCCTTAATCACCAAGGTCTCTAACTGGAGAATGAGGGCGAGGGGAAGGCTGGCTTAGTGTTTCAGTCTGTAATCACTGAAGATTTGAACTGTACCTTACCTCACGCTGACCTCTGGTGCGATGGGTGTGCACAGTCCAGTGTCAGCCACAGTGCCACCAGGGGCCACTAACGGGTGAGTTCTTTTGGGGAAATGGAAAATATGGCTCAAATAGATAAATAGGGAGTTATAAAGTTTTAGTATTTTTGATTCAAACTTAATTCTCTCTACTGAAGAATCAAGTGTGAATAATGAAAGTGTAAATGCTCATTTTGAAAGTAGCATTCCCTGAGATTTCTTGTAAAAATATTACATTTCCCAAAACTTTCAAGGCATAGGGGTTTCTCTTCTGTGTTACCCATGGCACACCATTTCAGACCAAAAATACTTTCTCTCAGGCCTGTTGTTGAACTCTGAGCTTGGAATTTCAATGTTGAAATATGGGATTAAAAATGGTGAATGGATTTGCTAATTAAGTACAACCTTTTCTTCTTTCTTTCTTTCTTTCTTTCTTTCTTTCTTTCTTTCTTTCTTTCTTCTTTCTCTCTCTCTCTCTCTCTCTTTCCCTTTGAATGGAAGTGTGAGGGGGATATGTGGCTCACAAATTTAGTCTTATTATTTATTTTATGTTGTCGCTGTTTGTAGACTTTTTTTTTATTTGTTTACTCTTGTTTGTTTGAACTAATCATTACTTAAGGAAAGTCCTCTCAGGCTGGCCTCCCCTTCACCAAGCCTTCAGCCATGGTGACCATTCAGGCATAAAAACGTGCTTATCTGCAAATGAATGGCAACTCTTTGCTTCATTAAAGCCCCTTTCTCTTTTGGCACTCGCATTGTGACCCTTTGATATTAATTCAAAGGGCAATTAAAGAATGCGGCCCATCTTTGAAGTAAGGCATTCAGGGCAAGGGTAGGGACGAACCTGGGCCTCTGATGGACTGCATTCAACAGGCCTTTTCAAGGCAGTTTGAAGTGAGTCAAAGAAAATGGGCAGGAGAAGGTCAAAGAGAAAAAAGGGGCTAAAGAAACAGTCTGTATTTGTTCGAAGTATTAGCCAAGCAAACTGCAAATAGCAACAAAATGAAACAGTTAATAGAGCAGCCAGACAGAGCCATGTCAATCACTTAACTTGAACAGCCTTAGGCCTATGAGGCTCCTTCCACTGCGTTACCTAATTATCTTGGGAAAGGCAGTAACTGGAAGTAATGGTATTGTATGTCTTTCTGCTTACTGCCCAGAAAAGGTGATAAATACTCCCTGCTCCATAGTTATGCAACATATATACATAAAGAAATAGGAGGGGGGGTGGGAGGGCATGGGGGTTGCCTAAAGCTGCACTCCCTAGTCAAAGGTCCAAATATAGCACAAATATGGCCTTTTCAAACAGCTTTGTTGGAGAATCAATTACCTCGTTGCATCTGGAGCTGGCTGAAATATGCACCATCTCTTCTAGAATAAATCCTGAAAGACATAACACATTCACCCATCTAGAAAAGTCTCTTTTCAGAAATAAGGCTGGAAGAAGTGAGCCCCTGGATCAAGAGGGATTTGGCAAACGCTTCCTTTCTGTCTTGGTGGAAGAGAGGAAAGATGCAGAGTGAGGCTGGAAAGTCCGCTCTCAGCATTGCCCATGGTGCAGCCCATGGAAACACCCTGCAGACAGGCAGTAGACAGCAGTTGAGTTTGCAGATGCATGGGGTGAGTTGGAGAGGGGAGGCCGGAAGAGGAATGACTGGGCCCGGATAGGAGGGAGATTGGCTTCAATGAGTAGGGTTAGCATAGATATTTTTGGATTCCATTTTTGCTGATCACTGAGACAAACACCATCCACCAATCCAGCACTATTGATTTTCAAAACTTTTCACAGACTTCTCTGGGGGAATGTGGGTAAGACAGGGCAGGACCCAAGCACCCATACACATGTCTGCAGATAGGTCGACGTTGTGCGTCTGTAACAGTAAACCACAGCTGGTTTTTTTTTTTTTTTTTTTTTTTTTGCAGATAGGGTCTCACTCTGGTCCAGGCTGACCTGGAATTAACTGTAACTCAGGGTAAACCACAGCTGGTTTTCTGCCTCCCGAAAAAGGCGTGCGCCACCACGCCCGGCTCAGCTGGTTTTTAAAAGGCCCCTGAGGACTATGCTCATATGACTTGCAGCCTGGCTATAGATTGCTGTTTGATGTTGCTTTTGTGCATAATGGGTTTTTGTTTGAAGGGACAGTAATAGATCTGAAGGGTCTGTTATACAGCTTTTTGACATGCTGTACTAGGATGTAGCTAGTAATATAAAAGGGATGGTCTTTATAAAATGGCCATTACCCAGGGAAGTCCTCGATTGCTCTGCATGTTAGCACATTAGTGGTTGAAAACTTTTCTTAAAAAAAAAAAAATCCTGATTTGGGGTCATTCAGGGTACTTTAGTATAATAGTATGAAAGCAAGTTGTAGGACCATTTTATAAAATGTTATTTATAATTTCAGCTTCTTAGTTGGACCAACCCAATAGCTAATGTCTCCCATATCATTTAATTCTCCAAGAGTGCAATGAGGAGCTAGACAGTGTGACTGTCGCGGGACCAGTTAACACCGTTGTAGCTGCTTAACTAACTGTACAGGAATCAACTGTGTGACACTGCAGATTTCCTTGGTTGTCTTAGGAGAAAGCTGTCCAAAATACCTTAGATAACAACAGCAGAAATATTTAAATGATCGATTGCAAAATAAGTGTGTGGGGGGGAGGGTTAGGTAACTGAAATATAGTAAGCTAACACATTTTTACTTATTGTAAGCATGGAAACGTGTCCACTCTAAGGAAGAGAACACTCGTCTTCCATATGGTAACTTTGAAGATTTGGTTTATTTTAGTCTAAAAATACACTGCTCATTTTGATGCTCTTTTCTTTTACTTACCTTCCCTCCTTCTTATTTCCTTCCTTCTTTTCTTCCTTTCTCCTTTCCTTCCTCCCTTCCTCCCTCTTTTCCCTCTCTTTCTTTATATTTTTTTAAAAAAATATTTTATTTATTTATTTATGAGACACACAGAGAGAGAGAGAGAGAGAGAGAGAGAGAGAGAGAGAGAGAGAGCGCACCAAGGCCTCTAGCCACTGTAATGAATGTACTCCAGACGCACATATTGCTCTTGTGCATCTGGCTTCACAGGAGTACTGGGACATCAAACCAGGGTCCTTAGGCTTTGCAGGCAAGCACCTTAACCACTGAACCATCTCTCCAGGTAAGAAAAAAATTTTTTTGATTTAGTTATTTGTTAAGAGAGAGATAGAGAGAAAAAATGAGAATATGGGCCTCTCGCCACTGCAGATGAACTTCAGATGCATGTACCAGTGTGCATCTGGTTTTATGTGGGTACTGGGTAATCAAACCCAGGCTACTAGGCTTTACAAGCAAGTGCCTTTAACCGCTAAACAATCTTTTCAGTCCCCCCCTCTTTCTTTCTCTCTCTCTTTTTTAGTAGCACGGATCAAACCCAGGTTTTTGAGCCAGCCAGGTGAGTGCTCTGTCACTGAGCCCACACCAAGCACCTCATTTTAAAAGACGACAAAGGACCATACCAGCTGGAAAGACTGGAATGTCTGTCATCCCAGCATACAGTGAAAACATGCATGTACCTTACAGATCACAGTCAGCACAGTGGGAAGAAAGGTGTGGAACCTTTCACTCTCCTCTCTGCTCCTGTGGATAGTCTGCAAACATTCACCAGTTTTTACCTTTCTGTCTCATGTTTTTCTTCTCCACTTTCCTAGGCAAACCAAAATGGCTACAAGGAGGGAAGGCTAGGAACCCGTGGCGAAGGAAGAACGTTTAGGTCCTCCCTGCCCCTATTGTTTCTTTACCCCCTTCCTCAGCTCTATGAGACTGAGGTCTTAGAACGAGGTGGGTCTTGTCCTTGTTCTCCCGGTGCTTTTGTGACTTGGGGGAGAGGTTGTGGCTACATCTAGCCCACAGAGCACACTGACAGTTACTGCATGTATCGTTTCTATGACATACAGGTTCAATGTCATGTGCTCTCATGGGTTTCAGACATTCCAAACCAGTTATAGAGTTTCCTAGGCTGTTCCCTGGAAGTCTATGCTACTTTGCTGGAATTTGTGCTCTCTTTGGGATCTCATGGGTTCAGTGGCTCTCTCAAATTGGATATGGGGAGAATATTATCTCTCACCTCCTTTGGTTGTGAATTCATTTATGGATGTGACAAGTGGCCCAGCAGGGATCAAGCCACAGCAGTGGTTTGTTTCCTCCTTCATAGGTAAGGAAACAGAAGTCAGACAGGTTGAGGACCACAGCTTGCAAAGGACAGAGTGGAGCTCTGAAGACAGGCTTGTCTGATGGTAAACTTGTACTCAGTCACTATCACATGGTGTAACTGGCTAGTGGCTTCTAAGAAGACAAGAGTCATTGAGAAATTACTGAGGAGAGAGCTATGGGAGGGTAGATGGGACATCTATGATGATAGTACCTGTCTTATAAAGTCACCAAACACTAAGAAACAATTCACAGGGCCCCCAAGTGCTTCTCCATAACATCACATTGACCTTGTAGGGGGTGGTTTACAGCTGGACTCCCCAGGAAGCTAAGAAAACTTGAACTTTGGGGCTCTCACCCATGTGTACCTCTGACAGTGCTAAGTTTCCTTGGCTCTATGGCGTATTGGACAAGGGGAGAAGCAACCAGGCTGCAGCCAGCATGTGTTTCTGTATGAACTGCCTCAAGAGATATACACAAAAGGAATCCTGGCACTTTGTTTTGATTTTCTCCTGTTGTACACAGATTTCACTTTTTGTACCTTGTTTGCATTTGTAAATCTATATTCTTTTTAGAGAACACCAAATTTTACAAACTCCTAGCTATACAATCCCTGGGTCCCCCCATGAGCCTGTCCCCAGCACTACAAAGTTGGCCCTGTCTGGCTTGGTGAACCAAGTTCTGGCTGGTGTCAGGAGAGGGCTGACATGGCTGAATGGCTGGTTAAGTGTATGCACCATATACAAGCATTGATGCTGGTTTGTTAGACTTTGTGCATCTGTGAATGAATTAAAACTACCACCCTATTAGGGAGTTGTTAGAAGCTGGACTTGCTAAGATTCTGCAACCCTCAGTGTCCTGAAGAAGAATGATCTAGCTGGGCGTGGTGGCACATGCCTTTAATCCCAGCACTCGGGAGGCAGAGGTAGGAGGATCACCATGAGTTCGAGGCTACCCTGAGACTACAAAGTGAATTCCAGGTCAGCCTGGACTAGAGTCAGACCCTATCTCAAACAAAACAAAACAAAACAAAACAAAACAAAACAAAACAAAAGAAAACAGCAATAAAAAAAGAGAAAAAGAAAAGAATGATCTTGTTGCGATCAGTACAGGTGTATGGGAGACTAACTTAGATTTACTGAGCATAGAACTTGGGGAATCTGTTTATTTTAAAGCAAAAGTAGCAGAAACTGTGCATGAAGGAAAGATGAGGCCTGTCCAGAAGCCACTGCCAACCATTGGATGGCGCAAGTTCAGATACCGAATGCTGCTCCAATGCTAGCAGCTGGAGAGATTCAAGTTTTATGAGACAGGTCTCTCTTAACAGGGGCCTATCACTGGCAGGACAGGCAGTCACATGAGCAGCTCACAGTCTCTCAAGAATTACAGTACTTTCAGAGTCAAGGGCACTGTGGAAGTGCAGGGCAAGGCTCAGTGGACCTCCCCAGACAGGTCCAGGGTGCAAGAGATGATGCCAGAGCTCAGTGTGAGAGAATGGTTGGGGAGCTACCAGCCCAAGGAGTGCCAAAGAGGAACAGCATTATAGACTACATGGACAGCATGCGCGAAAGCATGGAGCAGCGGACACGGTAGATGTGGGAGATGCAAGAAGCCGAGATCAGGAGTCCTGTGAACCCTTCTGTCTTCTCAGGCACAAATCCCTTCTTTTCTTTTTGGACTCTGTTCTTTTTTGTGATATAGTCTAAAATAAGTCTTTTTTTTTTTTGCAGAAAAGGTACCTTTAAACATTTGTGATTAAGCAATCATTGTTTGAAAAACAAAATGCACATTTATTATCTTACGATGCATGTATTTGTGTGTGTGGTGCTGAGCACTGAACCCAGGGCCTCACCCATGCTAGAGAAGAGTTATGTTACTAAGCTATATTCCCAGCCCTCCTTTTACTCTTTGAACTCATGCTTGCTCATAGGCTGGCTTTAAACTCCAGATCTTCTTGCCTTAGCCTCCCAGCTGGGATTGTGTCCTGCATTATAGTAGGTAAATCTATAAAGGCAGAACACAGATGTATAGTTGTCTGAGAATAGACAAGGAATTGAGAGGCAACTGATTGGTACAGGGGTTTTATTTTCTTAGGGGGTGATAGAAATACTTTACACTCAGCTCAGAGCTTGTAGTTGTATGATCATGTGAATGTACAAAACACTTCAGCGTTGCTCTCTTTTAAATAGTGCATTTCATGTCACATGAAGTTTGTCTCAATACAAAATAATCCAGAAAAGTCAGTCTTGTTATGACAACATCAAAAGGTAAATTTCCCTTCCTCGATGATCTCACAGTGGTGGGACTGAGCAGGGTGATTTCTGTATCCGCTCACTGAAGCCGTATAATTCAGAGGTTCACTCATACTACAGGATGCATCATTTCTTCATTACTTTTTATAGCTGAGTAATATTCCATTGCCCTGTGTTTAGACACTCCAAACTGTTTATTCATGCATCCATTATTAAGTATTTGGGCAATTTCTACTTTAATATACATTAATTCCAGTGATCACCATCACAATCGGGATAGAGGACAGTTCTGTGAAACAGCCCTCCTCTCATCTTTAGCCAGGAAGCTGCTGCTCTGTTCTCCATCCCTCTTTTAGTTTTGTCCTCAAAAGTGTCATGTAAATTGAGCCGGACATGGTGGCGCAAACCTTTAATCTAAGCACTCGGGAGGCAGAGGTAGGAGGATTGCCATGAATTCAAGGCCACCCTGAGACTACATAGTGAATTCCAGGTCAGCCTGGCTTAGAGCGAGATCCTATCTTGAAAAACCAAAAGAAAAAAAAAGTATTATCTACATTGAATTTTATAGTATGTCATTTTCTGAGATTTGTTTGTATCCTTCCATGTAATGACCTTGTGACTTAGCCAAATTGTCAGGCATATTACTATTTCACTGCTTTTTATTGTCGAGTAGTGTTCTTTTAAATTCTACCACAATTTGCGTATTCACTCACCTGCTAAAGAACATTTGGGTTAGTCTCAACGTGGGGTCATTAGGAATAGAATCAATGGGTTTTGGGTGAATATCGTGTGTGTGGTTGTGTGTGTAGAGCATGCATGTGTGTGTGTGCATATGTGTACACCTTGTGTGTGACATACCTGTACGGAGGCCTCAGGAGAAGGTCAGGTGGCCTACCAGTGCTCTTGTACAAATTTCCATGACAGAGTCTCTCCCCAGACCTGAAGCAGCCATTTTCAGTTAGGCCAGGTGACTGGCAAAACCCAGCTCCTGTCTCCACTCCTTGTGGGACTGGGCTGACAGATGCCTGGCCACACCCAACTGTTTACATGGGTGCAGGGGACTTAAAATGAGTGCTTGCACCACAAGCGCTTTAACTAGCTAAGCTAACCCCTCAACCTCAGTTTTCATTTTTCTCAGCACTCAGGAGCGGGGTTTTCCGAGTGCTAGCTGTTTAACTCTGCGGGGAACTTGCAGGTTTCTGCCAGCTGTCCGCTACCTTTCACTGGCAGGGCGGTTCCAGGAGCTCTGTGCTCATCGGTAGCAGCCCCCGGGTCTTCTGTGGCTTTCCTCTTGGCCTTCCTGATATACATACGTGTGGGCGAGAAGCGGTCAAGGCTGCCATTCACGAGGACTCTCATTGATGGCTCCCCTGTGGCTCCTCAGGATGGGTGTCTTTTCCTGAGCAGGCTTGCTGTGCTTAGATCTCTGGTGATGCCTCAAACTCTCCATGCCGCCCAGGCTGGCCTTGAACTCCTGGCCCCCTTGCTTCTGCTTCCCAAGTGCTGGCATGGCAGGTGTGTGCCACCATGCCGAGCTCTTTTGCTCAATTCTATAATCATCTCTATTGCTGAGTTTGTGAGTTCTCAGCCTTGCTGGAAACTCTTTGTTACATTATGGACTTTGCAAATATTTTCTCCTGGTCTCTACCCTGTCTTTTCATTCTTCTAGCAAACAATGAATGAAAGTTTTGTTCTGATAAAGTCTAACTTAAGTTTTGATTTTATGGGCAGTGCTTTTAATGTGTCTAAGAACTTTTTGCCTAGATTTGGAGATATTTCCTACAAAACACTTCCAGTTAACTTTTGACTGCATTGCTAAGTTTATTATTTTATTTTGCACATGGATGTCTAGTTGTTCCCACCAACACTGTCCTTGCTCCACCGAGTCACACTTGCAACTTTGTCAAAATCAACCAGCCATGCCCATGGGGTTTGTTTACTTATTTCTGGAGTCCATATTCTATTCACACCTCTATCTCTGTGTGGGGGCCACTTATAGCTTGATAGGAATTCTGAAAATCTAAAAATATGATTCTTCTCACTTTATTCCTACTTTCAAAATTTTTTTAGCCTTTATAGTTCCTTTGCTTTGCAAAAACAAAACAAAACAAAAAAACACCCCCAAAACAAAAACAAAAACACATAGCTCCCCCCCCAAAAAAACAAACCCACAAAAAGACAGCTCTCACCTTAAAGGGAATAAGAAATAGTTTATTCTCCAGCCAAATATGAATGACATGGTCTGGAAACACAGATTTAGACTACCCCGAATTCTGTGTTCCAACATGGTAATAGTGTCATGAAGTTCTTATAGTAACAGAACAAAAAAGTCATGAAATCAAGACACTCTTCAAGTTCATTGGTGGAAGCATAAGTTTGGTGGTTATAGGAAAGTGGATAAATCTTTGCTCCGGGCCTCAGATAATGTCCCATGCTGTTCCAAGCTTTTAAGATGGTGGAAGCTAGGGATATCTTCATGTATTCCACAAGGGGTTCTCTAATAGCCAGAAACTTGTGAGGTCACACATGGTGATGGACAGTAGAGGGTTACTTAGGGCTGCATAGCCCAAGACAGTTTGTCTGGACCTGCAAGATTTGAAATCCCCTCAGTCACTGAGGTTCTGGTCAGCCTCAAATGTTTAACACAGTTCCAGCTCTTCTCTGGGAGTTGTTCACAATAAGCATTGTAGAATTAATTTGTTTCTAACTACAAAAGACCTTCTGGGAACAATTTGTTTTAATCTGACCTATGCTGGATTATTGTATTATTTACTTATTGCACTACTGGAGATCAAACCCAGGGTCTTGTGCATGCTAGGCCAGCACTCTACCACTGAGCCCCAGCCTCAACTCCAGCCCACAATTTATTTATTTATTTATTATTTTGAGGCAAGGTCTTGCTTTAGCCCAGGCTGACCTGGAACTCACTGTGTATCCCAGGCTGGCCTCAAACTCACAGTGATCCTCCTACCTCAACCTTCTGAGTACTGCGATTAAAAGCCTGAGCTATCATGTCTGGACAATTTACATTTTTAAAAAATATTTTATTTTTATTTATTCATTTGAGAAAGAGAGACAGAGAGAAAGAGGGGGAGAGAGGGAGAGAGAAAGAGAATGGGTGTGCCAGGGCATGCAGACATTGCAAACAAACTCCACACGTATGTATCATCTTGTGTATCTGGTTTACATGAGTCCTGGGGAATCCATCTCTCCAGCCCCAATTTACTTTTTTTTTTTTTTTTTTTTTTTTTTTTTTGTCAGGGTAAGGTCTCACTCTAGCCCAGGCTGACCTGGATTTTACTGTGTAGTCTCAGGGTGACCTCAAATTCATGGCAATCCTCCTCCCTCTGCCTCCTCAGTGCTGGGATTAAAGGTGTGCGCCATCATGCCCAGCTCCCAATTTACTTTTTTTTTTAAAAAAATTTATTTATTTATTTATTTTGTTTTTTCGAGGTAGTGTTTCATTCTAGCCCAGGCTGACTTGGAATTCACTATGGAGTCTCAGGGTGGCCTTGAACTCACTGCAATCCTCCTACCTCTGCCCCCCAAGTGCTGGGATTAAAGGCATGCGCCACTTTGCCCAGCAAATATTTTATTTTTATTTATTTATTTATTTGACAGAGAAAGAGGAAGAGAGAGACAGGCAGACAGACAGGGCATGCCAGGGCCTCCAGCCACGGCAAACAAACTCCAGACACATGCGCCCCCTTGTGCATCTGGGCTAATGTGGGTCCTGGGGAATAGAACCTGGATCCTTTGGCTTTGTAAGCCTTAACTGCTAAGCCATCCCTCCAGCTTTTTTTTAAAAAAGTTTTTTATTTTTATTTATTTATTTATTAGAGACAGAAAGAGAGAGAGAGAGAGAGAGAGAGAGAGGGAGGGAGGGAGGGAGGGAATGGGCGTGCCAGGGCCTCCAGCCACTGCAAACGAACTCCAGACACGTACGCACCCTTGTGCATATGGCTTACGTGGGTCCTGGGGAATTGAGCCTCAAACCCGGGTCCTTAGGCTTCACAGGCAAGCGCTTAGCAGCTAAGCCATCTCTCCAGCCCCCAATTTATTTTGTAAAGGGTGTTTTATTTTATTTTTGAAGAGAGTGATATTAAGATGAATGTATTTCTATTACATACAAGATTAATGTAATGAACTACCAATTTGGGGGTGTCATTCTATTACAAATATCTCCCTATGTAAGTGCGCTCTTTCAGTGAATGTTTGGCTGTAAGTCAGAAAGGTTGAGTAAAGTCATGGTATGTACTCCAGAGAGAAACTTTGGATCACCACGCGTGTTTAACCAGCTTTACTCATTCGTCATGCGAGGGTCAAAGTCATTCTCAGAGAACAAGGAAGGCATACATGAACATTTAAATGTGACTCATACAGACCAGGCCAACCTGCTCATGGCTTTCCTATCATTTATTTAATTGACACAGTTTTAAGCACTTTGGCGTTCTCTAAAGCATTTGCAAATGTGCAATATTCTAGTATTTCCAGGCCGATGTTCTGGCCCATGAGTGAAAAGCTAGCACGTTGGGAACTCAGGAAGGGAAGTGGAGGATAAGAAGTTTCATTTCTTTTCTTTGTTTGAGCGAGTGAAGGAAGAGTTCCCTGCCCCCCTTGTTCCTCAGAAGAGGACTGTTAGCTACTTCTTGTGCTCCAGAGTCTATTGCAGAGTTCTGGTGGCTTCTGAGCACTATGTCTAGTGTTGTGACAAAGTACACGGGGATTTGGTATTTAGTATTTTTTTCTACCTCTGAGTTTTCTTCCTCCACTTCCTCCTCCTCTTCTTTTTTTTTTTTTTCTGTTTGGTTTTTTGAGGTAGGGTTTCACTTGAGCTCAGGCTGAACTGGATTCACTATGTAGTCTCAGGGTGGCCGTTCTCCTACCACTGCCTCATGAGTGCTGGGATTAAAGGTGTGCACTGACACGCTAGACTCTAATTCTGAGTTTTCTAAACTTTGAATAGGATTAAAATTTAACATGGCAGGGCTGGAGAGATGGCATAGCTGTTAAAGGCACACACACACAGTGCCTGACACTACCTACACAAGACCATCATGATAGGAGGAAAAGATGATGACATCAAAATAAATGAGAGACTGATTGAGAGGGGGAGGGGATATGATGGAGAATGGAAAGTGGGGGGAGGGAGGGAATTATCATGGGTTATTGTCTATAATTATGGAAGTTGTTAATAAAAAAATAAATTTAAGAAAAAAGAAAACAAAGAGAGAGAGAGAGAGAAAAGGCGCTTGCTTGCCAAGCCTGATGGCCCAGATTCAATTCCCCATTGTCTACATAAAGCCAATGTGCAAAGTGGCACATGCGTCTGGGAATTCATTTGCAGTGACAGGAGACTCTGGTGTGCCCATAGAGTACTGTCACTCTGTCTAGCTCTTTCTCTCAAATACATAAATAAAAATATTATAAAAAATTTAATGTGACAAATTTAATGTGAACACTATGAAATGAGCTTAAAATTTAACAATTTGGGCCGGGCGTGGTGGCGCACGCCTTTAATCCCAGCACTCGGGAGGCAGAGGTAGGAGGATCGCCGAGAGTTCGAGGCCGCCCTGAGACTACATAGTTAATTCCAGGTCAGCCTGGACCAGAGTGAGACCCTACCTCACAAAACCAAATAAATAAATAAATAAATAAATAAATTTAACAACTTGGTCAAATTTGGCAAATAACACCTATGAAACTTTTTGGCTTTTTGTGTGTATGCATATGTGACTGTATGTGCCTGCATATATGTGTGTTCATATGTGTGTGGGGGCATATTTGCACATGTGTGTAAGTGCATGTGGAGTCCAGAGATCGACATTGGGGATGTTCCTTGCATGCTCCCCACCTTCTTTTCTGAGACAGAGTTGCTCACTGAATCTAGAGTTTACTAATGAGGTTAGCTTGCAAGCCAGCCCCTCCTGTCTGCCTTCGCAGTGCTGGGATTACAGACTCACACGAGAATGTTGCTTTGCCACTGGGAAGACAGTCTAGCGTTTTATGTGGGCTCCGGGGATCTGAACTCAGGTCCTCATGCTTGTGTGGCAAACACTTTATTCCCTGAGCCATGTCCCCAGCCACAGCTTTTGGCATTAGGAAGAGGATGGTGTGTCAGTTTCTGTGAGTATCTTGGCAGTCCATTGTGTTTGTGCTGGCTCCGGCAGAATGGTGGTTTGTTGAGATAATTTTGGAAGCTTTGGGTTAAGTAGTCTGCATTTCAGGTCACTCCTTTAAAACTGTGTTTTGAAACGAGCATCTAAGGCTAATGTTTATTAGCCATGCATTTAGGAATTCTGCACTGAGAATGCATTGCACTAGAGGAAGTGGTGCTAAAAGATTTCTGGTTACAGCTTGAACCCATTTTAATTATTTATACAAAGTCTAGGTGATTTTTTTTTGGTATTTTTAAGAAAAACATTATTTTCATATTTTACCTCATCAGAAATCGAGTTCTCATTACCCGACCCTGACCTTATATATTGAAGTATCTATGTGCAAACGCGAGGTAGTTGTTTGATTTCTTGTTGAAAGAATATACAGAAACACAGCTCACAAATGATCATGAGCCAACAGTGACAGTTACAATGCCTTGATTTCTATAGTTTAAATTTGTATTTATTTATTTATTTCTCTCTCTCTCTCTCTGTCTTTCTGTCTCTGTGTGTATTTGCATGTGTGTGTGGAAATCAGAGGACAACCTCAAGTGTCTGTCTTCTCCTCTTGCAACAGGGTTTCTCTTGGTTTGCACTGGAAAGCTAGTTTGGCTGACTCACTGATGTCCAGATCTTCCTGGTTCCTTGATGCTCTTGGCTCTGCCCACCGTGGCTAGGCATGTTGGAATCACATACACCTGCACCCTTTTGTATCCAGCTTTATGTGGGTGTTGGGGAGGATAGAATTTGGATCAGCAGACTTGGAAGCAAGCCACTGCCATGTCGAGTTTTTTAATTGCCTTGTTAACCTGGTAATAGAATGAAGCAGGACATTGCTTTTCTCGCTTAAAGAAAACCCCACTCAGAGAAGTTCAGTGGTTGGCCTGAGGTCACACAGTTAGTCAGGAGCAGAGTTAAGATAACAGTCCTACTCTCGGGATAGCAGTCAACTTTCCATAAGAAAAGTAGTGCATTTCCATTTGAAGCTACGGTGAGTAAATATTTTAATATTTTCCCATTTAAACAAAAGGAAAAAAGACAAAATTGCTAACTTTTGTAGCATTTGCTCTGGCTTTGAAATGCTCCAAATAACATGGCTTCTTGCATTTCTTTTTTAAAACACAATCCATGTTATTTCCCAATTTAACTTCTCTGTTTGGACTAGTAGTTATAAACCCTTCCTATTTTAATATTCTTTTAAAAAATATTTTATTTTTATGAGAGAGAGAGAGAGAGGGAGGGAGAGAGAGAGAGAGAGAGAGAGAGAGAGAGAGAGAGGGAGAAAGGGAGAATGGGCATGCCAGGGCCTACTGCTACTGCAAGTGAACTCCAGATGCATGCACCACCTTGTGCATCTGGCTTATGTGGATCCTGGGGAATTGAACTGAGGTCCTTTGGCTTTGCAGGCAAGCACCTTAACTGCTAAGCCATCTCTCTAACCCTCTATTTTGAGATTCTTAATAGATGTTGATTGGTATAATGCCATGCCACTCTTTGTAACTGATAGCTTGTACATTACCTGCCAAGTACTTGCTTGCTGTACATAGCCGTTTGCTCTTATCTTTGGATCTGGACACTAAACAGGCAGAAGCACTGTGGCTCCTGCTCGAATGTAATGTGATTCCAGGAATTAGGAATTTTCATTTCAGAATGTATCAGGAAATGGGGAATGGGCCTGTTCAAACAATGATACTCTGTTGGGTAAGTTGTGTTGAGTGCTTCCAAGTGGTGGTGCGTATGTGCATGCACATGTGTGTGTGTTTGTGTGGGTATATTCATTTCTTGCCAGTAACAGGGTTTCCCTCTTATAAAAAACCATTCTTGGAAGGCAGGTTTTAATGCATGTGTTCAGTTTAAGAAACTTAACATGTTAAGATTAATTAAAAAATAAAACAAAGAGCCAAGCGTAGTGGCGCACGCTTTAATCCCAGCACTTGGGAGGCAGAGGTAGGAGGATTGCTGTGAGTTTGAGGTCACCCTGAGACTACATAGTGAATTCCAGGTCAGCCTGAGCTAGAGGGAGACCCTACTTTGAAAAAAAAAAAAAAAAAACAAGCCACAGAAGTATAAATCCTTAGGAAAGAAGTTTCTTGTTCTTTTGTTGGGATCAGCAGATCTGCTCCCTTCACAATATGGCTCCAGGTTTGAGATTTCGTACAGTGTGTATGAGACTAGCTCCACACAATCGATTTCAGATATAACTCCAGAGACTAAGATTCAGTTAAAAGAAATCTCATTGTCACCAGGAAGATATATATATATATATATCATATGTCACATATATATGGATAGAGAGAGAGAGAGAGAGAGTGCTAAATTTCAGATCCACATATTAGAAAGATGTGGTCAGCATACAATAAAACTCAAATTAAAGAAATTCTTGACATCAAATTAAAGAGAGACTAATGGAGAGAGGGAGGGGATATGACAGAGAATAGAGTTCTGAAGGGGAATGGGGGAGGGGAGGGAAATATCATGGCTTTTTTTGTATGTAAGTATAGAAGTTGTCAATTAAAAAAAAAAAAAGAAATTCTTCATCTGTCCCAGATATTGTCTAAAAGCAAACAGTGTGCAAGGTTGACAAATCAAGCCCAGAGGTTAAAGGTTCTTGCTGGCTGGCCTAGCAGGGGAGAGGATACTGAAGCGAGTCAGTTTGCTGATGCAGGGGTCAGGGTGTTGTCTCTCAGGGAACAAGGCTTCTTCAGAGAAAGTGTGATTATCAAGCACCAGGTCAAAGTTTATCTCTAGGTCAATGAAAAGGAGTGTGGACACAGTAGCGGGAGGTCACTACTCCAGCTCTGAATGTCAGCTTTGTGTTTAAATAAATTTGTGGCAAAATACTCAAATACTTAAAAAAAAACTTCTCTATGAAGTTTATTATATGATCTAATAATAAAAAACAAAAAACCTCTTATATCTACTAATCTAAAGAGAGGTAATACAATTTACAGGCATTATTTAATTTAATCCTCACCACAAAGCTGAGGTAAATAGTATTCCCATTCTGCAGGTGAAGTAACTGAGGCATGCAAACATGGCTAACTCCTCACGGGTCATAGTGGGGAGTGGATAAGTATACTGATGAATTATTCTTTGCACATGATAGTTCCCTCAAAAAAAAAAAAAAAAAAAAAAAAAAAAAAGAAAAGAAAAGAAAAGAAAAAGAAAACCAAAATCCCAAAAAACAAAACCCCCAAACTCAATCGTGTGGTATGAATTAACCTTAATTTGATTTAATTTAGACTACAGATGTGCTTGACAGCACTCCAGAATCCCACATCAGGCCCAGGATGGAAGGGAGTGTCTGGAGTAGTTTCCTTCCCTCAAGTAGTTCTTTCCCTCTATTCCTGCCCCAGAGGTTTGCTGCCACCCATGACAAAGCTCTTCTGTTCCTCTGCTGGAGGTTCCCACAGCTGTAAAGAGAGAGAAAGAGTGGAGCAAGTGGAAGTGAGGGGCCAGAATACTGCCAGGGGCATGAGGGTGCAAGGGGGCCAGAGCCCAGGAGCACCCATCCCACCCTACTTCTGAGTTCTGTGCTGCTGTCATGCACAAAGGGCCTGCTCATCTTCAGAGACTTCCTTCTCCTCCTCCTCTTCCTTCTCCTCCAACTCTTTTTCTCTTCTTCCTTCTCTTTTGTGTTTTTTTTTGATAGTAGTACCATAGATTGTGATTTATTTTCTTACACAAAATGAAATATAATTTTGAAAGTTCCTGGAGGATGGATAATTTCTCAGTAGAATTTTTTAAACCAAAGTCTCCCTCATCCACATGATAAAACATCAAATAATTATTTTTTAAACATTTTGCAAACCATGGAGTTTAAAAATTTTGGGAGTCCTTGAGAGACATCTCAGTGGTTAAGGTCACTTGCAAAGTCTGAGGATCCTAATTCAATTCCCCAGTACCCTCGTAAGCCCAGATGCACAAGGTGGTGCATGCTTCTGGAGTTTGTTTGCAATGGCTAGAGGCCCTGGCATGCCCATTCTCTCTCTCTCTCTCTCTCTCTCATGCTCTGTCAAATAAATAAAACATTAAAAAATTTTGGTAGTTGTTGAGTGAAAAAAATAATTGTTCTACTCTAGCACAGTGCATGATAACAGTAGGTATGTGAGCTAAAACAAAGGAAAGCAAAATGTTTCTTGAGTTACCATAGCATGGAAAGGTTAGTAGCAGGTTTTAATAGTTTATTGTGTCCCTGGTAATAGCAAGGTGCACGGTTGAAGAGACAGCTTGGTGGTTAAAGGCGCTTGCTTACAAAGCCTGCTGGCTCGGCGTTCAGTTCCCATGCCACACACACAGAAGCCATATGCAAAAGGTGGCATGTGTGTCTGGTGCTGCAGAAGCAAGAGACCCTGGTGCATGTGTGTGTGTGAACACACACACACTCAGATAAAAATTTTTTAAAAGTAAGGTATCTAGAAACTACAGGCAGTTTTAATGTGCACCTCTGTAAAAGTTATGCCCCGCCCTCATTTTTCCTAATCAAAAAAGAGCCTGTGGCTTGGTGCTCCTGTGTGTGATGTCCCGTCATCTACCTATTCTATTTGCCATCTCAAATTAGTTGTATCAAACACAACTATTTCACAACTTCAGAGTACAATTGAATGACATGAGCCGAGCCAAAGTTTAGTGTCATGTGGGGGCTGTCTGTGTACTTCAGGATGCGGGGACATCCTGTCAAATTTCAAGACAGAAAACCAGCTCCTCAAATTCAACAACTGCTTTCTGCCATGAAGTCAGGTTGGTTTCTCTAGACCATGCATGTAGTGGAAGCATGAGATGACAAATACCATGTAAGTTTTCCTTCGATGATTTTTTTTTTTTAAGGAAAAGTAAATCTCAAAAGGTTTGTTAGTTTAAAAATCCCTGTAAAACAGTATTTAATTTTGTATTCATGAGAAAATGTGACTCACGAGCTACTAATAAAAGAAAAGTTAGTTCCTTGCAGTATAGAAATCAAAGAGTCTCTTGGGCTTAAGGACTTGGAGGAGGTTAGGGGGTCTTTGTGCCTGGGGGATTGTCTCTGTGGGAATGGGGAGGTAGAGGGAAGGCTCCAGAGGCAGTGAGGCAGGCTCAGTGTGAGTGTGGGGATCAAGGAAAGACCACAGGGACCTCCGGAGGGATGCTCCAGGCGATGCTGCTTTCTGTCCACGAATGATCAAGACCATGGTGAGCTCGTCGCAGGCACTGGCTGGGACAAAGAATGGTGTTCTGTAAACAGAGAAAGAAGCCCTTTGAGCCAACTCAGAAAACCCTTGAGAGGATCCGCTTGCCAGCCAGTTTGCCTCTTTGGAATGTGATTGATTCTGGCACATTCCAAACACCAGAGGAAGACAGGAGACTGTGAGCTTGAGGTATCTAAGGACGGGGTCTACTATAAGCCAAAGGTACTGGATGGCTCATTCTCAATGTAGGAACTTACAGAAACAGGCGGGAGGTAGATTGGGAATGCATTACAACCACAGTACAGATGTTTTCCCAAATGCCTGGAAGTGCCTTCTGTAGGGTTAGCTATTGCAGTTCATGGTGGACTAGCCTTGCACATGCTTGGCTGGCCTATCACCACTAAGCTGCAACCCCAGTGCCACATTCAGAATTTGGCTCTATGTGTATTTTGCTCCAAAACCCATATATATAGGAATGCCTCCCTAACTTCAGAGACCTACAGCATTACAAGAGACAGTATGTGTGTTTGTGTGTGGGGGGAGTGGTGTTTGTGTGGTGTGAGTAATGTTCCGAACATTGACACATACTAGGTAAGTATTCAGCATTATTATTCATTTTTGAAGTCCTTGTCCAAAAAAATATTTCTCAAGCTGGGCGTGGTGGTGCACGCCTTTAATCGCAGCACTTGGGAGGCAGAGGTAGGAGGATTGTGGTGAGTTTGAGGCCACCCTGAGACTGCCTAGTGAATTCCAGATCAGCCTGAGCTAGAGCAAGACCCTATCTCAGAAAGCAACAACCAATATATTTCTCTTGATTTGCATGTTTACATGTGTGTGGTGTGCATGCATACGGGTGCACACGTGTGTGGGGGTGGGTGAGCACATTGTGTGCATGCATGTGGAGGCCAGAAGTCAACGTGGGGTGTCTTCTTCAGCCTCTCTGCCTTATTCTTTGAGACGTGGTCTTTAGCTGCGCCTCGAGCTCACCGATCTGTCTTAACTAGTTAGCTGGTGAGCCTCAGGGACTGGCCGTCTGCACCGCCCCAGCACTGGGGTCACAGGCGTGCACCACCACACCTGGCGTCTTATGTGGGTATTGGGGATCCAAACTCAGGTACTCATGCTTGCATGATGAGAATGTTACCCACTGAGCCATTTCCCTAAGCCCTCTGATGAATATTTCTAGAATCAACTGTGAATGACTGATTTCACAGACCTGGGCAAGGCCTAGAAATTATTCCCAAGAGACATCCCATGGGATTCTGGTGCAGGAGCTGGTAGATGATTTGCATGGTGTCACCGAATGGGGACTCTCCAGCTAGGGGTCTGCATGCCCTTCCTCACCTCATCTCCTGGTGGCCCTGACCTTATATAGGCAGTAGACACTTTCTATTATAGAGTTTAATCATGGGATAAGCTCACTTATTTTCAGTATTCAAATCAGATCCTATGATTCAGATTTTTGAGGGCTACATATGCCTGCTTTTTCTAATGAAATCTGCAGACGAGTCTAGCTATTGTACAAAAATCTCCTCACTGTCTATTAACGTTGCAACTCGGCTAGCTGCCTCTGTGAGTTGAGAAGACCGAGTTAAATAGTAGCTTTGGTACATGAGAGTCTAAGATGCATGGTGTGTTGATGTTACTAGACTTGAGTGTGATAAAGATGACATAGTATAAAAATAAGAGATCAATAGCTCTCTTAAATCCATCCGAGTAGCCGAACCAGCCACAGTGTTCTTGTGCATTCTAAATAACAACGATGTAGATGGAGATGTCACTTGGGGAACAGATCCAAGATGGGCCTGAAGGAGTGACCATGGGAAGCCCAGATTACTAAAGGACTTGTGGGTCTGAAGCATTGGGTGATGCTGATGGCAAGAGGAAGCATGTCAAAACGCACAGGCATGTTTCAGTGTGACAAAAACCAATCTAAATGTAAGGTGAGCAGAGTCCACCAAAACACAAGATGAAAAAGGACTGCGACAGTCTCCCCCCACCCCCCAGTCAGAAAATATATCCACCGAGCACAAAATGGGATTAGAAGTCCGAGTATTATCTGGTTAACCATCTAACATGTCTGACTGCAAACTTAAAGCGAAACTCCCCCACCCTTTAAAAAAAAAAAAAAACATTTGCAATTGGCATTTCCTGGAGATTGGATGTCAGATTTTTTTAAAATTTGATATTTACTAGACTGTGAGCTTTTGTTCTGTTTAGCTTTTGGTGTGCACTGCTTGGCAGAGGGTGGGATGGAAAGTGGGCACAGAATATAGGCATTTGGTGAAAAGATGAGTGTGAATTAAGAGAAAAAATTGTGTGATAAGGTTGTTTCCTGGGAATGAAAATATATGTTTAAACTTATGTCTGATGTAGAGTGCTGTATCCCATTAGCTGGACTTAGGTTACAGCTTTGACAGCTGGTTCTGTCCCATGTCTGATGGTCCCTTAACTAGGTTATTCAGAATTGTGGTCAGTATCATGTTTTGGATCCCCACTTCTACCCAACAATGCAGACAGGGTTTGACAAAGTTAGCTTACTAATGTCAAAACAGAGTATAAACTTTGTACTGCAATTCTGCAGTTGATTGCTATTTTACACGTACAGTACCTGGTGTTTTCCAAAGTCCATTTGTAACCTTGGAAGATCTGTTTTGCACAGGCACTGGTGGGGGCTGCTGGTCCTCCCTCCCAGCTGGGGAACCTGAGAGCCACGCTGTTTAGGAATCCTGCCCAGGAGACGGTCTGGTTGAGAATATAATCCCAGGAATAGGGTAACAGTCTCCCTGCTTGCTTCCCCTTACTTTCTTGTTTACCAAAGAGAGCTACTTGCGAGCATGATGGTGCTATCTTTGGAACATCAGGGCGTAGGATTGGGGAGGGAGGTGACCACTCTGGTCCTGTTACTTCGGTGATGGTGGGGGGAATAGCCAGTGGTCTATGTCAGAGGTCACTGAGTTGGTGACCTTGAGCTCCAAGAAGTGTCTGAAGTTAGCGCCAAGATGGCATTGCACTGAAGGATTCACAGCACTGTGACCCCCCCCACCACCACCCAACACCCATAGAAAAATGTTGTCCCGTTCAAAGAGGCTCTTCCTCCTGAACTGAGTAGTCATTCCATCCTCTGGGATACTTAATTTGCGAATTAAGTTGGGTACCTACCCAGCAAAGTTGGATAACACCACAGAGACCTGACGGACCTTTCCTGAAGACAAAAGCCCTCATGTACACATGGCTGCATTCCTGTCTCGACATAGGAGGGCAGCAGCTCGAGTCAGAGCCAGTCATCCCTCTGCCCTCCTTCCAGCCAGCCCAATGCAGAAGGTTCGGGGCCTGGCATCGTGTAGACAAGGGGAGTGTGTATGTTCTGGGATGTTGGTTGTGGAGAAGTCTGGCACAGAATTCGTACACATTTCTACAGCCCATATTTAATATCAATTTCCACCTCTACTACACAGCCAGATCCTTATTGTTTTCATCTGCAACCTGGAGGGAAAATGAAAGGAAGTAAATGAAGATGTGTGGTTAGGATTGATGGTGCTTAGGAAGCACTTGTAAAATGTTGGCCATCTTACAGACCAGGCAAACTTTAACCACCAAGGCCCACACAGTGAGTATTTTGGGCATTATGGGCCCAAGTCTTTCACAGTTACTGAGCTCTACTGTTTCAGCATGTGGTCATGGGAAATATATGCATGAGTGGGCGTGGCTGTTTTTCTTTATGGACACTAAGATTTCTCACAATTTTGATGTGTCCGTGTCACTCTTTTCTGACAGCTTGAAAATGTGGAAACCACCCTTACTTAGCTCAGGGGACATGTCACACAGCCGGCAGTGGCCTGCGTTTGGCTGACTGGCACACACCTTCTCTGGTTTAATCTGGAAGCAGTAGTTGCTTTCCCAGCAGTTCATTCACATTCAGGGTGATTGTTGTCAGAGCTGATGGTGCCTCTGGCTATGTCCACAGAGAGCCTTTGTGGAATCTTGATGGGTATTGACAGTCTTCCTCCTTCATACCCACACAATGGGAGCTTCTAGAGGAAGTGAGGATTGGAGTAGGGGGTTGAAATGCACATGTGCAGGGAGTTGAAGAGATGGGTCAGCAGTGAAAGGTGCTTGCTTGCAAAACCAGCCAACCTGGGTTCAACTTCTCTTACGTAGAGAAGCCAGACTGTGTGTGCGAGCGTGCGCACACACACACACACACACACACACACACACCCACAAAAATAAAAAATTAAAAAAAATAAATGCACATTGCATTCTAAATGCTTTAGCACTCTTCCCATATTTTCCATATCAAATAGCTCTTCCTCACATGGTATTATATTAAAACTGCTGAGATAAGTAAAAGTTGGTGTTTTGCCAATTTAGAACTGTGAATGAGCAAGGATAGAGAAATTTGGTTGTTAATGAGTCATTTGGGGCAAAGCTGTGTGAGGTCCCCTCTCATATTTAGAATTTAAGGAATCTCAGATGAGAATAAAGCTACGATTTCAGATTCAAGTAAAGAAGAAATATAATATTTAGTTAAGTGAACTTCTAAAGCCCCTGTTTCTGAAACAGTCAACCATTTTAACCAAAACTAATGTTTTCTTTTGTAACTTTCTAATTGCCTCATTTCCTCTACTTCAGTTTCCAGGGTGTTATGTCTGGCCAGAGTCTGATGAAGTTTTTCTTTTTATAATAACTTTTTCCAAGTTTCTGTGGTGTAAATATTTCTTATGCAAGATGCTTACAAAGTTAATGAGCATTCATAGAATTTTCAGTGCTGCTTATTGTAGTCAGTATTTATCATTTATTTATTTTTTAGTACTGGAAAGTGAACCTTAGGAGGGTGCTAGCAGTTTCACTTTTTAGGTATAAAAGTATTATATATCTAAAAAAGAAAAAAAATTATATATGCTGGTTAACATGTTGAATTCACTCTATTATTGCAAGTGTAACACATATCCATTATAAACATATTTAAAATAAAAAATTTTAAATTTATTCTATGAGAGAGAGAGAGAGAGAGAGAGAGAGAGAGAGAGAGAGAGAGAATTGACATATCTGCTCTCCTGGCTATGAACACAGTGTAAAATGTCCCTCAGAAACTAGAATGGCAGCCACTCCCCCCACCACTAAATAACAGAGATGAGTAGGTCGACCTGTAGTCGTGAGAGTAAACTACCTACAGCTTCTAGCCACTGCAATCAAACTCCAGACATGTGTGCCATCTTGTACATGTGTCACCTTGTATATCTGGCTTACTTGGGTTCTGGGGAGCTGAACCTGGGTCCTTAGGCTTTTCAGGAAAGCACCTTCACTGTTAAGCCACTGCTCTAGACCCTAAAAGGAGATTTTTCACAAATCCTCTCATCCCTCCTTTTCCTCCCTTCTTCCTTCCTTCACTCCCTCTCTCCCTTCTTTTCTACCTTCCTTCCTTCCTTCCTTCCCCCCTCCCTTCTTTTCTACCTTCCTTCCTTCTCCCCCCCTCTCTTTTTCCTTCTTTCTTCTTTCTTTCTCTCGCTTCCTTCCTCCCTTCTTTTCTTCTGGTATTCTGTCTTTCCCTCCCTAATTTCTTCCTTCCCTTTCCTCCCTTCCTTCCCTTCTTTTTTTCTCACCTTCCTTCCCTCCCTCCATCCTTTCTTTCTTCTTTTTTTCTTCTTTCTTTCCTCTTTCTTACTCTCCCTCCCTTTCTCTTTCTTTCCTTTTTCTTTCTTTCTTTCTTTCTTTCTTTCTTTCTTTCTTTCTTTCTTTCTTTCTTTCTTTCCCCTTCTTCCCTCCCTCAGTTCCTTCCTTTCTTTCTTCTGTCTTATCATGCTATGTGTTCAGACTGGCCTTGACGTCATTGGATCAAATGATCCTCCTGCCTCAGCCTTATGAATAGCTGTGACAATAGGTATATGGCACCATGCCTAGTAGAACTACATTCTGAGGAGGCCTATTAAGCCCTGAGAAAGTATACACAGAGGGAAACTAGGATCATGGGTGTCCTTTCTGAAGAAGAGTACTATTGTTTTTATAACATGTTCCAGGCTCCCAAGTCTGTCTGTCTTCCTTCCTTCCTTCCTTCCTTCCTTCCTTCCTTTCTTCCTTCCTTCCTTCCTTCCTTTCTTTTTTTTTATTTATTTAAGAGAGAGAGAGAGAAGCAGATAGAGAGTGAGAGAGAGTGGGAGAATGGGTGCACCAGGCCCTCCAGCAACTGCAAACAAACTCCAGATGCATGCGCCACCTTGTGCATCTGGCTTATGTGGGTTCTGGGGAATTGAACCTGGGTCCTTTGGCTTTTCAGGCAAGTGCCTGAACCACTAAGCCATCCCTTCAGCCCTCCCAAGGCCTTTCTGAAAGTTTATACCACATGGCTAAATGGTGTTCCCTATTTGCCACTGGCTGTTGGAACTACACATGACCTATGTGCTTCCATTATTCATGGGCTGAGGTTCTGCTGCTGCCAAGACTTGATTTCAGTTGAACAGGGGAAGAATAATTCTCCCATAAAAGGCTGTAGGTAGTTTACTCTCACGACTACAGGTCGACCTACTCATCTCTGTTATTTAGTGGTGGGGGGAGTGGCTGCCATTCTAGTTTCTGAGGGACATTTTACACTGTGTTCATAGCCAGGAGAGCAGATATGGAAGCTTGGTCTTTCACTTAAGGATTGTGTGGTAGAGGGATTATCATGGACAGAATGCCAGGACTCCCCT
This sequence comes from Orientallactaga sibirica, assembly GCA_036365145.1. NCBI lineage: Eukaryota > Metazoa > Chordata > Mammalia > Rodentia > Dipodidae > Orientallactaga > Orientallactaga sibirica. Next base: position 4,017,305 of record JAEOAD010000044.1, on the reverse strand, counting down.
GGGCAATGGCTTCTTTGAATTCCTGCAAAGGGCTCTCATGATGTCTCACATGGTTCTGTGCCTCTGTGTAATGTGCCAAAGGAATATTAGTTTTTCCTTTTAAACCTTTTCATTGTTTTAGTTTTTATTTCTTTATTTTGTGTGTGTGTGTGTGTGTGTGTGTGTGTGTGTGTTGCTAGGGGTGGATGCTTGTCAGTGTCTTCCTTCTTATATTCACACAAAGAACCAAGGCAGTATCTTGAGACAGAGACAGTGTCTTCAGTTGATCAGGGAAGGACTTCATTCCCTCATGGGTATTTTCTTATTTTTGAGACAGAGTCTCATGTAGCTTAGGATAGCCTCAAATTTGCTATTTAGGGATTTTTAATAGCTCTAATATCTAATTAACTTGCTGAGGCTTTGATCAAGTCCTTTAAAACAAACTCCAAATATCAACTTCATTTTTGAAAACGAAGTTAGAAATATCTAACTCAGAGAGTTGTACAAAGATCTAATGAGGGATGGAACCTTAAATGCCAGAACAAGGACAGCCTCCTCTGATGGTTAGATGTGAGTAAACTGATTGAGATACTAGATTCCCTGCCCCTCAAAGATTTCACTTTATTAACTTTTGTGTTCAGTGGTTCTTTGCGGGGGGGGGAGGAGGGCATTCTATGACTGCTTATTGGAAATTAGAAGTCAATTCATCAACAGATCCAAAGACAGCACTGAGATGTTCAAGCGGGAAGTTGGGCTGGGCATGAACTTGGGAAGTTAGACTTGGAAGGTGTATATTTACATGAACTCTACCACTAAGGAGCCAGGAGAGGGAGGTACCATTCAATCCACCTGAGCCAATGTGTTTTGTTTTCATTGGATATTTATGAAGAATCCCTGACAATCCTTGAAAATATTTTTTTTTTAGAGTTCTAAGCACCTCAGTGTTAAACATGAACGTCTCGAGAAAGTTGCTAATTACCTGCTGCAGACACTGTCTTCCCACACCTCAGCTGGGTTTCTTCAGCTGCTGGCTGTGTGCACAGGCTCACCCACTCCTCCCGTTCTGCTTCCTAAGAGGCTCCCTCCCACTTAATTGCAACCCTGATAGAAATGGGGGTGAGGGTTTGGGAGCGATGGTCATTATGGACAACCACCTCTGGTGACTCAGGCTTTTGGCAACTTGACTTACAACTGTGGCCTGTGTACTGTGAGAATGGGAAGTGAGCTGGGAGGAATGGATTCGATGCTTGTTTGAATGAGTTCTGGACCTGCATTATGGAAATGCATTTACCATGGCTCTCATATGTGGAGATGGGAAAATGTTCCTGTCTGTACATTAAATGCATCCATATCAGAAGTACAGCTATATGATTTCATAACTCAAGTTATGAAACCTATAGAGAAAAAAATGGCTGAGGTCGACTGACTCCTAGCTCATGTGCTATGTGCTTATTTGTGTTTGCTGGGAAGAACAGGTGACCTTTCTGCTCCTTCTCCCTTTCTTCCCCTCTCTTCTATTTTCTTCCCCTCCACCCTTCTTCCTCTCCTCTTCTGATCTTTTCTCTCCTCCATTTCTTATCCATTTCCTTCTAGTTCTGCAAGACTGTTCCCGAAAAGACAATGTAGAGTGGAAAGGCAGTTGCCCATTAATTCTCATGGAAACCTGCTACTTATGAAATTCTTGATTCTTTCCAAGTTGAACATATGACATGTTCACAATGGCTGTGGATGCTGATGTAAATCATCAGATATAAGTTCTGCAAAACTATAGTTCGTTGTCTCTAATAGCTCTGCATCAGTAGCTGTAAGACAAAACCCTATCTCAAATAAAACAAAATACCCCCAAACTAAACCAAAATCAACACCAACAATCCCCTACAACCATAAAAACAAAAACACCACTACCAGCAAGAACAGAAAAATAAAGTTGGAATGGAGAGAAGGTTTAGCAGTTAAGGAACTTACCTGCAAAGCCTAAGGATCCAGGTTCGATTTCCTGGTACCCATGTAAAGCCAGAGGCACAAGGTGGCACACGTGTCTGGAGTTCATTTGCAGTGGCTGGAGGCCCTGGCATGCCCATTTTCTCTCTCTCTTTCTCTTAAACAAATAAATAAATTTTCAAAGTTCCTCTCCATGAAAACCAAAATGAGTATTAGCATAAAAGCAGGTGGCATGTAAATAGTCCTTAATTCATTTTAGGCAGCTTGCCTTGCTTTTGTTAAGGTCTTCTTGTTCAGACCCTGCAGTATCTGGCCTCAAGGAATCTATTCACTTTCCTAGCTTCATTAAATCCTGCGTAGTGCAGATGTGTGTCCCAGACAAGGTGGGTTGAAGTAAGCTTGGTTTCCATTTTGGATTTGTGAGTGGATTAGGAATATAGAACATGACCTGGCCACATGGTGTCACTGACTGGGGGGCAGGGTCTTCAGAAGAGGAAGCAGCTATGACATTGGCTGATGCTGTTATTTCACATGCTTGGGAATGTCAACAAATAGCTTTGAATCCTTTGGTCCCTTTTTTTCCTAGTCTTTTCATACAGAGAACACTTTTCCCCTCATACTTTTATGCTTGGTAGGGCTGGGCAACAAGAAGGGCACCCGGGACCTGGATGAAGAAAGTACATGTGTTTTACCAACCCTCTCTTTTGCTTAAAATTGGCCTTTAAAGATATTTATTTGGGCTGGAGAGATGGCTTAGCGGTTAAGGCGCCTGCCTCCTAAGCCTAAGAACGCTGGTTCCAATCTCCAGGTCCCACGTTTAGCCAGATGCAAAGTGATGCAAGGGCGCAATGTTGCACTTGACCACAAGGGGGTGCAGGCATCTGGATTTTGTTCGCAGCAGCTGAGAGGCTGCTGGCACACCCATCTCTATCTGTCCTCCTCTCCCTCCCCCCCCTCTCTGCGTGTCTCTCTCCAAAAAAATATATTTATTTGAAAGCAGAGAGGAGAGGAGAGAGAGAGAAAGAGAGGAAGGAGAAGGAGAGAGAATGGGTATACCAAGGCCTCTTGCCACTGCAGACGAACTCCAGATGCATATGCCACTTTCTGGTTTTATGTGGGTACTGGGGAATCAAACCTGACCTGGTAGGCTTGGCCAGCAAGCTACTTGAATGGCTGAGCCATCGTCCCAGCCCTAAAACTGGCCTCTGAGGTAGGTATTTTCAACTTTATTTTGCTGATGTGAGGGCTAAGAAGTGAGTCTAAGTCAGAATGGAAGAGGCTTCTGGGTAAGGTTTGAAGGGCCCTACCCACGTCCAGGAAGCATCCATTGTACACAGGTTTGCATCAGCTCTTCTGTCCAAGCAGAAGACAGTATTTCAAAGGCAGCTGCCCCTACCTGAGGCTGGTGACAAGTCAGCCATATCATCCATCTAGTACTGTGGCTGGTGTGTCTATTCTTTCCAGGGTCCTTTGGAGGGACGGGACACTTGTCTGAAGTCCCTCCTTCAAATGGGAGCCTCACCCTTACTAGGGGTGTAGAGGAGAGCACAGTCTCTTTGGATGCATTATTCCTTCTTCCCAGCCCCTGGGGAAGGACTCCTCTCACAGTGGGTATCCCAGGCATCTCACTTCAGAAGATGACCTCTATGCTGCTACTAATTCCCCTGCCAGCGAGGATTAAGTTGAGCCGTCTCTGTTGCCTCCAGGAAAACCCATTTCCTCTTTCATGTATGTTCAGTTATTACCTCTTGCTATCTTTCAACAAGCAATAATTGACCCAGATAACATGTGCCTCTCCCCTTTTCTTCCTCACCAAGCCCAAGAGAAAACAGGAAGCAAAGAAACAATCTTGCAGTGCCACATGGGAAGTGTTAGCTGAAGTGTGGCAGCCTTATTTTGACCTCTCTATTAAAGATCATAGGCTCACAGGACCCAGGGCACTGGTATTTAGTAAACAATATATCTCGGTTTTTCAGACTTGGGAGGGCCGTTTAATCTCCGTTACCCCAGGACATGGTTCTTCTATGCACTGACGCTTTCCTGGGGAAAGGGTACATTTGGAGCTTCGGTTCCATCCATCACTCACAATTGCATCCCTGGTACCGAGGTCACCATCAGCCACATTGTAGACATTCAATCCATGCTTGTGGAAATTGTGTGTGATTTGGGGTGACCCTATTCGCTTTCTCAGCACTCAGTGAGAGGGGACTGGCCTCGGGTTTCTTCCCGGGATTCTGCAGTTTCCTCAAGCTGTTTTCCTATTTTCGCCCATTGGGTCATTTATCTTCTAACCTCCTTACACAGGGTTCTGGCACACGAACTGTAGTATTTAACTTTCTTCTTAAATCTGTCTTTCTTCTACTTTTCAAACATCTTGTGTCATGCTAATCCTGGCAAAGCCCAGGCGTGGATCAGGCTGTGGGGTTTTGTGTGCCTTTGGGGAGTCTTGTCTTAATAAGGGTTGGCAAAAGCCTTCTTTTGTTTTCTACCCCCTGAAAGGCTCTCTGTGTAACTTGTTAGATCTTCTGTACATCCAGCCTTAGTTTATTTGTTGACTTTAAAACAACGTATGCACATAATAGCAAAAAATATTGGATAGTGGAAAATACAAAGGAAGGGCAGGCTACTGTTTGTCTTTGCCAGCTTGCCCTTGGCCTCACCGAACACATTGTATCTCGTCTAAAGCTCTGTAAATGTAACTTGGGTTTAGTTTGCATGCTCAGAGCACTTACTTAGTAACTGTAAGTAATACAATTTCCACGCATACAGCAGCCTCTGCTGAAAATATCTGTCACTTTTCCTACCTATGTTTCACAACGCATTTCCAGGATTTCTGGGTCCAGCTCAGTACACCAGGGAGAAATTAAAATAGTTACAACAACAAAGTGATGATAATTGTCCACTTTTTTTTTTTGTGTGTGTGTGTCTCACCTTAGTGCTCCTCAAATGACAAAGCTATAGGTCATACATCAACACAGCCAGGATTCTTGTCAGAAAGGTTTTTTTTTTTTTTTTAAATCACTTTGGATCTCATTTTATTCTCATTTGTAGGTTAGGGATGATAATTCCCTTCCAAATAATGTTTATTTATTTGTTTGTTTATTTATTTGAGCAAGATGAAAGAACATTATGCAAAGGACTCAGCAAGGAACAGAGATTGGACAGAGTAAGTTGTTAGCAAGTTAGTGAATAGCACCTTTTCTTATATCATTACCATTATTAAGTTAATTTTGCCCATCCCAGGGAAAGCAACAAACAGAAAAAGGGTTTTGAGAGTTCTGTGTTCTGCCTCTAATTAACCAGTTTACACTGATAGGGCTTCAGAGGGAAACTGTTCTATATGGTGAGCAAAGAGCCACACTCGGACCAAAAAATGTGGTTTCAATTCAGTGGCAGTCCCAGAAACAAAAGCCAAGTCCCTTTTGAAGCTGGGCTCTTGCATCCTGGTCTTTCTTTTCCTATGAAAGGACGAAGGTATGTTTGGGAAAGTGAAGTAGAGGATTATTTGCACCCACTCGTTTTATAATCTCTGATGAACTAGTGATAGGCAACGCAGGGTGAGAACATTTATGACGTTCCAGAGTTTTGAAGAAAGAAGATGCCTGTAGAAGCAAGAGGCATAATTATTGTATGGAATGCAAACTCGTTCTGTTTCATAAAGTTTATTTATTTTTCCACTTTCAGCATCTTAGAAAGGCGTGTTTACTTGAGGGAGATTAAAACGCCTCTCATTCAAATGGTTCCCAGTGTTCCGTGTCCCCCCACTAGCTCAATTCTGCTGAATATCTGTGAGTTGTCAGATTTTTAGTAATAACTGTGTCAAGCTGTGCTGACAAAATGTCCCCACATAACTGTTAATAAGCATTGTCATTTTCAGCTTGAACCGGTTTAGCTAATGATTTATCTCTGATAATGTGGCGCGCTTGGGCGGGCAGCTGCATGAGTGGTCTCTTTAGCAAGTCAAGTCATTTCTTTAACAAAATGTTAAGCACAGATGGACCATAAGCTGTCAGTTAACCATTCTTGTCCCTGCATCTGCTAGCTTTCAATACACTGTTTTATGTATCCAGCCAGTTACTTAGCTCCGACTCCGTGAAAAGCTGAACCCACTCTGATTGGCAAATAAAATGTTCATTTGTCTCTTCTTCCTATTGTTTTGTTTTGGTAACACATGTCAGCGGCTCAATTACCCAGTTCATTAACAGCTCCCAAAGGACATGATGGCCAGCCCGTGATAAGAGGGCAATTGTGGCACATATGGTCAATAATGGCCTCTTTCTTGGCAGTTGTAAACAGAAGTCACTTGGCCCTTTGCCTTTCAGAACTACCGTTTTTCCTGTTCCCTCTGTCAGTGTGCAAATTACCTTTCTGGGCTCCATGCAATCCAAGCCCTGTAGGCTAGAACCGAGCTCATTGCTTTAGACACTGGAACCCAAATACCCCTGCCAGCCGGTCAGTCTTTTAGTCTTTTAATTACGACTGACTTTTAAGCTCTTGAGGGAGAAAGTTTTTATCGGATGAGTCTATTCTTAGAAAGCTGTTAGCTGATTAATTAGCTAACTAATCAGTTTTCCTAATTGAATAGTAACACATTTTCTTCAAATTACTCTGCTGGCGGTTACCATGGAGTTTAAAAAGCTATTTTTCTTTTTTATTTAATTACAGATAGAAGTCATGTGTGGGGGTAGGATACAAAAAGGTAATTCTGGCTAGATGAGCTGGGATTGATGTTGTCAAAGGAATTCTTTTTTTACACACACACACACACATACACACACATACCCCTCTTAAGACAAAGGGTGTTAGGAGTCATTAGGTCAATTTGGGTCAGTGTCAGAGTTCCTATACTAGAAAGGATTTCTCGATAAGCCCTTGAAAGATGATGCCTGCCTATAGGTATAGGTTGTTCTGTATTTCAAGGCTCCCTTGGGCAAAATGTCACCCATACCAGTTTGAGAAAGGGCTCAAACCTGGTTTCACATTTTAAGTAAGTATCTCATGAAATCCGCTTACTAAAGTTAACCACTCATGAAGCTGCAAGGCTGCTCCAAGGAGGGAAGGAGAAATACGTCCTTCTTTCTAGTGCCTTCTTACAGTCCAGCGTACCTGAAACGCAGTTGTCACAAACTTACCCTGCAGGAGAGTTTGGGGTTGCGAAGCTCAGCACCTTGGAAGCACTTGCCCTTCTGCCAGCCTGGTTGTCAGTCCTTTTCTTAAATAAACACCCAGGGGCCCATGGTGTGCATTTGAAGTTTTCCCAGCTAGGAGTGCCGGACCCTAGTAGAGCCAGGTACCTGGCCATATTCATAACCAATCTGTACTCTCCGCCCAAGGCAGCAGGCACTTGGGGAGTTGTTGAGTGCCAGTATCTATTTGTGTTATTTTGATTAGCCCCAACCTGGCAGGAGCTTATTTTCCTTCTAATGACCTCGTGCTGTGAGCCGGCAGCTTTGGAGGGAAGGTCTTGGGTCAGAGGCGAAGGGAATCTCAGTACATTTCTGCAGCCAAAACCCCAGGACTGGACAAGACCTGGTGGATGGGTAACAGGCTGCAGGGTCTTAATTAGATTTAGTGTTCTTGAAAGAACCTTTCCTTGAGCAAGCCCAGCACAGCCTTGCCAAAAGTTGCCCTGATTCTCCCCTGCCCTCTGAACTTGTTAAAGAACAAATCCTTTGGCTAGCACATTTTGGGTGGAAGTCCTAGAGGAAAAAAGAACAAAAATAACCCATAAACCACTGATTAATTGTTGGGGCCCACAGGACTCTAGCTACATCTTAGGGTTTCGTGGCAACTTTTTGGTTTGTTCCTTTCAGAGGTGTGTCTTTTCTTTCTTATCTCAACATATGTACAGCTTAAAAATACTAAAACTAACATCCCAGTCCGATTACTTCTTAGCTTGTGAATGAATGAGGAAGAGAAGCCTGCAGGTGTTGAAGTCTCTCAAGTGGCTTGGATTAACCCCTACTGTGCCTCTATTTCAACCTCCCCCTCCTCCCCCTCCTTGGAAAAAAAAAAAAAAAACAAAAACCCAACTCCCCTTTCTCATCCACTCAGGCTTTCTTTGTGTCTCCTGCACCCTGCCAGGCAGGTGTCAGAGCCCTGAATGAGGGTAAATGCCCCGTTGATGGATTCCACAGATGGAGCGTGGAAATCGTTAGAATAGGCCTCAGCCACAGGCCATTTCTTGGGATCCAACAAAAGCTTCCAAATAAGTCAACAAAAATCTCAAAGATCACAAAGGGAAAATGTCATTTGTCATTTACTGTGGGTCCATGAGGGAATATCAGTCTTGCTTCGTTCCTGACTTTCAGCCGAGTCAACATGAGAGAGGTCATTCACGTCTTCCTTCTCTGCGTAAAGGGGCTACTGCAGATCCCCAAACAGCTTGCCGGCCCACTGCGTGGTAAATGTACAAGCACAGGAGACACTGTGCAGCCAGCCAAGTGGCTGCATCAAACTTAGAGACGACCTGAAGACCTAGTGAGATATACAGCCAAGTAACCCCCAGACAGGGTGTGAGATCACTTCAGGGAGCTCCGGCAAGAATTTGGGTTTTTATCTTGTTCTTTTATCAGTGGCACACAGAAAGCTGGAAGAGGAGGAAGAGACTGTTGGATTTGGTCTGGGGCCATCTTAGAGAAAATGGATGACTAGGAAGTAGGGCCTCCAGAGATCCCCCACCTCCTCCTGGGTCTGTAAATCGCATTGTATTTTATCTGGGGCAAATGTAGAGTTTAAATGGTTGTCATGATTTGAGTCTTTAATTATTCAAATGAAAGAGCTTGCTGCGAAGAAAGACAATGTGCCAGATTCATGCTTGTGAATTATTTTGTTTCTCCATTTTTTGCCTGTCTCCCATCTCTGAATTATATTTGTCAGGAAACCAATAATTACAGAATTCCACGTGACCAAATCCCTATAAAATTGAGGCAAGATTTCATGTTATAACAGTGTTAACTAGGATAAAATATTTCCCGAGGCTACAAAAGAGGTCACAAGGGGCTGAGGGACAAAGACATACTCTCTAATTCTCTAATTCTGCCTTTAATTAAACTTCATGGTTAGCCCACTGGTGGTAAAGATGTCTGCCTTCTCTTCCCAGTTTGATTTGTTTCTGAAGGAAGAGGTTGTCTTGCTATGGGGTAAAGACAGTTTTCCTATTCTCCTGTTATTTTTACCAACAGTATTCATCTCCCCAAGTTTATTCTTGGGAGATAAGGTAAGATCATCTAAAAGGAGTGTGAAGTAGTAGAAGATACGATGTATTGATAAGATGCAGGCACAGGTACACACCCAGGTACACAGCCAGGTGCCCAGATCCTTGATATCTGTCATGCTACAACATTTGCTGATAACTTATGGACACCTGTACATGTCTTGAGTTGTTCATTCTTGGTGCACTTTTGTGCAAGAACTATACAACTCTTTTTTTTTTAATATGAACTATACAACTCTTGATAGCCTTTTGCTACAAGCATTGAGATAAAGGAGACTTTGTACAGATATGAAGTGAGCAATCCTATCAACTGTTTGTGATTAGTGCTGGGTTCCAGGTGATCCTTCACTCTGGAAACAGGGAAAGGTTTGTGATGGCTTTTAGGGGAGACTCCAAATGGTTTGACTATTTTGATTTTCCTCTATGTAGTCAACATCTTTGCAAAATTGGCTCATTTCTTAGCATTTTATTGCTGTATAGAAAACTAGACATTTACTTTATAGAGTTCAACAACCTTTTTTTTTTGGAGAATTCCATTGGTTTGGTGTAGAATAATTGATCCAACCATACCATTTCTGTAAATTTTCCTTTGATTCACTTGAAAGTTTTGGTCATTCACTTGATACATTTGAAAATTTGGGAGAAATGGTAACAATAGTGGCCATCAGCTTAATGACTGAAATTTGAATTATTTTGGTTCATTTCTATTTGTGCCTCTTCAAAAGGGCTGTGTGTGTGTGTGTGTGTGTGTGTGTGTGTGTAAAAACAATGCTACTTAGGTTACTTCCAGCTACAAGAAGCAGAAAGAATATATTCTGAAGTCACACAGGCCTGGGTGACATCCTTAGCTGTATGACTGGAAGAATCCTGGCTCCTCTGTTTCCTTTCTCTATGCCCACAGTGGGTACACATTTGCTTCCTAGGGTTGCAGAACAGTATCATGGGAAGGAGAGAAATCTTCCTAGGAAGGCTTGCTTTGTGACCATCTGTGACATTGAGTTCATGTCATGTGGAAGTCAGAGGACGGTTCCTGAAGAGTATTGAAAGTTCAGTCAAAACTTTCAAAAACAAACAAACAAAAAAAGAGATAACAATATGGATTGGAATAAAATTGGAATGGTTTTACAATTTAAAGCAATAAAATTGTAGGCTGCCCATTGAATATTGGATAGCTTTTCATATAAGAGATATTTTAATATTTCAAATTTGGGCACAGTATCTATAGTGAATAATAAAGCAGATTTTGTTTGTGAAGGTATCTGAGGAATACAAATATGACTCAGCAACTTAAGTATAATTGAAAATTTGAATATTATTCAAAGATATTACATGGAACCTAGGCACTAGATACAGCCATTTATTACTTAGACAACTGTCTAGCTAATACCACTGGCAGTTCCCAAGTCACTGCTTTAGATAATCAATACAGAAAAAAAAAATCTGAAGCTGGTGTGGTGGCACACATCTTTAATCCCAGCACTTGGGAAGCAGAGGTAGGAGGATTTCCATGAGTTCGAGGCCACCCTGAGACTACAGAGTGAATTCCAGGGCAGCCTGGGCTAGAGTGAAACCCTAAAAAAAAAAAAAAATCTGTAATTTTTTAAAAGCAAGCTGTCTGAAAGAAAGGCTTGTTTTCTCATCCATGTTACAGTTAGAATCTAGTACCTACTTTATTTTCCTAATTTCCATAAAGCTGAATATAGAAAATAGATGAGCATCAACAAAATGATCTCTGTGTATAATAAATCTGGGCCTTAAATTTTAGATTTGATCTTGGCAAAACTAAATAATCCAAATTCAGGCACTTACTGTAAATTAAATTTCATACAAATAATGTATTTTATTTCTATTGAGTAATATAAGAAATAGTAGTATTTCCATCTTAGAAAGAGCTAGTTTTTCCTATCTGGTAAGTTAACATTGGGTTGCCGCTGACTTTACATATTTCAAAGCCCACATCCTTTTGGGGTTTGCAGATGGGGAGAAGTTACAATTAGCTCGTAAAATTGTGGCTTCATATTGCCAAAAATGATCAGTTGGTTCAAATAATTTTCCAGAAGAAAAATCAAGGAAATCATTTCCTCAATGTCTCTTGAAAGGGTGCTGCGTGGAGTTTCCTACTTAGGTATAACTTTTCCACTGCCTTTGAGTAAGCCGTTTAGAAAGAAAACTAGTGATTTGTTAGCTTTTAGGAAATCTTATTTGTGGTAGAAAAGGCTGTCCTATTGAATTAAAAAGTCTGAGTATTTTAAATTTCTGGCTTGGGGTATTTCGTTATCTTATAAAAAACACAATATTCTTTGACAAAATTATAATCACTCCCCAGATGCATACAGACATACAAATACTTACAAAAGCTTACAAATATTTCATGGAGGCTTTTATAATCCCAACATTTCTCTAAATGGATGGTAGGAGGCTTACAGAGAACAAGATTCCCATTTTGGAGAGAGAAAATAGCAGAGCGCAATAGTTAGAGCAAAATTGAAACTTTACCCTGTGCTTGTATTCATTCAACTTGTACTTACTAAGCACCCACTGTGTACCAGGGTTCCTGGCATGCACAAGACAAAGAAGGGCCTGGAGCTCACAGAGTTTATTTTCTGGGGGACATTGACTGTTAGGTGAAACACAGTGGTCTTGACCCTCAGGATTACTTCTTGCTGGTGTTGGTCTTTTTCTTCCGAAACACGAGATGCTTTTGATTAATTGACCTGACAGTGCATGGCACATCATATTTACTTGGGAGAATTTAATAACCCCAGAGACTCTCAAAGGAAACATGAAAATCTCCACATACTATTATCCTAATGGGATCCCAGTAAGAGAATGTGTGAGCAGAGACTTAGGGTTCCCACAGGCAAAGGCTGCTTTGGGGCAAGGACTTCGATACGGCTGAGCCTGTCACCTGCATTTACTTTGGAAACCAAAGTCTGAGCAATGACTAACTGTAAGTGAGGGAAAGAGATGTGTTGACTTCTTAGGGGGATAGGGGATTGCTTTCTCAGGGGGGCATGCTATTGACAATTCAAACACATATGCAGAAGGGGCTTTTGTTTTTTGATAAATTGTGGTAAAAAGGATTTTATAATATGGAATATTCTATAGAGGTTGTTCTTCATGCATCTGTAGATGTTTACCTGGGAGTATGTTAAAGAGGCAAATTTGAGGGGCCCAGCTGACCTGTTGAATCTCATACTGTCCTCTGGGTCATTCTGACAGTACAAAAGTTTGAGAACCACTGCTCTGAAATTGAACACAAATTATTGCTTTGTTAATTCAACACACATACATATGTATGTGTTGTACTGGAACCTTTTCAAGTTAGTAATATAATGCAGAGCACATTTTTCTTTAGCATGCCAATATTCCTTTAAAATGTTCTCATAGTTAAAAAAAGTCTGTTTGTGTGTGTGTGTCTGTGTGTGTCTGCGCACGTGTGCACACACAAACAAACACACACAGATGAACCAGGGCCTCTTGCCACTGCAAACAAATACCAGACACTTGCACCACTTTTTGAGATTAGCTTACGTGGGTGGCTTGGAAATTAAACCCAGGCTGGGAGGCTTTCCAAGCAAGTAGCTTTAATAGCAGAGTCATCTTCCCAGCCCCAGGAAGTCTTTTTAAAAATGTTCATAACAAAAGTAAAATTTATATCAAATGATATAATTTTGTATTAGGTAGCATAATTGAAGAAACAAGCACAGGCTAGATGTGTTATAGTTTTATTTTGCATTTATGCAAAGTATGTCTGTTTTCAAGAGTATTTTCTTTAGCTTGTCACATTAGGCAGAAACCTATTTAGTTAATCCACCCTATTGCATCTTCATTTCAAAATCTTTAAACATACATCAAATGTAGAATTGTTAAAATCTTAGAAAACCTATAGTCATATGTAAGGATTGATTTTTATGTGCATTCTTTTGGACAGCTTATAATTTGTACTAAAATTTCTGGAGGGCAAAATGAAGTTTGAGTGCAAGAAATGAGAAGTATAGCCAGGCATGATGGCACACATTTTAAATTCTAGTGCTTTGGAGACTGGGGCAGAGGGTTTGTGAGTTTGAGCTCACCATGGTCTACACAGTGAGTTTGAAGCCAGCCTTAGCTAAGTGACAGGACCCTGTCCTAAAACAGCAGCAGCAGCAACAACAACAGGAGAAAAGAATGCAGACTTATCCCACATACTGATTTTCAAGTTGCTTGTTCAGATCTTAACAGCTGTAAATAAATTATCTTGATTTAGACATAAATAATCTACAATTTTCTGGCAATTGTCATTTGCTAACAGCTCCTTCTCTGGAGGTCCCCAGTCCTTCGGGGAGTGGGGGGGGGGTTACATTTGGAAGCATTCAGGAGGATATGTTCCTCCTCTTGTCTCAGTCTGTCTGTGACAGCCTTGACTAGTTGTCTGCCCATTGACCCAGTGTCTGGAGAGGATTTTCCTCCTCCCACAACCCTGGTGTGACCTGTCCTTGTACCGTGACACCCTCTGTAGGTCAGCAGGTGCTCTGTCATGGGAATGACTATTTGCTATGGGAACTGGCCCAGCAGAAACAAAAAGAACGGCTGCCACCCCGCCTCCATCAAACTCTAGCCCTGCTTGTGCTCCCAAAGCCCTCTCACAGCTTCCTCCTGTAAGGATTCGCACCTTGTTATGAGAGGAGACACCCATATTGGATTGTTCATGTGGATTCTCATCCCTCAATTCCAGCTTCTTTGTCCTGCACACTCAAGTTTGAGGCCCCCTACAGGCAAAGAAAGACAAACTTGGTGAGGAGAGGCTGTAGCTAACCTCAAGGTCATTGGTCCTATGCAGTCATGCAGGGACACACACTGAGAGAGGCCCAAGCACTGGCCAGTGCTCTGTTGTCCTGTCTTGAAGTTTGTAATAACTCTTGGGCTAGGAGTCTCATCTCCTTTTCTTTTTGTCCTGGGAAACTCCAACAAGGCTGCTGTCCCTGGAAGCTACCCACCTTCAGCAGAAACCCCGACTCTGAACTTTACCCACCTTCAGCAGAAACCCTGACTCTGAACTTTACCCACCTTCAGCAGAAACCCCGACTCTGAACTTTACCCACCTTCAGCAGAAACCCCGACTCTGAACTTTACCCACCTTCAGCAGAAACCCCGACTCTGAACTTTACCCACCTTCAGCAGAAACCCCGACTCTGAACTTTACCCACCTTCAGCAGAAACCCCGACTCTGAACTTTACCCACCTTCAGCAGAAACCCCGACTCTGAACTTTACTTTACCCTTCAGCAGAAACCCCGACTCTGAACTTTACTTTACCCTTCAGCAGAAACCCCGACTCTGAACTTTACTTTACCCTTCAGCAGAAACCCGGACTCTGAACTTTACTTTAGGTGTCATCTAGTAGAAAATAGTTCTTGAGGTTTCCTTTAATAAAACATAAATTGTCCTGAAGGTATTTCCAACGATCTGGTGATGAAATAGTGAGATTTGTTTTTTTTAATAGGTAGGAGCAGAACGGTCTATAAATATACAGGATGCAGCAATAGTCAATTGTCACTGATGTTTTAGATACAAAGCCAGTTTGGAATAGTTTTTAGCGAAATCACAGTAGGGCTGGTGAGGTTGCTTAGTGGGTAAAGGTACTTGCTTGATAAACCTGCTGGCCTGAGTTTGACTCCCCAGGATTCACTAACATCAGATGCAAAAAGTGGCACAGCTGTTTGGCATTCTTGCCATAGTAGGAAGCCCTGGCATCACCCCCTGCCATGCAAATAAATAAATAAAAGTTTTAAAAAGAAAAGAAACAACAGATTTTTTTAAAAGAATTTTTATAATATTTATTTTTATTCTGGAGAGAGACACAGAACGAGACAGAGAGATAGGGAGAGGAGGACAGATAGAGAAGGGGCGTGCCAGCAGCCTCTTAGCCACTGTGAACGAAGTCCAGACATGTGCACCCCCTTGTGGGCAAGCGTGGCACTGCACCCTTGCGTCACCGCATCTGGCTAAATGTGGGACCTGGAGATTGGAACTGACGTTTTTAGGCTTAGCAGGCAGGCGCCTTAACCACTAAGCCATTCTCCAACCCACAAACAGATTTTTTTAGTGTAAAGGTAGGTGTAGGTTGTGTCAGGCACTGTGAGATCATGGATGATGCTGCCTACACAAGACCATCATAATAGGAGGAAAAGATGATGACATCATAATAAAAGAGAGACTAATTGACAGGGGGAAGGGGTATGATGGAGAGTGGAGTTGCAAAGGGGAAAGTGTGGGAGGAGGGAGGGAATTACCATGGTTTAGTGTCTACAATTATGGAACTTGTCAATACAAAATAGCGGGGGAAAAAAGTAGATGTAAAAATATCAGCAACCAAAGTAAAATCTGGGCATGGTGGTGCGTACCCATAATCTTGGCACATGAGAGGATGAGACATAAAGATCAGGAGTTCTGAGCTACATAAGGAGATGGTTTCAAAATCAACGAACCAACCAACAAACTAATCAACGACCCACCTACCCACCAATCCAAATCAAAGCAACAGCAACAAAAAGGGAGGAAAGGACTCACTGACTAGAGTGCACAGCATGGCCCCATGCAAATGGAACCAGGCCTGTCCCTTTTTCTAAGAGCTTAGAATGACAGATGCCCAAAGCAAACATTTCTGTCTGGCAAGCAGGGAGACATGTCATAATGTAGCACTGCATAGGTGGGCAGGGTGTCTCTGGAAGACATTGGGAAGGTACTTCAGGCTTCCACCTAGTGGCTTCATGAAACTTGCTTTTTGATTCTTATTCTGTCATGTGTTTTCCTCCTGTTCTTTTAGCCTCAGCACCTCAGTCGGATGAAGGCTCTGACATTGACTCGGAA
The DNA here is from genome assembly GCA_036365145.1 of Orientallactaga sibirica. Taxonomy (NCBI): domain Eukaryota; kingdom Metazoa; phylum Chordata; class Mammalia; order Rodentia; family Dipodidae; genus Orientallactaga; species Orientallactaga sibirica. The sequence goes on along the minus strand of JAEOAD010000044.1, from coordinate 4,001,318 downwards.
CCGGATTTACCGCTGAAGAGGAAACAGCGCAGGAGCAGAACCACCTTCACAGCGGAGCAGCTGGAAGAGCTGGAGCGAGCCTTTGAGAGAACCCACTACCCTGACATTTACACCAGAGAGGAGCTGGCCCAGAGGGCCAAGCTTACTGAGGCCCGAGTGCAGGTATGGATGTCCCAACATCTGTGGCCTCCTTATATCCAGAGAAGGACCTGAAATATGTTTTCTCATGTGATATATATATTTTATACACAGTCTTACAACATAGCCATGTAGGCCAGACTGGCCTGGAACTTTTGATCCTTCTGCCTCAGTCTCCTGAGTGCTGGGATTTTTAGATTATGTGCCACTATGCACAACTAAAACCTGTTTTAAACTAAGAAAATAAGTACATTAGGAATGGTGTTTAATATGGATACAGCCTTTGGTTATTATTCTGATTCTAGCATTTACAGCACTCATCTCATTTTATTCACACCCATTCATTGTTTCAGGAATCCTTATGGTGTAGCAGACACTATATAGATCTTGAAGGTGGTTCACAGGTAATAGAAAACACATTTTGAGTGGCTATTCTGCACTAGGCACTATTTGAAGTGTTTTACATGAATTAACTCATTAATCATCACTAAAACCCTAGGTTGACACTATTACTACCCCTAATTTATTGATGAGGAAATGGAAACCTCAGCTAGTTAAGTAATTAGCCAAGCTTGCACGGCTGCCCCATCACGTAGAGCTAATTAGACTCCAAACACTTCGTCTGTGGCTTTTCCATTAGGAAAACATGCGAATGCACATACAATAAGTAGTCCCTTCCTTTAACGATCTTACAGTCTGGAAACACTTCAAGTAATTCTGTTATTTTTAAATGAAAGTATTGAATTATGTTTTGTGCTCTAAGGACTGCACCAAGGCTTCTGAAAAAGATGACTTAGCTGCAATGTGCCTGTTGAGTGTAGAATAATGTTTTTGTTATCAGTGATCAACTTCGCTTTCTAGCTGGTTTGATAGATTATGAAAGACTCAGAGCTTCCCGGGGCTCTTTATTGTCCCAGAAATTCAGATCCTTTCTCTGGAAGGGTTGTGGGTGACTCCAGACACTCAGCTTTCCCAGTAAAGGTCAGGCTGGTGCCTTGGCTGTAAACCAGTCTGCTCACATGGCCCCTAGATTGATCAGTGCTTTTCCTAAGGAGATTTGGGCTTCACCTCTCCTAAAGAAACTTCCTCTTCCAGCTGCCGAGCCCAGAGAGTAGCACTGTTTCACTCAACCTTCCACATGATCACTGTAGTAGATGGAAGTCAGGGAGTGCTGACATGAGCTAACACAGTTCTGTCCACGAGCTGCTGTCTACTGAGCGTAATGAAATAATACATAAGGGATCTAAAAGCAAAGCAGATGGGATAAGGGGCGGGGGGTGGGGGAGGGACTGTACAAGGATGAGGAAAAGATGAGATGGGGGGAAGAAGAGTGATATAAGTCAGATATTTATTGGACAGGGAGGCAGGGCATATTAGCCCTAGGAAACTATACAACAAGGCACAGAGCTAGAAGCTGAACATTCGTTTTCCCTCCAGGGATACCGAGAGATCAGTGGCTCTGGTCAGTGTTTGGGCAGTGGAAGGGAAAGGAGAAGTATGGTTTCGGAGCCAGGTCTAGGACATCTCGCAGAGGCTCAGATGTCAGCCTGGGGAGCTCATACATGTCTCCAAGCACTGGGGGCCTGTGGCAGGGAGAAGATCACAGTGTTGGTCAAGACAGAATGGTGGTGAATGGTGCTCAGAGGTGGAAGGTGGAAGGTAGGCAGAGGTGGTTAGAAGAGTAAAGGGAACCGACATGATATACCAAGCTTCACAGAGCTAATGATTTCGGATTAGAACTATTGGGGCTGGTGAGACAGGATAATCTAGTAAAGTGCTTGCCTTGTAAGCATGAGGACCCACGTTTTATCCCCATTAACCACATAAATGCCTGATGTGATGGCACGCACCTGGAATCCCAATGTTGAGGACGTGGAGACAGGTGGATCCTTGAGGCTTGCTGACCAGACAGTCCATGAGCTCCAGGTTAACGAGACCCCCTGCTTCAAAGGAGATAGATAATGTCCCTGAGCACTTGAGGTTGTCCTGTGGTCTCTGTAGGCATGCGTACCCACTTGCACACATACAAAAACACACACATGCATGTCACATACATGTTTCATGAAAAAAACAAAACTCAATCAACAATCAATCAATAATGAAATCTGGAACTATTGAGTTCCACTACAAATTTCACTGGCATACAGTGTGCTCCTTGCAGCTGGAGAAGACAGAAATGATCCCCCTTGTCCACAAAGCATAATGCATTTATTCCATATCCCAGTGGGAAGATAGAGTGATCCAATAGTTCTGTAAGATTGTAAGATTATGAGAACATACAATACAGTTAGCAAAACCTGTATTACAGGCTGGAGAGATGGCTTAGCAGTTAAGGCACTTGCCGGCAAAGCCAAAGGACCCAGGTTCAGTTTGCCAGGACCCACGTAAGCCAGATGCACAAGGTAGCACTTGCATCTGGAGTTTGTCTAAAGTGGCGAGAGGCGCTGGCATGGCCATTCTCACTCTTTCTCTCCCTTTTTCTGCCTTAAATAAATAAATAAATAAATAGATAAATAACTAAATAAAAATAAAATCTTTTTTTTTTTTATTTAAAAAAACCTGTATCACGTCTATTTTGCTCCTGTTACTATTTTGCGATATCCTGTTTTAAATGTGAAGGAAGGTTCAGTTATTACCCATCGGGTGCCCACTGTATTGCGGGATTTAGCTCTTGTAGGCAGTGGCTGGCCTAGCCCCCATCCAAGTTTGTGGTAAAGATAACCCACTATCAGTTCTGAACTCAGTGTGAGTCCAAAAGTAAACTTACTTTAAAGCGAAGAGACAAAGAGGGAATGAGAAACTGGAATGTTCTGTGCTGCTCCATCTCGTTCTTGCCTTCGTCACAAACAATGTTGGAGGACAGAATGAGTTTCTAACCCATGTAGCTTATGCAGTACCCACCATTCTAATCTGGCTCAATGAATGCCAAAGGATAATAATAATAATGGCCCATTAACTTTCAGAGAACATGGGATCAAACTAATAAAGAGCACTTCATATTTTTCTGCACAATGACCTCCCTTCCAAAGCAGGGCCCTCATTAATGTAACAGCTGTCTTAATGTGGCTTTAACCCGGTGACTCTCTACATTCCTTATGGCTTCGTTAGTTCCCTTGAGACACATCATGTCTTGCAACAGGCTATGATGTACAGCCTAACAAATTCCCTAGAACAACCAGCATATGGATCTTTTACTTAAACCCAGCAGGAAAAAGACGGGAGTAGTTAATCATTGATTAAAATGCCAGAAGAAAATCCTTTAGTTTTTAGAAGGATCTGGGTGTGCAGTAGCTAAGTCAACTCACTTTGAGTGATAGCCAGAAAGTGTGAGTTAGTTTAATTTGGGGCACCTGGGAAAACCAAAACACCAACCCCCCCCTCCCACCAAGCCTCAAACCTTGTCTACATTCCACTTTTGCCCCTTTGAGGAAAAATATTTCTTGACTCTTCCAGAGATAGATGAAACTAAAGCTGTAATAACTTAGTTATTTCATAACTGTCAGTATTTCATAAGAATTCATTTGGACATTAGCTGTATTACATTTCTCATAGCCCGATCTGAGTATATGATCTTAAAACTGCTGTATGGTAAAAATCCTTTGCCTAGAAATAATGTTAGAAGAAATGGAAGAAAAAAAGGGTAAAGACAATTTGCTGAATTTGTTGGGATAGCTGTATATAAGCAAATAATGAGAAGCAGGAAAGTTTTGGGGGCAGAATTATAGACAAATATTTATGATGTGCAAAAGTTTTTGTGAATATTTCATCATAGAATTTTTTGGAAGTAGGCAGATACCATCAAGTTAATAAGTCAGGCTGAAGAGATGGCTCAGTGGTTAAAGGCTACCTGGTTTGATTCCCTCAAACCCATGTAAAAGCCAGATGCCCGAAGTGTCCTACGCATCTGGAGTTTGTTTGCAGTGGCAAGAGACCCTGGCATGCCCATTTCCTTTCTCTCATTTTCTCCTTGTAAATAAATAAATAAAAATATTTTTTAAAAAAGATAATAGTATATCGGAAAGAATGTTAATTGTGGAAACCAGGAACTAGAAAATGTGGGTTTTGGCAAAAGTATTTTGTTGAGAAAGCAATTTTCCTACTAAAACTTACCTTTTAAAAATTATTTATTTGTGCGTGCATGTGCACATGAGCTAGTGTGTGTTTGTGCCAGGGTTTCTTGCTGTAAGGTGATACCACACTGGCTTCAGATGGGTGGCTTGGGAATTGAACCTGGTCCAGCAGGCTGTGCAAAGAAGCACCCTTAACCATTGAGTCAGCTTAACCTTCCCCTTTAAAATTTAAAAGTATGGGGTAAATTATATCACTTACAGTCAATTAAATGATCTCAGTCTGGGACCATGGACCATCAGGGTAATTGTGGATGGATTTTCAGGAGATCTGGAAGACTTGAGATTGGCACAAAAGAGAGTGTGTGTGTGTGTCCATACACACAAGTGTTACGTAGAGCACGGTTCCTGGATTTTACTATATTTTCAGATGTCATAGCTCCTTTACCCTAACCCCCAAATAAAAACCAGGATGCATGATCGCTCATGACCTTTTGAACCACTAGCTTGGGATTCTCTGGAAAGACCAAAGGAGACTTAATGCCACTCTTTACAGACCTATCCAGTTCAGAAATTGGGATAGGAATGGAACATCCTTAACTCTACCATGAAGTAATCATGTGGCTCCTGTAGCCCCCTTTCTAAGATTGCTTTTGATGGGACAAGATGTAGGTGAATGGACTCACATGTATCTATGATCCTTTGACACACATCAGAGCTGTCCAACCTGCTGTTCCCGTGGTGGCTGAAGGAGGGCTGTAGCAAGCAAGGCATAGGAAGAGAAAGGAGGAGGGAGTGGATGAGGATAGGCAAGAGGATTCAGCACTGTGCCCACAATTCACCTACTTGGGAAGTATTGAACTTGGCATTGCAGCAGTAGACATCACAGAATCTAGTGTTTAATCAAGATTTCATAATCTTGTGAATTCTCTTTCTAAGGATTAAGTATTACATTTTCCTTCCAGTTTTTCAAATTGCATTGGAAATAACCCGTCTGGAATAATGGAGGCTAGATTGCCTTTGAGGACCACACCAGAAATGTGAAGCAGTAACTGATTGATGGGCAGAATTAGGCTCACGCTATGGGACAATTAGCACTAATCCATGAAACTTGGAAGCAAACTTAACCTAAGCCACCATTCAAGTCAAACTGGCTCTCAATTATTTGAGGTGCTTTTTGGCACTTCCCTGTTTACTTATCGGCACAAAAGGCTCTGGCTGCAGACTGCAGAGTGGACACAAAGCAAGGCTTTAATTTCTGGATTTCTTGCAAGTGTCACTGGGAGCTTTCCCACTTAATGGCTAGCATTTATTGAACACTCAGTATCTCCTAGGTACCCTTCCAAGAGCTTTAGTGTGTTGTCCCTCTAAATCACCACAATCTTGTGAAGCAGTTGTAGAGATTTCCCACTTAGCAAATGAGAAAACAGAGGCCCACAAGTGTTCAAGGTCATGGAGATAGCAAGGGAGGGGGCTGGGTTCTGACTTTCGCCTCATCTGCACTGAGCCCATTCCAATAAAAAATAGTCTTATATTTTTACTTTGGCAAGTCTTAGTTTTCTTTGGTCTGAACAAATCAGATGCTTTACTCATGAACAGAAAAAAAAAATAAAATTTTATTCTCTTGCAATCCACATCTCTCCCTTAGTTGTCATGATATTGTGGGAATCTTTGGGCCAGTTTAAAGTTTAATGTATATAATCATTGGGCATTATATGGCTCTAGAAATCCATGTAAAGATCATTTTCTAAGAAGCATAAATACAGTTGTTTTAAAAGAATTTTATTTTCATTTATTTATTTGAGAGAGAGCGAGGCAGAGTGAGACAGACAGACAGACAGACACACACACACACACACACACATACACACATGCACACACACAGAGCATGAGCATGCCACTGCAAACGAACTCTAGATGCATGTGCAGCTGACTTACATGGGTTCTGGGGAGTCAAACCTGGGTCCTTAGGCTTCACAGGCAAGTGCCTTAACCAGTAAACCATCTCTCCAGCTCCATAAATACAGTTTTTATTGATGGACTCAGTGGAAAGATGAAAGGACTATGTGGAAATGAAATAGACAGCTATTCATCAAATGCAATAAAAATGGGTTTGAGTACATTTTCATGTATTGTGATATTATAAATGCAATTATAGGCAATTAGCTGTACATAGTAGTTGACCACTGTCCAGGGTGTGCCGTCTGTCCTCACTTGTTTACCAAGCTAAGAGTGATGGGGAAGGCCGATGAGGTAATGGGGAGAGAGGCAAATTACATTGAATTTCATTTAACTGACATGTAGGCTGTCTTTGTAAACCTTATGCTTTTTTTCTTTCCCTGGCAAAGACATTGGGGAAAACTAACGTTCATTTAAGTACATTAATCAATGGCCATGTTTTTCTGTTGCTGTGGTTATTATTTTCAAAATGAGAAATTTCTAATAATTGAAACTGAGTTACGAGTTCCCTCCACTTATTGGAGATAGACTCATTCAGTGTCACATGCTCATACATTGCATCTGTTATGTGCTGATTTTGCACTGAGTTAGCTAAGATATCCACGTAGCAAGGGAAACTTATTTTCAGTTAAATATAGGATGATAACAGCACCCCTCCATTACTGTACTTGGTCCATGAAGGTATGTGAAATGAAGGTTATTTCAAGGTCAGTTTTTCCAAGTGAAAACTGAAGATGTGTTTTTTGAGTTGGAGATCATACGGAAAGCTCAATCCCAGTTTTTCAACATAGTGTGTTTTTCTTTAAGGACTTTTTTTTTTTTTTTTTTTTTTTGGGGGCTCTGGTAGTTCTAAGAAACGCTGAAGGTTGCTCTTAGTTAGGAGGCTGAGGAGATTGCTCCACGGTTAAAGGTAGTTGCCAAACCCTCAACAAAGCCCACTGACCTGAGTTTGAGTCTCCAGTACCCTGCAAAGCCAGCGCTCAAGGGCTAAACTGGCCTTCATTTGCAGTGGCCAGCGGCCTTGCCTCAAAGAAGGTAGAAGAACAAAGACACTGTGAGATTATCCTTTGATCTCCACACACACACTGTGATATGCATACACCACAACACACACACAGACACACTCACACACGCATAAGTAAATAAATTTAATTTTTAAAAATCTGGTCAAATGGCTAGCAACAAGCAGGGCAGTCTTCACTAAGTCTGGTTCTCTCAGTAACAGCCCTCTGGATTATTTGGACTTGATTTAAACAACACTGAAACTATTTCCGTTGGGAAACTGTTGAACCTACTGCTGAAAACTTGTTTTTCGGTAAAGATTTGCTTCTCAACATTTCTCTTCATCTTTTATTTTCAATGCTGGTACTTGAACCCAGGGCCTTTTGTGCTAGGCGAATGCTATGTCACTGAGCCACACCTTCAACTCCTTCCTTATTTTTTTTATTGTAGATCTAACAAATATTACATCATAAGCACACACGTTTCTAAATAAACCACTGTGGGTTTATGCAATGCCTTTAGTACTTACATAGTATCATTATGGAAACAAACAAACCTGAGCACACATTTCAAACCGTTAGTCCCTAGTCTGTTTGAATGCCCCCTTTTGAAGGTGAATGTAGAAAGGTGATGTTTCTTCTATATTGCTGAAGTGAAGACTCTTTTTGCTTTTAAAATTGGCTTATGGCGTAGTTTGAATGAACTTTGAAGCAACAGTAGGCTGACGTTTGAGGGCAGATCAGGCATAGTTACCCTTGGCAAATCCAACCCAGCTTACTTATCTAAAGGTTCCAGGAGGAAGTGGGCATAGAGAGTTTGGCAACAGTAACTTCAGTACTGTTGGCTTCAGTAACAAGCCAGGGCAGGTTTCTGAGTTCCTCATGGAGGGGCTCACTGGACTTGAGAATGGTGAATATGCATGAGTGAACTTGCATTAGAATTTCTGTAGTTTCACTACTCCCAGCGTGGTACAGAGAGCTGGAAATGTACCACACAGTCTCTTTTTATTTTTTTTTAAGTTATTTTATTTATTGGAGAGAGAAAGGCACATAGAGACAGAGAGATGGGCGGACCAGGGCCTTCAGCCACTGTAAACATACTCCAGACACGCGCCATCTTGTGCATCTGGCTTAAGTGGGTACTTGGGTACTTTGGCTTTGCCAGCAAGTGCTTTAACCACTAAGCAATCTCTCCAGCCCTCGATATTAACTTTAAAAATATTTTGTTTTTATTTTTTTTTATTTAAGAGAGAGAAAGGAGAGAGAGAGAGGGAGGGAGAGAGAGAGGGGGGAGAGAATGGGTGCACCAGGGCCTTCAGCTGCTGTTAATGAACTCCAGACACAGGTGCCATCTTGTGTATCTGGCTTAAATGGGTCCTGGGGAATCAAATCTGGGTCCTTTGGCTTTGCACGCAAATGCCTTAACCCGTAAGCCGTTTCTCCAGCCCAGATGGACTCTTTTTAAAAAGGTGGGGGTGGGACAGCTTGGCTGAGCCAGGAAATGTAAAGTTGTGACTGTAGTGGGTGATATGGCATAGTACGTTCAGGGTTGAACACTACCTGAAGCATTCACTCTCTTTCTGTTCAGGCTAATATGGCTGGCACAAGCTCCTCCTTAAAAATGGCTTTCTTCTCATGATGCCTCTGGGAGTCACGGTAACAGGTGCTCAGACATGCAGAGAGAAAACACAATGTTTGCAGACTTGAAATTGAGTTCTGTTCAGAGTTCTGTTACTCCAGGTGACAGTTTATGAAGTCAAGTAAAACTCTAATTCCATTGTGTATCAACATAGGAAAATATTGACTTCCTTTCTTTTCCTCTTGGAAATATAAGGAGTGTTAAATGTTAATATTTTGAGAAAGTTCAAACTTCTGTTATTACTAGTGTCTTACCACAATGGCTGGAGAAGACAAACCTTTATAGAGAAATGCTTGGACAAGAAGCTGAGCAGGTGGCTGGGCAAAGTATTTGCAAAATTGAGTTTCCTGTTCCAGAGGGAAGAAGTGTTTTCCATTGTCTCCTTCTAAAATATATGATTAAGATTATCATTAAGTTAGCTGGGTGTGGTGGCACATGCCTTTAATCCCAGCACTCGGGAAGCAGAGATAGGAGGATCGCCGAAAGTTCGAGGCCACCCTGAGACTATATAGTGAATTCCAGGTCAGCCTGGACTAGAGTGAGACCCTACCTCCAAAAACCAAAAACCAAAAAGACAAACAAACAAAAAAACAAACAAAAAAAGGTTATCATTAATACACATTGCCCCGTATAAAGAAATAAAACCCTGTGTGTGTGTGCATGCATATGTGCTCACACCAGAGCTTCTTGTCATTGCCAACGAACACCAGACACTTGCACTACTTTTTGTGTCCAGCATATGTGGGTGCCTTAGGAATTGAACCCAACCCGGCCGACTTTGCAAGTAAGCACCTTCAACCCCTAAGCCATTTTCCCAGCCTCATAACTGACTTTTTAATGCTGGGAATGGAACCAGGGCCTTGTGTATTCTGGGCAAGGGCTGCACCACTGGTTATATCCCAGCACAATCTCATCTTTTCTGACTGGTCAAATCTTACTACTTCGTATTGTGACCTCTGTCTAGAAAGGGCTCTTGTGGGAGTCATGAATAACTTTAAAACAGCTGAAAGTTTGCCTCCACCCTCGAGTTTCCTGACTTTCTGTGCTTTGGAACATGGAGCTTCTATGTCTTGAGAGCAATTGTTTTGGGATGCTGACTTTTCTGAGAGTGTTGTGAAGCCAAGGCTGGAAGCTACTTGAGTATGGGCCATCTACCTTATTCTCCTTCTAGCTCTTCAGTCCCCAAGTGCAATGCTTTCTCAATGCACTTAAAAAAATATTTTATTTATTTATGGGATAGAGGAAGAGAGATAGAGAGGGAGGGAGAGAATGGGCACCCCAGGGCCTCCAGCCACTGCAAACCAACTCCAGACATATGCACTACTTTATGCATCTGACTTATGTGGATCCCAGGGAATTGAACCTGGGTCCTTTGCCTTTGTAGGCAAATGCCTTAACTGCTAAACCATTTCTCCAGCCCTCAATGAACTTTCGATAGAAAAACCCTATTACCTTTAATTGGCAAAAAATTCTTCTTATTGTGTGGTAGACATCATTTGCATACCTTGGAAAAATGATCCCAAATCTACATTTAACTTCTGCAAGTCTGAATCTGAGGTGGACAAGAGTCTGAGGCCCATGAAAGACTATATATCACATTTTTCAACAGTTTAGATGTTCAGTTACATTTTTTCGTTGGTATTTTTTCTCTTTTATTCCAATTGACATGTCAGAAATACTTGGCTTTTAATTCCCGGAAGACATTTTAGTATATTCCATCAGACTATTTTGAACATAGCTGATTTGCGTAGTGTCTAACAAAAGGTATTAGAGGTGGCTTGGAGCTGTTGTTGAAAGAAATCATTACTTTAAAAATGGTTTCAAAAAACAGTTTTGTTTCTTGCAGCATGTCATTGGCATTTATTCCCAGGTGAGGTCAGTGCCATGTTTTATCTTTCGAAAGCGTATGACTCTGTGGGACATATGTCCATAAAGACTGTAGACATACAGAAACAGACTGATCAGAAATAGAGCACGGACTTGGTGAATGTCACAGTCAAGGCCAGGCTTAGGACATGTGCCATAAGGGGGATTGAAATGCTGCCTGGATGTCCTAGAAGACTGTGACCCACGAGGTGCATGGGGTTGGTGGAGGCAGGGAAGGGTTGCGAGTGTTCTGACTCCTGCTTGGCCATAATCACCGCTAGGTCCATGTGTCTGCTGCAAGAATATGGAGGGTTTCTGCAGCCCCTTTCCTGACCCCTGACATCTAAGTCTCCTTTTACCCTGACATGACTTCCAAGCAACACAAGAGATGGAAGGCTCTTGCTTGTATTTGCCCTGTCAGTAGAGGGCCTTTAATCTGTTTTAGCATGAAAAATTCATTAAGAATGTACTATTATTTCATCAGTGAAATCTTCAAATTTTAAATTAAATCCATAGGTCTGGTTTAGCAACCGCCGCGCAAGATGGAGGAAGCAAGCTGGGGCCAATCAACTGATGGCTTTCAACCATCTCATTCCGGGGGGGTTCCCTCCCACTGCCATGCCGACCCTGCCAACATACCAGCTGTCAGAGACCTCTTACCAGCCCACATCTATTCCACAAGGTATGGAGGCAAAGAGGCAGAGAGATCAGAATGCGACTCCCAGCTTGTCTGTCTGGTGGATATTTCATACAGTGAATGCTTTCTCTGTTAACACTGATGCTGTTTGTATGTCACTTACATGAGTGGCATCAGAGTGTCCTAAATGTCCCTGTTTCGTTTCAGAAATAGTTGGGTCTATGTCATATATGAATCCCTCTAGATAAATTGTGTTGTAATTTGCTGTTTCAGTATTTGAAAACAATGCAACCTTCCTAAATAAACATGAGATTTGCTTTTTTAAAAAAAATTGACTACTGCATTGAACTCTGGTTTACGATTAAATCAGATTCTATGACTAGCTCCGTAGTAATGCAGGGAAGGTCAGCTTTGACAAAGTCACTGCTTGTTAGCATGAGAGGGGAACGGGAGAATGTTAAAGCTTAAGAACGCTATGGTTTTTAGATTATGTAAGATAGCCTTCCAGGCACTTAAAACTATGCCGTTTCCCTGACTTTAAGTGCTTTCAAAGTTCATTTGATGAGAAAGTGAGACTCATAGTCATGACACTGGTTAATTCTCATATTGATTAATGGCATTCAAAACCCAAACTGGCTTGTTAGCACTGTCAATGTGGTATGTAGATTCATCTTCTAAGTGAGTGTGCCAACAGTATTCACCCTTGTTATGCGCTTGCAAACGTGTGCCAAGGTAGATGTGACTACACCTGCTCGTTAGGAGATGCAATTGGAAATTCGTGTATGATCTGACCAATAGATGTTACCGTTGTCTGGGTGACTTGGGAGTTTTTGCATTGAACTTGCTCTGCGTGGCCTATCAAAGGACATCATGGCTGCCCATCTCTTCCTTCCAGCCGTGTCGGACCCCAGCAGCACCGTTCACAGACCTCAACCGCTTCCTCCGAGCACCGTACACCAAAGCACCATTCCTTCCAACCCGGACAGCAGCTCTGCCTACTGTCTCCCCAGCACCAGGCATGGATTTTCCAGCTATACAGACAGCTTTGTGCCTCCGTCGGGGCCCTCCAACCCCATGAACCCCGCCATTGGCAATGGCCTTTCACCTCAGGTCAGTCCCGTGTTTCTAGACAGACGATTTGCTGTATACCAGAACCAAATAGTCCGTTCCCTGAGGCAGTGGTATAATGAATTGCCAAATTTAAACCATAATGTATTCTTTATATAAGCCACATGATTTCAGTTTTCTAGTTTCCTTTCTCTCTACCCTTCCTACTGGAGGCATCAAAAGTTGTAGCTCAGACTTAAAATTCAAGTGACTTCTAATGGAATCATGGAGACTTTGTGTTGTCAGGACATTAGGCATCTGTCTTTCTGCCCCCAGCTCTGGGCTTTGATTCAGAACGTCACAACCATGCTGGGTTTTCTTTTCTTTGGTTTCATTATTATTATTTTTTCAAATGGTGTTGGGTATCACCTGAGCAAAAGTCTTCATCAGAAAAATACCAAAAGTTTGAGCAAACAGTGGGAATATCAATCTTATGGGGAGAGAGAGAGAGAGAGAGAGAGAGAGAGAGAGGGAGAGAGAGAGGCCCATCTGATGTCTATGGAACTTGGGAACAAATGAGTTATAAAAGCACACATGAGGAGAATTGTTGCTCTTTGGGAATAACTAAATATTTGAATGTTGTAATTGTTTTCCTAATTTGCATTAGACTATGAGCTTTTCTTGGGAGATGGCATTACTAAATTGCCTTGGTAATTGCATGTCAGAGGGATGGTTAAATTTCTTACATGTGGCATCTGTCTGAGGTTGACATTATTAGCAGGTGTTTAAATACAGATAGCTTGATTTTATTAGCGAGCAGTTGGCCCAGGTGGCAAGGATAGCCACCCACTAAATTTGGAGAAATGTCACAATGGGGTTGCAATCTATAATTGCAATCAGGAACCTCTTCAGGGGCTGAGAGTGAGAGTTTTAACAGCTTTATCTTTTCTCGACCTCTTTTTTTCCTGCTGGTGGGTAGAAAAACAGAGAGAAGCCCAGAATGACACAAATAGAAAGTGAAAAGACAATTATACTCAATTACACACTAATCACTGGCTATCACTGCTGCCTAAGCACCAAGAGGGCATTCTAATAGGCAGAAAATGAGATTTTAATGGCACAAAGGGTGGCCAAAATAACGACTCATATGTCTTTGCCTTCTTCATCTTCTCCAACTTGTGGTATGCATCTTCACAGTGGAGCTCTTGGGCTCTGTGTAATGGTGATAACTCCAAGCAGCTGAAAAGTTCAAAGCCATCCGAGTTGAAAAGACTGGATAGCAAAGGCAATGAAATAAACATTTCTGCCTCAAGGCAAAAGTTCATAAATCCTTTTTTGTAACAGTAAATGTAATTAAGTTTTATAGATTCCTATAACACATCCAGGGACTCAAGAAAGAGGAAGAGGTGGTTTCAAACCTCAGCCGAAGAATAACAACATACCAAGAATAAAAGTACTTCCTGCAGGACGTGAACGCTTTTAATTTCTAAGTGCTAGCACTTGTGAACGCAACTCTGCCTGACAATGATGGGCTTACGTTAACACGGTCATCTTTCGGGCGCTCACAATCATTGCAGATAAGCTTGCATAGCTCAGAAGTCACGTGCGCAGAGTTCTCTGTGATTTTTGACAGTAGTACTTTGGGGGAGGGCATAGAAAAGCTTTTTCTGGACATGATTTAGTTGAAAGTTTCAACCGCAGTGAACTCTGACTTGAATCATTTCGGTGAGGTGCAGGATTCCATCAGAATAACTTAGCGCCTTATTTCATTCACTCTTCATGCAAATATCATGAGCTTGTACTCTGTAAGCGAAATTGTTAGTTTCTTTTAGGAAATGATAAGTGAATCATGTATAGCTCTTATATAAGTGGAATTGTTAGAATTTCATCTTCCAGCTATTAAATCTGAAAGAAAACTGGCAATGATTGGTATGATTGGAGGATTGGTAGAAGGATTGCAGTCATTTCATATCAAGCAATGGAAAAATTCCACAGACTTTTTCCCCTGTATTTCTTTACTACATCTTACATAGTACATTAACTCTTTACTTATATCTTGCAAATATCCAGGATATTTTATGTTTCTACCATATATTTTCACCTCAGACTACTAGCAAGAGTCCGTGTTGGTTTAAGTTCTTATAGTATTCCCAAGTTAGAAAAAAAATAAATTTTCTTCTTATTTCCTCAGGCAAAGTTGAAGAAGACATGGGGTGGATCTATATCTTGAAAACTATTTATAAAATAATGGAGTAGGAAAACTGGGATCAAAACAGAGATTTCTCTAGCCGTTCAAATGATCACTTCTCAGGAATGCCTCTATTGAGACAAAAGGTGCCTGCCCAGTTCTGACTGTCCGGCTTTATTTAGATGAGTGTAAAGATAGTTGCATGGTAAAGAGCTCAAGTCTAACAACCTGGCTGATCTGTTAACCGAGAAGAAGCTCAACACTGGTTACTGCTTTGAGAGAAGTGCTTATTAACATACTGTGTTGTGTGAGTGTTAACGACAGAGCTCATATTCTCCACCTGCTGTTCCACCTCTTCCACCTCTGTCTGGTAACCTAGTGAATTAGCAGCTCAGATAAGACCATGAACCACTGAGCCATCTCTCCAGCCCCTAAGCTAGCACTTCAGTGAAGGCCCAAAGAGGCTACAGTCCACTGCCAGCCACAGGACTGATAAGGAGAGAATTAGGGTTAGCGTGTAGGAGTCTTGGTATGGGCTAGAACCCAGTCCATTGTTGAGGGAAGAGGAAACAGGCTTCATGGAGAAACGGGTGAAGATGGTTATAGCCACATCTCTCTCTTTCCTTTTCCCTCTCTCTCTCTGTGTTTGTGCATATCTCTAATTGGCCTTGAACTCACTAAATAGACTTGACTGGCTGGCCAGCAAGCCCTAGGGACCCTTCTATCTCTGCCTCCCCAGTACTAAGATACAATCATGGGCCACCGCACCTGGGATTAAAAAAATTTTTTTTTTGTATTTTTTATGAGAGAGAGAGAATTTGTGCACCAGAGCCTCCAGCCACTGCAATTGAACACCAGATGCGTGCACCATCTTGTGCGCTATCTTGTGCACATGAGCAACCTTGTATGCTTGCATTACCTTGTGTGTCTGGCTTATGTGGGACCTGGGAGTTGAACATGGGTCTTTAGGCTTCACAGGCAAATGCCTTAACTGCCAAGCCATCTCTTCAGCCCTGGCATGTTTTTAATGTGAGTTCTCAGGACTGAACTTATGTCATTATTAGGGAATTGAAATTAGTGTCTCATGTATGTGAGAAAAGCACTCAACCACTGAGCAACATCCGTGCTCTAGTTTTCTAAACTTTCAAGTTCAGGTTAATTTATATTCTTTTTACTAAGCCTAATTTCCATGCTTTTAACTTCTACCAGTAATAAAAGCATTCCATGCTGATTGTATAAAAATGGAAACAGTTTTGAGTGTCTTTTGAGTAGGAAAGTAAATTCTTTCAGGGCAACATTGTTGTATTTTTGCATGTTGACACTGGGCTCTGAGACTGAGCGGTAGCATACACATTCAGCATCCTGCCTTTTCTCTGCCTTTCCATAGTAGGTCAATCTCTAGTAATTAACTTCAAGGTAAGTGGACATAAAGGTTTATGAATCACTGTGGTCAATTCAGTAGAGCCTTTTGGCATATTAAAATATTTGTAGATTTTATTTGATAATGTCACTGGGGTTATTGAAACTGGGGTTATTCAAACTGGGAAGTCAGGAGCCAGAATGTATGTGGGTCACTCCATAATAAATTTTCTAGTGTTTTTTTTTTTTTTTTTTTGTTTTGTTTTTGGGTTTTTGAGACAATTCTAATTCTATCCCAGGCTAGCCTGGAACTTAAAGCAATCTTCCTGCCTCATTTTACCAACTGCTGGGATTGCAAGCTTAAGCCACATTCCAGACTCAGTGGCTTTCTAGGTTTTTTTTTTTTGTTTGTTTGTTTGTTAAAGAATTAATAGACACTGTAAAGGCAGGTAAGTCATTTCTGTATATGTGTGCATGCAGAAAAATTGTCTTTTAAAAATTTTTGTTTGAGAGGTTGGGTGCACCAAGTCCTCCTGCTGGGCAAACAAACTCCAGATGCACGCACCACTTTGTGCACCTGGCTCACAGGGGTACTGGGGAATCAAACTTAGGCCCCAGGCTTTGCAAGCAAGTGCCTCTAACCATTGAGCAATTGCTCCATGCCCCAAAGCTGGGCTTGGTTGGTGTCTCTCTGATATCTGCTCCCTCAAGCAAAGATTCTCTTAAAGCTCAGAGTCAGGGTCATTTGCCAAATAGTGATTGACAGATGGCCTTCATTCTTTTCTCAGGGAAGTTCTATATTTCATGGGAACAAGCATGAAACAGACTTGGAAATAGGTCATACCTATCCAGATGGTCAGGTAGCAGAGCAGTGGCTGGACATGTGTTTGGTCTGACGTATGTCTAAGAACACTAATCATAATCGTTTAGAAACTTGATCATATCCTTTCCTCAGTTGCTGGAAGGGTCTATGTAGGAGGCTGGTGAATTGTCCTTATTCTCAGAGAGTCAGGAGAATATTCCCATTGTAGTTCATGGGAGAACAGTGGTCAAGACAGCCCAGGATGTCATGGTGGGTATAAGAACGGAAGATCTCTCTTTTAGTGATTACTAGATACCCTGTGAGTTAGAGTCATCTATATTCATTGCTCTTCTCTGCCAGGGGTAGCAGTTTTCCATGGGCTCTGGCACTCCTATGAGCATGGCCAAAGGACTTCTCAAATTGAGGGCTGATCTCCTATTCTATTAAGGCTGATCTGTCAGGGGACGTGAGGTCAGATTCTTAGGGGCGTATGGGGGTAAAGCACAGGCTAAAAATCTCAATATCATCAACTTTCTGTGCCTTACATTACCCTTCTGGGAGATGGGTCTAGGATGAAGGACACACACCTTCTGAGAAGATGATGCAGCTCACCCTAGGGAGGGCTTTCCCTGGTAGCAGCAATCTTCTTTTGAAAGGTTGTCTTCTCTTGCTGCAAGGACAATACAGAATGTGCACAAATACAGACGAGCATGACTCCCTCCCTCCCTCCCCCTCCCTCCCTCCCTCCCTCCCTCCCTTCCTTCCTTCCTCCCTCCCTCCCTCCCCCTCTCCAGACAGTATGGATTTTATTTTTGCTTTTTAAATTTTTTTAATTGACAACTTCTATAAGTACAGATGATAAACCATCATAATTCCTTCCCCCAACCTCATTTTCCCCCTTCCCAAATTCACCCTCCACTGAATCTCTTCTTTTGTCTAATTCCTCTCTTGTCTATTTTATTTTTAATTTTTTTGAGCCTAGGCTGACTGGGAATTCACAATGTAGTCTCAGGGTGGCCTTGAACTCACAGCAATCCTCCTACCTCCTCCCAAGTGCTGGGATTAAAGGCAAGCATCACCATGCCCAGCTCTCTCTTGTCTTTTTATTTATTTATTTATTTTTGGTTTTATGAGGTAGGGCATCACTCTGGCCCAGGCTGACTTGGAATTCACTATGTAGTCTCAGGGCAGCCTCGAACTCATGGCAATCCTCCTACATCTGCCTCCCGAGTGCTGGGATTAAAGGCGTGTGCCACCACGCCCAGCTGTCTATTTTGATGTCATCATTTTTTCTCCTCCTGTTATGCAGGTCTGTGTAGGTAATGTCAACCACTATGAGGGCATGAATATCAAGGCCACTGTGTGCTTTGTAAGCAGTCCTCGCCGCTCAGACAGTATGTTTGCAGCACCTTCCTGTACATGCGGGGAACACTGACTTGGAAGTTGGATGGCAAAGAAATACAACCAGATGCTCAAGCTGCAGGATTAATTAACATTTGGCCCATGTTCTTCTAATTCTATTTCCTTTGCGAAAAAAAAAAAAAAAAAAAAAAAGAAAAGAAAAGAAAAAAAATACTGCCCTTGCTGCTTCCCCACCCCCAAAACACACATAGCCAACCCCCAAAATATGGCCAATTAAACTAACAAACTTTTATCATTTCCCGCCCCACCTCCGCCCTACTCCTCCAAACTCTGCCATTCTTTGATGGCAGCTTCCAATGAGCTCTTGAGTGAAAAGCAATATCAAGAGACTCCCGGGGCTCTGAGAAGCTCTTCTATTGTTCTGTCATGGACAAAAGTGGGCCAACTCAGCCGCATTTAGGGTTCATCAGCCATTGCAAATGATTCTTCAAATGTTTTGGGTTTGGTAAAACCTAAAACACATTTTTGCCAAGCACTTTTCCTCCTTAATTTTTCAAACTGTGTATTTTAAGGAAAATTTGATCCATATGGTTTTGATTCATTTACTCTTATATCATTGACATTTTTTTCCCTCGTGGAGCCACTTGATATCCAAGAAGCTTTCCGAGCCCTTCCTATGTCCGTTTTAAGCCTTTTCCTTCTTAAAAGGAGGAAGTCCTGTTTGCAACCTCAGAGGCCATAAATTTCTAGTACCTCTCAATTCAGCAACACTTAAAAATACATTTGGTATAAATCGTGATTATTGTGAACACATTTCATGTTTGGAGCAGATGGGCAGAGTTTCATTTCTGGTTTATGAGTGAAACCAATGACAAAATAAGAAAATGGGTTTGAATTACCCAAAAAAAAAAAAAAAAAAAAAAAAAAGTTTTGCTTTAGAGAAAGTTTGTAACTGTTGTTAATAAATCTCCCCAGTCCGTGCTATGCTCATAGGCCTCATTTCATATTTTGTCCAGGTCTTGAGTAAGAGGTAATTGAATAACCAGTACACCTGTCCTATTTCATGGATCATCTACTGAGGAAAGGAAAAAAAGTCTCATAAAGATTTGTGTACCAGGCTTGAAATGCTTGGATGTTTGCTTCCACTCCGCACCTTGGGAACAAAGGGAGGGTCTGCAGATCTCATCAAGTTTATGACCCTCCATCTAAGTCTGGTTGAATCATCACAGTCTTGTCGTGTTGAGCTAATGCCTCTGAAAGAACCAGAAAAAAAAAAAAAAGACCTTTATCCTAACGAGATCGCGACTAATGGCTAAGATGCCAGGATCAACTTCTGTTCTTATTCAGATGTTACAAAAGGAAACCTTTAACTCAGCCACCCATCCAGTTGCTTTTAAAGAATAATATTAAAATTGAGATTATTAGTGTGTAATGTATGTAAATTGCATATTTGGTGTCAGCTACGCTTGTTAGGCAGCTTCTCCATTTCATGCATCTATGTATTAGTCTATCGTGGTTCCATTTCAAATCACATCGCCTTTGCTCAGCACAGTTTCTTTGGACAAACATTTGTTAATCCTGAAACTTATCAGGGAGAAGCGTTTAAGTGTTAATATGGAGACACAAAACTCAGGACTACTTTTGATTTTGCTTGTCAGTGTTTTTTTGTTTGTTTGTTTGTTTTTGTTTTTTTGACCACAGAGTCAAACCGTGACCTCAGATTGTTTAGCTGTAAGACAAGATGATGGCTGCCATCAAAGACGTAAGGAAGGCTGATACCCAGGGTCAGCTTGTTATGTGGTTGAAATAGAGCCACTAAAAGGGATTGCATTGTGTGCTTTTCTATTCATGTTTTGGTGAAGATATTGCATGCATGTAAATTCCATTGATGTAAATTTCTCCCCCCTTTTTTGTGTGTTGCTCCAGGAAAAGCAGTAAGGTTTCCTCTAGTGGCACAGCCAGTTCCTACTTCAAGAGAATAGTTGTTTGGACACTTGGGCACATGGTAGAAGCTGTTTGAGGCTCGTTTTGTTGCTCAGCCATTTGTTTTGCCCATTTGACACCCCAATTGCAAATGCTGTGTCCTCAGTTTACCTTTCTCGTCGTGAAGAACCAGACAAGCAGGTGGCCTGCCACCACCCCCTTTCCCAACAGAGGCCCTTCATTCCCTGACACTTTCCAGAAGTTCATCTGTGGAGGGAAGAGGAGTGATTTTGATTAAAGAGATCTGTTGGGTGTCAAACAAAGCTGGGATGGAGAGAGGCTCTCTACAAAAGTGATCTCTCGAGAGCTTGTACAGCTCTTGTTTCTTGTTTAGAGTAGATCCTGAGCTCATTACCAGGGTGTGAGAAGTGTCACATGTTTCCAGTGGCTCAAAGATGTTTAGGGTCATAAAAAACATTTCAGCCATACCAACAACCCTGGGTCATTTGTATTTTTTTATTCTGCCAGGCTTGGAGATCCTCTGGTCCATGGTGAAAGCACTGTCGCTAATCCATCTACTGAATCCTCGCGGGCTGTGGTGACCTGGTGTGCTGGGTTTTGCTCTGCAGGCTGTAAGAATATGATGCGAGGGCTGTAGAGAGGCCCCATTGTTTAGAAATGCTTGGTGTACAAGCCTGATGACTGGATTTCAGATGCCCAGAACCCACGTAACATCAGATTCAAGTAGCACACAAGCCTGTAATCCCAGTGTGCCTATGGCAATGGGAGTCAGAACCAAGAAAATCCCAGAGCTTACAGGCCAACTAGTCTGCCATTCACATCTGCAAAACAACCAGAGAGACCCTGTCTCAAATAAGGTGGAAGGAGAAGACCAACAACCTGAGGTTGTCCTCTGACCTCCACACCCACACTGTGGCACACTCACACTCATGCATGTACACACACACACACACACACACACACAGGAGAGCCCTGGGTTATGTTAACCTTAACTGTGGTCTCTTGAGTTAAATTTGGACAATAGTGAAAGTAACAACTTGTCCCAAATCTCTTTTCATAAAAGCAGTAGCTAATGGCTGTATCTGCCATCATATTCCTGAACCATGCCACAAGCAAACTTTCCTACTGAATTAATTTTTGTGTGCCTGCCAAGCTGATCTAAATGGAAATTCTGTCAGCTATGTTCTTCTGTACATCAGACAAATCAAATGCAACAACCCTATGGTTTTTAGGCCCATTTGATTTCCTCTAGCCATTGAGGAGGAAAAAAACATTGAGTGTGATTGCTTAGTTTATAACTAAGCTAGTAGAATAAGAAGTTTTTCTTTGTCGCTAGCAATATACAAAAGAGCCATGCTAGGTTCCAGTGCAAGGCCAGTGGTCTGAATCAACCCTTTATGTGTGGTTGGAATTCAACGTAAAGCTTTTAATTTATTACTGCATTTGCAAAACGGCAATATCTAGAGAAATCTGAATACTTGCATATTTATTCAATTAGGGGCTGAATGTATGCTTTGTACCATGTGCACAGAAGACTTGATTCAGTCATTAGTTGTATACTATTTTTTGTTGTTTTATTATTTTTTTTAAAGAATCTGCCCTGCAAAACAGTCTGGGTTTCATCAGAGGTGTATATTTTTTAAAGTACAGTGTGATACTTAAAAATTGTTTTTGATGTGTAGCTCCAGGTTAGTGAAGTGGAGTTTCTGAGACTAGTGACTGCATTGTCTCTATGATCAACGGCAGAGGTGGAAGTGCCATTTTAAATACATATTTTTGTTTATGAGGAACAGTATGGCATTAGTGTGTGTGTGTGTAGATAGTATGTAATAGTCAAATCTGGGCATTCATATGTCCATCACCTCAGATGTGTCATTTCTTTGAGTTGGGAACATTCAATTTTGAAATATTCATTTAATTGTTGCCAACTATAGCTAGCCAATGTTGCTATGGAACTGCTGTAGTCGGTTCCACATTGCTGGGATGAACAACCAAACCAGACACAGTTTATGGGAGGAAGGGATTTCTTTCAAGATTACAGATCCAGGGGAAATTCCATCAAATGGTGGAAGAAGCTGGCTCCCATTTATACATCCAAGCAGAGAGACACCAACAAACAGCCAGCACCACAAGCAAACACAGCCAGAGCTCAAAACCTGTCTGCTTACCTTTAGGCTGGAATTCAGATCCACCCCGAGTGACCCCTTCCCCTCACTTGTAGCAGGAATCTGCCTACTAGTGGCTGAAGCTGCAAACTCAATTTTCATAAAACACCTGAGTCCATGGGGGGGACATCCATTCAATCCACCACAAGCAGAGTCTAAGTTATTCTTCCTATCTAACTGCACCTGTGCATTCAAAAGCCATCCTCTCTCCATCTGTCCCTCATTGCACCCTTCCCAGCTTCTGGGCACATTGTTCTAAAGTTTTTTGAAAGATCAACTTTTGAGCTCCCACATATAAGTGAGAGCATGTTGTGCCCAGCTTCCCATTTGGTCAAATCATAGGTTAGCATTTCAACATTGAAGGGAATATTTCTTGGTTGTGAAGCTAGCTAATCCTTAACCTTGGTGCTGAGCTAATGAAGGAGGGGGGTGTCTTTAAAAAAAACGGGCTGGAGAGATGGCTTAGTGGTTAAGGCACCTGCCTGCCAAGCCTAAGAACTCCCTTTCAAACCTCCAGGTCCCATGTTTAACCAGACACACAAGTGACACTAGCACACAATGTTGCACATTCTCCATGAGGGGGTGCATGCATCTGTAGTTCATTCACAGCAGCTGAGAGGCTGCTGGCGCACCCATTCTCTCTCTCTCTGTCTCTCTCTCTCTCAAAAAAAAAAAGGATTATTTTTTCTCATAAAATTCTCATATGTCACTGGTGCAGATTGCATTTAAAAAAATCTAGTAAAACTATTGCATCTGTTCTGAGATTCACACATGGTCCCTGTGGAGTTGAACTCTGGTCGGTGCACCTGTGTGGGGAAACCCCAGCTCAGGTCAACTCTTCTCTGTGTCTCACAGGTGGAATTTCTGGTTACCATGGATGTCAAATGATGGCATTTATACATCAGGTGTCTCTTCTACCTCCACACACTGTCAACCTTCCCAAGACCTTAAGAACTTGGACCAGGGGGAGGGGACTGGTTTTAAAGAAAAGGGTACAAAGTGCTTACTGATGTTTAGAAAGGGCAGGCAAGGGAGTAGAGGAAAGAATTCCTTGTTGGTCACTTGGCTACAGAGTGGCTGAAAGTCACTGATCTCAAAGGATCCCTGTGATTGGGATTCCAAGTTGTCCTCCATGTTGTCAGTGCATTGGGCAGGGAGACGAGAATGTCGTGTAACCCATCACCTTGTGCTTCAAAGGCATTCCACCTGGATGAAACTGCTTGCTCTAGTTCATTGCAAATTACTCATAAGCCTCAGACGAAGCTGCGCTGTTAGGGTTCAGCAGTGTTTGCATGTGTCATGGCTATTGGGGTGTCTGTTGGGCATTTCCTTAGCTGCACGTTTGGCTTATGAGAACTCTGAGAAAACATTTTAAAGTGCCAGCTCACTCATGAGTTGAAGGTTGCCCAAGCATAAGGCGATTCTCTTTCTAAGTTTAGAATCACAAGTCCCCAAAAGGTCAATTAGTGTTCAGCAAACATGTCCTGGAGCAGCCATGAAATGCAGCTGTGATGTATGTTTGATTTTCCACAGTCATGTTTTCAGGCAGCTTTTTGAAGCAGTCATGGGTTTGAGCGCACACCCTTTAGAGGACCACTGTGCTGGTGGGAAATGCCCTGAAATGAGAAGCATTAACAGCAGGTAATGCCGTTCCTCACAGAAAGAGTTGGAGACTCTGTGCGTTAAGTGATGAATGAGGGTATCTGACCCACATCTGTTTTACATTAGAAGGGAACATTGCCCTGACATCCTTAGGAGCATTTGTCAAGATTCCCTGGACAGAGCTTCTGTAAATTACATGCTGCAAATGTGTCAGGGTCAGATAAGAGGATATCATTAACTCCCCAAGTTTACTCAGGGCTCTGCCAGTCTATCTTAATATGCTACGGGCCAGCAGTTTTTCCTAGAGCTGTTTTGTTATGTTTTTCTTTCACAGAAGAAAAATATATGAATGCTACACCCCCAGTACTGTACATGCCCCTTTCTCATAAATCATATTAATTGTGGACATAGTCACAAAGCATATTAAATGCAGGCATGCGTAAATGAATTAAAACATATGAGGATTTTATTATACCCATGGTGGGTCTAACACAGTCAAATATCTACTGCATTAGTTGGCGTATTTTTTCATTTAGGCGGAATGAGCTTTTTCTTAATGGGCTGTATCCCCTGATGATAGGTGGACGTCGTGGGCATGGCATGACTGTTCATCAGAGTAAACTATACATATACATACATAGCGCAGGCCACTTCTAGGCTAATTGCCTAGCTTTATATCTCCTCACTAGGCCTTAAAGAATATTGCTTGGTTAATGATGGAGCTCAGTGGTTGAGTGCTTGCCTAGCATGCACAAGGCCCTAGGTTTCATCCACAGCCCTCCAAAGCAAAGGGAAAATCAAACAGACAAACAAAAGCAACAGGACTATTGCTATTGGCTCTATTGAGAATTAGATACTCTCAAGAATTGAAACAATGGAAGTTATTTCTATGCTCCGTCATGGGATGGGAGGGGAATCGAACTAAGTCCATTCTTGTTAGCATCCTTTCCAAGGAAAACTTGGGAGTGTGTGCAGTGTGAGAAGCACACTTATCTAGACCTCACACTTTCCATATGCAGTAACTTGTAAGGTGTGAGTTAAGGATGAAAACTTTGTTAGAAACAAGGACATCCATAGCTGCGTGTTCTCCATGTCTGGTTCTCTCTCTGGTGAGGTGAAGGTCCTGGCCATTTCCCTACCTCAGGATGGGCGAGAAGGTTGCTATACAGACCTTCAGAGAAACGTCTGCCTTTAGGCAACTTCCCTCTTATAGCTTTCAAACAGACAGGACCCCAAATCTAATTATTTAGATGCTAATCAAGTACAGAGTGATTGTCCAAGCATTTGAATCCAAAGACATTTTCAAGGAAGTCAGCATTGTTTAAAGACTTAACCATTGGTGGATTTGGGACTACCTGCATTGGCAAAAGGCATTTGATAAAGATTTGAATATTTTGTTTGGCTTTGAAAATCAATTACGCTGAAATAAAAAATAACAGATGTAGTTAGTGGAGCCTTTGAGGGAAAAGTAAAAGTATATACAAAAAAGAAACAGCTTCCATATCATATAAAACTGTTATTCACAGGAGTTTTTTTTTTTTTAAAGAAGCTAAACACTTGTTGTTAAATGCTAAATTAGAAGAACATCCGATTACTTAAGAAGAAAGAAAATAAAGGCATGTGCCAGGATTCCTCCTAAGGTAAAAAGAATCACCTATGCATCCATCCTAATTTGTTTAGTCAGTTTAGAGTTTTTGATAAGCCCTGAACACTTTTGACTAAGGGGCACAAAGCCATACCGTTTGCTCCAACACAAATATTTTCCAGACACATCGCTTTAAATGTAAATCTTAATTTGGCCCATAGTTTTTTATCTTTTATATTTAATCTTAACAATAGGGAAATAAATTCAAGAGAAATTCAGCATGAAGCAATTGTGAAGAGTTAGTTTCTCCTGAACCATATAATCTGTGAATCGAGATATACACAACCTGTTTGGACTTCTGAAATGTGAGAGTGCGTGCGTATAAAGAGAGCTTCAGAAAATGTCTCTAATATGGAAGAACAGGCGGAAAAAAAGTATAAGCACAAAAATCAGGAGGCTTTGAATTGTTTTTTTAAAGACTTAATTATGAACGTTACTGTATTAATATATCGTATAGTGGTCATATTCCTATTGGGTTAGACTCTTATTTCCCTTTCCTCTCAATGCTTCTCAGCAGGATTATAGAATTGTCTTTTTAATTTTTATTTCTTAAAATATTTTGATTATTTGAGAGAGGGAGAGAGAAAGAGGCAGATGTGTAGAGAGAAACAAAGAGAGAGAATGTGTGTGCCAGGGCCTCCAGCCACTGCAAAGGGACTCGTGACACATGTCCCACCTTGTGCATCTGCCTTGACACGAGTCCTAGGGTATCGAACTCAGGTCCTTCATCCTAAGGCAAGCACCTTAACCGCTGAACAATCTCTCCAGCCCAGAATTGATTTTTTTTTTTTTTTTTTTGGCTTTTCGAGGTAGGATCTCACTCTAGCCCAGGCTGACCTGGAATTCACTATGAAGTCTCAGGGTGGCCTCGAACTCATGGCGATTCTCCTACCTCTGCCTCCTGAGTGCTGGGATTAAAGGCATGCGCCACCACGCCCAGTCCAGAATTGATTTTTCAGGGTCATCTGTAAATCAGTTTAGAAGTGGTGCCCGGAGCTGCTTTGTAGCGCACTGTTCTTCCAGATGCCTTGACTTATACTCTTAATTTTACACAACTAAAACCTCAAACTGGCCGGGCGTGGTGGCGCACGCCTTTAATCCCAGCACTCGGGAGGCAGAGGTAGGAGGATCGCCGAGAGTTCGAGGCCACCCTGAGACTACTTAGTGAATTCCAGGTCAGCCTGGACCAGAGTGAGACCCTACCTTGCAAAACCAAAAAAAAAAACAAAAAAACAAAAACCAAAAACCTCAAACCGTCAAAGCCCCTTGTCTTTTCCAATGGGACAGAGCCCTATTTAAGGACATCTTTCTTGTTGAGTCCCCTGCATCTACCTGTCATTTCCTTAGAATGTTGTCAGCATTTGGGAGGCATGATTGAGTAACCTTGAATTTACTTTGTTTGAAATTGTTTTGGGAAACCAAGACAATTGTGCTCCCCCCACCACTGAAATTAAGAGGAAAAAAAAAAAGACAAGCCAACAAACAAAATTCAAAATGCCATCATTGCAGTTCAAGTAGCTTACTACTTGTTTGAGAAGACGGAATTGTATTTTCAACAATGGAGATTTTATTTTAGGCTTTGAATAACAAATGGTGTAGGCCAAACGTGCATAAAAGAAATGCTGATAATATTCTTAGAAGGAGACTATGGCTGGGTGACATTCCATAACCACATTGGGGGAGTTCTTAGAATCTCATTTACTAATTTCTTATGCATAAAAAGAACTTTCCATAACTTTCCTTGAACCACATAAAACACAAAATAGCTTTTAAAGAGACATACATAAAAGCGTAATGGGACCCTTCCGTAGAGAGTTGAGGTTTTGAATTATGTTAAGGGTAAGTAATGCATTTTCTATTGGAATATTCACCTCCCCCACCAAGTTCCTTTTTAATTTCTCAAATGGTGGCTTATTAAAATTGTGTCTCTCTCAAGTTTTCTTAATATGAAATATTGCAATAAATCACACAATATTTTTTAAAAAAATAAATCCCCTTTCTTTTTTATTATTTATTTATTTGAGAGCAACAAACACAGAGAATGAGGCAAACAGAGAGAGAGAAAGAGAGAGAGAGAGAGAGAGAGAGAGAGAGAGATGGGCACACCAGGGCTCCAGCCATTGCAAACGAACTCCAGATACATGCGCCACCTGGTGCATCTGACATACATGGGTGCTGGGGAATTGAGCCTCCAACTGGGGTCCTTAGGCTTCCCAGGCAAACGCTTAACCACTAAGCCATCTCTCCAGCCCCTCACAAAATATTTTTAAGTCCTCCACTACCTCCTTCTAGACAGAGCTTGTCTGTGTAGCCCAGGCTGGTCTCAGGCTTGTAATCTTTCTGCCTGAGCCTCCCTATGACAGGCACATGCCTTCACACCCTGCGATCTCGTCTGTAAGATGATGGTTATGAATATGATTTGAGGAGTGCAATGGACGTAAGCATTGTGGCAAAGTACCTGGCCCCTGGGCTAAATCAAGGAGTCAAAAGGACCCAAGGTAGATAACTGCTTTCAGGTTCTCGTTCCACCCTCAGTGCGGTTATTGCAAGTACTGGGCTGTAGAACTAAGGGCTGTTGCTAATCTAGAAACCTGTGAGGCTTGAAGACCCCTCTCCCTGGGTCCTTTGAAGAACATCTCTCATTGGCCTGGACTAGGTCCCCAAAGATGTTGCTATGCCTTCTCCTCCATCCTCCAGCAGATATGTTTCAAAGTCTGCAAGGTAAATTCTGTCCTATTTTTTTTTCTAATGCAATGACTACAAAAAAACCCCCTGCCACATAAGCAATATTATGAGCAGATTTTTTTTTTTTTGCTGATCAGAAGGGCTATTTCTCTCCTCTTTTAGAACCCTCATTTGGTTGTGTTCCCCCTTCATAGAAATAATTATTGCTAAAAATTTTAAAAGATAGTTATTACTGCTTTCAAAGTTATGCAAACAATAAATGTGTGGCAGGGGACTAAAATGTTTATCACAAAAATGTACATGTATAGCTCATGGGAGAGTGTGCATGTTTTGAATAAAATTCTGCTTTGAGCTCTTGAACTATAACTGTACATAGCATATTCCATCTGTCCCTTATAGTGACATACCATGAGCAGAGTTTCAAGCAAGTATCTTTGTGAAGATTATTGTCAATTAAAAATATTTTAGTCCAAGGCTATTGAATATTTTTTCTCTGGTCAATAGCATTACACGGTTGTTTTTCTTAAGTGCTTGCATTTTACTTCCCACAGCTGACTTATAGTGAAGGGTATGTACTTTGTCATATCTCTCTTTCATTAGAAAAACCACATTCTTCTTATTTTGTTTTTTCTATTTATTCTTCTCATCAGGTCAGCACACCAACATGTGCTCCTTGATTTGCAACCCAAGTGTGCTTAGTGCCACATACGCTCTTTAAATAGACATATCTAATTTGGACTGAAAAAATATTTAGTAAGTGTCTCAATCAAAGTTTATGTCTCTTCCCCATATAAGATGTATAATTATCTGTATAAGTTCAAAGAAACCCAAACAGAAAAAAATTCCTGTAGGT
This sequence comes from Orientallactaga sibirica, assembly GCA_036365145.1. Classification (NCBI taxonomy): domain Eukaryota; kingdom Metazoa; phylum Chordata; class Mammalia; order Rodentia; family Dipodidae; genus Orientallactaga; species Orientallactaga sibirica. Next base: position 3,972,359 of record JAEOAD010000044.1, on the reverse strand, counting down.
GAAAGAGCATCTAGGAAAGAATTTAAGTGTATTCTTATGTTCAAAAGTTTTCAGTGAAAAGTTAAAATACTATTAGTAGTGTTGGGCAAAATCTATGAGAATCCATGTCCTAGTGACTTTCTGTCTTTCTATAGCTGTGTATTTGACTGATTCAAACATTGTTCTGCGATAGTCACTTTCCCACAATCCTCAGTAAAACTATACATGGCTAGCGATGATTATTTTTTAGAATATAATGATTTTCATACGGCAATATATACCTCCAGCCAGTTTAGATCCCAGGGGTATCTTTCAAAACTGGGACATATTGTGTTGTTTTACCAACACCTGCCAGTCTTCTCCCATATTCCTGTGCAGTAATTCAAATGAGAGGGAGGGCCGGGAATGTACATGACCTGTTTGAATGGAGGGAATGGAGAATTTACTGAAGGTAATAAACAGATTTTCTGTGTCTCTGATGGTCTCTTGGGCTTACTGAAGATGGATTGGTTTAAAGCATTAGTTCAAGGTTTTGTTGGCTATATGATCATGCAACTTTTCCCAAAGGAAGTTGGGCATTTTGTTTTCCAGTGTGCATAAATTACTTTCAGGGATACATGACTAGCCCTGCATCCCTGCTTTGCTGGAGCCCTTCAATCCCAGAATCTTTTTTTTTTTTTTTGGTTTTCCGAGGTAGGGTTTCACTCTGGCTCAGGCTGACCTGGAATTCACTATGCAGTCTCAGGGTGGCCTCGAACTCATGGCAATCCTCCTACCTCTGCCTCCCGAGTGCTGGGATTAAAGGCGTGTGCCACCACGCCCAGCTTAGATCCCAGAATCTTGATGGAAGTGCCTTGTGGATACATGGTGCTTTGCAGTTCTTACCAGGGACTATCACCAGTGTTAGTCTGCATTTCTGCAGAACTATCAGGGACCTGTGTGCAGTGGTGAGGCCCAACTTTTTCTTTTCAACACTTTATAGTTGGGGTGTTCCCTGGGAGTTCTTCACCCAAGAGGTATAGTATTTTTCAACTTCTTTCTGAGAAAAGTAACCTCCTTTTTTTGTGTGTGGGCATTCTCCAGCTGCAAAATTAATTGTCCACTTAATGTCCATGATGGAGTGTGGGAAGGGTCAGTGAGTGTGTTTGGAGGACACGTCACAGAGTTGCTTTGTGGTTGCTCGTTTTTGTTATTAAGTTGTCTGTCTCTCCAGGGCCATTTAAGAAAGCTAACTTTGAGGAGTGCTTCCCAAGCTTGGGTAAAAGGGCCTCAGGTCATGCCTCTCGGGTGTCTCACATCCGAGACTGTAGAGTGGGATGGATGAGCAAAGCACAAGGGAATAATAGGAAAGAAAAAAAAAATGCTTCTACTTAGTGAATGGTGCTCAAGACAAAAGATGAGCTCTCTTGAGAGGGAATATGGTAAAAAAATACATACTCACATAAAATCCTGATTTGGATTCATTTATTTTACTTTTTGCTGGGAGTTGAACCCAGGGCTTTGTGCATGCCAGGCCAGTGCTCTACTATTGAGCTACATCCTTGTTTGAACATTTAAGAAAGATATCAGTTAGTGACTATTTTCAATTGCATTTGATGGCTGAGGATGTACTTGCCTGGTGTGCACAAGGCCCTGGGTTCAATCCCAGGACTGAACAAAAAAAATCCCCTGGGCTTACACATGTAATACATTAGACGTTTTCTATACGACCCAGTGTAACTCCCTCTCTCTGTCCCCTCTTTGGTTTTCTTTGAAATTCCAGTCTGATGTTATCACTGAGGACATGGTGTAATCTCTCCCTGTCTCTTGTCGTCGTCCTCTCTCTCCTTCTCTCCCTTCTCCCTAGCCACTCCTGTTTCCCCCCCCCCCTGAAACTGCAGTCAGATGTTATCATTGGGCATGAGGTCATGTCGCTGCCACTTTCAATAGAGGTCACAGTCCTTGGAACTCTTCAATAGATTCCCCAAGATATAACAAGTGGACTTTCAAGTTACTCTGTCAGCTATGTATGGTCTACCATCTGTTTCTGCCCACAATCTAACTTCTTCCAATCCGCTTGTTTATTCTAGGTAATGGGACTCCTGACTAACCATGGTGGGGTACCTCATCAGCCTCAGACTGACTATGCGCTCTCCCCTCTCACTGGGGGCCTGGAACCTACGACTACAGTGTCAGCCAGCTGCAGCCAGAGACTGGAACATATGAAGAATTTGGACAGTCTGCCCACATCGCAGTCCTACTGTCCACCAACCTACAGCACCACAGGCTACAGTATGGACCCTGTCACAGGCTACCAATATGGGCAGTATGGACAAAGTAAGCCTTGGACGTTCTAGGGGTAGCCCCTCCTGGAAGGGAGAGAAATCACCTCTTGCTTGAGAGAGGGAGGGAGAGGCTTGATGGAGCCTTTTATCCCAGTATCAATTTCGTGGCAAAGCCAGCTGATTGCTCCCTTGTATAATTATTTTCTTAACCAATGTCAATAACATCTTGCAGTTATTAATTGCTGAGTCGTAAAACCCGATTGTCAGTAGGCAAGACATGGAGGTTGGCCAAAATGAACTAACCCCTGGCATTAGAAACACATGTTCTTAATGAGGTCACCTCGAGGATCAGATGGGGGGTAATCCAGGGACACAGAGTTGTGTCAAACTTGTCTCAGGAATAAAAATATTAGCCTCGATCCTTTGATACCATGCGATTAAATATGACATTGTCAGCCTGTAGCTGATCTTGCCCCTTACTGTGAATTGTCCCGGCATGACCTAAAAAGCTGCGTGTGTTTCCTTACAGGTGCCTTTCATTATCTCAAGCCAGATATTGCATAAGTGAACTGTCCACTTGGAGCTAAAGCTGGCCCCGTTTCCGGCTTCCACAGCCTAGACATGAAGAATCTTCTCAGAAAAAAATAAATAATTAAAAAAAAAAATCACCCTTTGGGGGAGGTGGAGACCAAGGAAAGTGATTGATTTTCTTTCTCCAGTAGTTGGTTTCAGATTCTTTTGAACATGTTGGACAGAAGCAGTGGAGAAGAGGAAGAACTGGAGGATGAAAACACAAGTGTTGAGGCAATGCTGTCACAGGCTACATATCAAAACACCCCACGTCAATTGTTGCTCATAAACAAGGAGCTAAAACATTCCGTGTGTGTGTGTGTGTGTGTGTGTGTGTGTGTGTGTGTGTGAGAGAGAGAGAGAGAGAGAGATTTACCTGGACTGGTTTGAGCAAGCAGAATCTTCCAAAATATCCTACGAGAATCAAGTCAGCAGGTTTGATGTCCAAGGCAAATACGATTACAACTTTAACATTGCTGGTGCAATGAAGCAGGAATGGGGGAATACTTGATTTTACACACTGGAAATCCATAGAAAAGTCAATGCCACCGTATTTTAGGAAGTTAGACTAGATGGAAAGGACCTCCCAAATGAATTATTTGTTATCATATCCTCATTGTAATCTAGTTGTCGACAAATGTCCCAGACATGTCATGCGACAGGATGTGGGCTAACAGGAAGAAAAGCTTGTTTTCTTTTCTGCTGTGGGGAGAGGTGTATGGTGTTTTAACCCATTCACATTCATTTGGAAACCAGTCTGGGTGTGTTTGTGGGGGGGGGCATGGTGGAGAGGAAGAGGCACACACCCCATATCTGCTTCTCAGTGTGCAATACTGTGTACCTCACAGATGCTTTGGCCCTGGCTAAGGTGATAGAAACAAAATCAGAACTATATTTTTGCAGGCATCTTATTTTTGCAGCCCGTAACTCATCGTGGTAGAATGCAGTGATATTCCCTGTGCGCTGGACAACCAACACCCCGCTTGCTCCTTTTGATTAGACACCGTGTCCGAAAAGAATGCTTTTTATGATGATTACGTTTACATTCTTCTCTTTTCTACGAAAGGCAGGCAAGAAGAGAATTGTCCACGTGGCTCTCATGTACTTTTAAATTATACAATGATACCCAATATTAAAAGATGATAGGAACTAAGGTTTACATATCTTTGTGTGGTGACATTTTAGAATGTCAATAAATCTGTGTTTTGAAATGTTAAGAAGAACAAGAAGGTGGAAGGCAGTGTTATTTATTTCTTTCTATTCTCGGAACCATGAATGAGGTAGGCACAAACGCATTCCTTTTAGTGTTGAGAATCAGGAGATAGTGAGGTAGTGGGTCTAGGCATAGTACTGAGTTAGTGAATATGTTGGACCAGGGTGATGCAACAGGAGAAGTAGTATCTTTGTGTTGCAGCCTCAACCAACAACAGTGTGTTGTAAAAATGTCTCTCATGTAAAAAGTGCAGTAAATATTTACTATTTATAACGAATAAACAGTTATGAAAACTTGCTCAACACTGCTTCTTTTGGGGAATTGGAAAATATAGTACAAATAAAAGCAAGGCTGAGGGGAGCCCAACAAGGGACATGCTTCACTTCTAGAACAAAGGAGGCTCCACAGCCCACAGCTGGATTCTGCTGAGAATCTTGGTTGAGCACTGTCAGGAAGACTGAAGTGTCTTCATGGGTGTGGGGTCTAGAAGGCCAGTCCACCGTCTTTCCTCTCGCAGGGCCGTCAGAGCTTCTCAGTGTCTCTTGAAGTATGTTTCTTGATACACCAGGCTCCATCTTCAGTCCCCAAAGACTTCTCTACTGAAAATTTTATTTAAATGACCTATTTCCTTTATTATGTTCTATCCATTCACTTAGTTTTCAGAGGACACATTACTACCTATTTCTTCTGTCTCCCACCTCCCTTCTCTCCACTTGGTATCTCCCTATCTCCCCCCTCCCAACACCTCCTGCCCTTCTTCCTACATTTATTTCATGGCGTCTCAATGTGTCAAGCACATTCCTGAGGCTGGAGAAGTAGGGGAGTGAGCACATGATGTCCTTGCACTCTGGGGCTTGTTACTATGGGGAAATGATCACAATATGTTTTGAGCTGTTGTGATAACTTCTTCCCAATGTCTCATGTGATATCATTAGTATGCCTCTTTTACAAATGATAAAACTGAGGCACAGGGCTGGGCTGATGGCTCAGTGGTTTATGATACTTGCTTATAAAGCCTATCAGCCTGGGTTTGATTCCCAAGTACTCACATAAAGATAGATGCACAAAGTGGCAAATGCATCTGGAGTTTGTTTGCAATGGCAAGAGGCCCTGGAGTACCCATTATCTCTCTCTCTCAAATAAATTTATATATATTATATATATATAGCTTGTCTGATGAGGTCACCCAGTGGCAATGGCAGGATTGAATGAACCCAGACCTTCTAGTGTCAGAACCTAGGTGCTTAAATTGACACCTTTCTCCTTCCTCCAGCCCACATTGATGTGAAAGGAATATTATAGTCAGGAACTGCTAGCCATGTGTAGCTGTTTAAGTTCAAAGTAACTAAACAGTAAAGAAATTAAAAGTTAGCTGTCCCATTGAGCTCACCACATTTTAAGTGTAACACAGCCACTTGTGGCTAGAAGCTGCTGTATTGGGCAGCATTGGAATAGAACATTCTGGAACTTTATTGCAGAGAGTTCTATTGGTCAGCTGACCTAAAGCATGTGAGCTCAACTTTTAGACATCTCAAGGGCTTGATATGATCTAGGTAAAAATTTGCGAAGTTTAATTTTTTTTCCCTCTTTTTAGCACACAACTGTGCTAAACTGACCAACTATGCTGCTGTTTATCTGACAGTTATCTATTCCAAAAACTACATAGGTATAAGATAGGAAGGTAGTTGTCATTGCACACTTCCCTAAATTACAGATGAGTGGACTGAGGGCCAGAGTTGTCAAGCAGGCCAACATCAAAGCTACACATAGAAGCAGCCAAAATAGGATTCTACTGCTACCAACTTCATGGTACTTCTCTCCACTGTGGCTTTTAATTAATTAATTAATTATTTTGAGGTAGGGTCTCACTCTAGCCCAGGCTGACCTGGAATTCACTATGTAGTCTCAGGCTGGCCTTGAACTCACAGTGATCCTCCTATCTCTGCTCCCCAAAGGCTGGGTTTAAAGACATGCGCCACCACACCCAGCCATCCACTGCTGTTTTTGATGCCCCCTTCATTAGATTGACCTACCCTTGTTTCAAACTAAAGTTGAAAGCAGGCATGAAAGAAAGAATTCACTCTCAGGTTCAAACTCTCTATAGATCATTATCCTCCTATTTTTTTTTTTTCATTAAGCACTCTGCAGGTGCATGAGCATCTGAATTCTCCTCTAGGGTCAGGGTCCCTATTCTCCTCTCTTGGGACAAGCCACCCTGAGGATGTCTAGCCCATGACATTTGACCAAGCTTGACCCTGTTTATGTGTAGTTTCTACCCTAACAACACTGTTCTACACATAAAAGACTAGAAGTGAAGACTAAAAATTAGAATTCAAGATAATTAAATTGTGGATACTATGGTTATTTGATGAGCCCTTCCTATGCAACAGTTTTCTTAGAAATGCATGTATTTCTGAAGTGTTTTATTTCATTCTGTTAGTTAACTCAACCTGAAGATCTAGTTTCACATGCCTTTGAATACTGGACCATGAATGGAAGGGACCTTTGTCCGTGTTGGCATGTAGAACCAGAGTGGTGAATGTGTTCACTGCTTGCAGATGTGACTTTAGAAAGTCTTACATGGAGGAAAGAGTGGATTCATGAATGCCCTGTGTGAGCATGGCATGGAAGGATCCATCCTCATGCTGCATCCATGCGAGTTAAAATAAGCACATGGGGCTTGAGAGATGGGTCAGTGGTTAAGGCACTTGCCTGCAAAGCCTAATGACCCAGGTTCAATTCCCCAGTATCCCCATAAGCCAGATGCACACATAGTGGGCACATACATCTGGAATTTGTTTGCTGTGGTTAGAAGCCCTGGCCTGCCCATCCTCATTCTCTCTCTCTCTCTCTCTCTCTCTCTGCTTGTCAATAAATAAGAAAAAAAATGCACACATGGAGCCAGAACCAAGTTCTCTATAGAAGGAAATTTATTCTGAAAACTGGACCTCACTGACTCTAAGTGAATGATTTTTTTATGTTTAAGCACCCATAGATAAGGAGAACTAGGTCAAACAAGAAGCACAAATGGCAAGAAGCAATATTTATGACTAACCTCAGCCTTAGAGCAAATAAAGGTTAGTTGTAGACAGTGGGTGAGAGAAACAGAAGAGATATAGGCCGGGGGTGGGGTGGGGTGGATAGCTGGTACAGTGTTTGTCATGTAGGTGTGAGGTTCTGAGTTTGATTCCCAGTACCCATGGAACAGCCCTGGGCATGGTGGGAGGCACACACCGATTATCCCATCCATGGGGAGGTGGGAGACAGGAAGGTCTCTGGGGTTTACTGATCAGCTAGTTTGGCCTATGGTGAGCTCCAGGCCAATGAGAGACCCCGTCTCAAAAAAAAAAAAAAAAAAAGATGGATGGCCTTGCTGAGGATGACAGCTGAGGTTGTCCTCTGACTTCTATACATGCACGCACACCCACAGGAACATCCACATGTGCACACGTGCATAGGAAAAAACGCTTTGAAAAGAAAAGCACTAGAAAGAGATGGAAGTTGACCCAGCGCTTCCTTTTCAATCTTGCTAAGCATCAGACCCCTGGAGCCCAGCACCAAGGTTCACCCATAACAGACACTCAAAAACCCGCCTGCTGAATAAATAAATAATGAAGAGTGACTCCCGTACTCTCCTCACTTGTCTTCTGGAGAAGAGGACATTTGGTTCATGCAGGATGACCCAAGGCACACACACTGTCCCAGGTTGGATTGGCTGAGGGAAGTCGTGGGAGGCAAAGGCCTGATGGCCCAGTAAGCCCTGTTTACTACATTTCTAGTGTTTCCGATGGATGCAGCAGGGACTAGGTGGGGATTTGTTGCATTGATCACAGGGAGTTTAGAGTTTAAAGGAAAGCAGGAGTTGATTTATTTCTTAGAAGAATGGTTCTAGACCCAGGCTAGAGAGCAATGTGGAAAGAGAGAGGGCGTGGGGAGAAAGGGAGAGAAGGAGAAAGAGTGAAAGGGAGCAAGAGAGTAGAGCCCCCCAGGTCCACCTAGACCACTGGACTCAGAACCCACAGACACGGAGGCAGGGACGGTTGGCAAAGCAAGATGAGGTCCTGGGGAGAACTCTTTGCGTTGAAGCCGTGGCTGCACCAGTCTGCATAGGTTTGCTGGGGCTTGAAGCAGTGGTTTGGGGTGTTCATCTTGCACTCCTGGGACAGAGAAGTTACTGTAGAATACATGTTCATGAGCTTTGTGTTCTCGAAAGTGCCTCCCTTCCTGCCACCCTCTAAGCCAGAGGCAAGCTACGGAAAGATAGCAAGCAGTTCCAGTGATGGTGTGTGAGAGGCATATGCAGTTATGTGACCACGTTAAGCCAGTCTATTTAGAGTGGGGCTTTAATCCCATCACAGCTTTAGCTGGAAACCTGCAGAGTCCTTCCATGCAGCTGAATCGTGCTTGGCCTCTTCCTCAAGAGGTGGCGTGACGTCTTGTTCCCTGGGCTCTTGTGATCCTGTGGCACTGGGGAGACTTCTGAGCACACAATCCTGTTTGCCCAACTTTGCCACTTTATATAGCTGAGTTCTCATGTAGTTCTCAAGCCCTAGAAATGATCGCTGCTAATGGTGGGTCTTTTCACTATCTGCATAGTGGAGGGAGATAAGCAGATTTGTATCTCTCAACTAACTGGTTCATTGGATGCTTACAGAGCTAGTGTATGATGGGGAATGAGGCTTTAATGATGAATAAGGCCCAGTTCCTGCTGTCAAAGACCCTAGGACAGGAGAACAAGGTGGGCCTTTGTACAAGAAAAATTTTGGGACTCAAAGTAAAAAGTTTACATGAGGGCTGGAGAGATGGCTTAGTGGTTGAGGCGTTTGCCTGCAAAGCCAAAGGATCCCAGTTTGACTCTCCAGGACCCACATAAATCAGATGCACAAGGGAGTGCATGCATCTGGAGTTCATTTGCAGTGGCTGGAGGCCCTGGTATGCCCCTTCTCTCTCTCTCTCTCTGCCTCTTTCTCTCAAATAAATAAATAAAATATATATTTTTAAAAAAGTTTACATGAGGACACAAGGGTAAGACTTCCACATGACATTGGAATCATTTCTCGAGAGAGCCATCTTTGGCTTGAATCTCCAAGGATGGAATAGGAATGGACAGGGCAGAGTCAGTGACAAAGGCCATACTGGCTATCTGTATTGTCAGACGAAAGAAGCCAGGGAGGTCAGATGGGGCTGGGATTCCCATACTCTCCAGCCAGAGGAGTCCACAGTCAGCATTCTGAACATACCTAGTGGGTAGGACTCAGAGGACATTCTAATTCTCCCTTACCACAAGAAGCTGACTGACAGCCGAAATCTCAAGGGCCAGTTGAGAAAGTGGGAGAAGGAATGTATATCTTCTGTCATTATCACTCTCCTGAACTGACTCCCACAGCTTGGCAAGGATGCAATGTCAGCTCTAAGTGGGCCAGCCAGCTGCACTTTAAAATTTTATTTATTTATTTATTTATTTATTTATTTATTTATTTATTTGAGAGAGAGGCAGAGAGAGAGAGGATGGGTGCACCAGGGCCTCCAGCTGCTACAAATGAACTTCAGATGCATGTGTTCTACCTTGTACATTTGGCTTACTTGGGTCCTGGGGAATTGAACCTGGGTCCTTTGGCTTTTCAGGCAGATATCTTAACTACTAAGCCATCTCTCCAGCCTGAAATATTTTTCAAAAATTTATTTCTTTATTTGAGAGAGAGAGAAAGAGAGAGAGAGAGAGAGAGAGAGGGGGAGAATGCAGCTGCACTCTCATTGGCAGACGATGCTGGGAGAGGGCTCCAGGCTGCTCCGCACTGTCCCTGACATTGAATTAAGAAAATGCAACCACCTTCATTAGCTCCACCTGTTTCTCCAGGCTGACTAGCACAATTCATTCTAACCAGTTATCCAATTGTGAATAATAGCCTGTCATTCTTTTTCCTCAACCTTGTTGTGGAAAAATAGAAAATCTGTTTTCTTTTTCTTTTTTTGAGTTCCATGTTACATTCTTCTTTGGGACGAGCTGTACCCACATCCCTCTGCAAACACACTGTAGCAGTCTGTCATTTGTGATATGGAAAAGCAAATAGCAGATTTGTGGGTGGAGAGTCAAGTACATGATGAGGCTAGGCAGCTTCGGATAAGGATATCAAAGGCTATCTTTCTAAGTAGAGTTTTACCTATACAGATCACACAAACTTAGAGGAAATAATTCACCTCTTTTTGGGCTTGGAAGAGCAGAGACCTGCTCACAGGAATTAAACTGTTCCTGGAAACACAGTGGCAGGCTGAGAGTCCTTTCAGAAGTATGTGGGTCTAGGAGAATTGTCCTCCCAGGAAATCATGGTTTGGATCAGGGTTTCATCATAAAACAGAAGCCACATTTGATTGGACATCTCAATGAATAAGTGGTTTACAAACTTGAAAGACTGGAGGGCAATCTCAAGGGACTGTGTGATCAAGCGGGAGAGCCACCATGCATAGGGACATGTGAGCGCACTGGACCCTGGAGAGAGCCCTGAGAGAAGGTACTTCTGGGAGCTGGCTCTGTTGGAGCATTGCATACATCTCAAGACCTCGAGAGGAGGGATCCAGGGGAAAGACATGTTGTTTTAATTTTCTCTCCTTCACCAAAATCCTGTCAGGGCTTCCATTAGCTGAATCTAGTTAGAAGCCAGAAGGAGTAGAAGCCAAGCAATACTCTAGGCAGAGGGCAGGGTAGGGTGTGGAAGGGTCTGGGCTGGGGTTAAGCCTTCTGATTTATAGTCTGCTATGGTCTGAATGTTTGTGTTCCTTAGACACCAAATTCTTTAATTTCCAGCTTTTTTTTGGTAGTTGTCAACCCTCCCAACCTATTTATTTATTTTTTACTTTTTAGTTTTGTGAAGTAGGGTCTCACTTTAGCCCAGGCTGACCTGGAATTCACTATGTAGTCACAGGCTGGCCTTGAACTCATAGTGATTCTACTATCTCTGCCTCCTGAGTGTTGGGATTAAAGACATGCACCACCATGCCCGGCTTCCAACCTATTTCTTTCTTTCTTTTCTAAAAAATATATTTTATTTATTTAAGAGAGAGAAAAAGGCAGAGAGAAATAGAGACAGAGAGAATGGGCACACCAGGGCCTCCAGCCCCTGCAAATGAACTCCAGATGCATGTGCCCCATTGTGCATCTGGCTTAAGTGGGTGCTGGAGAATCGAACTGGGATCCTTTGGCTTTACAGGCAAACACCTTTAACCACTAAGCCATCTCTCCACCTACTTTTTGAGTGGAATGAAACTTTTATATTTATGCTTGGCTATTATGCAATGCATACATAATTTTTCTACATTTAATATAATAGGTCTACTTGTTTTCAGTTGTAATGGATTTAAAAATCTGGAGTAGTAGAATTGTGTATTTGATGATATTGCAGTCAGGTTTGCATTGCTGGTAGAAATCACCTGATCAAGAGTAGTTTGTGGGAAAAATGGTTTATTTTGGCTTATAGACTCAAGGGGAAGCTCCATGATGGCAGGGGAAAATGATAGCAAGAGCAGAGGGTGGACATCACCTCCTGGTCAACATAAACTAGACAACAGCAACAGGAGAGTGTGTCAAACACTGGCAAGGGAACACTGGCTATAACTCCCATAATCCCACCCCTAACCATACACTGTCTCTAGGAGGCATTAATTCCCAAATCTCCATCAGCTGGGCACCTAAGTTTATGGGGGACACCTGAATCAAACCACCACAAATGGCTTTCTGTTAATGTAATATAGATGGTCCCTTACAATAAAAAAAAAAAAGACATTTAGAATTTTGATTTATTCAGTAAATCTGTCCTAGTTTCCAGGTGCTGGAGGAGACAAAATAGAGCATATTTCCTACATTTAAGATTCTATGGATGAATTCATAATATAATTTGCAAGACTATTTGACAAAAACTAAGTTTGAGTCTTTCATTCTACACATGTGGACACTTCCTAAAATTCTATATAAATATGAGGAGAGGACTGATTCATTAAGAAAGTTATGTCATAAATATGATTATATTGAAAATAATGAGCCTATTTAATAAAAAAGAAGTTTCTTAAAATCACAAAACACTTGTATATATTTATAGTTGGCAATACTTCATTATTTGGTAGTCTAAGTTACTTTAGTTTTGATAGTAATAAAACTTTTTTCCATATAAAAGCTCTATAAATACAATTTTATTCCAATTTTAAAAATAAAGGCAATAGTCCAATGTTAAAGTGTATTTTTTTTTTTTGAGGCAAGCCCAACAGACTGGCCTTTTTTTTAAAAAATGTGAGAGAGTGGTAAGAATGGGAGAGTGAGAGTGAAAGTGAGTGGGAGTGAGTGTGAGGAGAGAGAGAATTGAAGCACCAGGACCTTCAGCCCCTGTAATTGAACTCCAGACATGTGTGCCACCTAGTGTGCATGTGCAACCTTACACACTTGTGTCACTGTGCATCTGGCTTATGGGGGACCTGGAGAGTCAAACATGGGTCCTTAGGCTTCGCAGGCAAACACCTTACCTGCTAAGCCATCTCTCCTGCCCCCAATGTTAAAGTTTCAAATGCATTGTTCCACTAATGTGAGAGACACTTTCAAATTTGTGGGTTTTTTTTTCTTAATGCAGCTGCACTCTCATTGGCAGACGATGCTGGGAGAGGGCTCCAGGCTGCTCCAGACTGTCCCTGACATTGAATTAAGAAAATGCAACCACCTTCATTAGCTCCACCTGTTTCTCCAGGCTGACTAGCACAATTCATTCTAACCAGTTATCCAATTGTGAATAATAGCCTGTCATTCTTTTTCCTCAACCTTGTTGTGGAAAAATAGAAAATCTGTTTTCTTTTTCTTTTTTTGAGTTCCATGTTACATTCTTCTTTGGGACGAGCTGTACCCACACCCCTCTGCAAACACACTGTAGCAGTCTGTCATTTGTGACGTGGAAAAGCAAATAGCAGATTTGTGGGTGGAGAGTCAAGTACATGATGAGGCTAGGCAGCTTCGGATAAGGATATCAAAGGCTATCTTTCTAAGTAGAGTTTGACCTATACAGATCACACAAACTTAGAGGAAATAATTCACCTCTTTTTGGGCTTGGAAGAGCAGAGACCTGCTCACAGGAATTAAACTGTTCCTGGAAATACAGTGGCAGGCTGAGAGTCCTTTCAGAAGTATGTGGGTCTAGGAGAATTGTCCTCCCAGGAAATCATGGTTTGGATCAGGGTTTCATCATAAAACAGAAGCCACATTTGATTGGGCATCTCAATGAATAAGCAGTTTACAAACTTGAAAGACTGGAGGGCAATCTCAAGGGACTTTGTGATCAAGCAGGAGAGCCACCATGCATAGGGACGTGTGAGCGCACTGGACCCTGGAGAGAGCCCTGAGAGAAGGTACTTCTGGGAGCTGGCTCTGTTGGAGCATTGCATACATCTCAAGACCTCGAGAGGAGGGATCCAGGGGAAAGACATGTTGTTTTAATTTTCTCTCCTTCACCAAAATCCTGTCAGGGCTTCCATTAGCTGAATCTAGTTAGAAGCCAGAAGGAGTAGAAGCCAAGCAATACTCTAGGCAGAGGGCAGGGTAGGGTGTGGAAGGGTCTGGGCTGGGGTTAAGCCTTCTGATTTATAGTCTGCTATGGTCTGAATGTTTGTGTTCCTTATACACCAAATTCTTTAATTTCCAGCTTTATTTTGGTAGTTGTCAACCCTCCCAACCTATTTATTTATGTTTTACTTTTTAGTTTTGTGAAGTAGGGTCTCACTTTAGCCCAGGCTGACCTGGAATTCACTATGTAGTTGCAGGCTGGCCTCGAACAAATAGTGATTCTACTATTTCTGCCTCCTGAGTGTTGGGATTAAAGACATGCACCACCATGCCCGGCTTCCAACCTATTTCTTTCTTTCTTTTCTAAAAAATATATTTTATTTATTAAAGAGAGAGAAAAAGGCAGAGAGAAATAGAGACAGAGAGAATGGGCACACCAGGGCCTCCAGCCCCTGCAAATGAACTCCAGATGCATGTGCCCCATTGTGCATCTGGCTTAAGTGGGTGCTGGAGAATCAAACTGGGATCCTTTGGCTTTACAGGCAAACACCTTTAACCACTAAGCCATCTCTCCACCTATTTTTTGAGTGGAATGAAACTTTTATATTTATGCTTGGCTATTATGCAATGCATACATAATTTTTCTACATTGAATATAATAGGTCTACTTGTTTTCAGTTGTAATGGATTTAAAAATCTGGCGTAGTAGAATTGTGTATTTGATGGTATTGCAGTCAGGTTTGCATTGCTGGTAGAAATCACGTGATCAAGAGTAGCTTGTGGGAAAAATGGTTTATTTTGGCTTATAGACTCAACGGGAAGCTCCATGATGGCAGGGGAAAATGATGGCAAGAGCAGAGGGTGGACATCACCTCCTGGTCAACATAAACTAGACAACAGCAACAGGAGAGTGTGTCAAACACTGGCAAGGGAACACTGGCTATAACTCCCATAATCCCACCCCTAACCATACACTGCCTCTAGGAGGCATTAATTCCCAAATCTCCATCAGCTGGGCACCTAGCATTCAGAACACCTAAGTTTATGGGGGACACCTGAATCAAACCACCACAAATGGCTTTCTGTTAATGTAATATAGATGGTCCCTTACTATATAAAAAAAAAAGACATTTAGAATTTTGATTTATTCAGTAAATCTGTCCTAGTTTCCAGGTGCTGGAGGAGACAAAATAGAGCATATTTCCTACATTTAAGATTCTATGGATGAATTCATAATATAATTTGCAAGACTATTTGACAAAAACTAAGTTTGAGTCTTTCATTCTACACATGTGGACACTTCTTAAAATTCTATATAAATATGAGGAGAGGACTGATTCATTAAGAAAGTTATGACATAAATATGATTATATTGAAAATAATGAGCCTATTTAATAAAAAAGAAGTTTCTTAAAATCACAAAACACTTGTATATATTTATAGTTGGCAATACTTCATTATTTGGTAGTCTAAGTTACTTTAGTTTTGATAGTAATAAAACTTTTTTCCATATAAAAGCTCTATAAATACAATTTTATTCCAATTTTAAAAATAAAGGCAATAGTCCAATGTTAAAGTGTATTTTTTTTTTTTTTGAGGCAAGCCCAACAGACTGGCCTTTTTTTTTTTTTAAATGTGAGAGAGTGGTAAGAATGGGAGAGTGAGAGTGAAAGTGAATGGGACTGAGAGTGTGAGGAGAGAGAGAATTGAAGCACCAGGACCTTCAGCCCCTGTAATTGAACTCCAGACATGTGTGCCACCTAGTGTGCATGTGCAACCTTACACACTTGTGTCACTGTGCATCTGGCTTATGGGGGACCTGGAGAGTCAAACATGGGTCCTTAGGCTTCGCAGGCAAACACCTTACCTGCTAAGCCATCTCTCCTGCCCCCAATGTTAAAGTTTCAAATGCATTGTTCCACTAATGTGAGAGACACTTTCAAATTTGTGGGTTTTTTTTTTCTTCTAGTGTCTAGCAAAGTATATTCATGAATTTCTATGGCTAATTACTTTAAATATTTTTTCAATGAAAAACTATTCAGAGAGAAGCAAAATCACAATTTGTGTCAGTCCCGCATCATGATCTCATTTCTCTATATTTGCCTGTAATTTTTAATACTTTCAGTGATTTCCATGATTTAGTCTAAATTCTAGGGCTTGTATGTGTTCTATTTCTTCAGTCTGTTAGATCAATGCTGAGTTCACAGTGGCCAGGACAGGAAACAATAATGATTCCTTAGCTCCATTTTTCTACAAAGTCCAAGCATATGCTCATGCACACATGTACATGCGTGTGTGTAAATGTGGGTGTTTTGCTTGGTGTTGGCTCCTTGTCTCACTTATTTTCCATCTTGCTCTTCTTTATAATTGCTCTCAATTAAAAAAAATACTTTATTTGTTTATTTGAGAGAGAGAAAGAGGAGGAAAGAGTCTGTGTGAGAGAGAATGGGTGCACCAGGGCCTCCAGCCACTGCAAACGAACTCCAGATGCATGCACCCCTTGTGCATCTGGCTTATGTGGGTCCTGGAGAATCAAACTGAATCCTTTGGCTTTGTAGGCAAATGCCTTAACCACTAAGCCATTTTTCCAGCCCCACTCTCAATTTTTTTGTGGTTAATGTTTTTATTATTATTATTAAGAACATATTTTGCATGGATACATCATGTGTTGGGAGGCAGAGGTAGGACTTTTCCATGAGTTCAAGGCCACCCTGATTCCATAGTTAATTCCAGGTTAGCCTCAGAGTGAGACCCTTAGAAAACCAAAAAAAAAAAACATATTTTGTATGGATATCTGAGACTTGACTGTCCCTGTACAATTTTTCAGTTAAGAATTAAAAGGTTTAGACACTTTTTTGATGTAAGAATATTTATACACTTTTTTGATGTATGTTTATGCATGTGGTATGCACACATATATGTACATATTTGTATGTGTGTGAGAATGTGTGGGTACAGGTATGCATGCAGATGTGTGTGAATGCATGTGGAGGCCAGAGGTTGAAGAATTCAAGTGCCTTCCTCAGTCACTCTCCACCTTGTTTATTGAGACAGTTCCTCAGTTGAATTCAGAGCTTGATGACTTCCGGTAGGGTAGCTATCCAGCTTGCCTGACAATGTTCCCTGTCTCTACCTCCTGAGTGCTGGGGTCATAGTTAGTCCACCTTGTCTGCCCGACATCAACATGGTTTTTAGGGTCCTAAACTCAGACCCTCATGCTTTCACAGCAAACACTTTACCACTGAGCCATCTCCCCAGTGCTTTCTGTAATTGTAAATATCAGAATTTGAGGAACAGCGCTGTGTATGAGTCCTGGCCTGCATTGCCCCTTGGACTCTTAGGAAGTGTCACAGGGGTGGCATTGATGCTGCCGTCATCTTTGCGAGGCAGGAAGATCAAGGCCGCTGTTCTCATTTTGCAAAAAGAATGCTGAGCAGCAAAGGAGCCAAGTAATTGTCCAAGCTTCATTCTCAGCTAGGAATGCAGGCACAGGAAGGCAGCTCAGGTTTTCCGCCTTTCAATTTAGTCGCCTCTCCACAATCCTAGGCTTCACGGAGAATATGTCTCAGTAAATATGTGCTTAGTGTTATTGTCAGATGTCTGCTCACCTTATGCTTATTAAGAGAAACTGGCTTTCTCAGGGCTGGAAAGTTGGCTGAGTACTTAAAGGTACTTGCTTACAAAGCCTGCTAGCCTGGGGGAGGGGGAGTCAATCCCCAAACTGCCCAAGTAATGTGGATGCAAAAAAAAAAAAAAAGTGGTACAAGCACCTGGCATTTGTTTGCAGTGTTAAGAGGTCCTAGCATACACACACAGAGAGATGCAAATAAATAAAAAATTTTAAAAACAGAGAAACTGGCATTCTATGTTTTACACTCTGGGTCTTTGTTGGTTTCTCTAACATAATTCAGATCCAGGTTTTCTGATAGCGTGTTCTGGTTGGGGTTGCTCAGCATTTGCAGTATTGACAAGCCCAGCTCAGTTGTCTAAGGGGATGGAGAGAGTGTGAAGGTAATCAAGGATGCAGGGAGAAAGGGATGCCTAAGATGTACTGGAATTATTAATAAATCAACATCAGTTTCCCATTTGACATAATGGAGTCTGATAGATATATTTAACCACCTACCCTGTATGTCAAGGAATTCCTGAACACTACCCACGACCCTGAAGGTTCACACACCACCTCCAGATCTGTGAAGCAATGGGCTGGTCTTGGAGTTTCAATACTACTTGATTTCTAATTAACTGTAACCCTTGAGAGTCCATGACACCACAGTCTGTGAATGGGCTTCTCGGTTACCTCAAGAAGCACATAGAAGAATTAGTAAGACACGAGTAAGTTAGTATTCAAAGCACACCTAGTGGATGTGGAGGAAGGACTCCTAAACCTGACCTGGGGAGCAAAATCCATGCACATCTAGAAGGGAGGACATTGGTCTGGGTGTGAGAAGTGGAAAACAACTGTTCAGGGGAAGGAGCTTGGGTTGTAGTGGGTGATTCTGTCATGGAAAGAGTTTCCTATATTTTGGGTGAACAGTGCCTTGTACTCGCCCGTGTTGGTACAGTGGATTTCATTGTACAGGGAAAGAGAGTCCACAGAAGTGTTATAAAAGGGAAGATAGACAACAGATTAGCATTTAGGAAATTATTCCATCTTATGGTTTAGATATAGAATGTCCCCAACAGACTCATGAGTTTAAACCCTTTGGTCCCCAGCTGTTGATGCTATTTTGGAACCTTAGGAGGTGGGTTCTAGCTGGAGGAAGTGGGCTGCGGTGGGACATAACCCAGACCTACTTGTGAGTTGTAACCCAGACCTACTTCTGGTCCCAGTTCCTCTGTTTCATTATCTGTGGAGATGGAACCAATAGCCTCATGCCCTTGCTCCCAGACAGGAGCAGGTCCCATTACCATGCCTCTCCCAACGTGACGGACTGTGTCCTTACCAACGGTGTGCCAAAATAGCTCCTTCCTCCCTCACGTCGCTTCTTCTCAGTATGCTCTATAATTATTATTTTGTATTTAGCGTCTACAAATAATGGTTTCTCCATGTTATGAAAGGACTGTTTATGTATGATCTAGCGATTCCCACAGCAACTCAGCCATGCAGTCATACCGTGTGACCCACAAGAGAATTTCAATAACTGTTTTAAAGCCACAGGGCAAGCTTTGCAGGTTAGGAGATGAAACCTTACCAGCTCGTTCCCTTCCCTGCTAGCTTCCAGCTATGCCACCATCACTTCTGCCTTTGTGTTCTTTCCGCCTAATCCTTCATATAGTTTAATAACTATTCCAAGCACAGACTAAGCCTCAGAGCTCCTGAGTGAGGTTCTGTGCTTCCTAAACCCCTGACACGGCCATCTTCAACGTGGAATGGAAAGTCACTGTGGAACAGAGTCCACGGGATGAGCGGAAGTGAAAGAAACTAGGTAAGAAGCCTTCGGGCGGTGTGAGAGGTGAAGACGGTTCAGACAGTGCTGTGGCGCAGGGAAAGGACCTGGGGGCAAGCCCATGAGAGGCCTTGTGGATGGATTGGTTGTGTATGACAGCCACGGAGAAGAATCTAGGGTAATTTTCAGAGCTCTTACTTGGGAGGTGGGCTTGGTGGTGCATCTACTCATTACCTTAAGGAAAGCAGGTGGAGCAGTAGGCACCGAGAGGGCATTATGCTCTTTAATATTACCTAGGGATTGGTGAAGCAATTCAGGGATTCCCCCAGGGAAGCGTTCTCATGGATGCTAGATCCATCAATGTGAAGTTAGATAATGATGTCTGGCTCAAGATACTTGATTGACAGTCATAGATGGCCGGAGAAACAAAGTATGGATTTATTGACTTTAGTTAGACAGTAGAGATTTAAACATATTTTAGGGGGCGGGGAATACTTGATAGCATTGATCATTGCTGTGATTTAAATGAGTCTTCTAAAATGATATGTTCAAGCACTATACCCTGATACTTGTGAACTTGACCTTATTAAGGAAATGTTCTTTATAAATGTCAGTAAGAAGTAAATTAAGATGAGGTGTGTTGTTGTAGGGTAAGTTCATAATACAGCTTGACTGTTGACTGAAAAAGAGAAGAGTTCCCTCATTCAAATACATCAATATACATTTAAGTTAAAAATAAACAAAAATAAAACCAGAAAAGATAGACAAGAAGGGAGAAGGCCAAATGAGGACTGAAGCAGTAGCAAGCCAGAAAAAAGCCATGAGGGGCTGGAGAGATGGTTTAGTGGTTAAGGCACTTGCCTGTGAAGCCTAAGGACCCATGTTTGATTGCCCAGGACCCACACAAGCCAGATGTACAAGGTGACATATGCATCTGGAGTTCATTTGCAATGACTGGAGGATCTGGCCTGCTTATTCTCTCTTCCTCTGCCTCTTTCCCCTTCTCTCTTTCAAATAAATAAAATATTCTTTTTTAAAAAGAAAGAAAAATGCCATGATTATCAGCACTCCACATGAAGTAAAGGAGAAGCAACAGAGCTGTCTCTCAGAGGACTTGGATGCAGTGAACCTGCTGACCTTAAATTCTGATTTCTGGGGCAGGAGAGATGGTCTAGTGGTTAAGGCACTTGCCTGTGAAGCCTTAGGTCCCAGGTTTGATTCCCTAATACCCATATAAGCCAGGTACACAAGGTGATGTATGTATTTGGAGTTTGTTTTCAGTGGCTAGAGGCCCTGGCATGATGATTCTCTCTCTTTTTCTTTCTCCCTGCTGCTCCCCCCTTAGATAAATAAATAAAATATTAAAAAATTCTGATTGCCCTGAATTGCACACCTGTAAGAGAATCCGCTTCAGTTGTGATAAGTTTGTGACACATGTTTTATTATACTCTGGGAAACTGGCATGAAGATACAGAAAACATGAAAGGAAGCCAAATGATGGGGGAAAGAGAGTCCTGGGAAAATTGGAAGGAAACGAATAAAATGAATAAGATGATGGTGCCCGCTTGGAGGGGCTAGCTTGACCTGGGAAAATGTGCATCCTTTCAAATGTTGACACTTGTGCAAGTGATGGAAGAACCGAGATAAGTTTGAGGAGGAGGCCATATGTATGAGAGACTGACCCTTCTTCTTCTTTTTTTTGTTTTTTTGAGATAGGGTTTTTCTCTAGTCCAGGCTGGCCTGGAATTCACTATGTAGTTTCAGGGTGGCCACGAACTGTGCATTCTGCTAAGTGGAGAGAAGAGTGAAGGGCATGCTTTTAAAGGACTCCATATGGGGAGAATGGAGTGCAGGTTCTCATGTATTATAGTTGGCTTTGCTTTGCTGGCAAAAAAACTTGACCCAAAGCAGCTGATTGGAGGAAAGTTGTTTATTTTAGCTAACAGACTCGAGGGGAAGCTCCAGGATGACAGGGGAAAATGTGGCATGAGCAGAGGCTGGGTATCACCTCTTGGCCAACATCAGATGGACAATAGTAGCAGAAGAGTGTGCCAAACACTGGAAGGGGAAGCTGGCTATGGCATCCAGAAGCCTGCCCCCAATAACACACCTCCCACAAGGTTCCAATTTCCAAATTGCCATCAGCTGGGGATCACGCATTTGCAACATAAGTTTATGGAGAACACCTGAACCAAACCACCAAGCCACGGTTAATCTTTATTGTCAATGTGAATGCATCAGAATCAAGTAAAACACAAGTAAAACACATCTCAGGCCGGTCTGTGAGGACATTTCCAGCGAGGATTAACTGAGGGGAAAAGACCCTCCTCCAAAGTGGACAGTCCATCTGATGGCAACCCGTACGTAAAGAGGTCCTGGGGAAAAGCAGTGCTTCTGTTTGCCTGCTCTTGCTCCTAGCTTGTGGCTGTCCTCCTTCACTGACATAAGAACGCAGCTTCTTTTACCTTCCAACATGAACTAAAGACCAGCAACTCTCCAAAAATCCTCCAGGCCTTTAGCACCAGATTGGGTCTGCTGAGGCATCCTGACTCCTGGACTGAGCCATACCCTGGTTCTCAGAGTCTCTATCCTGCAGGCAGCCGTTGTTGGACTGTCTGGCTTGTGTTGAATAAGCCAGTCTGATAGATCCCTTTTGTAATCTATCTGTCCTGTTCCTCTAGAGAATCTTGACTAATACAGGGCTGGTACAGGGTTGAGTGATTCTATGGTCAAACTTCATGGCTCAGGTTTCAAGGTTGAGGACACTGGGGACTGGATGGTTTACAGCACAGCGAGCAGAGAGTGTGTGTGAGAAGGGACATGGCAGACGGTGGCAGGGGCTAGAGCTTGGAAGACCTGGTAGACAATGATAAGGAATTTTCCCTCAGTGAACATGAAGCTGCTGGGTGGGCTTTTTAAAGCAGGGAGAATCAGGTATACTGTTGGGAACAGTATTTTGGAGAGCTGCCATTTGGTGCTTGCAATAAAGTAAGCTGGGAAATTGCTACATGAACAGAGAGAACGTGGCCTCATTGCCTTATTTTATCTAGGGATTTCACAGGCGTGTTGGAAATGGACCAAGCTGCTGGCTCTGACAGAATACATGCCAAGTGTGTCACTTTTCCTTTTCATTCTGTTGTCTTCTAAGTCCTTAAAAAGGATATATCACAGTGCTGGACGTAGCTCTGGCCCACAGTGTTTCAGTGTGGGAAATACTGAGTCTGGAAAGGTTTAAAGGTTTCCTGGGGGGATGTAAGAGAGGAGGTGCAAGGGCTAACTGGAACTGAAGATGTATGAAAAAAAAAAGGAAACCTATGTAATGCTGCTCCCAGAAACCATAGGCTATTATAGGAATGGCCCAGTGTCAGTGGTAGAATACCTACCAGTGAGTTGTTGGTCACGGAGGTGTCTGAAGCCCTCCAAACAATACAGGCTCTTATCAATGCTCTTGGTTGCCCACCAGAACTAGATAGTAAGACCCTATTGCTAAAGACACTGAGTAATCAAGCTGGAACTAAGCTGGAAGCTTCCTCACTGCTACATAGCTGCTATTGCACTGGAAGATGCTACGCAGGCTATGGGGGAGAAAAGTCATCAATAACATTACCCAGCAATGGACCCTGCAAACTACATAGTTCATCAGGTGGGCAGGATGTGTCCCCTGGTGCAACAGTGGCATGACTGCTATGGGGGAAACCAGCTTGCTCTCTGCTTGAATATGAGGCCTGCTTCATGGGTGGGAATCCATATCTGGTACTGAAAACTTAGCAAAAGTCTATGGATGGGGAGCTCATAGACCCTTAAAAGGGAAGCTACTACTGATGTTTGGCTAAATAGATATATTCCATACCCCAAATTGCCCTGAAATATGTCTGTCTGAGCCTGTATATTAGTGACATTCTCACCTGGGTTAGAGAAGTCTGTCTTTGTGGATGGAAGCGGTTACTGAAGAGACTCAACACTCATCTAAGAACTGAGAGTAAGTGACACTGGAGAGAGAGCACAACATTAAATGCGAGGTCTCTATCAATCCCTCCAAGGCTCAGGGAACAATGCAGAAGAGGGGCTGAAAGAATGTAAGAGCCAAAGAATAGGAAGTGTGGAATGCTGCCATCAAGACATGGCATGGCGGGCTGGAGACATGGCTTAGTGGTTAAGGAGCTTGCCTATGAAGCCTAAGGACCCACATTCAATTCTCCAGATCCCATGTAAGCCAGACTCACAAAGGGGAGGCAGGCACAAGGTTGCACATGCCCACTAGGTGGCGCAAGCATCTGGAGTTCAATTGCAGTTGCTGAGGCCCTGGTGCACCAATTCTCTCTGTGTGTCTGTCTTTTTCTCTCTCGCTCGTTCTCTAAAACAAAACAAAAACAAACAAAAAGACGCAGCATGGCCTTTACCTTTATGAATCATAGTGACTTATGAAACCTGTATAAGATCCATGCAGTCCTGGGCCCATCAATATCCCATGACCAATGATGGAGAAGAGCATGAAGGTCCCACCCCTCCCTGAGGAGTTACAGGAGTTAATAGTGTGTGTGTGTGTGTGTGTGTGTGTGTGTGTGTGTGTGTGTAGCAGGAGATATTTTAGGCAGTGGTATAGCTGTTCCTAAGACCTACATGGTTTGTTGAATAATGTCCCCCCCATCTGTGCTCATGCAGGCAATCCTAATTAGACTCAGAGGGTCACACCCCCACACAAGAAGAAACAAGAGACACCAACATGGAAAAAGGAATAGTTGGGAATAAGAAGTGGTCCCATGGAAGAGGGATAGGAGAGAGGTCAAAAGAAGGTAATGGGAGGGGATTATGATCAATATACATTATATACATGTACAAAATTGTCAATAAATTTAAAAATATTGAAAAGTCTCCCCCCTCTCTCTTTCTCTATCATAAATAAATAAATAAATGAAAAAAAATCAAAGAAAAGGAGTTAGTAGTTAAGATATTAGCCTGTGAAGCCTAAGGACCCAGGTTTGATTCCCAGAACCCATGTAAATCAAATGCACAAGGTAGCATATGGAGCTTGTTTGCAGTGGCTACAGGCTCTGATGCACCCATTCTTCCTCCCCACCTCTTTCTTTCTCTATTATAAATAAATAAATAATAACCTTTTAAAAATGTAACACTGAAAATAATACTTTGAAGGCTCTACAGAGCCTAGTGTGAGGAATCTGCAGTTAGGTTTACATTCTGGATCAGGAGGTTTTTTTTTTTTTTTTTTTTTTTTTTTTTTTTTTTTTTTTTTTTTTTTGCAGAGAGACACAGAAAGAGATAGAGAGAGAGGGAGAGGGAGACAGAGATGGGCGCAGCAGCCTCTCAGCTGCTGAGAACGAAATCCAGATGATTCCACCCCCTTGTGGTCAAGTGCGGCATTGCACCCTTGCGTCACTTTGCATCTGGCTAAATGTGGGACCTGGAGATTGGAACCGCTGGAGATTGGAACCAGCGTTCTTAGGCTTAGGAGGCAGGAGCCTTAACCGCTAAGCCATCTCTCCAGCCCTGGATCAGGAGTTTTTAACCTTTTTGCTAGCTGTGAAATTTTGGAGAACTTATCTGATTTATTTACATTGATTTTCAGTTCTATAAAAAGAAAACTGGGGATGGTTTCTTCATTAGACTCCACTGAGAATTAAATGAGATCTCGTGTTAGTCCAGCCTATGGGGAGCAATGAACACATACCACCTGTTAAAACTGATATTTAATCACAGTACTTATAGCACAAAAGTTATAAAATGTGTTCCTTGTACTTTTTTGTTTTTGTTTTCTGAGGCAGGCTCTTACTCTCTAGTCCAGGCTGACCTGGAACTCACTCTGTAGCCCAAGGCTGGCCTTGAACTCAGTGATCCCCCTGTCTCAGCCCAGGATTAAAGGCATGTTCCATCATGCCCAGCTTGTTTCTCCACTTTTAAACTTGCACATTAATTTATCCGAGTCATGAAAATAATGAAAGGATACTTTTTAATGAGCAAGAGCAGAGAAATCACAAGGTAGTCATTTCATATGAACATAATTTATAGAGAGCTTGTGTTCATGGTTTCCTTTTTTGCCATATATGGTCATAATTTTTAATGGCTTTCTTATGACTGAGAGTTCCAAAAATAATAAGACTGAAGTTACCAACAAGAAAATAACATGCGTGTCTCTGTTCCAAGGAGTGCTTATTATTTATTTATTTATTTACTTTTTTTTTTTGAGGTAGGGTCTCACTGTAGCTCAGGCTGACCTGGAATTCACTATGTAGTCTCAGGGTGGCCTTGAACTCTTGGCAATCCTCCTACCTCTGCCTCCCAAATGCTGGGATTAAAGACATGTGCCACCACCCCAGTCTCCAAGGGATGTTTATTGATGGAGACTGGCTTATCACTGCAGCTTCAGTAATAGGCGTTGGGCTGCCTCTGAGGCCACAGTAAAGCAGCAAGAGTCAGGTCACAGCAGAAGATTCTGATGTGCCCCTTCCTCCTTTCCAAGGAAGAGTAACATATCATAAAACTTTTCTTCACTGTAATATGAGAGGATGGAGGGAACAGTTGTTGAGGGTCTCACAATCTCTTTTAGGGGAGTTTTGCTAATTCTTTTATTTATTTTATTTTATTTTTTAATGGAGGGTCTCAGTCTAGCCCAGGCTAACTTGTAACTCACTCTGTAGTCCAGAATAGCTTTGAATTTAAAACAATCCTCTTACCTCTACCTCCCCAGTGCTGGGATTAAAGGCATGCATCACTACACCCAGCTCCAATTGTATGATTCATAATATTTTTAAAAATTTGCAATAATGAACAGAGAGACAGGGAGAGAAAGGAGAGAGAGAGAGAGAGAGAGAGAGAGAGAGAGAGAGAGAGAGGGAGAATAGATGTGCCAGGGCCTCTAGCCACTGCAAATGAACTCCAGCTGCATATGCCACTTTGTGCATCTGGCTTTACATGGGTGCTGGGAAATCGAACTCAGGTTGTTAGCTTACAGGCAAATGCCTTAACCACTGAGCCATCTTTCCAGCCCCAAGCTTAGCTAATTCTTTTTGGTTTAGATTTTTCAGAAATATGAATCTTTAGGGAGGATAGTATAACTAGATTTTCATGTGAGGGTACACTGTGTGCATCTATGCATGTATATTCATTTGTGAGTGGGTGCACATGTGTGTGCCCACGTGTGGTGAGGCCAGAGGACAATCTCAGGTGTTATACTCAGGAACATTGCTCATACTCTTGGAGACAAAGTCTTTCACTGGCCTGGAGCTTGCTAATGTCACTAGACTATCTGGCCAGTGAGCTCCAGGGATCCTCCTGTCTCCACCTCCCCGGGGCTGGGACTACAGCTGCATGTCACCTGGCATTTTACCTGGGCACTGGAGGTTGCTCTCAGGTCCTCATGCTTGTGAGGCAACAGTTTATTGATTGCATTACCGACCCAGGCCAGAAGTAGATCTTTGTAGGCACAAATCTACGAGCTTTAAATCTCATGACCCAGGGGAAGCATTGGCCTATAATTAGTCCCTCAAATGGTCAAACTATGCCCATCTTTGCAAATGCACCTCTGGCTTTGCTAAAGTCTGTGGTAGCCACGTGCATGACTGGCAGGCTCCCTGGAATCCACAGGAAAGGGAGGGATGGACAGCAGGACTGTGTTCCAGCACACTCCTGACACGGTCTTGAAGGTGAGAGTGAGGCAAACCTAATTCACGGCAGACACTGTGACTTCTTGAATGACACCAAACAGTCATATTAACAGTTCACATGTAAAGTGAGAGAGAGACTGAGGCTCAAGATCCAATCTGCTTATTCATTTACTTTTCAAGCATCTTCTGTTAACCAGGAATTGCATTAGTGTCTTTGATGTTTTTGGTCAACAAACAAATTTGGTTTTTGGCTTCTGCAACTCACAGGGACAGTGATAGGTATAAATGAATAAAGAGGCCCATAATTAGACATTGTGCTCAGTGTTAGGAAGGAAAAGAATAGGGTAGAAAGACTTAATGCTTCAGGGACACCTGGAAAGTAAAGAGGGAATTTCTAAACAGGGCGAAGAGCATTTATGCTGGCTGGGTTGAGATACAGTTTTGCCTTCGTCAGATGCTGCAGTTAGGATCATGATTTTGATGTGCCTGGGGCTGGCTGGGTTGGGTCAGGCTTGGCCTCCTTCAGGCCACAAAATGGAGCTTGGATTCTGGATGTGTTGGGAAGTTGACTGAAGGCTTCCAAGTTGAGGAGAGACATCATCTTAACTTCCATCCTCCATGAAGGATGTATTTGAGGGCAACAGGATTGGGAACATCTGAAGGTTGGCATGAAGAGTGGGGTGGGGTACAAGAAAGAGTTTGGGTTTTAGAATGTCAGACATGGCTTTGTGTTCTAATTTGATCTGTTCTTACTTGACTTATACATTTTCTGTGAGATGCCACTTTCAAATCCAGTGGAGATTAAGTGAGCGATTTTAGTTTCTAGGATGGTAAGACTACTTGAGGTTTTCTATATGCTTTCGAGTAGCTCTAAGTAACAGGTCCCTGGTCTGGGGGTTTGACTGCTTCTTAGGATGTGTGAGATTCAAAAAAAATATTGTTTATCCTCATTGGGGAAAGATAATGCTTATTTATGGAGTAAGTGGCACAGAGGCCAGTGTGCTGATGACAATACGACAAGACATTTGTTTCTGCTCTTGGGGTAGTAATATCTGTAGACATTTATTTTAAAATATATAAAAAAATTCTTATTTTGCATGGCTGGGGAGATGGCTCAGGGGGTAAAGTGCTTGCCATGTGAGCATCAGGACCTGAGTTTGGATCTCAGCCCCCCTGTAAACATGTGGTGCATGGGGGAGGGGTCATGTATAATCCCAACATTCAGGAGGCAGAGACAGGAGGATCCCTGGGGATTACTGGCTAGCTAGTCCAGCTGAATCAGTGAGCTTCAGGTTGAGAGACCCTGTCTCAAATAATAAGATGGAAAATGATTGAGAAAGACATCTGATATTGACTGGTGGCCTTTAGCATGCATGTGCACACACATGCATGAACACTGGCAAATACGTGTGCACTTACACAATATAAACACGCATACACATACGTGCTACACACATGATTTTTTTTCTTTTTCTCTTTTGTTTTGTTTTTCAAGATAGGGCCTCACTTCAACCCAGGCTGACCTGGAATTAGTCTCAGAGTGGCCTCAAACTCACAGTGATCCTCCTACCTTAGCCTCCCAAATGCTGGGATTAAAGGTGTGTGATACTGTGCCTGGCCCAAAATTCTTTTGATGCCATAAAATAGTAGAAGATTATTCTAAAAAAATTGGAAAATACAGGAAAGTAGAAATATGAAAAAAAATGTATAGGCACAACCCATGCATCACTGCTGATATTTTGGTTTTCTTTTGCTTTGTTCATTGGAAATAATAACATTGATATTAACTACTTGTTAGGAATGCTGAAAGAAAAAATCAGAACCTATTTGAGAAAAGACTTTTTTTTTTTTGAGAAAGTCAGAGAGAGATAGAGATAGAGGTAGAGATAGAGATAGAGAATGGGTGCCCCAGCAGCCTCTCAGCCGCTGTGAACGAACTCCAGACATGTGCACCACCTTGTGGGCAAGTGCAGCATTGCACCCTTGTGTCACTTTACATCTGCCTAAATGTGGGACCTGGAGAAGGAGAATCGAGTGGGTGTTCTTAGGCTTAGTGGGCAGGCACCTTAACCGCTAAGCTATCTCTCTAGCCCGAGACATCATTTTTTTGATAAATGATACTGCATAAATATAGTACTTTTCTCGTTCCATTGCCATTTCAAAGGAATCATAACCGTGATACCATTTAGACATTGGGGCCCTCTTTGGGATGACTGACCACCAGAGTCCGATACCATTTGCCCTTCATTTGGGAAATGAAACCACATAAAGTAAGAAAACCTTGGGTAGCTCCGGAAATGCCATTTCACTTTATGCCTTCCAAGTAAACTGTTTTATTTCAAGAAAGTGTTGACTGTGATAACCTGAGACGGTCAGCCCCTGTTGTTATTGAGCTGAACCGACATGGGTCTCTTCTTGGAAGGATAAATACTTACAAGTGGGCTTCTTATAGCTGGTAGCTAGAGGATGTTCAAGCAGTGAAGGAGTTGGCTGAGAGTATATGATACTTAAATAGCATCCTATATCCCCGCCCCCTCCCTGCAAAAAAAAGTCCAAGTGGCTAATATCACACCACAGGAAATCAGCCTCTTTTGGTAATACAGTGAATATTATCCAGTTACTCAATCTGTGTCATGAAATAGGAAAATAGCCCAGGAAACTCACATCCCACTTGACCTTTGTAGAATGATTAAATAAATTTAGCTTGATACAGAAACATGAACAAGCAATAGCTGATAAAAGCTGACTTGTGGCTTCCTTCTGTGAGATCCTCCTTCCTCTGGAAACTCTTCACAGGCTTCATTAACTCTTTCATGTTTCTGCAACTGGTGGCATTTGGCCCCGAGGCTGTATTACCAGCTCTGGAGTTGGGCTTCATTAGACAAGAGATTCTGAATTTCCTCATTTTTCATCCCCTTTCAGCACTCATCTTGATATCTTTGTCTGGATAATTAGGCAAATATGTTTTCAATTGCTTCTACGTGTGTACATTTCACCCCTTTTACTGCTATCTTGATGGATGTTTTATGGGATGCATTTTCATTTGGTGGTCTCCTCCACTCAGAGAGGTGCCAACTTTTGCTTCTGTATCCACTTAGGCTCTATCGGTTCCATGTGCAGGTGTAACTGAATATGGCCCTCCACTTTGTGGAGGAAGCCCGGGCCTCCTGGTTTTTCTCACTGAGGACTCTATTACTCGACTATTTTACCCGCTGGTACTTATTTATTTGATGGTGTTATTCTGATTTAAAATGAAATATAGACCTACTTGAAAAACTTTGGAGACTACAGGAAAGTTTAAAGAAATTTCTCTGTGGTTTCAGAGCTATCATTACAGTTGCAACCGTCGGCTGCTATGATTTTTTCCCAGAGGCCTCTCTGACCACCCAGACCCACCCTCCACTGGCTCCTCCCAGTGTCACCAGCCTTGATTCTTAGGGGAGCATGATCACTACCTGATGCCATCTTGTTCATTTATTTGTGTGACTTGTGAGCGTGGTGTCTTGTCTTCATGTTTAATGGTATGTTCTCTGTGTTTATAACAGACATGATAGTTGGTGCCCAGTCAATATTTATTGGTTGTTTCGTTTGTTGAGGTAGGGTCTCGCACTAGCCCAGGCTGACCTCTATAGTCTCAGGGTGGCCTCAAACTCATTGCGAGCATTCTACCTTGGCCTCCCAAATGCTAGAAATAATAATATTTGTTTGATGAATGAAAAATAAAAACCTCATTTATGGGAAATTTCCCCTTCAGGTTTAGGATTATGAAAAAGTCTTAATCTAAAGGGGTTAGAAAGATGGCTCAGTGGTGGTTAAGCACTTGTTTGCAAAGTCTGCCAGCTGGGTTTGATTCCCCAGTACCCATGTAAAGCCAAATACACAAAGTGGTTCATGCATCTAGAGTTGTTTTGCAGCAGCTAAAGGCCCTGGTGTGCCCATTACTCTCTCTTTCTATGCTTGCAAATAAATAAAAGTCATAATATAATTGCATAATATAAATGCATGTACCACCTTGTGCATCTGGATTTACATTGGTAGTGGGGAATTGAACCTAGATCCTTAGGCTTTGCAGGCAAGTGCCTTAACTGCTGATCCATCTCTCTAGCCCTTGCATTTCTTTATTACCCGAAATTCTCTTCTAGGTTCTATTAACCAGGATAGATCGGGGAATGCTACTATAACAAACAATCCTGAATCTTAGTGGTGTAAGACAACAAAGGATTTCTGGCTCTCTCTTCATGTCTGGTGTGAGCTTCCAGGGCAGCTCTGCTTATCACTGTCACCCAGGGACCCTGGCTGCTGAAGCTTTACCTATATTTCACTGGAGCTGGGGCAGGACAAGGGAACATGATAAGTTGAGCCTTGGCTCTTAAAACTTCAAACCAGACATGACACATTTCACATCTGCTCATATTTTATTGACTAAAGCACAGCACACAAGTTAGCCTTAAATGCATTCCCAGCATGTGCCAAGGAAGTTCTGGAATTATTTGAGCTATAGCACTTGTGACTACCACATAGGTTGAGAGAACGTTTGGGGAATAATGAAAAGTCATTTTACTTCAGACCTTAGACCTCCTGCTCTTCTGTATGTGGGGAGTCCTATAACAGGCTCTACCAGACGGTGCTCAGAATGGCCTCTTCCTATGGAACTGTATGCGTTATGTATGCACCCTTTTGTTAGCTACTAGAATAAGAGTTTTAAGCACTTGCCTTTTTTTTTCTTCAAGGTAGGGTCTCACTCTGGCCTGGGCTGACCTGGAATTAGCTATGTAGTCTCAAGCACTTGCCTTTTTTAGGTTGTTGGGTTATGTGGGAAAAGCTTTTTGTATTGGCCCCAAAGTTCTTTTGCACTGGTGTTTAATTAAGGAATGCATTGCAGTTCCTCATGTGACCACTCCCTTTCTAAGAGAGCATGGGGTACTTGGAATCTCTTCCTTTGATGAACAATGCTGATGGCACAGAGTGCTTGGATGGAGCTGTTGTGGTACAGCATAACAAGAACCAGCTTAGCTTGGCTTCAGAAAGATCTGGTTTGCAATCTCAAATCCCACTGATTAGCTGAACAGACAACTCATTAAACCTCATGAGTCTTGGTTTCTCTCAGTGATAAAATGGAGATATTAATTCATCCCTCCCAGGGCTGTCAGGAGAAGTAAGCAAGCATATTTTTCTTGCAACTAAATGTCTACTCCATAATTTTGTTGGCTGGTGTGTTAAGTCATTGAATTTGAATATAAAGCTTTGTCATGTGAATCATTTTTTTACCGTGTGTGTGTGTGTAATGTGATGTGTGTGTGTGGCATATTCACATGTGTGTGCAGATGCACAGTTTCTGTGTGTGCACATGTGGAGGCCAGAGGAGAGCATTTGGGGCGCACCTATACCACTCATCCCTATATTTCCTTGAGATGGAGTCTCTCCCTCCACTTGGACTTACAATTTTCATGTACCACAAAGATTCTCCTGATTCTGCGTCCCCTCGCTGTGGTAATAAACATGCATGGCTACACCGAATTTTTATGTGGTTGCAATGGAATCAAACTTGGGCAATGTCAGGCCCTCATGCCTAAGTGACCTAGCACTCTTACCCACTTCGGCCATCTGCCCACAAGAATCATAATGGGAGATAACAGTAAAGCACTCAGCTGGATGGAAGCAGCAGAGATTCTTCCATTCCTTTTTCTGTTTTCACTTATAAAACCTAAATTTTAAAGAAGTAAAGGAAAGTTTGGATTTATTAATTTTATCGTCTTAAATTTTTTTTACTGAGGTACAAATACAGCTAGAGGTCTACATGTAAGCACACAAAATGGTACCTTCATGAGAGTCTTTAAATACATACAAAAGGAATGAAAATTAAGTACAGAAGAAGTGGTAATGGCTGGGCTATTAGGTCCTTGAAGTGTCACATGTTCTAAATGGGCTACAAAGTGCTACAAGAGGGAACATTGGCCATCTGGAGAGGGCCTAGCATTAGCTTATGCCATAGGGACTTTCTCTATCAAATTGCTACACTTTCTGAGTCCTAATGGAAAATTACTCAGTGGAAAGTTCAATGAGACGCAGGTAAGATGCACTGTTTGCCTACATGTCCTCATTGCATCTTTTTTCTTTTCTTTTTTTTTTTTTTTTTTTTGAGAGACATGGGGTGGGGGAGAGGAAGACAGATAGAGATTGGTGTGCCAGCAGCCTCTCAGCTGCTGTGAACGAACTCCAGATGCATGCGCCCCCTTGTGGGCAAGTGCGGCATTGCGTCCTTGCGTCACTTTACATCTGGCTAAACGTGGGACCTGGAGATTGGAACCGGCGTTCTTAGGCTTAGGAGGCAGGCGCCTTAACCGCTAAACCATCTCTCCAGCCCTCCTCATTGCATCTTTGTAAACACATTAATCACAATTGCTCTTAGGATTTTGCTTGTGTAGATTTTGTTGTGTATATGTAGAGTCCTTTTTGTTGTTTACTATTTTTTTCTATTCTATCAGTTCTTTTTATTCTGTTCTTTATATTGGACTCCTCCTTTTTTCCCCTAGTTGAACAGCATCACCACTTCTCAAGTTGAATAGGCCTCCTCAAGCCACTCTGGACTCTCCTGCCATACTCTACATATTGACCATAACACATTGTATTGGCTTTGCATTAAAATATGTATCTCCAGTCCAATAACCTTTAGTTGCTTCTGCTGCTATCCTTTTAGTTGCACCAGCACCCTCTCCTTCCCCGAGCACTACCTCTGTAACTCCTGAAAATAAATCGGGCTGTTTCCCACACGGCACCCTGGGCACCTCTTCTATGTTGTAAATCATCTGATGATGTTCTTACTCTTACCATAAGATTCAATGTTTTCAAACTATGGTTTGTGACCTGGCTTGTATTTAAATCACAGTTAAAAAATTATGAAAAAATTATGAACATTACCTTACTTAAACTGGCCCCTAGGTTTCCTTACAGCCTTGTTTCTTCTTCTTCTTCTTCTTCTTCTTCTTCTTCTTCTTCTTCTTCTTCTTCTTCTTCTTCTTCTTCTTTTTTTGCCATCTCTAACTGGAAAGGGTGTTAGGAATTCAGGAATGGAGTCCTTGAACCCCAAACCCTAGATTCATGTTTACATTTAACCAAAGAATTGGGCAAACCAAACTGAGAAGTATAATTATTAAATTGTTATATTTATTTAGGGAAGTACAAAACCAAAAGGAGAAAAATAGATACACCTGCCGTGGTCTGAAAGCCCACCTGGTAGGCCTGGAAGAAATGTAAAGAGTTACAGAGGAAAGACAAGAATGTACAAGGAGCTCCTGTGTATCATACGGAGGGCAGGAGGGGGTAAAGAGCCCATGGGGGAAGAAGGGGTTGGAGGGAAACCCTCCAGAACCTGAAGGTTCACCAGTGATTACCCTGCCTTCGTCAATGTATTTATAACCTTCCCATAGTGGGCTTTACCTTCTGGCTCAGGTGCGCCAGAGAGACGGCTGATTGTTCTGGGCTGGAGGCTGTCTCAGAGGAGGCTAGCCATGATGCCAAGTTCTGGGGTCTGAATTTGACCAAGCACAATGTCAGGCTTAGATTTAAATTCTAGGAAAGGACTTCCCTCCCAGGAGGGGCTCAGGTTGTTTGTGGGGGAAAAAAAACAAGACAGATCTAGGGAAGAGATAAGAAGTCAGATTAGGGCTTGAGAGATGGCTTAGTGGTGAAGGCACTTGCCTGCAAAGCCAAAGGACCTCAGCTCGATTTCCCAGGACCCACATAAGCCAGATGCACAAGGTGGCACATGCATCTGGACTTCATTTGCAGTGGCTTGGAAGCCCTGCTGCACCCATCCTCTCTCTCTCTTTCTGTCTCTTTACCTCTCTCAAATAAATAAATAAATAAAAATTAAAAAACAAGTCTCTAGCAAAGTGGACACTGCAAAGATAGGCCCCAAAATACTCTAGCCTTTTACTTTCAGAGATCCAGTCACCCTAAGCTACCTAACAAAGCCACCTCACTCCCTCTCATACCGCACTGGCTTCTTTGCTGTTTTTTTTTTTTTCAGCCTCTCAACACCCTCTATCTACTTCAGTCTTTGCATGTTGTGTTTACCTGCAGCTTTAGTTGCCTTGTCCTTGTGAAGGCCTTCTTCACTCCATTCTTCATGTCACTTTCAGAGGCTCTAAAGGATGGCTCAAAAATTAAATTTTGCAACAACATATTATTAATAAATGGATAAGGGACCAAACATATGTAATATCTCCTATCACCCTGTAGCACATATAACATGCTGATTCTAAACTACTTGTAACCAAACCTAAGAGAGATAAAGTAAAAAGTTGGGTCTATAGTTTCCTCTGCTCTATAGTGTTCTTCTGTCTTAAGCTCATACAGCATATCCAAATGAAATGTTTAATTTCAGCACATCACTTTTATTTATTTATTTATTTATTTATTTATTTATTTATTTATTTATTTATTTTTTGCTTCACAAGAGACTAGGCACATCTTGACACAGGGTCTTGAAAAGGGTTGATCGATCATGACTCATTATGCCATTTCTTGATGTATGGACGGAAACAGATTGCAATCAACTTCCTGTGGATCTGTCCTTGCATGTTGCTCCTTTGATTTCCACAGAGTAGGCTCCCCCAGTAGTAGAATTGCTGTGGAAAGCAACTTTACTTTCATTTGACTTGACCCTCCTTCTCTAGCCTATCATCTTTCTTCCCTCATCATTTGGCTTTACTGGCTCCTGCCCCCAATCATTTCACCCAGGGTGTACAAGATGGGGGCAGCAGGAGGTAAAGTAGCTATTGTGGCTCCTGACCTAAGCTGTTTGTTTAGACTGACCCAGTCTCAGAAGCAAATGGCTTTCTCCTTTTGATTGGTGACAAAGGGGGCAATCAAAATAAAATTGATGTGTTTTCCTGGATTGAATTCTTTGCTACTTTCCTTTTGAGAGGAATTTGATAAATCCCAAAGCACCTGTGATGAGTAAAATTGTATCTTTTATAAAAGAGAAGGAGAAAAACGAGATGTAGTTAAATGGTATGCAAAGTTCCATCCCCAGTACCACCCCACCAACTCACCCACCATGGACTGGGCTAGCATGGTCCTGGATTCCATCCCCAGCACTACCCCACTAACTCATACACAAACAACAAAAAAAGAGGCATAAATTCAACACTACAGACAACAATAAAATAGGTGTTCCATTTTAAGATGTGCTAAATTAATTTTATCCAGTTGATTAATACACATTCCCTGAAATACTTTCTGTATTTCAAAGCAAATGTAAATGATAATCCATGACATCACAGTGGTATAATAAGAAAACCACAAAGGTATATAAAAAGGTCACCATTAAATGACTCAGGGTTAGCAACCTGGTATTATCATATCAAAGATCTAAATTTACAACCTAGGGAATTGATCACATAAATTCAAGAAATAAAGAGGAATTTCATGACTTCATTATTGCTGACTATATTCTTTTAGTCTGAGTTTTTTTTTTTTTCTCTCCAGGAGAAATGAAGAGTTAGATTCTAGAAAGCCGCGGGGGCGTTGCACCAGACATTCAAGTACAGTGCTATCACTTCTCTGCTGATCTTGCTCAAGTTCATCAGGCAAAATTAACCTTGGCAGCTTATTCAGTGACTAAATCTTGATATTTTTCTGGCTTAATTCATAACATAACTGTAAGCTATTGCCCTGTGTTTATATTTCCCATCCATTTCTCACATTTCCAAAGCATGCTGATATGTGATCCGGGCAGTTTAGCTACCATAATTGGCATTTTTCTAGGGCCAAAAGGAAACAAACTCCTCATCCACCATACTTTTTTAATTTCTGAAAAACAACAAGTAACATGGTTAATCCTCTTTTTGATCTTTTTTTCTTTTGAATTTTCCTTATATTCTTTCCCTCTTTTAATCTTTTACTCTCTTTTTAATCTTCCCATTCTGCCCCACCCCTTTTATTTGACTTCTCATTATGTATTGCTTTAAAGGAATTGGTCCAGTCTATGGAAATGGGTCTTTAGAGTCTGTTCAAAGACCCATTATCCACATTTAGAGGCCTCACTGTTTTTTTAAAGAATTTCATTGCAGCATTTGCCAAACTGGACCAACAGACTCTCATTCACAGTATTAATGAGACAGACATCTTTTGGACAAAATGATGCTTCATTACATTGTTTCTTGTATTATGAAGTTAGAAACAGAATTCCCTCTTATATATATAGGAATTAGATAGGCAGTCAGTTACTTTAACAACTTTGAGAAATTGACAATCATTTTGCCAGACTACTTTGTTTTTTCAATCAGTAATGTCTGCGTGGACATTTTTTCTTTAATTTTTGTCAACAGACATTGTGATGGTGTGGCATGTGAGGGTGATGGCAGGTTAGGTTAGTTTCTGATGCAGGCATTGTTTCCGTGTTAATCTTTACATGTATCTGAAACCCACAGAGCAGGGATGTCCATACATTGGTAGACTTTTAGCAGTAGCAAAGAGTTTGGAAAGACTGAAAGATTACGGAAGATATTTATGAAAATACATACACAGGCCTTCTGTCTAACTTGAACGACTTGTTTAAAATGAATTCCCTAGTTCTCTTCTAAGTCACATTTTCAAAACATACTCATAAGATGTTTAGCTGCTGGTCTAATATTACGTCTTTCTCTTTCATCTCTCTTTTTACTACGAACCCTTAATGACAAATGCAGGCAGGTCAGTGATACTGATATACCTTGGTCGTAGCATGTGAATTAGTCATCAGACAATCAGTTCAGGGGTCAGGCTTAGAGAAACAGTGCAAAGTGGGAGAGGTGCAGGTCGACAGAGGTGCTTTCCACTTCAAAGGGGGTGTGCTTGTCCACGAGGACCAGGATCACAGGCAGGAACAGCTGGGATTGTCGTTCACTCAAAGATGGAGGGTTCGTATGTGTTTGAGCATGTTTGTAGCTGTGATAGTGTTTCACTACTATGTAAAACAACAATTTTCTTTAGAATGGCCTTGCTGATAAAACACAATATGAAGTTAGAGTCCACAGGAGACCACATGTCTAATATTTTAGCAAGGAGACATGATGTAGGAGAAACTACCCCAAACTCAAAGACCAAAGCAAACCAAAACAGAAACCAAATCAAAACATAAAAATCCAAAAAGAAAAAAAAAAACAGTAAAATGCAGACCTTCATATCTCTCCATGCTAAGTACTTCCATGGGATGGTGAAGGATTTTATCTATCAGAAATTCATGAAAGTATTTTCTTTTCTTGGGAGTGAAGTTAAAACATGGTCCTGCTTATTTGGGAACTGAAAGAAAAATATTAAGTTTTGAGTCTATTCTGCAGATTTTAGAGTATGCCTTTTATACTCCCTGCTTTTCCATGGGTAAACATGAAATGAGAGTTATAATTCAGATTTTTTTGTTTGAAAATAATATTCCCAAGACCAACTGGGCCTTAAAGGCTTGATTTTCGTTTTTCCGTACAAACAGATGAAGGCAGACCAACGTGTCACCCCACTGCTCAAATATATTTTAGTTAAAGTTGCAATGAGCATTCAGAATGACATTTAGTCCGCCAGACATTTTAGTTTCAGTTTTAGCACTGATTTTTGCTTTAAGGTACTTACAGTTGTGGGGCAAATTCTTGTCCCCAATCAAGAAGTTAGCACTTAGAGAGAAAGGAAGACACTGGCCGGTGTGAAGCTGAAATCCCTTTTAGTCTTAAGCTACGTGATGAATAAGAGAACTGGATTCTCACATCTGTCCTTCTAAACTACTGGAAAGAAAACTGGAAAGTGAAGTTGAAAATGCTGCAGAAGAGAGAAAATCCAAAATCCAAACCATATGACAATGCCTACTCATTCGTTTTCTTTGTGATGTTGTTTTACTCTTTCCTGGCATGAAATGTCTTTTTGGGTTATAGTTGCTCCAAGAAAGCCATTTCAAAGAAAGATCTTTACCAGGAGTTCAATGAGCATCGAAACAAGAGCATGACCCGTCTATGGCAGCAAACTATTACTTTGAAGACGAAAATGTTCTTTGAACACTGAAACAAAGATACTGTGCCAATGACTCGAGGAAGGCGCCCGTCTGGGGTGGGGGAACATGGACACCTTCAGCAGGGTCCAGCTTGATAAGGCACCATTGTTGCCTAGATACGGGTCATATCTAAAAGCAAAAGGAGCAAAAACCAAACTTTCCAGAAAAGATACTTGATTCACTTTCAAAAGGTCTGTTTAGAAACAGCCTGACTTCTAATGACTTTCCCATTTGATTTTCTAAGTCGGAGGAGATTGAGTTAGTGTTAACATACCGCTAATTTATCGTGGAACTCCAGTCATATTTGTTTTTTTGGATTATGTTCTTTTAAATTATAGGCAGCAAAAGAAGGAAAACAGATTAAATCAAGAGTGTGAATTGTTTGAAGGAATTTGTCACTTATGATATTATCTGGCCGCAAAGACCATGGGGTTTTGCTTTCATTGGGAATTAACTCCGAGAGTATCTGTAGTGGAGCAAAGCCTTTTTTAACCTTCCTTCCTCACAAACTAATACCACTGAACATGGAAATGCACTCGTTCCCTGCTTGCCTCCCTCTTCCCCCAATTGAATTCATATGCAATGGGAAAATTATTAGTGAGACATCTGCAGAACATAATTACAGCACTGCTTTATATCCTCTGACTGGAAAGTTATGAGTTGAAGGCTGACATTTTTCCTTTCTGTGATTTGGAAATATTTGTAAATCTCATAACATAAGCACTTCTCTGATTTTCATTGATGGTCCTTTAATTATACAAGTATTCTCATGCTTATGAACATGTATCATTTTCAGTACAAATTAAATTAATTCAAAGACCTAGAATGTTCAATGTGTATTTATTCATAATGTATCTGATTATTATAATTTAAAAATATTTTACTTATTTATTTGTGTGTGTATGTGTGTGCATGAGCACACACACGTGTGTGTAAGTGCGCATGCATATCATGTATATTTAGAAGGGCACACCAGGGTCTCTTGTCATTGCAAACGAAGGCCAGACACATGTGCCACTTTGTATCCAGCTTTAAATGGGTCCTGGGGAATCGGACACCCGGCCAGCAGACTTTGTAAGCAAATGACTTTAAGCACAGAGCCATCTCCCTAGACCCCAATTAGGTTTTGCTAAATAATTGCCATGGATTAAATGTTTATGTCCCTTCAAAATTCACATGTTGAACTCTTAATGGTATTTGAAGGTAGAAGTTTTGGAAGGTATATAGGCCATAAGGGCCAACCTTTATGCATGGAATTAATGTCTTTACGAAAGAAAGCTCAGGGGAATCTCCACCCTTTCCACAGGGAGAAGACAGTTGTCTATCACCCAAGAAGTAGGGCTTTATTAGATAAAGACTATGCTGGTTCTTTAGTCTTGGACTTTTCACACTCTAGAGCTATAAGAAACAAATACCTTTTGTTTATAAGCCATTCAGTTTATGATATTTTGTTATAGTATCCTAGAGGGAATCAATTAACTTCTTTGAAACGACAGACCAATTTATAGACCCATTGTGATTGTTTTGAGTATCACAATTTTTAGGGCCACTCTTGAAGGGGTTGTACAAATAATGATACTAATCGTACCAACAAATAGTACATTGGAAACATCACTCATAAATATGGGTGACTCCTCTTGTCTAGGAAAATATCCCTCTTATTGTTTTGAGCCCAGCTTTAACATTGACTAGATATGTTCCTTACCGTGTGACAGAGTCTGTTCTAGGAGCCAGAGATACAGGCATGTACAAAACAGCCATGACTCTCCCGTGACACCTATCTTCCAATGCAGGAGGCCTGCAAGACATAATTGCCTGGTCAAGTTGTAATGTTGAGAAATTGTAATGTAGTGGTCAGACATAATGAGTCTGGGTAGATCAGATGTGAGCAGATGCAAATGAAAAGGATTCTGATGATGCAGGGGAAAAGAAGATTCTAGACAAAAGATCTGGAAAATGGGAAAGTCATACAAAGGGGAAGAACAAGGCAAAACCACCTGGGATGGGGGTTGGGTGGTAGGGGAAATTGAGGAGACAATGGTGGGTGTGAATTAGGAAAGACTAGGAATGTTCAGGTGATAAGAGCTTGTAGACCAATCAGCATAGTGGGCTGCATCTTAAATATCAAAGGAAAGGGCTGGAACATTCTGAGTTTTCTTTCTTTCTTTTTTTTTAGATTTTATTTTTATTTATTTATTTATTAGAGACAGAGAGAGGAGAGAGAGAGAGAGAGAGAGTGAGAATGGGCACACCAGGGCCTCTAGCCACTGCAAACGAACTCCAGACACATGCACCACCTTGTACATCTGGCTAACATGGGACCTACCTACAGAATTGAACCGGGGTCCTTAGGTTTCACAGGCATGTGCCTTAACTGTTAAACCATCTCTCCAGCCGAGGTTTTTAATTTTTATTTATATTTATTTATTTGCAAGCAGAGAGATAGAAGAGAGACAGACTGAGAGAATGGGTGTGCCTCCAGCCACTGCAAATGGACTCCAGATGCATGAGCCACTTTGTGCATCTGGCTTTATATGGGAACTGGGAAATCAAACCCAGATCGTTAGGCTTGGCAGGCAAAACACCTTACCCATTGAGCCATCTCTCCAGCCCCTGAATTTTGTTTTTCAGACATCGCTCCAGCTGCTTTGTGAACAGCCTGTAGGGATGTGATAGTGATTGGCACAGGCCTGGTCACACTGCCCTGTAGCTTGGACACATCAGACTGTTCTGCTCAGCCAGTCTTCTTGGGCTCAGTTCTGCTCACAATCCAGAACTCACTTTTTGTTAATTTTTGTGTGATCTGGAGAGCTGTACATAATTAGTCATCCACATTAATGAAAAAATCTCATTTTAGTGCATGAAATCAGCACTCATTCCTCTAGTGTAATAAACTATAATGGGTTTAATCTTCTGAATATCCTAACTACTCATTTTATTCAGATGTGGGAAGTTTATCTAGAGAAGAAAAATAAAATAGATGAAGAAAATGAAGATAAGCTATGATGGATAAATAGCTAAGAACCAACATAGGAAAAGTTTACAACAAATGAATTAATTCATTATTAGCGCAGAAAAAAAAAATATTACCAAACTTCGCCTAGCATTGTTGATGATTTCATTACCACAGACCAAATTCCTGGGAAAAGTTACAGTGGAAGCTGTTATTAACTGCTTTGTCCATTGTTTGGTTTATCATAAACATTTTAGGAGGCAGATCTTACTATTGTCACTAATTTTATTGAGTCAAAGACAGATTAAGAGACTTGCCCAGTGTCACAGAGATGATAAAGTTTACCTAGAATTTGAACACAGATCTGTTGGACTCTGTTGCAGTCAGCTCAGTGTTGCTAGGATGAACCTCCACACCACACACAGGAGGGAGGAATGGGATTTATTGCAGACTTACAGATCCAAGGGGAAGTTGCAATGATGGTGGAAGAAGCAGGCCCCCGTTCATAGATCCAAGCAGAGAGAGACAACCAAACAGCCAGCCCCATAAGCAAGAGCAAAACCAGCAGCCAATCAGCAGAGAATCCAGACAGAGCTCAAGCACGCTCCTTATCTTTAGCTGGGAAATCAGATCCACCCCCAAACACACATTTGGGCAGGACCCAAAGACAGCTGACAATCCACATTACACACACACACACACACACACACAGAGACAGAGAGAGAGAGAGAGAGAGAGAATGTGGTGCCAGGGCCTCCAACCACTGCCAACAAACTCCAGATGCATGCGTCACCTTATGAATCTAGCTAACTGGGTCCTGGGGAATCAAATATGGGTCCTTTGCCTTTACAGGCAAGTACCTTAACTGCTAAGCCATCTCTCCAGCACACAAGCTTTTTAAAAAATTTTTATTTATTTATTTGCAAGCAGAGAGATATAGCCCCCACAAGCTTTTTAATAAAAACATCGCAGTCTGTTGAGGGGCATTCAAACTACCACAGACTTCAAAGCTCATGAAATCAGCACTTAGATGGCCTTGTGTTTTGCTCCTTAAAACTTATTTGCTATAAAAAGCTTTGTGTGGGTTCAGAGCATACCTGAAGAACAGTTTGTTGTGTCCCCTAAATTCTCCCTGACCTTTGGGGGTTGTTAACTTCCAGACGCTGGGTGGGGCTGGACATGTGGGAGGAGACAGGAGTGTCAGAGAATCAGCTAACACAGCTGTCTGTGTATGCAAGGATCTGATAACCATTTGCTTTTTAGAAATGTCTTATGGGGGCTAGGAGCATGGTTCAGTGGTTGAAAGTGCCTGTTGTGCAACCCTGATGACCAGATTTCAGATCCTCAGAAGCCACGGTAAAAGCTGGATGCAAGCAGTGCATGAGTCTGTCATCCCAGTGCACCCATGACAGTGTGAAGAGGAATCAAGAGAAGCCTGAAGCTTGTGGGCATGTGAGTCCGGTGTTAAGAGAGACCCAGACAAGAGCAATCATGTCTCAAATAAGGTGGAAGTAAGGGTTGACAGCCCAAGGTTGTCCTCCACACACACACACACACACACACACACACACACACATCTTC
This sequence comes from Orientallactaga sibirica, assembly GCA_036365145.1. Lineage (NCBI taxonomy): Eukaryota > Metazoa > Chordata > Mammalia > Rodentia > Dipodidae > Orientallactaga > Orientallactaga sibirica. Next base: position 3,929,239 of record JAEOAD010000044.1, on the reverse strand, counting down.
TGTGTTCCACTTTGTACCATATTATTAATTCATAGGAAATAAGGAAGAAAAGTGGAATACTCGCATATTGACTGTAGTTTTATTTTCTATTTTCCTTTTCTTCTGAGACCCTGAATTTCTCAATAATTGAGACTTTTCAGGAGCAAATTCACCAGTGGTCTGGTTGTTCATATGGTGTAAAGTGTTGGCAGCACTCTTAGTTATATCACCGATGGCCTCGCCAGCATTTGGTCCCCCTTCTTCCTTCCTAACAGGGCTTGATATTGTCCAGGTATTTAGTCAGCTCGGCAGTTCTTCCAGGGGTAGATGTGATCTAAGGGGAATCATATTCCCTAAATGGTGATTTGCTTAAAAGTGGGCATGTGATTTGCTATGGTTAGTATATGACTTCTCCTCTCTGAAACTCATGTTGAAATCTGATGCCTATTATGGTGGTGTGGGAGGTGGGGTCCTTAGGGGGTAATTAAAATCATGATACAATTTTTGGTACTAATTTGGCCATTTTTATCCAACTTTAGCAGGCATCTGGTGAGAGCAGAAGAGAGGAGGGGAAAGAACCTCGATTCTTCTTGATATCAATGGTTTGCTGAACTAACTAATCTTTCCTTCCTTCCTTCCTTCCTTCCTTCCTTCCTTCCTTCCTTCCTTCCTTCCTTCCTTCCTTTCTTCTTTTCCTCCCTCCCTCCTTCCTTCCCTCCTTCTTTCCTTCTTCCTTTCTCTCGATTTCTTTCTTTCTTTCTTTCTTTCTTTCTTTCTTTCTTTCTTTCTTTCTTTCTTTCTTCTTTCTCCTTTGTTTTTCTTTCTTTCTCGCTCTCTCTCTCTTTTTTTTTTTACAACTTTGGACTTTGTACTATGCAAGCAATTAGAATTCCTTTTTTACTTAAGATGTCAGAGAGATTGGCGCTATTGCTTATAGTCAAAAAACATCATTCTTACAGAAGTGCATTCTATGATTTCTATGGTACCACACTTTTTAGACAGAATTTTAATTCCATAAATCATAGGAGTGCTTGGGAAATGAAAAAGACCTGCATGTCTTTTGATCTCAACCATCCTAAATGAATTTGACTACAAAGTTGGAAGTGATACTATTGGCTACTATGTGTTCCAGCTTGCCTCTAGAAAGATTATAATTTGGGCATTTGGAAGAGTTCCTGCCCATTTTCTTCTGACCATTCACTTTAGTCAGAATCCCTCACATGCTGCAGCCCTACTGAAAAGGTGTGTGTGTGTGTATATTGCGGGGTATGGGGGGCGTGTCTTGGGAGGATGCGTTTGTTTTTCTTTTGAGAGGATTTTTTTTTTTTTAACAGAACATGTTCTTCTCTACCAATCAGTTGATTTAAGAGGCTGGACAATAGTCTCAGCTGTATTGATTGAAATCTTTTCCTGGTTTAAAAAAAAAAAAAAAAAAAAAGCTTTTAGTTCTAAAGAAAATACAGCCACAAAATAGGACAGACCAATGTATTGCCTAGTTAGGTCACAATGGGGTCAAAGTCTTTATGCACTCTTCCCCCCACCCCAGATCAAGGGGCTGAGCTCCGCCCACCCTCTGAAGCCCCTTGATATGAACCATTTTCACTGTGTGCAGACCTGAACCTCTTCCTTCCTTGTGTCACTACACAGCACATCCTTAGATGCTAGGGCATGGCCTTGCCTGTTTGTTCAAAAATCGAGGGGCTTCTTAGACCTGGAAGTCTCTTTGAGTCAGCATGATCTTCCACGTGCTAAGGACTGTGGTATGCCCTTCTGTTCCTCTCTTCCCACCAAGGCATTTGTAGACCATCAGGCAGTCGGGGACACTCAGAGCCACCCTGGTGATTAGTTGCCCTCCCCTCGAATAGTTACCTTCACATTGCTGAGACAGAATACTTGATGAAAACCAGAGCAAGGGAGGAAAGGGTTATCTCGGGATAGAGTTCCATGTTGCAGTCCATCATAGCAGCGAAGGCACAGTGCCATGAACTTGAAGCAGACCTGGTTGCATTCAGCCCTCACCGAGGAAGCAGAAAACAATAAATGCTGGTGCTCAGCCAATTCCCTCTCCCGTGTGTACCCTCCAGGACCACAGCCCATGAAATGGTGCTGCCCATGCTTAAGATGGCTCTTCCCACCTCAATTATGCCCCGAGGCGGAACTCATCTGGATAATCCTTCACAGATGATTCTAGATCCCTGTCAAGTCCACAGTCAGTGAAAACTACTGGGCCCCTGTGTTTATGCCCCTGTACAGTCTTCTCCCTTTGAGTGAGGATTGTTCTGTGCCTCTTTCCAGTGGAATATAAATATCTCTGTGATCATGTCATTGTAGAAGACCCCATTTCCTGGTGTTAGCCTGCTTCTGTCACTTGGTCGATGTAAAGACTAGATGGGCTGACCCTTCTGAGAGCCTGAAGAGTTGTGATGAGTCCCCACCTTCAATGCACCCCCACAGGACCAGCTATGTCATTGTTATAAAGCTTCCCCTCAGTCCAGTTCTATGCTCTCTTACTTAAACGATTATTTGTTTTGTGTGTCTGTACTATGATAGTTGCCTTGGTGTGAATGTCAGAGGACAGCTGTCAGGTTGGTTCCCACCTTCCACCTTGCCTAGAGCAGGCAGGGTCTCTCCACGTTTACTGAGCCATTACAAACTTGTGAGAAATTTTTCTGTCTCTGCCTCCCTTTCTCACCGCAGGTACATTGGGACGACAGGAGTCCACCTCAGCTTTATGTGGGGTTTGGGGATCTGAATATAGGTATTCAAAATGATGAGGCAAGCTTTTTATCCACTGAGCTATACCCGCAGCCCCCTACTTACTTTTTAAACATGTTGTTCCCCAGAGACAGTCCTGCACAAATACTTTGGCTCATAGGCTGACTCTAGGGAGCCCTTTAAGCCCCGTCCTTCCCTTATGATTCGTTTTGTGAGGAACCCAACCTGTGTGATGGGCAGCACTTCCTGCCATCTCAGATTGCGACTTCCTAGTGTGTTTCACTACGCTCCTCTATCCTCTGGGAAATTCATGGCCAGAAGCAGGGATAGGTAAAGCATTGGCTCCATGTCTTTGAAAAGAACGTGGGGGTGGTGCTTCATGTCTAAGATGTTTTATGTTGGAAGCTGCTACTCAGCTCCTACTCCAAAATTTCTTTGGTAGTTGAGACGTGGCTACATTAATTCAATTGTTTTGTCTCTACTTAGTATCTAAGATGATTTTTATAGAGAATAGATGTCCTTATCTATGTGCTGTAGTCCATACAGAAAAATCAAGTTAGTGTCTTCAGCATTAGGAGATCTAGTTGACAATCAAGAGCCTTGACAATCGCTTATATTATTTGGGGGTCCCTGGGGCCTTGGCTGACCACTCAGTTGGGAACATCTCATTCCCAGCACTGGGGTTTTCTTATAATAATCCATGGCTTTGCTGTGCAGCATTATTCTCCCCCATAGGAAGTTTCTGCTCACACTGGAGTTTCACTTTTTTGGTCTTACTTAATTCTATTGTTACTTAGTTAATAAAGGAGCAGTCCCCCCTACAGCATTTTCACAGCATCTTGAGTTTTGCTTAGCCCTTCCCACACCCCCTTCCTCTCCTTGGTTCCCCTTCTCTGACCACACTTTAAGGACAGGTTACAGGACACTGAACAAACAATATGGATATGAGTGGGAAGCTTCCCCCGACTCCTGGCTGCTGGCATAGTGATGGAAAGTGCTATGCAGCGTGCTAGGGGAAAAAATTCAGTAACAGGCTTACCCAACTGTAGTTCTACCCTATGTGCTACACAACTGAACTGACAAGTCAGACAAGAGGTACCCATTGGTGCAACAGTGGCATTACTGACATGAGCATAACCAACTGCTCTCTGAATGGACCTGAGACCCATTCCATGGAAGGTAATTTTTGCCTGGTAGTGAAAAAAACTAGTCCAACACCTACGGCTGGAGTAGGGGTTAACTACTACTATTTGTAAACTAAAAGGATGTGTTGTGCCCATTAAATTATTCTCTAATATTTGCATTACGTTTATGCCTGTATATTAATGCTGCTCTCATTTTTGGTCAGAGACGTTCGTTCCTTTTTGTGGATCACAGCCACTTCTGGTGAGACTCACCAAAGTGCAGAGAAGAGGTCGTGGCTGAATGCTTAGTGCAAACGAGGAAGCTTTATTATGCCCTCTACGGCTCATGGAGTATGGGATAGAAAGAATATAAGAGTCAGAGGACAGGGAGAAACACATTCAGGCATTATCTTCCACGTACATGTCTGTTGCTTCATGCTTGCACAGCAGTGGTCATCGCCTCTACAGACTTCTGCAATATTGAAGTAATTAACATTTCAACACAGAACATGGAGGTGGGCAATTTTTTTTTTTTTTTTTACCAAAACTGGAAGAGGGTAATGCTAGCAGGAAGTAGTCAATGGGAAGGAGGAGGGAGAGAAGGATGGGAAGCGATTATGATCAAATACCATTATGGTTACATATGCAAATTGCCAAGTAAGAAAAATAAAGAAAAACATTTTAAAAAAGAAAATACCAAGAAAAGGCTGGGGATGTCGTTCAGTTGTTAGAGTACTTACCTAGTTAGCATGCACAAAACCCTGGGTTTGTTCTCTACGGCCGCCTAAACTGGGTATACTGGTGTATGCTTGTCATCCCAGCACTTCAGCGTTGGAGGCAGTAGGATCAGAAGTTCAAGGTCATCATTGGCTACATAGCGAGTCTGAGACCAGCTTGAGTTACATGATACCCTGTCTCAAAAAAAAAAAAAAAATAACAAAAACCCAAAACAACAACAACAAAAAAACCCAAAAAAACAAAATACAAGATAAATATGTGACTCTGTCATAATGCTCATTTTATAATTAGTTCCTGTCCTCCTCAGATGACCAGTTATTGATATGATTTTTCAGATTGGCCTTCATGTGTCTGAGCATATTGGATAGATTGGAATTCTTTTCAAATCTCTTTGCTGGAGTCAAGTTTTCCTCTTGTAGCTGGGGAAGGCTCTTTAACTTGACTCCCGATTCCTGACACTGTGACCCTGCCAGTCACTAGCAGGTCCCTCACTACCCTGGGTGTCAAAAGGTCCTATGTTTATTCCTGCTTCAGGGAAGGAACAAGCCATTTCTCTGAGAAGCCCTGGTTTCTTTTAGAGCATAATGGTACTTAGTGTCCATAATCTGAGTGTTGGGACCCTCACTGATCTTGGGGCTCATTATTGTTTTACTTAAAATGTGATCAGAACTAGGAGAGAGAAAAATATAAATAAGTACATGAATAAATATATATATGAATTTTTCTAACACATGATATAAATGTAAATTATAAACGAACATACAAAATACAATCCACTGATTCTTATCACTTGGCTTTATTATACGTGATGTCCCTTGGGTTTTGTGTCCTAGTTGCTCTGTTAGATTTCATGCAGGGGTCCAGGACGACTCTCAGCTATGTTCTGAGAGTTCTACCCAAGTAGTTTAACTTGAGGCTTCAATCATTTGACCAAAGTATTGTTAGAAGTGAAAGAAGGAGACTTGGTGGGGGACCCTGGAAGGAAATCTCCATGACTTTCTTCATGGTCCTGGTGCAATTCTGTTCTGCTCTTCTCTCCAGGCTGGTCACTTTGCTCTTGCGTGCATTCTATAAGGCCTATGCTTGTACCACCACACACCTTCCACTTAACACCAGCCGGCTTGGGAAGGACTCAATCCTTGGCAGTCAAGGTGGCATGACAGCACCTGTCTCCCCATCTGATGCTTGAGTTTCCTTTAAGTGCCGCCTTCCATCTCATTCCTTTGTGGAGACCACAATAGCAGAAGTATATTTGAGAGTGCTTCTTCCAGTCAGCCTGATTTTTAGCAAACTCCTAATGTGATGGAAAACTTGACGTGTAGGAATTCTTCTGTACTTTCTCCTGCTTCTGTATTTAATCATCTCTTTAGTTGAAGCCTGGTTTAGGCCAGTTATCTATACACTGAGCTAATTAGTTCATTAATTTAGGGTTTTTGTTTTGAGATAGGGTTTCACATTGTAGCCCAGGCTGGCCTCAAACACATGACACTTCTGCCATACCCCTTCCGGAGTGCTGGCATTAAAGGCATATAATAAGCTCCTGAGACAGGATCCCTTGAGAACTGTGAGGAATGAAAGGAGCCAACTGAGTCTGAAATGTGAATGACACCAGGACTTCTCACCTAACACATGCACATAAAAGAAAGAACTAAATTTAAAAAGTCACTGGGCATACTGTACATTTAGAGATATGCTACTACTTGTGTACAGGTGTACAATTGCAAGCCATATATGTTGTACACTTATATGTTGTATGCTTATAAACACTTTTGGTCCATTTTCACCACATTTGGGGAGGTGTGGGTAGCAGGCTATTGTTTCACGGAAGGGTGAGGTACAGTTTGGCCATGCGGAGTAGGATCTGTGGACTATGTAATTCTGCTTATAAAAATGTTCATATGAGAATTATACATCTATGGGTGAGGGCAGGATGTGGGAGATGAATCAGTTCCCAAGAAGGGTGGGGAAGACAAACGTTTTCCTCATGAGAGCACATGAGTGCTGCTACCTGTGGGACTGAGTTGAAAAGCAGCAGGAAGTAGCCATTTAGTCATTTACAAGGCAAGTGTTCTCTAAGGGGTGATTGCTTGTTTTGAAATTTCAGATGTATTATATACCTTGGGGTTTAAAATTTAAGATATTCTTTAGGTTGTGGTGTAAGGCAAGTGTTCAGGTAGTGGGAACAGTTGATGACAGACTAGTTAATAGTTCAAGGTCAATTTTACTTTTAAGGTCTTCAGTTCTGTGGTGTCTCTTTGATTTGTTTCTTTCAATAGTAAAATTTGCTCTCAAAGTGATGAGATGGGGGGCTTTTATCAGAGTTGTAAGTTGATGGCATCTGAAGCACAGTACCACTTAAAGCTTCTTGACAGATCATGTTCCGTAAAATTGTATATTTTCATTTTTTTCTGAGGCAAGAAATTACACATTTTTTGGGAAGAGATGTAATATGGAAGCATGAGATAGACCAAGACTCTCAAACGGTTTTACCAATTACTATTTGCTGTGCATGGAAGATCATCCCCTTCAGAGGAAAGAAGTGAAGGAAGGAGTAGAAGAGACATTAAGAGTGGAGAAAGAGGACGAGGAGGAGCAGGAAAGACTTCAAAGGCATGGATTTCTACTTTTAAAGAGCTGTCAAGACCCCTTTGTTTGCTTCTCCAGCATGGACCCTGCAGTCAGAGAGCTGAGGCTAATTTTAGAAATGAAGAAATAAAGACCCAAGAGGTCACAACCTATAGCTTCTATAAGTGAAAAGCTTCTATTTTGAGAGGGAGCATTTGCTGTCTGGTTCTGACAGTATGGTGTCACCACTGGCATCCTGCCCCATTGTTCTACTGGGTTTCATGAGATAAAACACATGTCAGGTCCTGCACATCTTTTTCCATATTTCTGTCTTCCTGGATTTCTCTGGTTTTAGGATATATATATATAAAATATATATATAAAATATTTTTCCCCTACTAGAGAAATTCTGAAGCTCATACTTGGTTTATTTTATTTTCACTTGACCCAATTCTGGAAAGAAACTTGTTTGAATCACAAGGCTCAGATAAAAGGAACCATCTCTATAATTTCTTCCTCCTTTGGGCTCCAGAGGTTTAACTTCCTTGAGACTGGGCAAGAACCTCCTCCTTAATACACAGCAGTACAGACTTTCTTTAATTGACCTTTAAGGTTTGAATCTAGTTGAAATGAAAAGCTGTCATCATTTAAGACATGTCAAGAGTCCAAAATGTTTTAATCCAGCATGAAACAGAGGTAGTATGTGTACTTTTAAGGGCTCTTGGAAGAAGGTGGCTTTTAAAACAAGTAAGTGGAGTAAATGAGGAGGGCGCCTCCAGAACCTCACAGCGGCTTCTAGAAGTTGATTTTAGCCATGTGATATGAGATAACTTCTTTCTAAAGAATGGGTCCATTTAGGCAACAAGAGGATCCTGTTTCCCACGACCAGAAAAGACTATGCAGTTCCTGATCACATGTCTTTATAAAGATATTTCACGGCTAAGTGTGTGGGACAAGATTTGGGTGGATACAATTTTTCTTAGTTAAAAACTGCCAAAGCATAGAACTTGTTTTCTCCTGTGGTTTGAGAAGTGTTCTGACATACAGTCTCCTTTGCAAAGCAAAAGTGCTCATCAGTCAAAACGCGAGTAGTCAGTTCATACCAACCAGCTGTTGGGAACAAGAAGTCACAAGCCAGATACTCTAAGACAGAGAACATTTTTTTTTTTTCCCTGTAAAGGGCCAGAGAGTAAATAGTTTGGGTTTCTTAGGCTCTGAGGCAAAATTGAGGATATTATGTAGGTACTTAAACACATAAAAAGAACAATAATCAGGGTGTACAATGCAGGTCTACTAATGAGAAGAATGGAATTTCTTTGGGGTTTGGATCATGTTTCACTTAATTGGGGTTCAAAGTTAACATTCCCCTTCATCAAATCAATTGTAAGTGTTCATCTGTAAAAAGCCCTTAGCTGGTACACCACACAGAAATCAGCAGCAAGCTGCCTTTGGCCTGTGGGCTACATGGTAAGTGCGCTCTGCTACCTTGGGAGATAGAATGAAAGTTGAGAAATTAATATGTTTAAAAAATTGTATGCATGAAATAAAGTAGTAATGTATTTCCATTATGTTTCTTTTTAAAAAATATTATTGAAGGGCTGGAGAGATGGCTTAGCGGTTAAGGCGCCTGCCTGCTAAGCCTAAGAACGCTGGTTCCAATCTCCAGCAGTTCCAATCTCCAGGTCCCACGTTTAGCCAGATGCAAAGTGAAGCAAGGGCGCAATGCTGCACTTGCCCACAAGGGGGCGCACACATCTGGATTTCGTTCACAGCAGCTGAGAGACTGCTGGCACGCCCATCTCTATCTGTCTCCCTCTCCCTCTCTGTCTGTCTGTCTCTGTGTCTCTCTCCAAAAATAAATAAAATAATAAAAAAATTAAAAATATTATTTAAGAAGCACGGATTCATCTGCTTATGTTGACAGATCTCCTTTTCTGTTTTGTTTTGTTCCCCCCCCCCCAGTGGGCACATCACTCTCACTTCATCTCTTGTCAGAGGCATGGACTTTGGCTACGGGTAATATGAAATGCCTTTCTCACCATTCACATTGCCAATCACATGTCAGATGTCACACGACCATGATGAGAAAGTCCTGCTCTTAGATGCAGTTGCCTTTGAGTGAAGAGCTAATCTTTCCTGGATATTTACCATAGCATCATGCACCAGGCAAGGCACTCTGCCCTTATTATGTTTAGTCCCCACAATGGCAGCATTTGTATCCCCATTTGACACATAGGAGCTGGAGTACTTGAGTAAAAATTAGTGATAATTGGACACTGTGTGCAAGACTCTGCTTTAGGCACTTTGTGTGTATTATTTTATTTAAACCTCACCCTACATGTGGTACCACTGTCCTTACTTTACGTTTGTAAAAACGGAGGTGCAAAGAGATAAGGAACTGCCACAGTTGCTCAGCAGTAAGAGGCAGATGTGGGATTTGAACCAAGGTAGTCTGTGTTCCGGCCCCTAGCCTATAAGCATTGTGCTTTTGTTAACTTTGGAAAGATACTTGCCTAAGAACAGGCAGGTAGTTAGTGCTAAAACCTGGCTCTGAATTTTAAGAGTTTGACTCTAGACCTCTTGTACTTGCTCCAGTGGCTTCCTTGTCTTTCCTCCACCATTTTCTGGCTGTTTGGGCCTATCTATCTTTTATGAGTGAGTTGGTTATAAGGAATACATATTGAAATGGGGTTGGCTTGCCAAGAGATGGACACAGAGGCGGGGCCAAGTGAGCATTGCTTGTACAGGGAGGTCGTGCCCGAAGTGTCGTGCTCCATGGAAAGGACGGGGCTGCAGATTTGTGGAGGCTTGCCTGACCTCATTTCCTGGTTGATCTTGTGCAAACAACCTCTCTAATACTCAATTTCCTTTCCTGTAAAATTGACTTGAGTAAAATTTCTCTTGAAGGGGGGTCTCGTGGGAAATTGTTTTAAACACCCCTTGGCTGGTGGACCGTACCTGGTCATTTGACCACACACTAATGGAGGCACTGTCTGTCCGACAGGGCAGAGTCTGGAGAACTGTGATGGATGCATCCTATAAGAGGTTCTTTAAGGAGGGTTACTAGGCAACTTAAACTGCCAGTGGTCTAAGACTTGTGGGGAAAAAAATTATGAAACTTGGTGATACAAACGATTGAAACATCAATCTTTTACTTTAATTTGGCCTACACATGTCCAGCCATCAGAATAAAAGCCCCTTCTTTTGAATTTCATTGCAGTTGCAAAATGTATTGGGAGCACAGTTTTCTTCGAGCAGCGCGGCTGCAGTGAAAGTACAGATACAGTTCCAACATCGTTGTAGAGCCTGCCTGATGTGCTGATTAAAGGAAAATGCCATGGTGAATTGAAAGATATTTTAACTACTATATCTAATTACAAAGAAGAACATGTTACTTACCAAAATTTGAATGCGTTCTATAAGAAAAAACAAGGGCAATTAACAATCAAACAAGCAACTGCTTTCTTGACAGGCAGATGACACAACCCAGGACTAAGAAAATGCAGAGAGCTTTCGCTTGACGAGGAAAGCTGAGATGGTTCCTTCAATTGAAAGGTAAGATCCAAAGGGCATATGACTTTGTGGTTGTGAAGCCAGGGAGGCAGTCAGGAAGCAGCAGAATTGCTATGCTTGCATTTGTATCAGCGAAGAAAGTCCTATTTATCTTTAAAGTGGGCTAAAGCAAGTATTTATGAGTTCTCAGAAATTTGATATAAAGATGTTATTTTTTTCTTCTTCTTGACATTTTACTTGGAGGTGGACTAGTTGTTATTTTTAAAAATGCATATTTCTTCTCTCGCTGTTTTATACTCAGGATCTCATAGTCTGGCCTCTGGACTGCCCTCAGGGGTTTCTGGGGCTATAAAAAAAGTTAATATCCATAAAATACTATGAACTTAAAGCATAAAATGTCCTAAAAAGAGTTAAGAATTCCTTCCTGGCATAGACAGGAGAGAGTAATGTGTTCTCTATCTCTGGGCCACAAAGCTGCTACTTTCTCTAACGATGATACTTCTAAATCCCAAAATGGGCTGATGGATTTCTTGTCACCACAGGGAAACTATCCTTCATTTACATGGTCTCCAGGGATAGGGTGCAAGTGTGATGCCTTGGATTCAAGCGTGATTTTCTTGATCAGAGACCCTGATCTGCAAACAAAAACATGTATCCGAATCACCAGGAGACTGAAAATGCAAAATCATGGCCAGCGCTGGGGATTCGGAATGAGCAGCTGTGTGGTAAAATTCAGGAGTGTTCATTGTTACAGAAGTACCCTCAGTGACCCAGAGGCAGGTGGTTGATGAATCCCACTTTCAGATACACTCGCCTGGAGGGGTGCGCTCTGCCTCCTTCACCTGACTTTACCTGAAAGCTCACTAGAAGTCAGTAAATGTCCATCCCCTTTATTTACTTGTATATACTTACTTATCAATTATATACCTGATCTAGTCTCATATATACACACTTTGTGCATTGTAAGTATGCAGAAGAATGGAAGTTACACATTTTAGAATGCTCTCCAAAAAGAACAAGTAATATACATATATTATAAACCTGGTGCTGTGGATGTAGCTTGTGGTAGGACAAGTGTTTAGCATATGCAAGGACTTGATTCAATCTCTATCACATACAAACAAGAATGGCAGAACCTTATTTTATTCATTATAAGGCATAGTCTTTTTTTGCTCTTAACAAAATTTGAGTAAGAGAAATGTGATCGCATGTTCGTTATGTTAACAATATGGATTAACAATATTATGAAACATTTTATTACAAGCTTTATGTCACAGTTCAGCTTACTTGATAGTGGCCTGTCATGTGTTTCATAGCTGAAATAGTTTTTAATGATGCACCAGTTTGATTGAAAACCCAAATCCATTTTGTGCTTTCTGAACTATGATACTCATTTTAAAATTCCATCCATCAGCCATACAATTTTCTAATTGAAATTTCATGGTAAGCTTTTGCATTCTCTAATATCATTGAGTTTTCTTTTCAAAACATTCGGGTTCTGGTCTAGGAATGGAGCACTCATACTAGAGTGCTTGCCTAGCATGCACCAAGTCCTGTGTTCAATTCCCAGCACCACATAAAACTATATGTAGTGGTGGATGACTGCAATCCTAGTACTTGGGAGGTGGAGTTCAGTGTTATCTTCAGCTACATAGCAATTTCAAGGCCAACCAGGACAAACAAATGAACAATACAACATTACAAACAAACAAATGAACAATACAACAGCAGCAGCAACAACAACAAATCAATAAGGTGCTGAATTTTTATATTTTGCATATATTTGAGAGTGAGAGAGAAATGGGGGGGGGAGAATGGGCATGCCAGGGCCTCCAGCTACTGCAAATGAACTCCAGATGCGTGCGCCCCCTTGTGCATCCAGCTTATGTGGGCTCTGAGGAATTGAACCGGGATCCTTTGGCTTTGCAGGCAAGTGCCTTAACTGCTAAGCCATCTCTCCACCCCATATTTTATATTTTAAACAAATAGCTAAAAGATACTGACTTTCATCTGGAAGATTTCAAAGGAGATTAGAAAGTTCTTTTTCCAGTTTGATTGCACAGATCTGAGTGTTCTCTGTGTGTATATGTGTACAGTATGCATGTGGTATGTGGTGTATGATGGTGTATGTAGAAATGCACATGCCTCCTGTGCATGCATGCAGAGGCCAGAGGAGGATGCCACATGTCCCTCTCATCACTTGTGCCTGTACTTCCTTGAGACAGGTCTCTCCCTCACCCAGAGGTCAGTAAGTCCCAGTGAGTATCTGGTCTGTGTCCCTTTGTCTGTACTGGGGTGACAACATGTATGCCCATACCCAGATTTTTATGTGGGTTCTAGGGAGTCTAAGTTGGTGGTCTCCAGTTTAAGAGACCCTGATGCATAAATGGAAAGCACTCTTAACTGCTAAGCCACCTCCCCAACCCAGATGTGAATTTTTTTTTTTGAGGCAAGCCCAACAGACTGGTCTTTTTTTTTTTTAATGCAAGAGCGAGTGTGTATGTGTGTGTGTGTGTGTGTGTGTGTGTGTGTGTGTGTGAGAGAGAGAGAGAGAGAGAGAGAGAGAGAGAAGAGAGAGAGAGAGAGAGAATGAGAATTGGCATGCCAGGGCCTCCAGCCACTATAACCAAACTCCAGGTGCATGTGCCTGTGCATGTGTGACCTTATGCATGTGTCACCCTTGTGCATCTGGCTTACATGAGATCTGGCCAGTCAAATATGGGTCCTTAGGCTTCCAGGCAAGTGTCTTTACCACTAAGCCATCTCTCCAGCCCCAGATGTGAATTTTTTAAAAACAGCAAAGTACTCCCTTTATTATTTCAAAATAGCCATTTTTATTAGATATGGATATATTTAGTATGTAAACAATACATGTTGGTACCATCCTTTCCCTCCTCCCTGCCCCTTTTCTGAAGAGGCCTTCCTTGTTGGGGATGCTGGTCAACTCCATGGGGGTTGTGGGTCATGCATTATGGAGAGGGAGAGGCAATGTCTCTGTGCAAAATGTCCCCACTTGTAGCTCTAACAATCTTTTCACTCCTCCTCCACAAAATTCCCCGAGCTATGTTGGGTGCATTTTAATTCTACTTCAGTGACGGGTACTTAGAAGCCTCTGGTTCTCTGGTTTGGTAGGTGTTGAGTGTCCTCAGTGTCTATCTCCTTCACCCTTGTGCTGATATCAGATTCACTAAGAAAGCAGCTCGCTAGCTCATTTTCTCAATTCATCTGAGGTTTCAGCTGGGGCTGGGGTGGAGTGCACTGGATGGTTTATCTCCTCAGGTTTAGCTCCCATCTGAAAAAGAAAAGCAGATTCTCCAACGGAGAATGAAGTCAGCATGGTTAAATATGATAACCATAATTAATTTAGAGAGAATTTAAAAGGTCTAGAGCCTCTGATGGCCCAAGGTTAGTGGGAGCTTGACAGTGGAAAGCAGAATCATTATCTGGATATGATTCTGATTTGTTTCCCAGTTCTAGATATAGTTTCCTTTCCCCTGAGCAGATCTGTTAGCCAATCCAAGAGCAGTTGGTTACCCACCATGGCTGTGTGCCACTGTTGCACTCGTGTGAGTATCACGTCAGGTTGGTTGCTTCTGAGTCCCTTAGGCTTTGAGTTACTTGGACATATGCTGGCCACTTCCCCTGGTAGCTCATGTAGTGCCTTCCAGCACTAGACGGGCTCATTGCCAGACATGAATTTTTATAGCGGCAGTCTTTTTCCTTCTACAAGCCCTGTACCAATGAAACTATTTCTGAACTTTTGTTTTCAAATGGCTGAAATTTAAAACTCGAAGTACTTTCTGAGATCAATCCCATATTTAAATTGCTGTTAAATTATAACCATTCCTTTGAAGAGTTAGATAAAATTTGAACAGATAGAGGAAGAGATAATATAGAAACCTGCTATGTTACATGCAACTGTGAACCACTAACGACCATGGAAAATGCTAGCAAATTTGGAACATTTTGTGCATTTTCCTTTTAAGGTGGGAAACTTTAACAATTATTTGATTAATGTATGACCAAGGAAACTCTTTGGCACCTAAGCTTCTGATTACTATTCCTATCTCTGGACAAAGCATGATGTGTGTTCTTACATGAAAGTGCTTATCTTTTGGAAAGGTTAGACCTTTCATGGGTCTCCTGAGACACTTTGTGTACTTCTGGCCCTCAGTGTTTTGTTGCCATAGCGCTGGAATGAGATTCAAGCACAATGAATGATATCTCTGTAATCTTATCCTGGAATTGTTTGTGCCAGACAAAGATTTTGTTTTTTGTCTTTCACTATTATAGAAGAGACCTCCAAAGTGACTTCAGAACATTTTCCATTAAGTCTAGAGAAATCTTGGAAAGTCTCGACAATCACATGAGCTTGAAAACTGATGAGGAAAAAATAATCACAGTTTATATGTCATATTCTTTTTTCTTTTTTCCTTTTTTTATTTGAAAGAGAGAGAGACAGAGAGAAAGAGAGAGAGAGAGGAGGAAGAGGCAGAGAGAGAGAGAATAGGCATTTTGAACATCATGCTAATCACAATGACTACAATCCATCATTAAATAATACCTGACATATTCAACTCTATCTTAAGTTATATCACACACTTTGAGTGGGGTCATTGGGAAAGAAGATGAAGACAAATAACTTGAAGATTTTTGAAAACATCTTGTTTGTCTGGTTGTCCCTTTGTAAGCCGACATTGCTATTATCTTTACTGATGAGACTCTGAAGAGCCCGTGCAGGAGACAGGAGAAGTCTCGCTTCTGTCTGTTATTATTGTCTTCAATGCTTCCTTCTTTGCCAGCCTCCTCTCAATTTCCTTGTCCATTTTCTTACTTGGTTGAGTTCAAATCAGATAACATAATGTCTTAAACTGTTTAGTCTGTTCTGTATAAACTGCTGAATTTCCCAATATGCTGCATGAGAATGTAGAAAGCAGAGGAAGACCGGGGCTACTGCTGAGCCAAGATGGTATAGGCTTCTGCTTCATGATCCGGAGACCCTGGGCTCACTTCACTTGGCCTGGTCAGCCCATGCATTAAATATTAGTAGACATAGTTCATTCTTTGTAGCACTTCAAAACAAAAAAAAAAAAAAAAAAAAAAAAAGGGAAGTCTGAAGTTCTCTTTCTCTTCTTCATAATCATTCTGAGCCTTACCAACACACTGGAGATGTGAGTGCAGAGGACAGCTGGGAACAGGGCTCACAGTGGCAGGACAGATGGATGTAAGGTGTCTAACCTTGACCCTCTTAGAGTCCATCCTGGTGCCGTGAAGCCATGTGGAGATTCTTAGCATGAAGCATCCACTCTTTTATAAGCTCTGCGTGCATGTGTCCGTGTGAGTCCGTGTGTGTGTTCATGTGTGTGCGCACATGCATCCATGCCTATGTGCTTCCATCTTCCCAGTCCTGAAGAAGAGGAGGCACTGGGTTCCATATTTCTAAAAACATTCATTACTAGTCATAAATCATTTAAGTAAGAAAATTCATCTAAGAATTTCTACTGATTTATCTGTGACTTAAGATGGCATAACAAAAAATGTAGAAAAAAACACTTTAATCCTGGTAATGGTTTCATGGTCCCTTAAATTTATAGCAATGTAAGTTCCACAAATGAAGAGTCACCTACCTTCCCCATGGCTGTGATCTTTGGCTTCAAGATGAATTCACATTAGGTGTTCATTAAACATTGGTAGAATGAGTGTGTGAGAGAGAAAGCAATACACATTTTACATATTGATCTCTTTACTGGCCAACCATTAAGTTTTCCTACCCTCGTATTTCTTCTTCCCGGGCTTGCTGGAGCATTTGTCTGCTCTTGTTATATTTCATGGATATTTACAAGTGACCTTGACTCAAGGCATGTGTGATAACTGCAGGCATCGTATCACATTCTGAGTGCTTATGTACTGTTGAACACCAGGAGTTCAGCTGACTACTCCATACATGCTCATTTATTTAATTCTCACATGCTCACATGAAGTAAGTTTTACTACTTCCATTTTGTAACAAAAAAAAACTTGGAATTTTGAGTCACTTGTTCAAATTAACATTGAAACTTAAGTTCTGATTCTGTCTCTTTATAACATATTCTTTTAGAGTTCACAGTAAACTTATAATGATGTTATTTAAGATGGAGATTAAATTTTCAAACAGCAAAGTTTTCTTGGATCCATTGTTTTGAACTGTTCTTTAAGACCTCACTGGACTTGAGCCATGTTGCATATGCTACATCTTATTTAGGCTACCAAGAGTATATTTGATCTGATTTTTTTAAATTTTGAATTAAAATATTATTTATTTATTTGTGAGGAGAGAGAGTATGGGGGAGAGACAAAGAGAGAACATATCAGGATGGCTTTATATGGGTACCAGGGAATTAAACCTGGGCTGGCAGGATTTGCATGCAAGCACCTTTAATCACGGAACCATCTTCCCAGCCCTAGCTTGAGTTTATACATCTGTGAAAATAAGTCATTTAAGGTTTCTTAGGGAACATTTTAAAGTTAGTCTTGGTTATATAGTTAGTATCTTCATTGTGTGGGAAAACAAATTCATCCTAAACTTAATATGTGAGTCAAATGATGGCTCCATCAGTCTGGAAGGAAACAATCACAAAACTGGATAAAGGTTTTTGGAAGACAATTAAGTAGTGCTCTACTGGAAATTTCTATTTTAAAACATGTTTCATTACATAGTCCATCTGCATAAGGATTTATTTCAGTCTCTCAGTATGAAGTCTATTAATAGGATCATTTTTATGTGTGTTTGCTACAAGAATCTCAGGAAAAAATAATTGCCTTTTGTCTCTCAGAAATCTACCATTCATTTCAACTTTCCTTAATATAAGTAGTTTAGTTCTTGTTATGGAAAAAAGTAAGCATAGGTCTTTACTCTTAGCCTCCTCAAAATGCAAAATCATCTGAAAACTTTAGGAGTGTCATGGAAATTACTCCTCCTTAGAGAATTTCATGGTAATAACCACAGGCACATTCCAGATCAATTAAGGTGCATGAATTATTACAGCCCGTTCATCCTGTGCCTTCCATTACTGCTGTGTGTCCTTAGCATATCAGATGTCACTATCTGCTTAATACGTGTGGTGGGAGATGCTCCTTCACCCAGGCAATTTCAATGCATCCAGAAAACTCTGTTGCTCTTAGAAGGAACACTAAACCGTAAAACGATGATGTGACCATAACCTTTCTGGTAGGTTCCGTAGGTTTTCAAAGTAGAAATTTACTTGTTTGGATACTTTTGTCTTTGAAACCATGAATAAAATATTGAGCTGGTGCGTTCATGTGCCCTAGAAATTTGAGTCATCTGACTTTCCCTAATTCTCCTGTCAGGCCTGCTGGGAAGGCATACGTGATCAAAATACCTGTACATGAAGACAAAATATGAGTCTTTGGAAAATCAATAATGCTGTCTACTATATACTTAAAAGGCCTTGTGAGTGCTAAAACTATGTCTCACTGGAGCAGCTGTTTCAAGAACACATCTGCTGTGAAATTTGCTTGGGGCCGAGGGCTCTTTTCTTTTAAAGAGTTAAGCACTGGATGGAAACAGCAATGTTTCTCCCCGAGAGATTCATGGGACTTGTCACATGAAAACAAAAAGGTGCAGTGAAGAGTTTTAGTTTAGAAATTTCATTTTAATGATTTTTCTATTTAAAAAAAAAAACCATTTCCAAGTGACCAGGAGGGCAAATCAACATAGCCAGAAATGGTTAAATTCTGGCCTGGAATTCCATGGGAATTAGCAGTCTGGACCAAAGTTCTGGCTTAAAATGTTATGCTTGGGTCCTGACTTCCTATGGGGCTGCTGGTCATGACGACCTTCTTGTTCTTTCTTTCTTCAATGTGTATATATGCCCAGGGGCTATTTGTAATGGGAGGATTTTAAGAAATTCATAAATTTAAAACACCCCACACATATGAAATTCTTTCTGAATGTGTCATCTTGAAGTTCTTTTCCCAAAATCACATAAAATGAGGCAGCATCATGGTCATCTCTTTATTCTATTCTCCCTTGTGTTTAATTTTATTGGTCTAGTTAAATACCAGGCAACACCATGAAGAGGGCAAATTAAAGTGTCTCCTGCATTTAAATGGTCAATAATCACCTTTTGATGTTATTTCTTTGAAATAAAAAGTATCTCATGTTTAATTCTGGAGTAAAGGAACAAAACTGAAAGAAAGAATGCAAACTTATATGCCTTGGAGAAGTTTTACGTGTGTCTTTCTGAAAGGTGTTTATATAGTAGGAATTAACTTGCTTTGTATATAAAAGAACTATAGTTTTTCAAAGAACTGAGTTCATTGAGGTTAAATTGTGCTCAAAGAGGTTAAGGTAAAAAAAGAAAGAAAAAGGAGATTATACCTCTTCTATGGCAGGAAGAAACTCATTTCCAGGGTAGAGATTCCTGAAACCCATAAAATATGTTCCAGACCCTAGACTCGACAAGTTCATGCATCATATCAGGACACTTCTGCTGTAGACAGACTTGGAACTAGCTTCCTTTCATGCATTGAATGGGCATAAAATGCCCAAAGTATATGTTAAGAAGCAAATTTTCAACATTAGTTTTAAAATTCTGTTTTGTTTGATACTATTGATCACCTTTTATGTAGCCAAACTTTGAGTGTTGGTAATCTAAGACTCAAATAAAGGAGAAATCAAGAATCATACACACAACAGAGTGTCTGCTAAACCTGAAACAAAGATTTTTCTGAAATCCAAAGAGAAACCGAAGATACCAAAGCAGAGATTCTTTTTTAAAAAAAGCTTAAAATTTTTTTTTTCTTTCGATTAGAGAGAGGGAGTGCACGCACTCGTGAGGGAATAGGTGTACCAGGGCCTCTAGCTGCAAACGAACTCCACATGCATCTGGCTTTACATGGGTATTGGGGAATCAAACCCCAGTCTTTAGACTTTGCAGGCAAGTGCCTTAACCACTGACCCATCTCTCCAGCCCTGAAACCAGGGATTCTTAAGTGTCTTCATGTTATGGAGAATAGACCCTCTTTGGTATGGTTGATATTTCTACATATATAAAATGTAATGCAAACCATTACAAAGAAAATCAATTACATTGAAATACAATATTGATTTAAATATGTAAAGCATGTTAAATTTGGTACATAATTGTTTGACCTTTAGAAATGCAATAAAAAGCAAGAACTAGCAGGCTGCTCACTGATGACTGTCATTCTGAAATAAAGAAAGAACATAAATTAAACACTCAGAAAACTGTAAATTTAGAATCCGATATGGAAGCATCTGCAATTTCTATTGGTGGTAAAGCCATAGAGACTGGTTTGTTGAAGGACCTGTTTTATTTGCAGTAAGGTTAGTGAAATTGAAGACATAATTTCCTTGCATGGACCATCACAGACTTCCCAGGGGTCTACTGAAGAACCTCTTACAGATCTGTGAGTCCCTGGAGAGAAAGCCTTGATCTAAATAAAGTACACAGTCAGGTCACCTGGGTACAGTTCCACAGCGTTGACTTTCATCAAGATTCAGCTCATACTTAGGTCGTTGTCACAACTGAGCAGTATTCCATATGGGCATTTATCACTACAAGGCGGCCTTACCAAACAAACAAGGACAAGATTAACAAGCAGACAGTGGCTTATTTGTTCAGGCTGAAGTAGTTTCTTTAAAAATGCAAGAACATTTGTTTCCAGTGGCTCAGGCTGAAGGAACTGAACCCTATTTTGCTCGTCACTTTACCGGCTTACAGCTCCTCTTAGTTGTTTTATGTCTTTACACTTTATGTGTATGTATCTGATCAAGTAATTTGTAAAATCTTCAAGGAAAATAATGTATGTTTTTATAGAGAGAGCAGCAGACTTGTTATTTTCAGATTAAAAAATAAGAAGCTGGGGGCTGGGGAGATGGCTCAGAGTTTAAAGGCACTTGCTTTCAAAGTCTGCTGGCCTTGGCTTGATTCCTCTGTACCCATGAAAAGCCAGATGAACAAAAAGGTGCATGTATCTGGAGTTTGTTTGCAGTGGCAAGAATCCCTGGCATGCCCATAGTCTCTTTCTCTCTGTCTTTTAAAATAAATAAATAGACATTTTAAAAAGTAATAAGCTTAAAATACCAATATTCACACTGCATCATTTAAAAATCTCTTTCTGGAGAAGTGGAAATTACTTGGGTTTGAACCTCAACTCCCATTTTACTCTTCTGAGAGATGGAGACATGAGAGACAGGTGACAAGTAGAATGGGTGCAGATAAGTTAATCCATAGAGCACCTATAATTTGTGTGAAATCCTATTGCTATTGTTTAAGAATGGAGTAATTTTTCCAGCTACCTGTTAGAGGAATGTGACATCATTTTTAAAAAATGTAATTTATTTTTATTTGAAAGCAGAGAGATGGGGAGAGAGAGAAAGAGAGAGAGAGATAGAGAGAGAAAGAGAAAGAGAATGAATGGACATGCTAGGGCCTCTAGCTGCTGCACACAAGCTCCACACACATGCATGTGCCACTTTGTGCATCAGGCTTTACATGGGTACTGGGGAACCCAACCCAGGTTGTTTGGCTTTGTAGGCAAGTGCCTTAACTACTGAGCAATCTCTCCAGCTCAAATGCCACATCTTTTTTTTCCCACTGAGGCATTTTATTCATATATATGCTTTCTTTATAAACCCCTAGAAAAAAAATCCCAGGATTTTCCCTCCTGTGTGTTTTTACCTTGCTTCCTCATGGTCCATGATGCAGGCTGAGGTTGTCAGTACAAAGAAACCAAACTGCCGGAATGGAAGCAAATTATTCTGCCATTTTTCTACGCCTTTCAGCTACATCAAATCTGGGGCTGATCACTCCACACTTGTTTAACCTGTCTGTGAGGTTCACAGCAGTTTTCCCAGCTCTGTGATCATCAGTGATTTCAAACTCACCAAAGTAACCATGCTGCATCATCACTGTTAGGACCGAACGATGACTTTAGAGCATGGCCTAATGAGGACCCCACGTTTGCCTCTCAGCATTGTTGATGCTCTTAAGAGCATCTGCCAGGACACTCATGTGCACCATGATGGTGGCACGGAAAGATGGCGGAAAGAGCAAATGCCACATCTTTTATTCCTGGCCACCATATATCTACTTTAACGCTTCTGTGACAGAGAACTCATTATTACAAAGAAAAATTTTTATCATTTTTTGTAATCACATTATTATTTAAAAGCATTTCTCAAGAGTAAGAAAGATTACCTTCCCTTAGCTTTTAGTAAATACTGATGGTGAATGAGTTGCTGAACAACAGAAAACAAGTATTTTGCCATGAAGAGCTCTGTCTAAGGGCTGGAGGAAAAGAAAAAAAAAAAGCCATTGATTCTTCAGTAGCCACAGCTAAAATGGTGGCCTCAAAATCACTTTTAAATACTCCACGGAACTGAGTCATCTTTTAGGCACAATGATTTTGAATCCTAGATAAAATACTTCTAGATTCGTGAACCTGTAGATTCAATTGACCACCTTTTGTGCTTTATGTCCTCTTCTGAATTAGCAATAATACCTATTTCACAGCACTTCTGTGAAAATTATGCAAGATGGTACAAGGGAACCATCATTTTAACTCTTAGAATATTTTCAGGCGTGGTTACAGAAAATCAAGTCAAAATAGCTCAGACAAGAGGTAAGGTTGTGGTTCCATGTATTAAGAGGAATTGAGATTTTTTTAATAAATACATTTTATTTATTTATTTATTTATTTATTTATTTGAGATAAGGAGGGGGAGAGAGAGAGAGGAGAAAGAGAGATAATGGGTATGACAGGGCTTCTAGACTCTGCAAACGAACTCCAGATGCAGGTGCCCCTTTGTACATCTGGTGTATGTGGATCCTGGAGAGTTGAACCAGGATCCTTTGGCTTTGTAGGCAAACACCTTAACTGCTAAATCATATTCTTAACATACTATACCAAAATTAAGCAAATTATAGGAGTCTGATACATGGGGACAACATGCTTTTTCAGCTCTTTACTATGTTTGGTCTTGGATAGCCATTTTACGCTGTCAAACCTCATTTTCGCTATCTGTGAAATGGAGGTAAATAATTGTCTATGTCTTAGAGTCATAAGAAGATAATGCATTGAAAGAGACATCAATTTTCATTTAATCTTGTGCATAAAGTTGATGTGTTACAATGAGTTCTTATGCAGAGCACATTTCAAAGCTGATGAGTTAACCAGCTCTCAGAGTTCTCATATGGTCTCCCCGAGCTTAGGCTTTCAGATGGCTGTGAACTGAAGTCAATTTTTCACAAAGGTTATACAATAATGACTTCTTACTTGTTTGTGCTCCCCCCCCATTTTTCTATATATTTTATTTGTTTATTTATTTGTGAGAGAGAAAGAGGCAGAGAGAGAGAGAGAGAGAGAGAGAGAAAGAGAATGGGCACGCCAGGGCCTCCAGCCACTGCAAATGAATTCCAGGTGCATGCATCCCCTTGTGCATTTGGCTTACATGGGTCCTGGAGAATTGAACCGGGATCCTTTGGCTTTGCAGGCAAATGCTTTAACCACTAAACCATCTCTTCAGCCCCTTGTTTGTGCTTTTTTTTTTTTTTTTTTTTTTTTTGTTCAAGGTAGGGTTTCACTCTATTCCAGGCTGACCTGGATTTTACTCTGTAGTCTCAGGGTGGCCTTGAACTCACGGTGGTCCTCCTACCTCTGCCTCTAGAGTGTCAGGATTAAAGGCATGCACTAATTTCTCAGTTGATAAAAACAAAAATTTTTAGATTTGTTTTTCAGTAGACATCGTTTTATTTTTTCTCATGATTTTTTTTTCTCCAAGTTCTATAATCTGTTGAGATTTGGTACTTTATAAACATCAAGTAGTATTTGTAATGATTGGACCTGAGGAATTCCATTTTCAGCCAAGGTAGCATGGCAGGGATGGGAAGGTCTCTTCTTACTAAACCCAATGAGGAAACTGGGTAATGAAATCACGAAACTCAAGATATTTCATTGAACATTGTGCAACCAAGACCAGTGATTCCTGACAGACAGGAAACAAGGAGAGCCGATCCTTCTTAGTGTGGCTTCACCCAGCTCATTTCCTCTTTAGGAAGGTTCCAGGCTGTAGTATAAGGAGAGGAACATAGCAAAATGTACCCAGCCTCTGAGCTGAGGGGCAACACAGGCAAGATAAAGCAACCAAGGATGGCAAGGCAGTGTGCCACAGAAGAGAGAGCTATAGAGGGGTCTACAGAAAGTCTCTCCAAGGCTCACTGGACTTGAGCTCTGCACACATGTGAGAGGAAGACCTGCTCTAAGGGAGAAGGGGGAGCAATATGCAAGACTTCCACAAGACCAGGCCCAACACCCATTCCCACCAGTGTACAAACTCACAAAACACACAGAGCATCAGAGAGAGTTCTAGAAAGTTTTTCCTCAGTATTGGGGTACATTGGATATAGGCTAAACTCTGTGTTCAGTCTGCCTAACAAAACTTAAAAAGGCTTAAATCATTTTCAAGCAATTCAACTGTGTCACAGAATAAAACTCAACAATACAGTATCTCAAACATATCCAATATCCAACATGGTTAGTTCAAAATGTTTGGTATCAAATAAAAAAAAAATACTGGACTGGAGAGATGGCTTAGTGGTTAAGGCATCTGCCTGCTAAGTCTAAGAACGCCCGTTTCATTCTCCAAGTCCCATGTATAGCCAGATGTAAAGTGACACAAGGGCAGAATGCCACACTTGCCCACAAGGGGGCACACGCATCTGGAGTTCATTCACAGTGGCTGAGAGGCTGCTGGCATGCCCATTCTCTGTCTCTCTTTCTTTGTCTCTCTCTCTCTCAAAAAAAAAAAAATACTAGAAGTAGGCTAGTACTACTAATATCAAAGGGGGAAACTGAACAATCAAAACTCAGAAATGTCACCCATGATGGAATGGATAGACAAAGATATTGACAAAGTTATTGTTGGGGATGGAGAGATGGTTCAGGGGATAGGAGCACTTGATGCACAAACATGAGGGCCTGAATCCTCCTGAGTCTGAATCCCTAGCACTCATGTAAACAGCTGGATGTGGCCTCACACACCTAAAACTCTAGCCCTCTGGGGAGTGGAGTTGGGAGAATTCTTGGGGCTCATGAAAATGGCAGTTCTGGGTTCATTTCAAAGATATCAAGTGGATAAATAAAAAGTGGAAGACACCTGACATTATCCTCTAGCCTCTCCTCAGACACACAGGGCACACACACATGTATACACATGTACATACAACCCACATACTACATACACACACATGTGAAAAAGTTCTAAACACTATATTCCACATAATCAAAAACTCAGCAAGAAATGATTGATCATGTTAAGTACAGACATGGGAAACACACAAAAGTGATCCAAATCAAATATCTGGAGATAAAGATGAAAATCTCACAGTGTCTGAGATGAAAAATACCCCAGATGAGATTAACTATGATTATACATTATAGAAGTGTAATAAATTTAAAGACACAGTGATAGAAGCTATTTAAAATAACCCACAAGAATAGAAACACCATGTAACAACAGAGAGTCACATCACTGGGCTGTGGAACAATTTCAAAAGGACAAACATATACATGTTTATTGTGATTGTGGGAAAAGTTATGAGATGAGGGAGGCAAGAAAATATATATCTGAAAACAATAATGATTGGAAACTTTCCAAAAATGATGAAACTATAAATTCATAGACCTTAAAAGAGCAATAATTCCAATCTCAAAAAATGTGAAAATTGCATCAAAGCACATCATAATCAGACTTCTTAAAACCAGCGAAAACCTTCCACCCTTCTTTCCCTCCCGTCCCTTCTTTCTCTTCATCTGTCCTGCCCCTGATAACACACACACACACACACACACACACACACACACACACCTCACATCCATACCTACATACTTTAATGTGAGTGATATTATTTCTATGACCAGTATTTGGTTGGATTAAAACCAAGCATTTGCTTTGTGTTACTACAGAAGGAAGGATGATGCATCGTTGTAAAAGCTGATCCCTCTCATCTGCTTTGGTAATAGCATGTTCCCTTAACCATAAGAACTTAGATTCAAGTGCAACAGCTGTTTCCATGTTCCTGCCTGGGAACTAGGCCCCCAGCAAATGTTTCACATGCACATACAACGCCTTTAAGCTCTCCATGATTATCTACAGCAATTAAGATGCTGTGTCAGCTGGTGTCTCCTTGATTAGACCTTTCATGAAAATTATAAGTGTGAAGAAATAAAGTGGTAAGAATGATCAGTCTCTCCCATGGAACAAAGAGTTCTTCCTTGGGTCAGGCAGCCAGATAGGAGCAGGACAGACATTTTCCACTCTGGATGATGTGGAGAAGTGCTATAGAAGCATGGAATGGACCCTAGGGACCTGCTTGCCCCTTCTGTTATGATTAAAAGAAGAATAGAAACTCCAGGGGTGTTTCTGATTAGAGGCTTGATCCCCTATCCTGATTGGATTAGAGTTCATTGACATTATAAACCTCTCACTTCTAAATGTTCTGATTCCACGAAATTCTAATTTGACTCAATAATTTGATCATCTCCATCATAATGGTTACAGCGAAGTTTTGTGCTTAATATTCTTGCCAGGATCAAGATTTCAATATTAGATCTTTCCCATTTGAAGTCCAAGACCGTACTCCTAAGTACTTAATTATTTTTATGTATTTTAAAATAGGGTCTCATGTAGCTCAGGCTGGCCTAGAACTCAGTATGTAACTGATCCTCCCATGTCCACCTCCCGAGTGCTTGGATTAAAGATGTGTGTTACCATATCTAGTTTTCTATGGCGTTGAACTCCATATGCATATGCCATGCTGTGCATCTGGCTAACATGGGACCTGGAGAATCGAACCTGGGTCCTTAGGCTTCACAGGCATAAACTAAGGGCTTTGGGCATGCTGGGCAAGCATGCTAACAACTGAGCTACATGTCTAGTCTTAAGAATTTTTTTAAGATAGAAAATCTTCATTCTCTCGCATTCTTCCACAATTCATCTGCCTCTTTCCTTTATTCCTATACTTTTGCACTATCTCTTTTTATAACTACATGCATTTCTTGCCACTGAACAATACACATTCTTTTCTTAGTTTTGCTTAGTTGCTTCATAGTTTCCACTGAGACTGTATATCAAGTAGTTGAGCTGTCAACTTCTCAGGCAAGAAAGCTGCTGCACCAACACCCATGTCTAATGGCTTGAGTCAAGGGACACCGAGTTGAGAAATAGTTATGTGTACCACATATGAACTCACAACTATACATTCTTTTACTTGAAATCCTTAATTACAAGAGCACCATCTATATCCAATTAGATGGAATTTTCCATCATATGAGAAGTGCATACCCTAAACTGCTTTCTATACTTTTCAGTTCTTACTAGAACTTTCAAAAAGCAATACAGAATCATCAAAGGATGTTTTAAATGTTTCATAGTTTCAAAAGTTCAAAAATCTCAAAGCCTATGTTTACATGATGGAAGACAAATTAAGGCAATAAATTTTTAGAAAGATTTTTAAAATATTTAATCATATATATATATTGAGAGAGAAAGTGAGAATGGGTGCACCAGGGCCTCCAGCCACTGCAAATGAACTCCAGACAGATGCTCCACCTTGTGCATCTGGCTTACATAGGTACTGGGGAATTGAACTTGGGTCCTTAGGCTTTGCAGGCAAGTGCCTTAATTGCTATCCCATCTCTCCAGCCTGGCAATAAAGTTTTATGTAAAGCTGCAGGTGGCACTTTTTAAGGATAGAAACTATAGATAGCTTATAATAAATTTTCTCTCCTAAGCTTGTGCTTTGTGCCACAGTAATTTTATCTGTTCTCTGTGGGATCATTTGCATGTACCTGCTGGGCCTACCTGAGTGACTGTCTGGAAACTCCACAAACAATGGTGAAGGGCGGCCCCTCAGTGGCTGGGGAGTTTCCCCAACTGCTTCTATCTGCTTTCTTACTCCTCAGAAAGGGCTCTCATGGCTTGCTGTCTGACTTAGCTTTTGGCATAGCAATGATGGATTCAAAGCCCTTGATGTCAGTCTGCATATATGCAAATGAGCCTGAGTCCTGGTTGTAGGGCTTATTTGCTCTACCCATAATTCTCCTGGATGGGGAATGTACCATCTACTCCTTACTCCATCTTTGCCAACTTACCTGCTTCTTCATTCTTTGGACAGGGGACGAAGGCTGTCCATGTCTGCTATATTAGAGCACCCGTGGAAGTCAAGGAACACTTACCTATCCTCAGTGCCTAGAACTATTTTCTTTATTGTTATTTATTTATTTATTTATTTATTTATTTATTTATTTATTTATTTATTTGGTTTTTCCAGGTAGAGGCTCACTCTAGCCCAGGCTGACCTGGAATTCACTATGCAGTCTTAGGGTGGCCTTGAACTCATGGCAATCCTCCTACCTCTGCCTCCCGAGTGCTGGGATTAAAGGCATGCACCACCACGCCCGGCTAGAACTATTTTTAGAAATGTAGTTGATATGGAACCATAAGTGCAAATTCACTACCATACAGTTTTGCATTCCAGAGACTCTTTTGAGCCAACATGTTTCACTCACTCAGACACCAACCCGTCCACTGATTCATGCAAGCACCGATGGGCATCTTTGGTATGGTAGGCACACATTTATGTCTTCTATAGCACTATTGCATGGAGCTGAGTTATTTGGGGGCCAGTCCCCTATGCTAGTCTCTGCACTCTTCAAGTGCTGGACTGATACAAAGATGAATTATCCTGCTTTCCTGAGACAGTAATCTATCTGCATCCTCTTCTCAAGGCTCCACACTGTCACGGAGAACTAATCGGCATGATCTTGAACAACTCAAGTTTTATCGACGAAAAATTTTAGACAATTGCACTTTTCCTTCTTTGAGAGAATATACAATAACCTGGCCTGTGGTATTTCTGCCAAAACATTCATTCCAGGTTATGTTTGTGCCAAAATATAGCAATGCAATTGGGATTGCTCAGCCACTTCTGTGGAACTCTGTTGATGGTCTCTTTGTTATCATATTCTACCTCAATCAGCTCTAACCTCCTAATACCCATTGTTTTTTTAGAAAAAAATTCTATTTATCTATTTGAGAGAGAGAGAAAGCGAGAGGATGAAGCATATATAGAGAGGAGAGAGAGAGAGAGAGAGAGAGAGAGAGAAAGAATGGACTTCAGCCACTGCAAACAAACTCTAGACACATGTATCACCTTGTGCATCTAGTTTATGTGGGTACTGGGGAATTGAGCCTGGGTTTTTATTTCCCTCAATGCATTACATCCTTAGCTCAGCCTTTCATCAAGATCTCCCTCACACACGTTCTGAAGGCACTGAGGGATGCTTAGAGTGTGATCTGCAGAATGGCATGCCACTGAATGTTTAAGATGATTTTTGTTCTTGAGGGGTGTGGATAGCAGTTTGCAAGAGAAACCAATGTATAAAGAGCCACACTCAGAATTTACTGGAAGCCAGGGCGATCCAGTGCTCAGAATGCTGTAGAAATTTGAACCGACCCGGCCCCACTTTACCAAGTGTTACTAGCATTTATACAATTAATGCAAGCTCCTCTCCTCACCCAGGCATTCAAATGCTTTAAAAAAATATGGAATCAATCTAACTTTCCAAGGTAACCTACCACTTTTCTTGGAAATTTGGTACCCATGCTGCAGCCAAAATTTCCCTCTATGATCCTTGTAATTGCCTTCAAGTATTCTGTTCTTTGCACTCCTGAAGATCTCCTTTCTGTCTGAGCTGCTTGGAATGCCATGTGGAAATCAGTGCCCACTTGGGATGCCACCTCCTTCTTTTTTTGCAAAGCCTGCCTTTTGCAGGTATCTTGTGCCATATGTACTTCTTGGGTTGTAAGCATCCAAGTGAATTACTTATCTTAGTAACTGGATATTCAAAAGTACTTTAGTACAATCATGGTGTGATGAGAAAGAGTTAAATTTGATGAACTAGGATGCTAGAGACAGTCTTGCCACCAGTTTGTAGTGAAGTCTTTCAATGTATTCTTACAGTCTCCATATGCTTACCAACAGGAACATTCATTCCCAGCTAGTTATCCTACAGGATGGTAAGAGATAAAAACAAAATATGTATTAAAAATTCTTTTAATCTGCCAAGAATCACAGAAATCTGTTGTTGATGGCAGTGCCCAAGAAATAACTATAGCTTTGGATTATTAAAATGATTATTGGAATCTTAAAAATAATTCCAATGTAAATGTGTATTTAAATCACAGCTTTAATTCATTTATATATGCACTAGCTTTTAAGTCTTGTGGGGATCTGTGATGATAGTATAGATCCTACAAATTTTTTTGTTTTGTTTCTATGTATAATTTTTTATTGACAATTTCTATACTTACAGGCAATAAACCATGATAATTCCTTCCCCTCCCCTCCCCCACTTTCCCTTTCACAATTCCACTCTCCATCACATCCCTTCCTTCTCTCTGTTAGTCTTTCTTTTATTTTGATGTCATCGTCTTTTTCTCCTACTATGAGGGTCTTGTGAAGGTATTGCTAGGCACTGTGAAGTCGTGGACATCAAGGCCAATTTCTGCCTGGACGGTTGCATTGTGAGGAGTCATACCCTTCTTTTGGCTTGTATATTATTTCCGCCACCTCTTCCCCAATGCACCCTGAGCCTTGGAGGGTGTGATAGAGATGTTTCAGTGCTGGACACTCCCCTGTCACCCATCACTTCTTGTCAGCATTATGGTGCTTTTTGGGTCATCCTAGTGGAGATCCTATAATTTTTTGTTGTTGTTGTTTTGTTTATTTTTATTTTTTATTTTTTTATTTTATTTTTTATTTTTGGAGAGACACAGAGAGAGACAGACAGAGAGAGAGGGAGAGGAGGACAGATAGAGATGGATGTGCCAGCAGTCTCTCAGCTGCTGTGAACGAAATCCAGATGCATGCGCCCCCTTGTGGTCAAGTGCGGCATTGCACCCTTGCATCACTTTGCATCTGGCTAAACGTGGCACCTGGAGATTGGAACCGGGTTCTTAGGCTTAGCAGGCAGGTGCCTTAACCGCTAAGCCATCTCTCCAGCCCTGTTTTGTTTTGTGAGATAGGGTCTCACTCTAGTACAGACTAACCTGAAATTCACTATGTAGTCTCATGGTGGCTTCAAGCTCCTGGCAATCCTCCTACCTCTGCCTCCCAAGTGCTGGGATTAAAGGCATGTGCCACCACGCCCAGCTCCTATAAAAAATTTTAAAGTGAATTTTTATCTGCAGGTATGAGCAAAGAGTTCTGCCTTTTTGCTTTTTTATAGTATTAAGTTATTTTTAAAATATCTGTATCTATTTATTTGTAAGCAGAGAAAGAGAGACAGGCAGAAAGAGAGAAAGAAAGAGAGAGAATGGGTATGTCAGGGCCTCTAACCACTGCAAAAAAACTCCAGATGCATATGCCACCTTGTGCATCTGATTTTACATGGACATTGTGGAATCTAACTGGGGCCATTATGTCTTTTGCAAGCAAACACCTTAACCACTGAGCAATCTCTCTAGCACCTCAAATTCTTTCTAAAATTCCAGATTTTTTTTCTTTCCTGAAAACTGTATATACAGTGTGTTCCTGAGTAGTGCCCCTTTAAATGGGCAATGTCTATCATCAATGACTGCTTGCTCCTCTGTTTGGCATCAGTATTGTAGCTAAGTTTCTAGATTTGTCTATAATTTCTTTCTCTAATAACAACCGTATTGGAATTAAAGGCTTTGCTTGCCCACTTTGAGCTTACTGTTGACGAAAACAAACAATGTTTCTATGGTACCAGTGGGATAGCTTCCTTTCATCTCACTTGGCCATGACCACGTGGCTACTGCTAAGAAGAATGAGGGGACATGGGAAAGGAAGCAACTGACACTGGTGAGAACTGCCGTGAGGGCTGGACAGTGCAAAACCCCTGCAGTCTTCACAACCACCCCCACTGACTGGGTGTTGTCATCCCCACTTAATAGTTGACACTTGAGGCTTCCAGAAGATAAAGACACTTTCCAGGGATGGCATGCTCCCAAAAGCCTGAGTTGAGACCCAGTACGTCCCTTGACACGGATCTGACCCGTGGTCTCCTCGGCTCATTTAGCTTGGCAAGGACTTCTACTTCTCTCAGCTGTACAGCTCATGTTTGTTGCCATGATCTTTCTGGTTTCTCTCCTTATCTTGACTTGTTCTTTCTCTTCTGTGAATGATCTGCAGGCCAGCCATGACCCCCGGGAGTTAGACATACTGCCAGCTTCTGATGAGGTGATTTTGTGGAATAGTATTATGCAGGCAATAAGAGATGTGTTCCCAGATCAAACAAAAAATGGAATGGAAAACAATGGGCTTATTACAACAACAATAAATGGTGGGAGCCCCCTCAGGCTACTCGTGAGGGGCGTAGATTTGATCCTAAAAGCTTGCTTCCTCCAAGTGGTCAATATCAGTGTGACCCTGAGAGAGAGAGTGAGTGAAAGAGAGAGAGTGAGAGAGAGTGAGTGAGTGAGAGAAGAAAAAAGCGAGAGAGAGAGAGAAAGAAAGAAAGAAAGAAAGAAAGAAAGAAAGAAAGAAAGAAAGAAAGAAAGAAGCAAAATGGCTCGCTGCTGAAGCCCGACCTGTCAGCTTGTCCTAAGTTTCATTTCGTTATCGCCGCTCCCATTCATCCCAGCTTCATGGTCTCACCCCTTGTTGATGCTAGGGCTGGACTCCGGCAGACACTCTCTTAGGGCAGATATTGGTTCCAGTCTTGGCTTATCCTTTGATGAGTCCAAAGTCTGGATTCTTATTTCCAATGGTCCAGATTTTAATTCAAGATATTTCGTAAAGTGCTGTTTGAACCTCAGTCTTTAGTAAATTTGCAGGTTGTAAGAAAGACATTTCCTACTTTTAAATTCTCACAGGTTCTCAGAACAGAGCTCTCTTTCTCTCCCTCTCTCTCTCTGTATTTGTGTGAGTGTATGTGTTTGTATATGTATGTATGTATTTGCATGTGTGATATAGGCATGTGGGAACAGTGAAGCTCATGCGTCAATCAGAGGACACCCCTGGGACACCCCTGGGTATCGCTGCCTCACTCTCCACCTTGTTTCAGGCAGGGTCTTTTTTTTTTTTTTTTTTTTTTTGCCACGGTGTTCACAAGGTTAGTTGGTCTGTGAACTGGGGATTTTCCTGTCTCTGCATACTACCTGGTCAAAAGAGTATTGGGATTACAGATGTGTGCTACTACATCTGGCTTGACCTGAGTTATTAGGATCCAAACTTGGGTCTTCATATGCTTCACCTACTGAACAATTTTCCCCAGATCACAGTATAGTTCTCTTACATTTCAGGGGCTCTATGAGTTAATACATATTAATTAAATAACATAAAGAAATGTGTTTCATTTTTATGAATTTTGTTTCACTTATATTAAGCTTCTGATCTGCATTCCTCTTCTCCTTGATAAATTCTTCTCGGATGATTATGTGAATGATCTCCAAGTTTGTCTATAACAAATTATCTTATTCAGTGTACAAGCAGTATTTATGTTTCCTTATCCTTGTACTCCTGCACTCAGAGCTATCTTAGGAAATCAAGGCTATACCGTTCTTTCTTTCATCTTTTGCTACTCAGCACAAAATACATAGAGAAAATCTGACTCTGGTAACATCGTATAGGCACCTATTATTTTAGTGAAGTGTCTCTTGACAGTGGCACTGCTGGTTTTTTGTCTTGTGCATTGTAGGATGTTTAGCAACATCCCTAGCCTCTGTCCAGGAGGCTCCACTAGCACCCTCCTTCTGGAAGAAAACTAAAAATGCCTCCAGACGTTGTGAGAGGTTCCTTATAAGCATGCACTGATTAAGAGAGAAAAATGAATGGTGATTTCTATCTCCAGCATAAATTCAGACTTACAACCAAGGCACATTTTAAAGACACCTGAATGTGTTAAAGAATGGGTTTCATGTGATTAAATTTGGGGCATGAAGTAAGATCAAAAGCCATCTTTCCTTTAACTGCTTGTATACACACTGAATTGTAAATTATATAAATTTTTATCTACTTTAAATATGTTTGAACAAGCTAGTCTATGCAAAAAAAAAAAAAAATCTAGGGGTTTTGGTTCTAGTTTCTCCCACAGTTGGGTATTTTAATTGTATTACTGAGAATTGAGAACATGATTATGTTGGCATCTTTAGTGAACATGACTATAATTTTCTTTAGTCGGTTTGCATTTTCTTGACTTGAGTTGACTTTTGCATCATTACTCTACCTTTATTTCCACTGGGAGGTATTTTTTGATTGACATGAAAATGGACTTTAGTAAACGGAATGGTTAATTACCTGAGAGGAGAAAAACCCTATCTAAATCGAAAAATGAAAACAGCTAGGTATTAGCATTTTCACTAGGCTGTCAAAGAAGTTGAGTTTTCCGTCATAATTTGGGCAAACCCTTTATTTTCTGTTGAAGTCTGTTTCTCAGTGTGTAAGATTGATGATGAATGTGGTTTTAGTGCATTAATCTCATTTCTTTGCTCAGTGTTTACATGTTCTTATAGGAGGGCTGCCTCAACAATTAGGGGATTATTCAATTACACTGCATTTCTCATTCTTTAAGCATTCAACAAACTTTAAATACAAGTAACATATCTTTGGGTAGTGTTTTTGCCGTTGGGCAGGACTGCCTCATTTAGTCTTTACAAGTCCCATGGGACAGATATTTTTACTCTCATGGCAAGCAGGAAAACTAAAAAAAGACTTGGCAAGTTTGAATGTTGGGGCTAGGGAGCCCCAGTGTTTGTGCCTGGGTGAGTGCATGTGTTTACTTAATGAGTATTGGTCAGCTACAGTGTGACAGGGAAAGTCTAGGGCAATGTTCAGTACAAATAGAATGCCATCTACATTTAAAAAGGTAATTTAGCCAGGCGTGGTGGCCCACACCTTTAATCCCAGCATTGGGGGAGGGACAAAGGTAGGAGGATCGCCATGAGTTCGAGGCCACCCTGAGATTACATAGTGAATTCCAGGTCAGCCTGGGCTAGAGTGAGACCCTACCTTGAAAAACCAAAAAATGAAAACAAACAAACAAAAAAAAAGGGTAATGTAAAATTTTTTAGTAGCCATTTAAAAAATAGAGAAATAGCTAAAATTAAATAGTATTTTATTTAAGCTGGCATATTAAGGAGGTTATGATTTTCAAAAGTGGCCAATATACGAATCACTAATAATATGTATAGCATTCCTTTTATGTCTCAAAGACGATAAGGTGCATTGGGGAGGGTATAGCACTTCCCAGTCAGAAGTCACCTTGATAAGTTGCAGAGTGGATCCTCACAAAACTGCCAAGGTTTCACTGCAAGTTCACCTCCTTTTCCTTGCTCCTTTCCTCCTTCCTGCATCTCCATGTCTTTTATGTGATGGAGTCTGCCCGGCCTTCCTAAAAAGTGAGCAGTGACTAGACCCATACCTGTTTCATTCTTGGCAAAGCTTAGACTAAAGTGTTTAAATACCTGTAGACGGTTATGCCATTCCAAAGAAACTAAATGTGAGAAGGGTAAATTGGACATGACGTAGGGGAAGAAGAGGCTCGGTTCTGCCTTCCTCTTCTCTCTGAGCCAGCCATTGGCACTCATGTTGAGCTTACTCAGAAATATCTCAAGAAACACATTTTGACAAGGCCTGAAGGAAACTCATATTTTACGGGGAGATGGTCATTGTTAAACAGAGCTTTTCAGGTACTTCCAGTCACAATGAATCAGAATTATGGGCTTCTCCATTCATATTACAGGCTGGACTACTGGGGGAAAGTGAAGAACTGGGCAGAGAACAAGCTGCTCTCCCCACGGCTGCTGGGACAGGGCCCTGATGCGTGTTTCTTTTAGTGGGAATGGCGTAGATGGTTCAGTTCCTCATGGGGTAGATTTCCACATCAGCTTTTCTTTCGGGCTTGCCTGTTTCCAATTATGAGCAGGACCACTTCCAAGTCTTAGAAAGGTGCCAGGGTTCTAAAGGGTCTTCAAGTTGGTCCTCTAAGTGTTTACACTGCCTAGCTACCAGCTTGCAGTGTTTTCAAGGTTGCAGAAAAGAGTCATTGCATGGTGCAGATTTCTGGCAATGAAAAACAGCTCTCTTCGTAAGTGCTCTTTAAGAACTGATCTCTTCCAGGTAGAAAGGATGTGGGTCCTATGGATGTACACTGGAAGGTTACATCCACTCCAAGGTCAAATCTGAGGGCCCATTTTTATTTTGGAAGATGTGTCAAACAAATACAAAAAAACTCACTTATGGTACATTTAAAGTAAAAAAATATGAGTGATCTTCAAACTGAAAAATGAAAGCATTGGTTTTTAAACATCTTTCCCTGACTGTGAATAATGCTGTTATTGGTTCAGATGATTTCCTGTTTCTTTTTCTTTTAATGTTTTTGGAAGTGCATTGAGGAAATGTTTCCCTCTGTCCATAGATCCCCCTGCACATCTGCTGAAGTTAGGTGAGACTGCAGGACACATTTAATGCATATTGTTTAATCATCTGCTTATTTTATTCCGTATCTTAAATACATCTTCCCTTCCTTATAGTTGCATAGTATTCTTTTGTATGACTGATAGTTATTCATTCCCTGTTGATGAGCATTGATTTTTTTCTCCTCCTTTTGTGATTTTTATTAGCATATATTAATTATATGCAATGTTTCCTTATAACATTTTCATGCATGTGTATAATGCATTTTGAGCATACTCATGTCTGTTGCCCTTTCTTTTTCTTTTTTTAAAAATACATTTCATTTATTTATTTATATGAGAGAGAGAGAGAGAGAGAGAGAGAGAGGATGGGTGTGCCAGGGCCTCTAGCCACTGCAAACAAACTCCAGATGCATGCACCCCCCCTTGTGCATCTTCCTTAAATGGGTCCTGGAGAATCAAACCAGGATCCTTTGGCTTTGTAGGCAAATGCCTTAACCACTAAGCCATCTCTCGAGCCCCTCTTTTTTTTTATAGAGAGAGACAGAGATAGGGAGAGACATAGGGAGAGAGAGAGAGAGAGAGAGAGCGCTTTGGTGCATCAGGACCTCAGCCACTGTATTTGAACTCCAGACACTTGCGCCACTTTGTGGGCATGTGCAAACTTGTGCTTGCCTCACCATTCTGTGTCTGGCTTACATGGGATCTGGAGAGTCAAACATGGGTCCTTAGGCTTTGTAGGCAAGTGTTTTAACCACTAAGCCATCTCTCCAGCCCCTGTTGCCTTTTCTTACTCCTGATGATCTTCTTTTTCTTCCCAAGTAGTGCCCATCTATTTTCATGTCTGTTGTTTTTAGTGACCCAATGCACTTCATTATGGTTATTTACAGGAGCATGGACACATCGCCAGTGGCCATATCACTGAAGAACATGTCTCTTCTCAACCATAAACTTTGATAGCGTGTAGATCCTCAGGGAGGGGTGGGCCCTCACGAGCTCCTAGCTGCTCCATGACAAGATGCTGAGATGCTCAGTCTCTTACAGGTCTTATCAGGTATTGTTAGTTCAAGAGTGCAATAGTCATAGTGTTCCCGGAAGTCAGTGTTCCACATCCTTCCCCAGCTCTTACATTCTTTCTACCTTCTCTTAGGCAATATTTCCTGAGCCTTCAAGGGAGTGATACAGATGTCATTTCTGGCTGAGCAGTCAACCTTCATTTATTCTCAGCACTTGAACCATTCATGAATCTTATAGTTAACCACTTCTCGCTTCAAAAAGAAGCTTCTCTGCCTGAAACTGACAGAAGCATTAAACAGTAGTCATAATCTAATTATTAACTAACAAGGCAAAACAATCGTTATAGCTTCCCATTAGGGCCTATGACTTCCCCAGATATAGGTTTGGCTGAGGTTTACAGTGCCATATATGGATATGCTACTGTGGTGCACGCTTCAAATTCAATCACAAAGTGGTTGGTTACCCCCATAACAGATTTGCCATTATTGAGTCTATAAGCACATCTGAGTAAGACTTTTAACTACTGTTCTTCCCTATCAGCCTGCACAGTAGCCTCCAGTATTGTGAGTGCTAAACAGCAGCAAGGAAGCTTATAGTCCAGTTCCAGCTTGATTTTCAGTGTCCTGCAACCAAGAGCATGTGGGACCTACCATATTGTTCTTCAGCAATAGGGATCTACCATATTGTTCTGGTTGGAAACCAACAGCAATTGAAATTGCCTGTAATGTTTTGGGGACCTCATGGACCTTCCAGACCAACAACTGGTAGGAAGGTTAGCCTACTGCGGGCACAGGGATTTCTATTTAATAACGTGTGGCTTCTGAGATGGATCTTTAGCCACCCATGCAGAGTACTTCCATTCAAAATCTTATTTCTTTCCTTTTTAAATGTGTTTTGGGGCTGGAGAGATGGCTCAGCAGTTAAGTGTGCTTCCTGCCCAAGCAAGAGGGCCTGAGGGGGCCCTAGACTGCCAGAGTTTGAATCTTTTGATCCCATGCAAACATCTGGGTGTGGCCATATATGCCAATAACCCCAGTACTGCAGGGGACCAGACACCCAGCAATCATTGGAGCCCCCACAGGCTCTGGAATTGGAAAAGAGTCCAGCTCCAAACAAGACCAGGCAGAAGAGAGATAGAGTGGGGCACCCAATGTTCTACTCCCTCCCCTGCAGGCAGGCACCCCCTGCCAGGGCTCAGCATACAGAGTGCCACACCATACCACATAACACATTACACAAAAGGTGTAATTGGTTTTCTTACTGTTGGATCTCCTTAGGACTTTTTGAATATCATTAGTTTTGGTTGACCCTCCCCACCTTCCTCTCCTTGCTGCTCTCTCCCTGCAATATTTCCTAGTTAAACCTTTTCTCAGCCACTATTCTCCCTTCTACTATCATGTCAATGCACTCTATCCCCCCCATTAAAGCCCATTTTTTTTCCAATTTCATGGACCCATTTCTGGTTTCCTGGGCTCTGTAACACTCACTCCCACATAAACACATATACTTAAAAATGAGAAGCCAGATGAGATAGAGCATGTGGTGTTTGTCTTTCTGAGTCTGAGTTATCTCACTTAATATAATAGTTTCTGGTTCTATCCATTTTCTTGCATTTTTCATAATATCATTAAAAATGGTTTTTTTGAGGTAGGGTCTCACTCTAGCCCAGGCAGACCTAAAACTCTGGCCTTGAACTCAGAGGGTCCTATTTCTGCTTCCTGAGTGCCTGCTTTTTTAAGAAAATAAATTTTTTTATTTGACAAAGAGAGGGAGACAGACAGAAACAGAGAGAGTCAGAGAAAGTATGGGTGTAACAGAGCCTCCAGCCATGCACTGCTGCAACCACTGTGCAAAATCAGTATGGAAGCTTCTCAAAAAAGAAAGCAAGAAACTAGAACTACTATGACCCAGCTATACCACTTACTAGGCATATCCCCAAAGGACTCTGCATCCTACCTACTCCAGATGCATGCACCACCTTGTGCATCTGGCTCAGTGGTTAAAGGCATTTGCTTACAAAGCCTGTCTGCTTGGGTTTGCTTCCCCAGTACCCAGTAAAGCCAGATGCACAAGGTGGCACCTGGGTCTGGTTTGTTTATTGACTCAAGAGGCCCGGATGCACTCACATTCACTTTCTCTCTCTCTCTCAAATAAATAAATAAATAAATAAATAAATAAATAAATAAATAAAATTTTTTTAAAAAGGATGTGAGGGTGATCTGGTTGAGACATCTGTCACCCCACTGACCACCAGGATTGATTCAGAAGATCTGGCTGGTTAGAGGATGACCTTCTCCAAACAGCAGAGGCAGTCTTCAGTCAAGTATATACAGGTAGCTTCCCTGCTAGAACCTAAGTTCTCAGGATCATAAGGATCATAATCTAGTATTTGTTTTTTTTTTTTTTTTTGAGAGTCAGAGAGAGAGCAACAGAGAGAGACAGAGAGAGATAGAGAATGGGTGCTCCAGCAACCTCTCAGCAGCTGTGAACTAACTCCAGACATGTGCACCCCCTTGTGGGCATGTGCAGCATTGCGCCCTTGTGTCACTACGCCTGGCTAAACATGGGACCTTTTATCAGTGATGGACATAAAGAATAGTTCAATTTCCTAGCTGTAGTGAACAGAACAGCAATGAAGATGGATATGGAAATACCACTATGGTCGGATGCAGTGTCCTTCAGGGATATGCCCAGTAGTGGTATAGCTGGGTCAAAGTAGTTCTATTTTCTTTCTTTCTTTTTTGAGAAGCTTCCATACTGATTTTCACAGTGGTTGCAGCAGTTTCCACTCCCATGAAAAGTAAATAAGGTCTGCCCTTTTGCCACATTCTCGCCACCATTTGTTGTTTTTTCCCATATACTAGCCATTCTGTATTTCTTCTTTTGAGATTTCTCTGTTCAGGTCAGTAGCCCATTTTTTTTTATTGGATTGTTTGTTTTCTTCCTGTTGGTTTTCATGTATTTATTTTAAAATATTTTATTTATTTATTTATTTATTTTGAGATAGAGCAAAAGAGACAGATAGAGAGTGAGAATGGGTGCACCAGGGCCTTCAGACACTGCAAATGAACTCCACACACATACGCCACCTTGTGCATTTGGCTTACATGGATACTGGGGAATTGAAACTGGGTCCTTAGGCTTTGCAGGCAAGCACCTTAAATGGCTAAGTCATCTCTTCAGCCCTCCAGATGCATGTGCCACCTTGTGCATCTGGTTTACATGGGTCCTGGGGAATGGAGCCTTGAACTGGGGTCCTTAGGCTTCACAGGCAAGCACTTAACAACTAAGCCATCTCACCAGGCCTGCCCCTACTTTAAAAAAATGTTATTTATTTATTTGAAAGGAGAGGGAGAGAGAGAGGGGGAGAGAGAAAATGGGTGCACCAGGGCTTTCAGCCACTATGAATGAACTCCAGATGCATGTACCACTTTGTGCATGTGGCTTTACATGGCTACTGGGGACTCAAACTCAGGTCCTTAGGCTTTATGAACTCAGGTCCTTAGGCTTTATGGCAAATGCCTTAACCACAGAGCTATCTCTTCAACCCACTTTTTGAGGCAAAGTCTAACTCTAGCCCAAGCTTATCTGGAACTTACTCTGTAGCTCTGGCTGGTCTCAAACTCACTGTTATTCTCCTATCTTAGCTTCCTACGTGCTGGAATTATAGACATGAACTACCACATGTGACCCTCCCTCACACTTTTCAATACCTCAATAACAATTCTCCAATACATCCATACTCATGTATCTTTATGACAATAAGTTAACCAAAGACCAGAAGGACTCTCAG
The DNA here is from genome assembly GCA_036365145.1 of Orientallactaga sibirica. Classification (NCBI taxonomy): domain Eukaryota; kingdom Metazoa; phylum Chordata; class Mammalia; order Rodentia; family Dipodidae; genus Orientallactaga; species Orientallactaga sibirica. The sequence goes on along the minus strand of JAEOAD010000044.1, from coordinate 3,888,330 downwards.
TCAGCCTCTTTTTTCTTTATTACTTCTTTACATACTCAGTGTGTAAACAGCACAAGTTGGTACCATCCTTAGCCTCCTCCCTGTCCTTCCCCTCTAAAGGGACCCTTCTCATTGGGGATGCCAGTTATTCCCATGGGGATTGTGGGTTGTGCATTGTGGGGGTAGCGATTAGTTATGGGGAAGAGGCAATGTCTCTGTGCATGATGTCTCAACTTGTGACTCCAACGATCTTTCCGCCCCCTCTTCCACAAATTTCCCTGAGCCATGTTGGGATGGTTTTAGGTCTACTTCAGTGATGAGGTCTTGGGATCCTCTGTGTCTCTGGATCTCTGGTTTGGTAGGAGTTGAGTGTTCTCTGTGTTTATCTCCTTCACCCTTCTGCTGGTACCAGGTTCACCAAGAAAACAGCACTCTTGCTCATTTCCCCAATTACTCTATGGTTTCAGCTGGGGCCCTGGTGAGGCGTGATGGGCTGATTCTCTCCTCAGGTTCCATGTCCATCTGAAAAAGAGAAGCAGATTCTCCAATGGAGAATGAAGTCAGCATCGGATAAATGGGATAAGCATTACTATTTTAGAGAGAATTTAATAGGTGTAGGCCCTCTTGTAGCCCAAGATTGGTGGGAGCTTGATATTAGAGAGTAGGCATATTTTTTGGATCTGGTTCTGACTTGTTTCCCAGTTCCAGCTATGGGTCCCATTCCACTAAGTGGAGCCATTAGCCAATTCAAGAGCAGTTGGTTACCCACCATGGATATGTGCTACTATTGTGCTTGGGTGAGCATCAAGGCAGGATGTTTGCTGCTGAGTAGCTTAGAACATGAGTTACTTGGGCAGATGTTGGTCATTTTCTCCCAGTAGCTCATGTAACACCTTCTGGCACTAGACAAGCTAACTGTTTGGGGTCAGTCAGGCCTTTTATGATCAGAAGACCATCAATATTACTGCACTGAGTTGAAATTATTCTGGTCCAAAACTTAGAAATGTGCTTCAGTTGGCCTATTCTACTTTGCTGGGAGACATAGTTGATATATAAGACTAATCTTTAGTCCTTTACCATTACCTACCCCATGATATCAGTTCTTTTGAGAATATTAAAGAATTGACCCCATAAAGAGATGCAATAAAAATTAATCGTTTTTTTTTGATTTGCAAAATTTTAAAGAGAAAACAGAAAAAATGGGTGGAGTTATCTAATATGCATGAATGACTTGACTTCTTTGATGAGCAGAGTCAGATTTAAATATTACTTTGTACTTTATAAATACTAAGTATAAGGACTTAGCTGCACATAGTAAATCAACTAATGACTTTATTATTTTTTAATTTTCTTGCAGTGCTGAGGATTGAACCCAAGGCTTGAACACATGCTTTGCACATGCAGCTTCAGGTTCGCTGAAAGACCAGACACAGTTATGGAGGAAGGGACTTACAGATCAGGGGTTCCATAAAAGGAAAAGCAGCTTTTTCATTTTTGTTTTGCAGAGAGAAAAAAGCCAACCAGCCACCACAGCAAACAGAGCAAAACAAACTACAGCCAAAGTCACTTGAACTTCAGGAACTCCTGCCTCATCACATTTTTATAATTTATTTTTATTTATTTGAACCTTAAGACCAGGCCCCATGACACAAATAAGCAAGTATTGAGAGAGATAAACAGAGAATACTGAATATATTGGGGCCACTATATTCAAACTACCACACTAGGCAAATGCTGTACCACAAGACCCATCATGTGCATCTTTAAATTTTTTCTGGGAATTGTTTTGAACCAGGGTCCTTAGGCTTCACAGGCATGCGCTTAACCACTAAGCCATCTCTCCAGCCCCCTGCCTCATCTTTTTGAGTAGATGTAATTAAAGGTATGAACCAACACTCTCAGTTATTACTTTTAATTCTTAATTTCATATAGTTAAGGATAAGAACCTATCAATATTATTTTCAAAACTTTTATGAAAGTGCTTTATAAATTGTAATTTTTAATTTTTTTGTATGTTTGTAGAGTGTGGTGTGGTATGTGTGCTATTTGTGATATATGGTATATGCATGTTGTTTGTAGATGCATTGTTCCCACCTATGTGTGCCCAGAGGCCAGAGGAGAATGTCAGGTATCTTATCATTATCATCATCTGCATGTTTCTTTTTAATTTTTTTATTTGAGAGAGAGAGAGAGAGCTAGAGAGATAGGATGAGAGAATGGGTGCGCCACTGACCTCTCAGTCACTGTGAATGAACTCCAGACACATGCGCCCCCTTGTGGGCAAGTGCAGCATTGCACCCTTGCATCACTTTTTACATCTTGGCTAAACGTGGGACCTGGAGATTGGAACCAGTGTTCTTAGGCTTGGCAGCCAGGCGCCTTAACTGCCAAGTCATCTCTCCAGCCCTTTAAAAATATTTTTATTCATTTATTTATTTGAGAGAGGAAGAGGTAGAGAGAGAGAGAGAGAGAGAGAGAGAGAGAAAGGGTACACCAGTGCCTCTAGCTATGGCAATCAAATTCCAGACACATGCGCCACTTTGTGTATCTGGCTTACTGGAGAATTGAACCTGGGTCTGTAGACTTCACAGGGAAGTACTTTAACTGCCAAGCCATCTTTCCAGCCTATGTGCTTATTTCTTTCTTTGAGACAGTGACTCTCCCTCATCCCAGAGCTGCTGTCCATCAATGAGCTCCTGTGATTCTCTAGCCCCCATTGAACATGAACTGGGGCTATAGACATGCATGTCCATGACCAGATGTTTTTCAATATTTTATTATTTATTTATTTGAAAGAGAGAGAGAGATACAGAGAGAGAGAGAGAGAGAGAGAGAGAGAGAGAGAGAGGAAGACAAAGAGAATGGGCACACCAGGGCCTCCAGCCACTGCAAATGAACTTGAGATGTATGTGCCACCTTGTGCATCTGACCTACATGGGTCCTGGGTAATTGAACTGAGTTCCTTTGGCTTTGCAGGAAGACACCTTAACCACTAAGCCATCTCTCCAGCCCCCCAGACCCAGATATTTATGTGAGTTCTGGGGAATTGAACTTGGGAGGTCTCTGGTCTGAGAACTGATGCATAAGTGGGAAATGCTCTTAACCACTAAATCATCTTCCACATCCCATAACATGTAATTTTATTTTAATAATGCTTACATGGTAGAAATAGCTCTGTAATTTGATCCCTATAGACCTGGATTTGAATTCAGTCTACATCACAATTTCCTGTATGGTCTTGAGAAAATTACTTGATACCTTTGAATATCAATTTTCTCATATGTACAAAATAAGAAGAAATATCCTCTTCAATAACAGTTGCAGAGATCAAATGAGATACTAGAGGCTTTGAAAATATCTAGTTTTTGGTTCAAAATATTTGAGGCTTACTAGTAGCTATCATTATTATTCACTAATAAATAGGCTGTGTTTATACTTTTAAAAATGCAAATAAAATAGGAAGATGCCTCAATAACTTGCTAAAAAAGCTCACAACTTTGTTTATAATGATGAGTAAATACAGCTGTGGTTATCACAGTCACTTTCCCCTGTGGGAAACTGTAACATTGAGAGATCTAGGAAGCTCTTATGATGACACAGAATGTCAGGTATGGAGCTGCAACTGCTCTGAGTGAGGTCCCCCTGGGGTTCACCTCCGTACTTGGCCATTAGGAACGCTGTTTCTTTAACATGCTATGGCCCTAGAAATCTCTAAGATATTGGAGTTGGGAGTCAGAATTGATGGTCCTGTGTGAATAGGTGATAACCACCGTACAGGGAGAGCGTTCTGAGGTGGGTGTATATTGACCAGCAATGCACTTGAATCTGTGAATCACATGTGCTTTTCAGAAGACCTGTAGGAAACATGATTTTCTTTTGGTTTGAGAGTTTACCCTAGGCCCTGGACTACACTAGGTAGGGACGCTATTACTGAGTTAAATCCCAGCCCTGTTTTTACTTCTTTTATTTTGAGACAAGGTCCAATCAGTTACCCAGGCTTGCCTTAAACTCACTCTGTAGCTCTATAGCTCAGGCTAGCCTTGAACTTGCAATCCTTCTACCACAGCCCCCATGTACCTGAGATTATAGGCTTGTACCATGAAGACCTGATAAATGTGATTTTTTAAATCCACATTTAAAAATAATTTACATAGAATCTTGTAAATATCTTTCAAATGATTCAAATCAGATATTCTTATACACTGATTTATTGATTTATTGAGAGAGAGAGAGGAGAGAGAGAGAGAATGGGCATGCTGGGGCCTGTAGCCATTGCACATGAACTCCAGATGCATGTGCCACCATGCACATCTGACTTAGGTACTGGCAAGCATCTTAACTGCTAAGCCATCTCCCCAACCCCTATTCTTATACTTCTAAAAACAGATGGTGAGGGCTGTAGATGTAGCCCATTTGGTAGAGAGGTTGTCTAGCATAAATGAAGCCCTGGGTTAGATTCCTAGCACTGCATAACTGGATGGTGGCTCAGGCATGTAATTCCAGCACTTGGGAGGTGAAGGCAGGAGAATCAGAAGTTCAGTGTTATCCACAGGTATATAGCAAGCCAGGCTGTTTGTCTTCCTCTCACCAAAAGAAAAAAAAAAAAAAGAAAAACATTGTAAAATAGCAGAATGAAGAAACTATCTGTACTGCACATGTGCGCATGGGTACCTGCCCTTCCAGCCTCAAGTCTAGCCCAATGCTTCACAAATAACAGGTGATGAAGGAGCACCAACTCAAAGAATTAAGCTTGAAGGTGGACAGCACCATACGCCATTCTACCTGAAAATTTTCTAAGGCTCAATTCCTTATAAGCAGTGGTAAGACTTGGCCTATGTGTTTTGATACTTGGAATCAGTATGTTTGAGAGACCATGTAAGAGGAAGAATGACCCAAACCCCGATGACCTGAAAGATCAGGCAAACCATTGCAGATTATTATTTCTTTGCGTTACGTCCTCTCACCTTGCCCTGAGAACCACCAGTGCTCCAAGTTGGAAATACAAATGAAGTGGAAGTCTTAATGGGGCATTTTTTTTCTGGCTGCTTTCAAGATTTTATGAAGTGATGCCTCAGAGACCCTTCCAGTACAAAATGTGCTGGTTTCTGACCAGTGTGTCTGTACTGGTCCATTGAGTGGACCCTCATCTTGACTCCATTTTGCCATTTGGCTTGACTACACATCAGCTTTTTTTTTTTTTTTTTTTTTTTTTTTTTTTTTTTTTTTGGAGAGAGACACAGAGAAAGACAGAGGAAGAGGGAGAGAAAGACAGATAGAGATGGGCGTGCCAGCAGCCTCTCAGCCTCTGTGAAGGAAATCCAGATGCATGCGCCCCCTTGTGGTCAAGTGCGGCATTGTACCCTTGCATCACTTTGCATCTGGCTAAATGTGGGACCTGGAGATTGGAACTGCTAGAGATTGGAACCAGTGTTCTTTTGGGCTTAGGAGGCAGGCACCTTAACTGCTAAGCCATCTCTCCAGCCCACATCGGCTATTTTTGAAATTTTTTAGGGTCAAAACAAATATGTCACTTCCATTGTAGGAAAGATTTAAAAAATATTTTAAAAAGTTCATATTTGCTGTTTTAAACTGAAGTCAGGAAGCATTTCCAAAACCAGCCAGTAAGGAGAACACCTGTCATCCAACTGTGGGTTGTATTTGTATAATTTAAAGAAATGTTGGCCACTTATTACTTCGAATGTTAGGGATTTGGGTAACACCCAATGCAGAACAGATTAATTTCATGGTTTCTATATGCATTTGCACAAATTAAAATTTAAGACTTCACTTGATTTGTTTGAACCCTTTCTTCAATTTACTCTGTATGCAGAGCTGGCCAGACAGCAGTTTCCAGAAAGAATCTAGTTTCTTCTGCACGTGGTTACCTCTGTGTTGTATATGTCACTGTGACAGACAATTACCTGAACTGTAAGTTAATTGTGCTCCAGCAGCTTGTCCCAATGACAAGTTCTGAACACACAAGCCAGCAAAATCATGAAAAACCTTTTAATAGGATTTTTTTAAAAAAAAAATTACTATTATAGAACAGAGGATCCAATCCTCCCAAAGGTAGATTTTTCTATCCAGATATTGAAGAAATGATTCTTACCTATAATCTTTTAACAAGTGATCCTAGATTAGAATATTTGATTTCATATTTTAACAACCTTTAAAGAAGTTACTAACAGCAAGAGATCAATCAATGAAAGAAATCATGCTTGGCAGGATGGTGGAAATTAACCTTGTCATCAGAAAACCCAGATCTTCCTACCCTCAACAATTCTCTTCTTGCTGTTTCTTCTAAAATAGCAGTTAAGCTGGAGATGGGCTGGAGAGATGGCTTAGTGGTTAAGACACTTGCCTGCAAAGGGCCCAGGTTCAATTCTCCAAGACCCACATGTGCCAGATGCACAAGGTGGCACATACATCTGGAGTTTGTTTGCGGTGGCTCTCTCTCTCAAATAAATAAAATAATTTTAAAAAAGAGCTAGAGATGCATATTCCTTGGAGACCCCTAAGGGGAACAGTTAATAAGCTATGTTTTGTTTAGATATTTTTCCCTCTATACCACTTTCTCTGTATAATTATTTTTGCTCAGAAATATATTCAAATATAATTTAAAATATAATTGCTAAATTTTTATTTATTTGAAAAAGATTAATTCGGCACCCAGTGTGTGTTTAACTATGTGGTAGTTATTATAACGTGAAGGGAAATTAATGTGTTGTCTATACAGAACGCCAACACTGTTGAAAATCCACTATAGTTATTGAAGAGTTTGTGATGATATTACTTAACCATACAGTTGGTCATTTTGCTACCTGTTGGGAGAGAGGGTAGAGATTGACCGACAGGTGGACTGACAAGTGAGTCATTCATTTGCTGATCCAGGAGTCAACCAACACATTAGAGCTATGCCCCTGAAAGGTACTAGGAATACAGAAAATAAATTCCTCAAGTAGGTGGTGTCATGCATTTAGAAAATGCAGGCTGGGCTGGAGAGATGGCTTAGCAGTTAAGGTGCCTGTCCACTAAGCCTAAGAAGTCAGTTCCAATCTCCAGGTCCCACCTGTAGCCAGATGCAAAGTGACACAAGGGTGAAATGCCACACTTGCCCACAAGGGGGCGCATGCATCTGGAGTTCGTTCACAGCAGCTGAGATGCTGCTGGCGTGTCCATTCTCTATGTCTTCCTCTCCCTCTCTCTCTCTTTCTCTCAAAAAAAAAAAAATAGAAAATGCAGGCTGGTACTAAAAATATAGTTCTACAAACCAGTATAAACCATGACAAATGCCATGATGGAAAAAGCTGTGAGCGGATTACAAGGGGACTTGATTTAGTTTGGGCAGTTAGGGGAGGCTGCTCTGAGGACTAAACTTTCAGCTGAGGTTGAACAATGTGCCGCACTGGGGCAGGCAGGGATAGGGAGGGGACCACATGTGCGAAGGAAGAGGACTGGACTGTTCACTTGGGTACTGAAGTACACCATGTGGTTGGAGCCTGTAGGTGTGTGTGCTGGGGGAGGACACAGCTGCAGCTAAGGAGGTGACCACATGTCTCCTGGATGTGCTGCCAGCATCACACAGCTATAAAATATTCCTCCAAACACCTGCCAGACTGTTGGTGACAAGAAAGGAGATGAGTTAAAGAGGAAGATGTAGGAGTGTTGACTTGGGTTAGTGTTGGTTTCTAATCTTATCCCTTTCACATCACCTCTACCTCTTGCTGTGCTCTTGTGTGTGTAGGTCTGTCATTGAACCTTGATGGTCCAGGTCTTAGGAGTTACTTGCATCTGTAGCTAATGGGACCACCTCTGGTGTAACTGACACGGGGCAGCTCCACAGCTCTGGCTTGCATTGAGGCAGACAGCTGCGAGCAGGAGCAGGCGTCTACTTAGATTTAGGGACAGCTTCTCCAGTCCTGGCTAGAGCACGGCAGTTAGGCTCAGAAGAGAGTATAAAGGCACATTGGTACCTTGTGTCTTTTCTCCCTTTCATTTCTTTCACTTCCTTTTCCTGCATTTTTTTTTTCAAGGCAGGGTCTCCGTCTAGCACAGGAGAATACGGAATTCACTATGTAATCTCAGGGTGACCTTGAACTCATGTTGAGCCCCCTACCTCTGCCTCCCGAGTGCTGGGATTAAAGGGGTGTGCCACCATGCCAGCTCTTTCCTTTCCTTTTTATATCCTTTACCCCCTTCTATCCTTTCTTTCCCTTTCTCTTTCATTTTTCCTTAAAATACACACACACACATGATCAAAAATATAAAGTGTCAGTTTAATAATTATAAAAACAGTATCCATGTAGTCTTTATCCAATATGCAAAATAAACTGTTGTCATTCTGAAGGCCCAGTCTGCAGTCTGACCTTCTTCGAGCAATCACCTCCTCCTCTTCTGGAGATAACCATGACCCTATAATATCTTATTATGGGATTATGGGCCCACAGACCTTTCATTCCTTCCCTTTTCTTTGTAGATTTACTGCCTAGTTTTGGATGCTTTAAAACTATAGTTTAATTTGCCTAGTTTTCAATCATCTATAAGTGGAACTATAGAATGTATTCTATTCAGTCTGGATTATTTTGGTCAACCTTATATTACTAAAACTTTTTATTTAAAAATAATTTAAAAATTACAAGCATGGGCTGGAGAGATGGCTTAGTGGTTAAGGTGCATGCCTGTGAAGACTAAGGACCCCAGTTTGATTCTCCAGGTGCCACGTAAGCCAGATGCACATGGTGGCTCATGTGTCTGGAGTTCGTGTGCAGTGGCTAGAGGCCCTGGTGCACCCATTCTCACTCTCTTTCTCTCTCTCTCCCTCTCTCTCTGTCTCTAATAAACAAACAAATAATAAAATCTTTAAAAAAATCACAAACATAAGACAGTACAAATTACATAATTATTGTGATCCATTTGAAAGTAAGCTTCAGTGTGTACTTCCCAAGACTAGGGATCTTCTCTTACATAATAACAGCTCGGCTGTCAACCTCATAAAGTTATAGTGACTCGACATAATGTATCATGCAGAATCCAATTTTGCTAACTGACTTAATGGCTGTGGACAGTGTGTTCCCCGCTCTAGTGAAGGTCCCTTCACACAGGACACCATTGATCACCAGTGGACCGGTGCTGCTTTCATTTGGTTGCTATGTCGTATTGTTTTTTCTTTTTTCTTTTTTCTTTTTGCTTGTGTGTTTGTCTGTATGTCATGTAGTGTGTGTGAAGGGGTGTAGTGTGTGTGGGGTATGCATGTGTATTTGCTCTTGCAGTGAGTGACCCATGCACTTACCTGTGGGGAGGGACAGTCACCTGCAGTGGCCAGAGTAGAATGTCAGGTGTGTCACTCGTCTCTTTTCTGCCCATTCCCATTTTGAGCCACAGTCTCTTGTTGATATTGTAGCTTGTTTTGCAAGTAGGCCAATCCCTGGTCTCTGCTCTCCTTTGTGGGACAGAAGTTACAGGCACATAGGGTCATGCCCAGTTTTTTATGTGGGATCTGGAGAATTGAACTTTGCCAGTTTCAGGCCTCCTCACAGGCCCTTATGCTTGTGCAAGAAGTGCCCTTAACCATTGAACCATCTCTTCAGCCATCCAGCCATTGGTTTTCTTTAATCTAGAATATTTCCTCACCTTTTCTTTTCTTTACAAAAACACATTGTTGACTTTTATAGTAAATACAACCCTTTCATTTTCAATATAATCAGGCTTCATTTTGTGTGTGTGTGTGTGTGTGTGTGTGTGTGTGTGTGTGTGTGTGTGTTTTGACTGGTAGGATTCATCCATGCTGTAGGTTTGATTGTTTTTCATTTTTTTCCCCGGTTAAACAATGCATGCAACATTTTATGCATAGGGATGCAGTAGCTACAGATAATTATTACACATACATGCTTCTGACTTCTGGTAAAGACAGAAATCAGCTGAGCTAGTTTGAGGAAATCTCCCAATAGAGCGACAGAGCTGTCCCCAGATTTACCTGCAATAAGTTACCCAATGTCAACCTCGAGGAATGAAAGCTCTCTGAGGGCTTGCACACTTGACCCCACAAAAATGACAGTAAACGCAGTGCTAAGGTTTCAGTGCTAACTGTCTGTTCTGGAAAGAAACTGAATTCTCAGTCTGTGAAGCCATTGAACTAGGGTGGGGGCATTAGGTTGTACAGTTAATTGGAAAATGACTAGGAGTGCATAAACCTCAGAAACTCTAATACTCAGGATGCTTATGTGAGACTTATAAAAATACTTTTAATCAAATGGACTCAAATCCTTTTGGTTAAACCCTTTTTCTCAATTACTAGTTCTCTCTGTGTGTGTAAACCAACCAAAATTCATGTTATTTGCTTGGCTTCCACTGGGATATCCTTTCTCATGTCTAAGACGATGGTCTTTGTTGGGCCTTCACTTTGAAGTCGGTACAGGGTTGCAGTTCATGACGACTCTTACGATAATAACCCCACATTTGAGCCAAAAGAATTCCAAGAACTAAGCTTGTTCCAGGAAGTGGTTTCAACCTTCAGTCTTCCATGTTCGAATTTTGTATTCATCTCTGTAACTCGCTCTTTCTAAAAGGTAGAGGCATTTCCCCGGCAGCCTCCACCTCTAGGCTCCTTCCTAATTCTGTCCCATGGATTTGGGTAGTGAGATCATAGACAAAGTTTCCTTCTTTCTAGACTTACCAGGACTCATTAAGAAATGCATTTGTAATTGTTGAAAGCAAATGTTGGCCCTGGGATGGGTAGTTCTCTCCTGATCTTCTTAATAAAGATGACAACTATTTCAGCATTTTGATTATAAATGAAAAGAATCTGGTTGAATGGCATGCTAGAGTTTTGATTATGCTTAGAAGTTCTAAATTTCCAGGTTTTTTTTTTTTTTTGCATAAAAATCCTTATACTTAGCCAGGAGACAGACAGGCAAAAGGATTTCTGGGGGCAGATGATTCACATTGAGAATAATATGATATACATTTGAACAATGCAGCTATACAAAGAGGTCAGGTTTCAAGAGAGTACATTTTGGGGAATTAAGAAATCTGGTGCGCAAGGTGCAATAAGAGGAAGTATACAATTCACAAGCATGAAAGAGCTGGAGAATCTAAGATGGTATAATTAAAGCCCAAACCGCAGTCTTTCTGGAGAAGAATGTAGGACTTAACACAGAGGGTGAGCCCAACACTGGAGAATGCAGGGAGAGCGACCAAGGAGCCCAGAGGGGAAGCCAGATCATGACCAACCAGTTGTGCTGTCTTCTGTGTTAAAATGCACAAAGACCTGCATAGGAGCAAGAAATAAATACAGATTAATACCTGGAGCCCTTGCTAAAGAGATAGAAAGAAATGATCAAAATCGGTAATTTTTTAGTCAATGGTGCTGGCTATGGGAAGGGTGGCAACACAATTTTGATCTAGAATAAAACAGAGTTTAAAATGAAACCCAGAAAAAACATGCTTAAGAGAATAAAAGCTTCAAATGTCTGTAATGATTGATTTAAAAAAATTAGCTCTTTAAAGAAGAAAGTACACAGACAAGTGGAAAAAATCAAGTTGCAGTTTAATAAATAATGAACATTCTAGATTTTGGGTAGATGGATAATTTAAGGGCATAAAACTGTGAAGAAGAGGATTTGGAGAAAAGTTCAGGAAAATTACTTGGGGTCCAGAGTAAAAAAATATCTTGAGTATAAATGATACCTAAGAACAGAGGCAGCTTTGAGAAACCTATTTAAAAGGAATCAGGAAATGGGGCATTTTGCTTTGGATTAAACCAAAAAAATATCGTGGTTCTTGAGAACATAGATATAAAACAAAGAGATACATCTGTGGAATGTCAGACCACTTTCTCTCTTCCTTCCTTCCTTTCTTCTTTCCTTCCTCTCTCTTTTTCTTTTTCTTTTTCTTTTTCTTTTTCTTTTTCTTTCCCTTCCTTCCTTCCTTCCTTCCTTCCTTCCTTCCTTCCTTCCTTCCTTCCTTCCTTCCTTCCTTCCTTCTTTCCTCTCTCTTTTTCTTTTCCTTCCTTCCTTTCTTTCTTTCTTTCTTTCTTTCTTTCTTTCTTTCTTTTTCTTTCTTTCTCTCTCTCTCTCTCTCTCTCTCTCTCTCTTTCTTTCTTTCTTTCTTTTTCTTTCTTTCTTTCTTTCTTTTTTGAGTTAGGGTCTCGTGTAGCTCAGCCTGGTCTCAAACTTTCTGTGTAGCTAATTATGACTTTGAACTTCTGATCCTGCTGTCCCCACCTCCCCTGGGTTGATAGGATGGGCCACTATGCCTGGCTAATGTGACGATGTGATCAAACCCAGGGTTTCATGCATGCTAGGCCAGCATTCTACCAACTGAATTTCATTCTCAGCTCCCATTTTCCCCTTGTGATGAACTTGTCCTAGCAGACCTGTGCTGTGTTTTCACTTCTGGTTAGAGTCTACCTGTGTGTGTGCTGCCTTTCCCACTGGTCCTCAGAGATGCAACCAATCATTGGAGGAAGAAGGAGGGCAGAACCTTTTAGGGCGGGAAGGAATCTGAAAATTATTCAGTCCAGCTCTCCCACTTACAGATGAGAAAACTGGGACCACAAACAGTGCAGGCTTACTGAAGACCACTAGCTGGTGAATGTCCATCAAAACGGATCCTCTTATGAATATTTGGGGGACATCCATCCCTGGGGGTAACTTTTTTGCTGGGAGGAGTCTGCTTTCCATTTTGTGCAGCTGAGAGGAGACAGATGTCTTAAGCTGGCCAATTACTCTCATTCATAGGAGTCTTGGGTTCTGAGGGAGCTAAGTTCTTGTCACATTAGTGGAACACTATCTAGATCGTGCCTTGCTTGCTCTGAGACTCAGTTCCTGAGTCTTCCAAGTTTCTGGTTTGTTTGTTGTTGTTCATTTCTAAGTTGAGTCTTTGGGCCTTTGGATGGCTTTGCATCTCCCCACTTTTTTTGTGATGCCAGAACTCCAACCCAGTGCCTCATACATACTAGGCAAGCATTGAGCACTGAGCTCTATCCCAGTCCAGATTTACATCCTTCATGTTCTTTCAGTGATTTTTCTTAAGACAACCAGAGACTGTTGTAACCCAAAGCTGGTTCAGTTTACTATCCATCTCCACCTGCCCACCTCCCTGTTCGTTATTCTGACTCCAGACCTGTGAGATTTCCAAAGTTGTACTTGAACCCAGCACCCTCTCTGCCTGCTCTGGTGCCCTTTGCTTGTTTCTTAGTTTGGGTTCCCTGAGAAATGGCTTCCGGGGTAAGGATTCAGTATAAGTGGTTGATTTGGGAGATGAATGGAACATTATAGAAGGGGAGCAGGGGAGAGAGAGAGAGGAAGCAAAGGCAGACAAAAAATGGCATGCTATTAAGCAAGTTACCATTGGTGGACTCGAAATCTGCTGAGGCATTTCTGCGAGCCACTGAAGATGGCTCAGAATGAGTGTACTTGACGATTAGAAGACAGAGGTATGGTTTTTGGTTTTCTTTTGGGGAGGTGGTAGTGATGGGTGCATGTATATATGCAGATGCTTTCACAGGCATTCAGAGGAGAAGGCAAAATGTCCTTCTTTCACTGCTTATCTCCCTGTTTCTTGAATAGAGTCTTTCTGAAGGCAGAGCTGCAGTTTTCTCCAGCCCTAGAGATTCTCCTGGTGTGTACTCTCCACAGAACTAGGGTTTCAAATGTGCATGGCCATGTCCAGCTGTTTGCAACAGTCCTGGGGACTCAGTATCATGTGGTCTCAGGTCCTTGTGCTTATAGCAAGAGCTCTTGCTCCTCAAACCACTTCCTCATCCCTGACTGATGCATTTTTTTTCAAAGCTACTCCCACTCATCCTGGGCTGAGGACTATCACAAGGGAACAGTCATTAATTCTCATCACTTCTGACCTGCTGCATGAGTGGAAAGAGTAGGATTTTCTAGCCAGAAATAGCAGCTTTATGGCAGGTGGACGTCAGTGCCAGTGTGCAAAAGAGAAAAGAGCTTAGGAGAAGGTTCTGACATCAAAGACTGCAGCTTGTGAAGAAACAGCAGTTTAAGGACATAAAATTCATCTTTATCTTAGTGACCTTATTTTAACCCCATAGCAAACTTATTTTCTCCATGTTAAAGATGACAAACATCTAGGCTAAGAGAGCTTATTTGATGAGCTTGGATCTCTCAGTTTTGTGACCTCAGAGTCAAGGTCTTAATGTAGCGTGGTTCTGTTTAGCTCCAAAGCACATGATCTTGCCCATAAAAAGATATGGATGTGTTAAAGCAGGGCTGTCCAACCTTTTGGCTTCTCTGGGTCACAATGGATGAAGAAGAGTTCTCTTGGGACACACAGTAAATAGTGTTTAGTAATTAAATGTTGTAGACATTCTTGTCTTTCCCAAGTTTGCTTCTGGTTTGAGGGAGGAAATGAGATGAACTGATATAGGAAAGGAGAAGAGATTTTTTCTGCAAAATAGATTTTCCTACATCATGAATTCAGCATTTTTAGGTGTAACAAGTTAGCTGAGGTGCAGATATGTGTTGTGCACAGTTGCTTATGTCTGAGTGAGTGCATTAACTCAGCCCTGAGACAAATGAGTGAATCAAATGTCTTAACAACTGAGAGATAAGACATGTAAATAGGGTATGTGCTAAAGAGGTAGAGGCCGACAAGATACAGCTGGGGATTTTCACTGCTTCCGACAGAGGTGTGCACCCAGGAGACCTTTCCTGATTTATAAGAAAGTAACACAATTTTCCCTCCTTCCTTATCAAGACTTCTAGGGAGCTGGGGGGCATGAGTGAGCAGGTGAGTTTAGGATTCAGCAATCAAGTGACATTCCAACATGAAGGTCAGTGAGTCATGTGTCACCCCCTTCTCCACTTGAGTGACTTGATCTATCCTTTGGTGTCTTCTGAGTATACAGGTTAAAGCCAGAGGCAACAATCCTAGGTGCAGAATCCTAGGTCCTGAGTAAATGCTTCAAGCACACCAATAAAAGAGCAATTAATCAGAGACTCCTTGTAGCTCATTTGCACTGTGCACATTCAAGGATTTTGATGTAGTTGGACCAGAATTATAGACAGCTTTGAGTCTTGTAATTACCACATACATATAATTTCTCAGCATTAAATGCAAGCTCTTTTCCCAGTGATCATATGTTTAAGAAATATTAGAATACATTTTTGTTCTCAGCCTCCACTGTGCTTTCATGCTGCCAAGATTCTCTGGGCATTGCTTTGCTTTTGACACGAATATAGGTTCTGTTCCAGAGGGGCTACCAAGCTCTTTGTGATTAGGTCACCAGAGCAGTGTACTCACAAAACTCCATGGAACTATTGAGCCCCTTCCACCAAGTGAGGGTGCTGCAAGAAAGTACTGAAACAACCTCATGTGAACAGACCTAAGGGAAGCCATCTTGACATTCTCAAGAAGCCATAGGAGATGAAAGATTCGCACAGAGCATCAATGACAAGAATTAGGATGTGATTCCAGTAAGGTATTCTGGGGTTTGGTCAAGATGGCCTGATATTTGCCATCTGCTTCATACTTGTTGCTAACTGCAAAACTTCTGCTTTTGTAATCATGCTTGCTTGCTCTAGCTAAAGACAATTGTGGGGAAGGGGAGGGGGTAGCTGGGGTTTTTTCAGATCATTGTAAAGGAAGGTGGTGTTTTTCCTTTAAAAACTCATTGTAGGGACAGGAGAGATGGCTTAGCGGTTAAGGCGCCTGCCTCCTAAGCCTAAGAGCACTGGTTCCAATCTCCAGCGGTTCCAATCTCCAGGTCCCACGTTTAGCCAGATGCAAAGTGATGCAAGGGCGCAATGCCACACTTGCCCACAAGGGGGAGCACACATCTGGATTTCGTTCACAGCAGCTGAGAGGCTGCTGGCACGCCCATCTCTATCTGTCTTCCTCTCCCTCTCTCTCTGTCTCTCTCTGTCTCTCCCCCCACAAAAAATAAAAAAATAAAAACTCATGTTGGGCCCTAAGAGGCCAGGGTCGCGAGGCCCAGTGGAACTTCCTGAGCCTGACTAGAGTTCGGTGACCTGTCTTTGGCCTATTACTCCCACTTAAGAGTGACTCAGCAAGGCCTAAGCCAAAACTGCCTCCGCCCAGCTACTGCTGACGTGGTGAAATACTATTGGCCCCTATACCTTTATCCCATCCTGAGACCCCACCCTCTTTCTCAATGCTATATAAACATCTTCCTACTACAATAAAACGAGATCCTGCTTCGACAAGACTCCCGACCCAGTGTGTTTTTCTCTCTGGTGCTTTGGAGGAGGGGGTTCTGGGTCGCCAACATTCACCATCCCGCTCAGCCTCAAAAAGGGACCAGCTGGACAGGCTCCTTCTTCAGTCTACCTGCTGGAGGAACCGGCAAACTCATTGTAAAAGTAGGATAGGACTGCTCTCCTCCTTGAGTGAGGGGACAGATGCCGGCCAGCTTAATAAAGACCCTCCTTTTTAATTTTTATTAGGGTGGTCTGGGACTTACTACAGTACCACTGGTGAATATCAAACATCAGACATCAAATCTATAACACCATGAGAAACAGTTTAGGGTGGGTCTTCCTAGCTCAAGTAATCCACTCTAGAAACTCCCTTGCAGACATGCACAGAGATTAGTCTGCGATGTGATTCTAGATGCTGTCAAGTGGACGACTACTACTAAACATCACAAATCCACCCCTTGGCAACCCGACCTTCAAACATATCACATTTAAGCCACAACCTTCCATCCTATGGCCTCACAGGCTCATGGTCATCTCATAATGCAAAATGCATTCAGTCTACCTGCAGTAATCCTCATAGTCTTTAACAATTCAAACACTGCGTTAAAGTCCTAGTTTCTTCTAATAATCAAGGCAATATCTTGTGAGTGCCAATAAAATAAATAACTTGCATACTTCCAATACACAATGATGTATAATAAACATTCCCATTCCTAAAGGGAGGAATGGGACCATATTAAATGAAGATTGGACCAAAGCAAGACTGAAACCCAGCAGGGTAAACACAAATATCTATACCTCCATTCCTGGCATCTGGGATTCTTGCTGGAATCCCCTCAGCTCCAAAGGGCATAGATAGCTACACCTCTCCAACTCTGCAGCCTGTAGCACACATAGCCTTCTTCTTGGGTCAACTTCCCTCCATGTCTGCAGCTTTCCTCGGCTGAGGACCCTGGCTCTGGCATCTTTAGCATCCTGGGGTCTCCACTGCAACTCAGGTTTCAGCCTCACACAATGGCTTCTCAGGGTTTCCTTGCAGGGAGTCTAACTCTGGCATATTGCTGGGCTTCAGTGGCCTGAAACATTGATACAGTCCTCCGTGACTCCTCACTCTTGCAGGTCTCATGTCTGTAAAACCAGAACCACATGGATACTACTGCCAATTTCTGCTTCAACTCACAATGTAACCAGACAGCTTTGGCCATAACTTGTCAGCCTCTGTGAGCCTCCCTGGGAGATACTTCCCTAGGCAGTTCTGTTTGAGCAGGGAACCCCTACAGTGTCACTCTTAGTTTAAGTTCTCTCCTTTCAAAGGCATTTGGTTTTTCACAGGATGCAGCTTTTGATGGGTACTTTCTTATCCTCAGGCATCTTTCCTATTGTCCCAGTGAATAGCAAGAGGTTTCTCTTCAATGGTGTTAGTGTCTTTAACAATAACAGCTGTTTTCTCAGCACCAGCCTTGTCTGCAACTTTAAACTCCCTCCTTTTCCCATCAAACAGCATT
This sequence comes from Orientallactaga sibirica, assembly GCA_036365145.1. Lineage (NCBI taxonomy): Eukaryota > Metazoa > Chordata > Mammalia > Rodentia > Dipodidae > Orientallactaga > Orientallactaga sibirica. The sequence goes on along the minus strand of JAEOAD010000044.1, from coordinate 3,870,662 downwards.
TTTCATTTCTTTTATTATTATTTTTATTAGATTTTTTCTTTATTAATTATATACATATTCAGTGTGTAAACAGCACATGCTGGTACCATCATTAGCCTCCTCCCTGTCCTGCCCCTTCTGAAGGGACCCTCCTCTTGGGAGATACCAGTTATCCCCATGTGGATTGTGGATGGTTCATAGTAGGGGGCCATCAGTTATGGGGAAGAAGCAATGTCTTTATGCATAATGTCCCATCTAGTGGTCTAATAATCTTTCTGCCCCTTTCTTCCATGAATTTCCCTGAGCCATGTTGGGATCGTTTTAGGTCTACTTCAGTGATGAGGTCTTGGGAGTCTCTGTGTCTCTGGATCTCTGGCTTCGTAGGAGTTGAGTGTTCTCTGTGTCTATCTCCTTTGCCCTTGTGGTGATATCAGGTTCACCAAGAAAGCAGCACTCTTGCTCATTACCCCAATTATTCTATGGCTTGCTCTCTCTCTCTCTCTCTCTCTCTCTCTCTCTCTCTCTCTCTCTCGGCTGATCTGGTTAAGGGAGTGAGGCAACTATAGCACAGTCTGAACTATCCTGTCTTGAGATTTCCTCTACCAAATGATAGTCCCTTACTTTTGAATTCAGCCTCACTCAAGTGCTCAAAATGTTGGCAAAATGCAGCCACATTCTTTGCCTACTTCCCATCCTCCTGTGAAACTTCATTTTCTTGGTTTCCACTGTTGACATTTATTTGACTTGTTGACTTTGCATCCTAGTCCTCCAGATTCCCATCTGACTGGCTATCAAGCTCTGCTTAGAAGCATTCTAGGATATCTCTAGCCCAAAGTTCCAAGCTCTTTCATCCATATTCCTCCCGCAAACCATTGTCAAAAGTTTGAGATCCACGTGGCCAGTTTTACAGTAGCAACCAATTTTTGGTATTATTTACTTTTCTCATCTCTGTGACAAAATATCTGGCAAAAGCAACTTCTGGAAGGAAAAGTGTATTTTGGTTCACAGTCTGATAAACATTCCATCTTGGCAAGGAAGGTGTGATGTCACAACACATTCAAATTCATCAGGAGAGAGATGAATGCTGGCCCTCAGATCACTGTCCCCTTTTTCTTCAGTCTGGACCCCCGCCCATGGAATGGTGCCACTCACATTCCGGGTGGGTTTTCCCACATAAGATAAGCCAATCTAGAAATGCCCCCACAATCATATTTAGAAGTTTTTCTCCTAGGTGGTCCTAGTTCTTGTCAATAGGTCTTGTTGATAGTATGAACCATCACAGGTGGATAATGTTGTAGGCACTGTTCTTTTCAAGTTATTGCATTTAACTCTCTTGAATGTCACTGAGTAGAGAATCATTTGATATAATCCCTCCTACATTCTCTTAGCAATTTCCCAAATGCAAGCTGAAAATCACACAGTGCAGCACTGCTATATACACATTGAAAGGCCTAAAAGTCAATGTGTGGGTAATATGAATCACCTGGAACTTTCATATATAGCTGCCCAGAATGTGTATTTGAATAAACATCCTGGAAATGTGCTTGAAGAATTCATTTGAGTTGAATATATGCCACCCACCATGTCCTGAAATTCTGCTTCTAAGTAAAAACTACAGCAATATATAGATGGGTTTATCAAAATATGTGTATCAAAATTTTCAGAGCAGCAAACCAGTGAATGAATGAATGAGGAAACTCACACAATGGGACAATTTCTAGCATTAAGAACTGATGAGATAACATGAATGAATCTCACAGAGGTGAACAAGTGAAGCCAGTCATAAATGAATATGGAAGGTAGAGGTATCTCTGTATATGAAATTCATAAACAAGGGCTGGAGAGATGGCTTGGCAGTCAAGGTGCATGCCTGCCAAGCCTAAGAATTCTGGATCCATTCTCCAGGTCCCATGTTTAGCCAGACACAAAAAAATTACGCAAGGATGCAATGCCACACTTGCCCACAAGAGGTTGCACACATCTGGAGTTCATTCACAGTGGCTGAGAGGCTGGTGGTGCACCCATTCTCTCTCTCTTTCTCTCTCTCTCAAATAAAAATTTGAAAATATCATAAATAAGCAAAGAAGTCAGGTTAGAACTCTCCTTGGGGAGACATGTAGTGACTGAATAAAGGCATGAGGAAGCTTTCCAGGGTCACTTTAATAGGTCACTGTTCTACTTTACTGATTTCTGGTTGCATGAGGGTGTCCACTAGGGAAAATTCATTGACTATTGTCTCTTGGCAATATGCATGAATGTTTCCTCCATATCCTTTCATGGCTTAATATCTCATTTCTTTTTAGTGTTGAATAATCGTCCCTGTGTCATAGCTTATCCATCCACCTTCTGAAGAGCACCTTGACTGCTTTCATTGTGAGTGGATCATCATGCATGAAGCTGTTGCGAGCATCCACATGCAGTTTTTTGTGTGGACCTAACTTTTCCACTCCTCTGAGTAAATGCCACAGAGCATGGCCGTTGGTCTTACAGGAAGCATGTTGAGTTTTCAGGGAACAGCTACAACATCTTCCAAGTAGCTATGCTCGGTTCCATTCCTACTAGTGGTGAACAAGAGTTGACCTTGCTCCACTTTTTCACCAGTTTTTGATGTTTACAGTATTTTGGCCATTCCAATGAAGCCAAGGCAAAATCACATTGTTGTTAATTTGCATTTCTCTGAGAGGACCTATGATATGGAATGTCATTTCACTTGTCAGTTGCCCACTTGCATAATACATTTTTGGTGATGTATTTACTCACGTCATTGGCCCATTTATAATTGAGTTGTTTTCTTTTTGTTGAGAAAAATTGATAGATTTGTGCATATGTATATTATGGCTCTATCACAAGAGAACACAAATAGGAGAGAGAGAGATTCTCCCAAACCTATCACTTCAGATAGAGTTAACTTTATTCCAGCCACAGACAATATTATTTGACTTTTACTCTTGCTTTTTCTATTCCCTCTCTGCTGTCTCTATTTTTACACTGCATAGCCTTGCTAATGTAATAGGGAAGACACCTGGTGAAATATGTTAATGTGGAACTTTTGCATTTCCTTTTGCATTTCTTTCCTGTTTCTCCCCAGTTCTTCTAGACATACCCATTAGTTTCCCGTGGGGCAAGCTTGGAATGCTACAGCACAATGCACAAGATACAAACTGGATTTTATTTTAAGTAGGCCAATAGTCTTGAAATCTAAGATGTGTCTAGAGAAAGCATTTTCTAAATTCTTTTCAGTCTTACTGACAGTCAGGGACCAGCCTAGAGGACTCAGCACATTCACGGATCTACTAGTCAAGTGTGTTTTTCTGCCCTTTACATGTGATTCCTGGTTTTGAAGCTTTTCCAGGGAGAAAGGAAAGGAAGGCATAGCTGAAGAAGAAATCCAAATACCCATCCCTCTGGTCATTGATGTTTATGGAGAGAAGGAAGAAAGAAGTATAAAAACAGGTTAGATCCCTAAGCTTCCAGCCAACTATATACTCTTCTTCCATGATCCCTACTCAGGGCTAAGCCTCAAGGAGAGTGGGTTTTAGAAATGATCAGTTACAGGTGAAAGGAACCCAAAACTAATTGATCTAGTCACTCATGTCTAGTCAAATCCATGGAGGAGGCTAGAGATTGTTTGGCAAGGGACATGCAAAGATGTCCAGTGGCCAGAGCCATAACATCAGCAAAGCAGGTCCATACCTACATGACAACACATTTGGGATGAGTCAGGACTGTGGATTCCATGTTTGTGACTATGTATTGACCACAAAGTCCACATTGCTGATTGACCTCAGCAGCTATGGCTATGGAAAACAGCTCAGATCAGTCATTCTGGTGTGACCTTCTTGGAGAGGGTTACCATTTGAATCGGAAATACTCCCCACAGACTCATGCTTGTCTTTGTCTTGTGGCATCATTTTCAAAGCTGGAGAACCTTTAGGAAGTAGGGACTGGCTGGTAGAAGGTCACTAAGAGAATGATGATACCAGTCCTGTGCTGTTTCATGCTTGGCTGCCATGTGAGCAGCTCTGCTTGGATGTCATTTCTTCCCTCCCATGATGGACTGAGAGCCCTCGGAAACCATGAGCCCAAATCAAACTTTCTTCCTTTAAGTTGTTTCTACTGGAGTTTTGGTCACACTGCTGCCCAAGTCATTAACACAGATCCAGGGAAGCAAACAAAATCACACAAGGATGGATGCTATTTATTCCAGACAGATTTATCTGAAGAGACTGTGGATGTGACAATCAGATTAATCTTATTGGATTGATTTAAATTGAATTTTTTCCTAATAAGATTCATGGGTTCTTGAAGAAAATCAATCAGAGAAAAGGGAGGATGATATATTATCTTCATAATTTTTCAGTACTGGGAGATATTTGGATCTGTTAGCTATACCACTTCTATACAAAAAGAAAAAACTAAACTTCTTTCATTGAAACTATTTTTCAGGTCAAATGAATTTAACTGCCTGAAGGAATGACAGTGTTTTGAAATAAAACATGTCATTGGAAAATGGAGTGGTTTAAGAACATCCCTGCCAACCTTTAGGAAGCTGGAAGGTTGTCAGAAAATTTCAATTTAATCAAACTCATTTCTTTCACTGTCCAGAAGAGCTCTGGAGTGTTTAACTGGGTCACCCTGGGTCTTACAGGATTCTGAAAAAGGCTGAGCCTACACCCTGGAATTCCAGACTCCTGCAGTCATGTGTGTTAGCCCTACCACGTTGTGTCTGCTTTCTAACTTGAGTTCTTCAAGTTGTGGATACCAAGTCTTGAGGCTGTGGACTCAGTTAGGATTTCTCTTGGCATTCTGTCCTAGTATGTGAAGTATGCTAACTGTGCATTTGAAATAAACTAGCCATTGAGATCTGTTGACAATGTGCACCCAAAATAGCTCTGTGCAATGAAATTAATGCTGTGCAAAGGCTTCAGTCTTTTAAGGAATGTTTCTCGGCAAACTCTTTGGAAAACAATCCTCTTTAACAAAAATAAAATTCAGTCATCACCACTCCAGTTTGGAGAATTCTTTATCTACTGATGTTTTCATAGGGCATAAATTATAATGCATATAACAAATGTTATTATTTTCCCACACCAATCGATGGGAGATTAGCAAAGTCAAGGTCTGAGAATAATGAGCTTAGTTTTTCATGAAAACATATAGAGCAACTGTACAGAGGACTACACTATTTATGGAACTCCATGAGGTTCTTACATTACATGCTGGTGAGGTTTCTCCTTCTGTAGATAAAGAAAGAGTGTTCTTTTTAAAATAAAACCTAGGATGAGATTGGATGGTGAGGGAATTGGGAGGGACTAGAAACCAATGAGTAAAAAATCGAATAACTTAATGGGTAGGTACTTAGGGGATGTAGAAGGACTTTTGAGATATTTGTGAAGTAGAGCTTCTCTGGTCTATCTTTCCTCTACTCTCAGAGTCTGGGACCTCATAGTGACTGACCCTAGAGAATGATCACATCAAATGATAGGGCCTTCTCATGGTTCTGTGCCTCTGCCCTGGACTCACAGAATCTTGTCCAAGATGACAAGTTACAACACTGTTTCTTCCATGTTGTCTATCTCTAGGACTCTGGAAGACTCTTCTTACCCACTTACCCTCTGCAATAGTGGCTGCTGGATTATCTTTCATGCTATTCATGATGATTTGAATGAAATGACCCCATAGTCTCAGATGTTTGTGATTAAGTTTTCTACTTATTCCCCATCTAGTTGAGCATTTGGAAGGTGGAGTCCTACTGGAGGAAGTGCATCACCAGAGGTGGACCTTGGGGTTGAGTCCAGCTCTGGGTGTGTTCACAGCCATCTTGAGACTATTGGTTCTCTTTCTGTTGTGGATGTATGATGAAGTGATCCAGCTTCTTCTGCGATGATGAAGCTTTCCCTGGAATCTTTAAGCTTAAACTAAACCCTTTCTCCTGATAAGCTGCTTCTGGTTGAGTGTCTGTCCCAACAACAAGAAGGTAACTACAACAGAAAATTGGTACCAAAAGTGGGATTGTTGCTGTAATAAACTTGACAATACAGTTTGGGTTCTTTTTGAATGTGTTTATGGGAGGAATATAGATGGATTTGGTCCTTTAGGCTGGAGAAGTCTTGCAGCATTGTAAAAAGATTTTCTTGGGAACAGGGCAGAATATAGTGTTTTGGATGTAATGTCCCCATAGCCTCAGGTGTTTGTGATGAAGTGTTTTTCTTTTTAACTTATTATACACCTAGTAGAGCATTTGAGAGATGAAGCTCCTGCTGGTAGAAGTGTGTCTCCACAACAGACCTTGAGGTTGAATCTAGCTCTGTGTTTGTTCAGAGCCAGCTTGAGCTCTGGCTGTTGGTTTTCTCTTTGCTGTGCATATATGATGAAGTGAGCTAACTTCCTGTGCCATGATGATGCTTTTCCTGGAATCTGTAAGCCTAAAATAAACCCTTTTGTTCTGTAATCTGCTTCTGGTTGGGTGTTTGTCCCAATAATGAGAAGGTAACTATAACACTGTCCATCTTCAGGACACTGGAAGTCTCCCCCCTCCCACTCCTCTAGAATAGTAGCTGCTGGAGTATCTTTTATGCTCTCTGTCTCTAGGACCCTCCTTTCCCTTCCACTACAATAGTAGCTACTGGAATATCTGAGGAGTAGTGGGTCACACTGGTACATGTGGACTGCATTTCATGGGCTATGAAGAATAGTCACACCGGAAATGAGGAACAATCCACTAACAAGTGCCATAAACAACAATGGTGTTTCTCTGGGCAATGAGAACAACAAAAGTGTGGGAGAATATTTACTCTTCTTCCATCTCTGGGTTCAACTATAAAAGCCAGGAAAAGCCTTCTTCTCAACTCTTGCCAAGTTCAAAAGGAAATGCAGTGACTTACATGGAAAGAGCTCTATAACACTCTTAACTGTTCCTTGACTATCTCTCTAGAAAAGTCTTCTGTAAATACACACATACATGCATATATTCCTAGGGATAACTATGTCTGTGTATATTATACTTCTCCTTATGCTTGCTTTTTTCTCATTTCTACACATGGAATCCAGAAGACTTTTCTTTTCTCCTTCCCTCCCTCCCTTCTTTCCTTTCTTTTATTTTGTGGTGAAGTTTGAACCCAATGACTTATGCATAGTATGGGTTGTGGGCACCCCTATTATCACATTCTTAGTGAGTTATGCCCAGAGTGGGGTGTATGCATATCTTCTATCATATTCCCAATGAGTTCTGTCTAGCTTGGGGTGTATGTTTTTCCACTATCATATTCCCTATATGTTCTGTCTAGATTGGGGTGTATACATTCCCACCATCATATTCCTAGTGAGTTCTGTGTAGCTTGGGGTGTATACCCACCATTATATTCCTAATGAGTTCGATTCATTGTCTGAAGCAGATACATCTTCTGAGAAGTCTGTGACAGAGCATTAACCACTCACAGGACCCCCATGATGAGTATAAATCTTCTGCAATCATCCAGCCTGTGTGAAGCCAAGTGACACATGAGGTCTTGTAGTGCCAGAAGGAAGAAGGGAGGGTAAAGGAAGAAGGTTTTCCTCCAAAGCATAGAAACTCGCTCTAAAAGTGTACTTGAGGATTGCTGGCTTATAATGTGGTGGGGTGGGTAGCAGGTTACAGAGGATCCATCCCATCCTCCCCCAAGCCTTCCTTTGCCATTCAGAAGAAAAACAAACAAACAAACAAACAAACAAACAAACAAACAAACAAACAAACCACAAGCCAGAAGACAGACTGTAAAGGGGAAAGGACCATGATTCAGACTCCCCATTGCCCAGGTGGGACACGCTGGCCCCTCTTTCCTGCCCTTTCTCCAGTATTGTCTCTCATCTTAAAGTTTTATGAATCATCCATAATTTCTAGACCTTTGGCTTTTTCACATTCTCTTTCTCACTTTTTTCAATATCTATTACATAACACTCTTAAGCCATATAATTATTATATTTTCTGTGATGTATTGATTCAGTTTTCCCCCATATCCCTCAAATCAGAAGCTGAAGTAAAGTAAAAAGTAAAGTAAATCCTAAGTTGCTGTCCTTCTATGTTCCTCATCACCATAGGAGAGACTTTTCCTTCCCTCCAGAGACAGGATCTTAGTAGGTAGTCCAGGCTGACCTTGAACTTGTGATCCCCTTGTCTTAGCCTCCTGCTTTCTGGAATTGCAATCACCATGCCAAACTATGAGAGAACTAGCTCCTGAACTAAAACTGCCAGCTAGGCTCTGGTCCTCAGTCAGATGATGGGTTAGTAGTCTTAAACTTGTACCACACAGTGGAATAAATGACTAACCATCTGTAGAAGCATATATATATACATATACATATATATACCTATACATATATATATATATATAGTTTGAAAGTGAGAAAGGGGCAGATGGGGGGAGAGAGAGAGAGAAAGAGAGAGAGAGAGAGAGAGAGACAGAAAGAGAGAGAATGGGTGTTCTAGGGCCTCCAGCCACTGCAAACAAACTCCAGATGCATGCGCCCCCTTGTGCATCTGGCTTACGTGGGTCCTGGAGAATCGAACCAGGATCCTTTGGCTTTGTAGGCAAACACCTTAACCACTAAGCCATTTCTCCAGCCCAATAGTTAATTTTTTTTATTGCTGTGACAAAGTACCTGAAAAAAAATATCAACCTAAGGCGTAAGGACATGTTTTGGTTTACAGTTTGAGGAGAGGAGGCATGGTGCAGAGCCCGAAGCAGCTGGTCACAGTAGTCCATAGTCACAAAGGAAAGAGAGATGTATGTTGGTACACACCTACCTTTGTCCTTTTTAGGTAGACTGGGATCCCAGTCCATGGAATTGCACACCCATATTTAGGGTGGGTCTTCCCACCTCAATTAACCTAATCTAGAAAACCCCTCACTGACATGCCCAGAGATTTGTTCCCATGGTGCTTCTAAATCCTGTCACGTTGACAACTGAGATTAACCACTTTTCTGTCCATTCTTCCAGCCCTTTGTGGTGCTAAGCTCCCCTCTCACTTCTCCCTGAGCCATACCGGGTAGTTACAATTCCTATATCCAAGTATTTTTCACGTTCCCTCACTCCCAGATACTGTGTGTGATGCTTTATCCAAGTGCTTTGAGCCTTGCAGGACAAGCTCCTACTTTCTTCCCACAGAATTGAAGGGATGATTGCTTCTGGAATGCTGTCCATTGTCTCCCTGTAGGAAGCAGGCTGTTGACCTGGCTGCGAGTCTTCTCCTTCTTCCCTTGTGTGGTTCCAGCTCTCAGGGCACCCCGTGCTCTTCCTCACACACTGCTGCTAATCCATTTCTTCCAGATCACATTACTAGACATTACAATGTTGATTTGTATGGGCTCTTGGGGCCACATTTTTTTCTTTGAATTGCTAGCATACACATGCACACAGACACACAGACACACACACACACAGACACACACACACACACACGCATCCCAAAACAAAAACAACAACAATACCTTACTACATCTAAGATCTTTGCAAAAAAAAGTAAATCCAAGCATTTTCCTTTTATTCAATGAACCTGGCCAATTTTTTTCCCAATGTGACTTATGGTCCATTCAGGGCATTTGTGGGTGAACTGGCCATCTTCACGGAGGTGGCAAATGTAAAATGGAGGTAGGAGACTGGGAAGTGAGGGAGTAGAAGTAATTCGATGAGGGTTAAATGCAAAGGTCTTCATGTTTTCCCTAGTGGTTTGCCGAGTCAGTAGCTACTATGTAAGTGTAACTCTTTACTGCAGACATATGAAAACGCAAGGCCCATCTTCATCTGAGAACGTGCAGTTCCACTAAGCCCAGGTAGGCCCTATGATTGATGGTGGATGCATCCTGCTAGCCCATGATAATGAAACAGAATTGACGCTTCCAACAGCAGTGGTAAAGGGAGTCTCCGGAATCAGCTGTCGGCTCAGTTATTAGCTAAAGCGAGTGAATGCACATTAGCAGGAATAAGGGTACATAGTCCACTTTCGATAGCAAATACAGTTGCAGAAGCACAGTCAATACACCAAAGCTGAGTTGTTTTCTTCCTTTTGTGTTTAACTGATAGAATCCTGGAACAAAGATCAGACTGTAACGGGGTGCTCAGGGTCCAGGAAAGTCCTTGAACCTCCAAACCTATGTTCATTTTTAATTTTAGTCCAAGAATTGAATAAAAATAAAAAAAGACTGAAAAGGATAATTATTAACTTAGTATATTTATTGAGGGAAGTACGGAGTCACGGAAAGTTTCCCCCATGGCTAGAGATCTCACATGGATGGCCTGAAGAAAACCGTGGAAAGAAAAGAGAGAAAAGAGAAGTTCAAGAAGCTTCTGCCATGTGGGGAGCTGGAGGGGATAAAGAACCCATGTACAGAGTAAGGGCTAGAGGCCCTCCTGGCTGGGCCCAGGTTCAGCCAAGGAAAAAATTCACCCATAGTTGGAAGTTCTTGAGTGATCAGAGAGTCTGCCCTCCCCTTGCAAAGGTATTTATGACCTTATGGTGGTGGGCTGTCTTCTGGCTCATGTGAACCAGAGGGACCGCTGGTTGATTAGGGCTAGGGACTGTTTCAGGAAGAGGGTAGCCTTGACAACAAGTTCCAGGGGCTGAACTTGACCAACCACAATGTTTAAATCCTATGAAAGACCTCCCTCCCAGGAGGGGTCCTGGTTGTCTGTGGAAAAACAGTTCTACCTAACTAGGCAAGAGATAAGGAATCAGATCATCTTTGATTTGTGGCAAGTGCAGACTTTCCTGACCCCTGTCTAGTCCTTTTTACTTATCTAGTAGAATTTTTATTTTATTTTCAAAAAAGTGAAATGGATTCCAAAGGGATTAAATGAATTGTTTGTCATTTTATGACATTTAAGGAAATCGGGTCTACAACCCAGTTTCTTTGTTCAGTCTCTCATGATCTGTTACATACCTCTGGTTTCATCTCAGGTTCTCAGAGGACAAGATTCCCAAGACATAGTCAGCATTGATTCTGGCCACTCTGCAGCTCTCAAGGGAACTTTTGAGAAACACACATACCTGGGCACTCCACTTAAAAATCCTGCTTCGTAACTTACCCAACATGAACCACACACAAGGCCAGTGTTTTTAAAAACTGGTTTCCATATGAAGGCAATTTGTGGCTGGGGCAGAAAGCCTCTGCTATTACAGGTAATTCTGATATTATATGCATCTCTCTTCTCAACTTCATGAATCTTGCTAGTATCCAACCACAAACATTCTTTGTTAAACTTTGCACCATACACTCCCCAATAGATCTTTAAAAAATTAGCTACTTCAAATATAAAGCAAATAATAATTTACAAAACCATTTGTGCCAGTACCATCCAACATTGACACTTGTTAATGAAACTAGTGGAGTCCCTCTCTAGAATTACTGAAATGAAGCTCTTCAGATAAAGTTGAAATATGCCCTTTTGGGCTCTCACTTTTTTTTCTTCTCTTCAGGGTTTTCTATGTTAATGAAAGGTAAAGAACAGACTATTGTTTCCCTGCTTTCTTACCTCTTTTTCTTCTTAAGAACTCAGAGGCTGAGTTTATTTTACAATAAAAAGAAATTGCCCCCGAGCTACTGGGAGATTTCAGATTCTCACAGAGAAGGGTGCTGCAACCCTGTGATTGAGTACACCAGCTGGGGCAGGAGACTAAATGCCTCATCCACATTTTGGTAGAAGAAAAGTGGCTTAGTGAGAAGTTTAAGGAGGTCAGTTTTCATGCTCACAAAACGACTTGGGAATCACAGACCACAGACATGCACTTTGGAATGCAAAAATCCAATAGCTGGAGATATGTGGAACTATTATTTTTCTTGGCTGAGACTGATCATTTTCTCTCCCCCTCCCCAATTAGGGTTTTAAAATGTTGTTGCTACCACTTATTTCTCTTGGCATATTCAATGACTGCATTTCTTTGTTCCCACTGCCTTTTCCGTAGACCCCTCTTCAGCTCCTTCTCTTGAGTAAATAATCTCGCTTTTCTGTGGCTTGTGGAGGAGCTTAGCACTCCTTCCTTTGGTAATTTTCCCCTCAGGCTCTGAGGTTCTGTGGACCATGTTCTTAGCGCTCGTGTGTTCCTTCTTTAGTTTCTGACATTCAGAGTGCTGGGTTCGATTGTCGTCTGATGGACAATTGTCGTTCCCTGTCTGCTCCTCTGTAAGCATCTCCAGCTGGACTTCTGTTCTGATTTCACACTCTGTCCTCTTACAGCCAGCCCACGCCTCAGCCAAATGGGGCGATTCCCCTGGTACTCTCAGTGTGGGGTATGTCTCTGCTAAATAGCATCATGTTTCCTGTTCTTGTATTTTCTTGTTAAAAACAAACAAATAAACAAACAAAAATAAAGACAGCTGAAGTGTACATTTCGTCTTTTCTGTTTTAAAAAGGTATACATATATATATATATATATATATATATATATATATATATATATATAATATAAATATAAATATGGTTTAGAATTGTGTCCCATACCAACCCAAATTTACTTGGCTAAAAGGAATTGGTTTCCTCTTCCAAGTTTCTCTGTTCAGCACTTGTTGCACACTCCTGGTTGTCAAATCTTTTTTTTTTTTTTTTTTTGGTGCCAGGAAAGAATAGAGCAGAGAGATCGAGGAGACACTCCCAAAGCTGACACACGTACTTTTTATAGGTTAAGGTTTATGTGAAACTGAAACAGAAAGAAGGAGGAGGAGGAGAAAATGATTATGGGTGTGAAGCAATTTGCATGACCACGTCACTCATTTAAGAAACTGAGATATTGAAAACACAGTGACCCTCAGCCATTGTGCTCACAGTAGTGGTTTCCTTTCTTTTCAAAGACTTAAAAGTTAAGGCTAGAGCTTCTTTCTCTGAGCTGTCGTTTGAAGATTGTGGCTGCGTCCTCAACACAAGGGAGAAAGCATGCTGTGCAGAGGGACACTTTCCTTCCTCATGGTTGGGAACTGCTCATTACCTAGGGGTCCCGGGAGAGCAGAGTCCCACCCACTTCAGGAGCATCTCTGACTCTCCAGCTGGAAGGGAGCTGATGCAATAAGGTTATATGAGCAGAGTCTTTAGATCTTCTCATATGTCTCCGCTGTGCTCCCTGGAAACATAACCCAGGATGCTAAATTGGGCTTCTACTTTCTTAGATTGGTTGCATCATCTGTTCTAGCAGAGGCATTTGATGGATGGGGTTGGGGATCACGGCCATATTGCTTTACGCTCTTCAATCTTATTTTAAATTCCAACTTTAGAAATAGCTTACAAATGGCTCATAGTCATTAATGTTGTTTTCCTTTTAAAAAGTTCCATTGCATACTAATGAGCAACGCAATGCTAACAGAAGCTACATTTCCATGTGAGCTGAAGTTTGCCATATGCTGAACTCCTGTTTCACACAGGCTCTAAGTCTGCAGAATGCAGAGCCGCCACAAATATCCGAATGCAGAATTAGGTCCCATGTACAAGTATGTGAGGGAAGAATTTGGCTCATGCATATACTCTTGGAAAAAATTTTCCCATAGTTTTTCTTTTCTCTGAGGTATTGAATGGGCCAATACTTGTCCTCATGTTTCAAACATTTCAGCCCCCTTGAAACATTTTGATTGCCTCTTGCATTGACTACAATTGCACAATACCATGCTCCAAGTGATATCTCTTTCACTGGCTTTATATAATTCCAGAATAAACCCTCGGCTTCATACATACACCATGCCCTTATGGTATGGCTTCTATTTTTACTTTGCTTTTTTCCTCTGTTTTCCTTCTACCATTTCACTCAATATGTTTTGAATTTGTGTAGTTGTTTATGTTTGAGACAATCATACTTGAAACTAACAATACTTACTTTATTTAAAAAATATTTGTCTTGATGCAATTCCCAATTTTGGGACCTGGCACATCAAACTCAATAGAAAGAATGCAAGCCTTGGGAAGATGGGAGAACCCCATGATGTCATTGGCAGAGTTGATGTGTTGGCCCCACCCTGCTGAATTAGTATCTCTATTTTATTGTCTTGTAAATGCAACATTAACAGAAATATAAGTATAGTCTTTTAGCTGTAAAAGTTAATTTTTTTGTATTGAAGAGCTATGAGAAAGAATGTTGGTCATGTTTGTTTTTGTTTAATTTCATTTCATCTCAGGTAATTCAATAATCAGATAAGGTGCCCAAGAAAGGACAGCTGTGTGTGTGTGTGTGTGTGTGTGTGTGTTAATTTTAAAGTACAATACCAAGCATTTGTTGGTAAGTTAGCTGAAAGCTTACTAAGGAAATAGATTTGAGGTCTGCCCATGAAGCACAGAAGGAATCATACTCTATAGCACTGGAGTAAAGTTTGGCTTGGTCTTGCAGATAAAGCAGAATCAAATCCCACACTTCTCTGGCACAACTTGGCTTTCTGGGGAAATTCACCCTCATGATTCTACTTTCGGCTAAGATTCCCTGGAATTGTCATTAATTTATGACATGCAGACAGAAAGCCTATTAACTCATCTGCTTCAACTAACTTCTGCTTCCAGCGTTTCCTTGCCTGGCCCATCTGTTTCGAATGGGTCCTCTTAACTGTAGATCACCAACCTTCTCCAGTAGTTCTCATTGTCAGCGGTGGTTCTCTGAGTAAGCATTAGGAAGAGATATCTTTCTCACTATATCTGAGTTCTTGGCTAGCTTTGTGCCAGGTATTTACTACCAATAGCCAGTTTCCCCTGTCCTAACTCAGCAGCTGGGTTCCTGGGACACAGCCTTTTACCAGAACTCCCTTGAATTCCGATAGGTTCTTAATTGATTAGAGTTTTACCATTGCTTTGTGCTTATCTTGAGTTGCCTTAAAGCAGATCTCAGACAAAGACTTGGTCTCTTTAAGTTAATTAGGGAGTTGATCTCAGTAAGAGAGGAAGGGAATTGGGAAGGGAAACAGGGAAGAGAGGGTGTTAATGACTACAGTCACCTCCGAGAGGAGCAGATTCAGCACCTGGACCATCCAAGAGGCTGTGGAGGAAATAGGACAGGATTTTCCCTTCATGAGGGGTGAAGGTAAACCCTCACGCTTGGAGGTTTGCTCTTAACTGCATTAACTCTAGACATACCCAGCCTTCCTTGGGTATTTGCCTGTGGTCAGAGAAAGCTTCTTGGCAGAAAGTAAGGTTGGATGCTCCCAAGAAAGTTCAGGAAATGTGGAGTTGGGCTTCCAGATGGGTTGTGTCACGTAAGGGTAGGGCACTGATGGTATTTATTATTCTAATGTTTAATATTCAAGTTGAAAAGACCCAATTTGAGTGCCCATTTCCAGGAGTTAGAAAATGCTCCCAATATAGGATTTATTTCCCAGGAGAATTATCTATCTGGGTTGCTCTTTTGCACCAGCGGTTATAACTGACCTTGAGAGAGCACTGAGTAACCTTTTCACCAAGAAAGGAAGGCAGACCCTGGAAGGGGTATGGGGAAGACTATAAAATGTATGCATTATCAGTAGCCCACCAAAGTTCAGGGTTTTCTACATGGCTTTGTAATTTGGCTCTATGAGAATTGCCTGTGTTTCCTAAATATGTTTTGCATGTGTCAGATGCCATAGCTATGAGTGATAGGGACTGTCCCCTGTCCCGCTGTCTCTAGCCTTTCTTTTCTTGCATGTTTGTCACCAGGCTTGAAGGAAATGTTTCCTTGTGTCTGGAGCACAAAGCATTCAAGTGACTAGACTTCACATTCAAGTGAGTGACTCCAAAGCGCACAGCAGAGCAGAGCTGAGCTGAACAAATACCGTATGGTCTCTGTTTCTAATTCCGAGTTGGGGGAAGTATGGGTAATCTAAATGAAACTCACATATGCATCGTTTATGTGTAGATATGGTTGTGTAAGAGATTTGTAATGAGTTGTATATGCTTAATTTGAATGCTTGGTAAATTTTGGTTATACGCTTGTGCATAAGGTATGTGCATTAAACCATTCTATGTTGCCTTTGGTTATGAAGTCTCTGTTTAAGACCCCACTACCCATCTGTTTGTTTCTTTGTTCTTGGGCAGTGACTAATTTTGATCAGATCTACTTACACCTCCCTACCTCCAAAGTAGAGAGAAGAGAGACTTCAGGGTCCAAATAAGCAACACTGAGAGAAAGCATTTTGTGCTGGAAATGAACCCAGAAGAAATTAAGAAATAATGGTTTATAGAAGAACAGTGATTTACCGTAGGCCCCGCAGATAATGGCTTAGCTTTTGCTTGGATATCATTTTGGGGGCACACTTGCTTTGCTGATAACAGACTCCTATTTTTGATTAATGTCAGTGTCTGGCATCATGTAAAGTTAAGACCCTTTTATGGATTCCTTTCAACACAGTAGAAGCTACTGTAGTCATAAATTTCCCCAACTGCGACAGCTGCTGGGCAAGACAGTAGTAAAAATTCTAGCATTAATCTCTCCTTTTCTCTGAAGATTTTAGCTCTTTACGAACTTTGAAACTACCCTTTATAAATTGAAGAGGGGCCAGATGGCAGAAATCAGCCAGAGACAAGAGCCTCGATGGATGTGCATTAAGGAAAAAATGCTGCAAGAAAGCGAGAACGAGAAGTGAAGTTAGGAAAAGGTCTGCATTTGTAGCTTCCCATCTCAGCCAGGCGAAGCAGTCGAAGAATGATCGGGATGGCAGTTGGCAAAAGGAAATATGAGGCTAAAAGTCACAGTAAACACTCCTTTTTTTTGTTTTCCCCCGAAGAGTGCCAACACATTTTTAATTCTCAACAGATACATTATACCTAGAACTAAACAAGGTACAGATTTATCTTTCTGGGAATAAGTATGGATTAAGTCTGCCACAGTTTGGAGAAGGATTGAATCATTTATTCCATGGTCAGTAATAAACAAAAACACACAAAGAGGAAATTGTTCTCTTTGTATACCATAGACCCCCTCACGGTCTGCTTTTGTTTAATAGCTATCAATGTTTATAAGTATCAGTGTTTCCTGACTTCTTGTCAGAATAGTTCACGGCAGTGCAGTTAAAACTTATCCAAACAAATGGAGCACATTTCTTTGATGCCATGGTGATGTGTTTTAGAAATGAATTCTTTAAGGGATTAGAGGCATCACGTTTTCCTTTGTCACATTCTAAGCACTGAACAAAGTGTTTAAAATACAACATGCTAATAACAAACACCACATTCCACATAGTGAACAGGGAAAACAACGACATCACACGAGGCCACAGAAAGATGGTGATGACCTATTTCAACAAGGAGAGCTAAAACAAACATGGAGCTCTAACTGAGGATTTAATCTAATTCATCATTAAAACCCATGGAATAGTCAAGAGTTGAAGACACCTGCCACCAGGAGACTGCAGTCTGAGGAAATGTTGCTTGCCCTTGATTGCAAGTGGAGGTAATTGAATTGCAATTACTGAACAAAATTTGTTGAGTGACATTCTAATAAACTGTGCTTAGGTGCATATCATATTATTACAGATGTAATTTCTGATTTGCCCTGCTTGGAATAGATGAATGACAACACTGAATGCCGTTTCCTAAGCATCGAAATGACAGCTATCATCCTCATCGTCACTGCTCACAAGACTCTTGCTGTAGTTTTGATCTGTGACTAAGACTGGAAAGTTAAGTCTCTCACTGGGAGAAGGACAAACTTTTGTGTCTTCTACATAGGATGATGGAGGACAAAGAAGCTGAAGACAGAATGGGAATTGTGTGCTTGTCTTAGAAAGGCTATAAGTTAATGTGTGATGTTGAGTGTGAACACTAGCTCCAGGGGTTAGGCTGGAAAGTAGAGCTGCTTCCAGCCAGAGCACACTTGCTGGGCATCGCCATACCCTGAGTTTGTTGGAGCTTACCTGAGTCTTCAATCACAAGGAAACATTATTTAAAGAGGAAAGTGGAGCTTGTTTAGAAATGACACCAATCCTTCTCAAACAAAAAACACAGTAAAAAGTAATAGTGGAGTGGTTTATGGGTAAGACAGTGTAATTGGTTTCCACTTTGAACACACTGACAGTGACCACAGAAAACACCCAAATCACGTCTGTGTGAGCCCAGGAATCATATATAATGCTAAAAATATTTATTTATTTGTTTATTTAAAGAGGGAGGAGGAGGAGAAAGAGAGAGAGAGAATGTGTCAGGGCCTCCTGCTGCTGCAAATGATCTTCGGATGCGTGTGCCACTCTGTGTATCTGTCTCTACATGGGCACTGGGTAATCAAACCTAGGCTGTCAGGCTTTGTAAGCAAGCACCCTTAAGCCCTGAACCATCTCTCCATCCATGACCTTTAACTCTAGAAATTTGTGTAACAGCAGAACCCCTAAGTCATGGTTTGGCTAAGAGCAAATGGCCAGTTGCTAGGGCTGCCATCACAGAGCAGCACAGGCAGTGCTACAGCATGCAGCAGACACTCACTCAGTTGCTAGGGCTGCCATCACAGAGCAGCACAGGCAGTGCTACAGCACGCAGCAGACACTCAGTTGTCCTAGTCCTGGAGCCTGCAAGTCTCAGATTAAGGTTGGCTGGGTTAACGTGTTCTGAGTCTTCGGTTTGATAAGGGCTGTATCCTCCTCCTCCTTCTCCTGGCCTTTCTGCTCTTTTCTGTGCCTGGATTCCCTATTCTTAGAAGGACACCATTCTTGCTGGATCGGGCCCTTCTCTAATGATTTCTCTATGGCTTTGTCATAATACTCTAAGTGCAGCCACATTCTATGGCACTGTGTATTAAGACTTGAAAAAATGAACATTTTGGGAGCCCAATCCAATTACAAATGGGTCATGTGACATTTGAAAGCTTTATTGAGGCTGATAAAACTATCAAATGTGGGGCTGGAAAGATGGCTTAACAGTTAAGGTGCTCGCCTGCAATGCCTAAGGACCCAGATTCAATTCCCCAGTACTCACATAAGCCAAATGCACAAGGTAGTGCATGCTTGTTTGCAGTGGCTAGAGTCCCTGGTGGACTAATTCTCTCTCTTTCATAAATAAAAAATATATATATATATGGCTGGAGAGATGGCTTAGTGGTTAAGGCATCTGCCTTCAAAGCCAAAGGACCTCTGTTCAATTCCCCAGGACCCATGTAAGCCAGATGCACAAGGTGGTGCATGCGTCTGGTTTGTTTGCAGTGGCTGGAGGCCCTGGCGTGCCCATTCTCTCTCTCTTTCTCTCTCTCCCCTCTCTCAAATAAATAAAAAATAAATACATAAATAAATATTAAAAACATGGTCCTTTGACCTTTGCGCCATGGATTTTCCTGTCTTGTACAGCCCTGCCCTTGTTGGCTCCAGGAGTGAAGTCAACCAGCAGGGCTGTAATACTGTTCTGTGGTGTCATGGATGGGTCATCACTATTGAAGAAAGCAAGTCTTAGCCATGTTCACCATGCTGTAGAGGCATGTTTGGACCTCCTGGTCCTGAGGTTGGAAGAAGCAAATGCAGAAACACTAGCTGCTCACTTCCTGCTCTGTTCTGTATCACCTGCCTCTAAGCCATCAGCTCTTCACTACCTCTGCTGAGACAGTCCCTGCCTGGTTAACGGTGGCAAACTTATTTTGGGAGAAAGCTCCATGTGCTGAGGCTGATTCCCCATGAGCTAACTCCCATTCAATGTTCCATTGCATTATCTGTGTGCATTTGGCCACAAAGAGAGATTTCTAATCAAGTCTATAATTTGCAGATGACACTTGTTTGAATGGCCTATTGGGAAGGACATTTAGCATTCAGTGATTTCTGCTAGTTGTCCTGAGTCTAAAATCAAAATTGGATATCGAAAGTGCCGTAATTACTGCAGCAGAGTCAACAGCAGCCAAAAAATGGAACCTCATAAGTGCCAGGACCCTGATGAACAAATAAGAAGATAGCACATGTGCACAAGGAAATACTATGCAGCCACAAAAAGAATAAAATTCTTTCATTCGCAACAACATGGGTGGGACCGGAAATCAGAGATTTAAGTAAAATAAGCCAGGTTCAGAATAATTACACTACATGATCTCACTGGTATGTAAGATGATAAAATATGGGCTGGACAACTGAAAGCTGGAAAAAGCTGCACTGCATGTAGCAGTATGGGAGACAGAAGTCATCAGTAGTGAAAACAGTGGACACTGGAAACTTCAAGTTTGGCGAGACAGGCCCAATGACCGAATGGGTGCAATAGTGGCATGTCTGCTCTTGGGGAAACCAATTGCTCCCTAATTGGACTGAAGGCCCTCTCTTTGGGAGGGAATACATGCCTGGTACTGAAAAAAACTAATCAAAAGCCTATGCCAGGGGAGGTCATGAGCCTTAGGGGTATAAAGCCTGCTTTTGTCTGGCTAAATAAATGTATTATTCCCACTAAGCTGCCCTGAAAGCACTACACTTAATGTTCATATTCATATATTAATGCTACTCTCACTTCTGGTTAGAGAAGCTTCTCTTTTCAGATGACAATGACCACTGGGATGACCCAAAAGGCAACACAGTGCTGAGAAGAAGGGATGGAGGAGTGTTTAGCACTGAAACATCTCTATTACACCCTCCAAGGTCCATTGCGGAAGAGGTGACAAAAAGAATGTAAGAGCCAAAGGAAGGGTACGACTCCTTACAATTCAACTGCTCAGACAGAAATTGGCCTCAATTTTCATTACCTCACAGTGCCTAGCAATACCTTCACAAGACCCTCTTAATAGTAGAAAAAGATGATGACATCAAATTAAAAGAGAGACTAATGAAGAGAGGGAGGGAATATGATGGAGAGTGGAGTTCTGAAGGGGAATGGGGGAGGGGAGGGAAATATCATGGTTTATTGTCTGTAAGTATAGAAGTTGTCAATAAAAACAAAATAAAACAAAACAAAAACTCCATTGCAGTAGTCCTAAGCCAATGTATGTATGTATGTATGTATGTATGTATGTATGTATGTATGTATGTATGTATATGGGCTGGAGAGATGGCTTAGCAGTTAAGGCACATGCCTGTGAAGCCTAAGGACCCAGGTTTGATTCTCCAGTTCCCATGTAAGCCAGATGCACATGGTGGTGCATGCGTCTGGAGTTCATTGCAGTTGCTAGAGGCCTTGACATGCCCATTCTCACTCATTCTCTATCTCTTTCCCAATCTCTGTCTCAAATGAATAAATAAATTAAAATAAATCTCATAAAATATTGATTTCATGAAAGTTGAGAATTAGTTATCTGGTTCTTGCCACAAGCTGAGGAATGGTGGAAAGAGGGATATGGGGAGAAGGTGATTAGTGGGTATCAAGTTACTTCTGGATAAGAGTAAGGAGTACTGTATCATATTAGAGTGACTATAGGTATATAATGAAAATGTACTATTGACTTCAAAGAGCTAGGAGAATTCAGAATGTCTTCACCAAAAAAAGTGTTTGAGGTGACAGATATGTTTAACATGCCTTAAGCATCTCAAATGTACACCTGTATTGTAAAATCATGTGCCATCCCATAAATATTTTTGGATTGTGTGTGTGTGTGTGTGTGTGTGTGTGTGTGTGTGTGTGTTTCAAGGTAGGGTCTCACTCTAGCTCAGGCTGACCTGTAATTCATTCTGTAGTCTCAGGGTGGCCCCAAACTCATGGCAATCCTCCCACCTCTGCCTCCCGAGTGCTAGGATTAAAGGCACATGCCACCATGCCCAGCTCAGATTTTTCAATTATTTTTATTTTTGAGAGAGAGAGAATGGGTGTGCCAGGGCCTTTAGCCACTGTAAACGAACTCCAGACATGTGCTCCCCCTTGTATGTATGTGTGACATTGTATACTTGCGTCACTTTGTGTCTGGCTATGTGGGACCTGGAGATTCGAGCATGCATTCTTAGGCTTCACAGACAAGTGCCTTAATGGCTAAGCCATCTCTCCAGCCCAATTTTTGTTTTTATATCCACATAAAATTGAATTTAACTTCAAAAACCTCTGTCCATCCTTGTGCCAGGTGCTTCCAATGTCAGGACACCATGAAGCAAGGTTTGCAGGTACTTATTTTAGTATTTATGTTCTGAGTGACTTTTAGACATGTGAGCCTATATAATATTTACATTTAATACTTTTCCCTTTGATGAAGGTTAGCGGTTATGTAGTCATGGGAAATGTTAAGGTCATCCAATCTAAATATGTTTGACTTTTCCTGTGTAACTTGAACTTGAGTAAGTCTTAGGACTTAGAGTTGAAGAGGAGTTTTCATATTACTTGCTGTGAGACACTTCCTATCAGTCTGGGAGGGCCGAGGGACTCTGTAGATGAAGGCATTTCTCTCCACAAGTCAAATGATATGCCCAGAGCATCATCTGCTGAGGGGAAGTTCAAGTTTCTCTCTCCATTTCCTTGTGCTTGCAGAGAACACAGCCAGTCCCTGAAACTCACTGTGTGGAAGAGAGTATTTTTTTCTCTGACTAATCACAGTAATTAACACAGCATGTTTAACGAGGCTGAATTAACTTGTGTTTTCCATAATTTAGGGGAAATAACCAGCATATGTCTTCTCTCTTCATTTGTAAACTTTCAGAATCAATTCCTTGCCCATTTCTCAGGACACCTGTGTAAGAATGACACAGTGATACTCTGAAAGTTCAAATAAATGAAAACTCTTTTTCTTTTTCTTATTTGAGCATATTTTTTTCATAGTTGACATAGTTGAGAATAAATAATCACATTCAAAGGAGAGGGGACCCTTTTTGAATGCTTAGAAATTCCCTGGAGAAAACAAAAGGAGTGGAAAAGATTACTCATCAGGAAGTAAGGACGCCTAAAAAGTTGTAGGATGTTGAAATCTTTGTCAAAATTATTTTTTTAAAAAAATCAATTCAGGGCTGGGGAGATGGCTCAGTGGTTAAAGGCACTTGCTTGCAAAGCCTTCTGGCCTGGGTTTGATTCCCCAGAATCCACATAAAGCCAGATACACAAAGTAACATATATCTGGAGTTCATTTTCAGGGGCAATAAGTCCTGGTGTGCCCATTCTTTTTTCTCTCTCTCTTCTTGCAAATAAATAAATAAAAATATTTTATAAAATAGAAACAATCTTATTAATGCTTCTAGGTTGGCTTCGACTTCAGTTCTATGTAACAGACTATTCATGTGATCCCTGTTACTATAACAAGCATCTGAGAGAATCAGCACATACAGAGAAAAGGCCAGTCTGGCTCAGAGCTTTGGTGGTCTCAGGGCATGATTCTGTATTTGGGGCCTGTGGTGAGTCCGCACTTCATGGCAGGAACACGTGATGGAGTTAAACCCATTTGTCTCACGTCCAGGAAGTGAATGAGGAAGAGTCAGAGATCCTGTAGTACTTTTCGAGGGCATGCTTTAATGATCTGAATTCCTCCCACCAGGCTCTGACTCTTAAAGTTCTTTCACATCTATATAATTGCACCAAGATGGGGTCCAAGCCCTTAACATGTGGACCCTTGGGAGACACTCCAGACTCACACTTAGCACCATCCTTTCAGTGAGTCAGAAAGACATAGAGGGCATGGTGTGGATAGTTTTTCTTTGCTATAAATGTCAGAGACCTAGCTGGTCTATTTGATGACTGGGGGCTGGAAAATCTAGAGGCTCATTCATATATATGAAGTAGCTGGGACCTATATGGACTTATATGAAGTAGCAGGTTCATGGGATAGCTGGGACATACATGGACCAAAAGACAATAGGAAGTGGCTTCTGTAAAAGTGGCGTTTTCGCAGGCTTGATGTGACAACAGTTACAGCCCCATGAGGTGTCCTGCAGGTTCATGTGATAGCATACTTACCTGCATCTGCATCAGATGTCATACAGTGTCACTTCTCCTATCATTTCCTGGATCCACCCCAATTCGGCAGAGACCCTATCGTCCCTCCTGAGCTGGCCTTGGGGGGACCCCAACATACATGGAGGGTGTCAATCCACCTGCATCTGCATCAGATGTCAGACATTTCCTGGATGGATTTATGAAGGGGAAAGTGGGGGAGGGGAGAGAATTATCATGGTTTATCATCTTTAATTATAGAAGTTGTCTTGAAAAATGTTCAGGGGCTGGAGAAATGGCTTAACGGTTAAGGAGTTTGCCTGCAAACCCAAAGGATCCTGGTTCTATTCTCCAGGACCCACGTAAGCCAAATGCACAAGGGGGCACATGCATCTGGAGTTCATTTGCAGTGGCTGGAGGTCCTGGCATGCCCATTCTCTCTTTCTCTCTCTCTCTCTCTTTTCCCTTTTTCAAATAAATAAATAAATAAAATATAATTTTTTAAAAAGTTTAAAAAAGAGTATGTGGGATGGGAGAGACTTTTGTGGTCATCTTTGAAAAAACTTCATCAGCTGTGGTTTCTCAGCCTGGCTCTGCACACATGGTAGAATGTTTGGTGGAATCTCTAGGCAGATGTGGTCCTTACTTGGGGGAGGGGGGGACTCTCAGAAAGAGAAAGCATCCTTTGTTAATCCCAAGAAAATGAGGACTCTGGTTGGCCACCCTGGGTCATGTGTTTGCTTTGTTGCTGATACTGATAAGACCATATTAAGAGGGGAAGGTCCAGAAAAGAAAACATTTTTTTTTGATACCAGAAGAAACAAAGATGCCACCATGTTTATTCTGCATGGTTTCTTTGATCACTAAATATTACACTGCCTTCTCCCAAATTTAAGTCAATTTGTGGATCACGATACCACTCAGCTAATGGTAAATTGTGAATTTTCCTTGTCTTCTCCACTGGAATCGAAGCTTTCTATGTCACACCCTTATCTAATTTGTTAGCGTGTCTTCAGTATCATCTACTTCAGAGGTTCTCGAAGTATGGATCTTGGACCAATGGCATTAGCATGGGGACTTGTTGGGTTTGTGACTTCTTAGAATGCCTTTCTAGTCTTCCTGTATCAGAACTTTTAGGGGTCAGACCCAGCACTCGGTCTTACCACCAATATGCTGGTGATTCTAAAGTGAGCTAAAGACTGAAAACTACTGTTTTAGATGCTTGAATGTACCAACGACCGTTGAATGAGTCAAGAGTGTTTCCCAAAGCATTAGATACTTTTCCCACTGCTGTGTTCAAGCACCTCACAAGAACAACTTAAGGGAAAAGGGTGCTTTTCATTCACAGTCTGAGGGTGCAGTCCACGTAGCATAGAAGGCATGGTAGCAGGACCGTGCGGCTGCTTGATCACCTCTCTGTAGACCAGGAGGTAAGAGAGATGAGTGTTGGCTCTTTTCTGGCTTTCTTCTTCTTTTATTCAGTTTAGGCCTCCAGCTCATGGGATGGTGTTTACCCACATTTAGGGTGGTGAGTCTCAGTTAAGCCTCTCTGGAAATTCATAGAAATACGTAGACATCTGTCTCCTCGGTGATTTTAAATCTAGTCAAGTTGACAATTCAAATCAACCACCATAGCCACCCAGGACTTTCTATAAAATGGTGCCCTGGCCAGTGGATTGGACTACCTGTGTGCTGCATGGTTGTTTCACTGACAATGAACACTTTGCCGGGGAGACAGTTGTTCCAGGAATATCTGGAAACAAGAGCATATGTCGAGCACTGCCTGTCCACACAGCTGTAGATGGGGCAGTGTCTCTCAGGAGGGGATGCTGGGGAAGGGATAAGGGGGACTCTGCTTATGGTTACCAGTAGGAGCAGCAACTGTGTACAGCCAGAGCTGCCAGGAACCACCCGGACACTGAAAGCTATGGAAAGACGCCCTGTTTCCCCCCAGCATTTACATTTTCTTCTCATCATGTTGACATGAACGCAGTATGGCAAAAAGATAACTTATTCCAAATTGCTCAAGATGGTTCCCCTGTGCAGCCCAGCCTCTGTGCCCGTTCTTGTGGGGAGACACATGGAGACAAAAGCACATATGGGCAAATTATCTCCTCAGTTACACATGTACAAGTCCTAATGATTTCAATGGGAGTTGCCTGTAATAACCAAGGGTAGGATTTGGTCCCTGCAATTTAAATTGAACTAAAGCCCAATTTGTAATACTTTAGTTGAAAACTAGCAGTGATTATAAGACTAGCGTGTGATTAAAGCTTCACCTTCAAAATCTGCTGCCCAGAAACAAAAAAAAGTTTAAAAATCATTATGTGTTTTTTTTCAACTCATAGTAAAGAATGAATTGTTAAAACTTCCAGCCTAAGAAAAGAATTAAAGTATTGGAGGAAATCGGATATTCAGGGTAGCTGTTTCTCATTACTCTGCAGCTAATGAAAAAAGTGAGACTTCAAATAGGGTTCTGCTTTATTGTTTCTGTTTCCCCAAAATGACCTTCATCACGTTTTCTGAAACTGTATCTATAACCTTTTTCTGAAGTCACACTAATCCTAGGAAATAACACTTCATGAATTTTTAATTTTTTTTTGATTTCCAATTATTACTTTCAAATTCTTTATTCAATTCAATGGTGTAACAAAGCCAGTTAAAATTTTGCTCGTGGTTTGGGAATGCAGGGATTCATGGAGGACTCACTGGGCAATTTGTTTCTGCTCCACTGGCGTAGTTGAGGCACGCGGGGCCTGGCAGGGCGGGGGGAGCTCTTCACTCTTCTCCTTGCTGTTCTCTCTGTACTTTGTGGCAATATGTCTTGAGGCTTTACATAGTATGGATGTCTCAGAAGAGCCCCCTTCTTCCCCACCTGTTATTCACAAGGCAGGAAGGGGACAGTGCCAATGCCCAGAGAGTTAAGATTTCACTTAAATGGGGACAAAAATCACTCCCAACATACCTACTAGATAAATGGATCACAGAGCCTGCTCCAACTCCAGGGAGGGTCTGAAATTCTGCTTAGGACAGAGATCACTCCAAATGTTCATGAGAGGTGGGAGGGAATGTTGTAGTCTATAGAAAACATTGTCTGCCTCAGCTGAATAACCTGACCTATCTGTTTTAAAAAAAATGTTGCAAACTTTGTGTTTAATTTATAACATTATGTCCCATTAATACACTACACTACACACACACACACACACACACACACACACACACACACACACACACACACACACACACCAAGCAGCAGCTATGGTCATAGGCAGAAGCCCAAACACACAACTTTCTTTCTTTTGGGATTGCCCTAAAACGGATTAATATAAAGATATGGTGTCTTTGTAAGGTGATTCCAGGAAACAAATGTGAAAAAATGGGGGAAGTGACATGGAAGGGAAGGAAGACAGGAAAATCCAAGTCAGTGGATGGGTGTCCCTGTGTACCACGGAGGCAAGGCTCAGTCATATTATAGACCCTGAGGAGTGTGAGGAACATACTTCAGAAGTGCACTGTCTGGTGGAGAGGGAGCCTGATGAGTTTGTGCATCACCTGTCAGGCCCCTTTGGGTGATGGTTGTCTCTGGCTATGCATTCAACTCCTGCTGCAGGGGAGGAAGTCTTTACAATGCCAGAGAGATTGTCAGGCAGAGGATAGAGATGCTGGTGCTTATAGAAGGAACTCTCCGTCATAGCTCATGGTGCTCATGTGGCTCAAGATGAGATGCACAGGTATCGTAGCACCTGCTTCATGGCTGTTGGCACAATTAGTGGGATGAGTTTGTGGTGTGTGTGTGTGTGTGTGTGTGTGTGTGTGTGTGTGTGTGTATTCATGGGCATGTACATGCTATGGCTTTAGTGTGGAAGTCAAAGGACAGCCTTGGGGTGTTGGTCTTTGTTTACCATCTTTTTTGAAATGGGGACCCTTGTCATTTGCTTCTCTGAAAACACTAGTTGGCCCCTAATCTTGGAATGCTCCTGACTCCACGCACCTCCTATTGCCCTAGGTGCCTTGGGATTACAGATAATTGTGCTACTTACATCAGGCATTACATGGGTTCTTGGGATCCAGACCCTGATCAGACTTTCTAGGAAAGAGCTTTGAACCACAGAGCCATTTCCTCAGTTCTGTGATCCCCTCAGCTCTGGAATGTCCTCAAGTCTGTGATCCCCTCAGCCCTGTGATCCCCTCAGCCCTGTGATCCCTCAGCCCTGTGATCCCCTCAGCTCTGTGATCTCCTCAGCTCTGTGATCTCCTCAGCTCTGTGATCCCCTCAGCCCTGGGATCCCCTCAGCTCTGTGATCTCCTCAGCCCTGTGATCTCCTCAGCTCTGGGATCCCCTCAGCCCTGTGATCTCCTCAGCTCTGGGATCCCCTCAGCTCTGTGATCTCCTCAGCTCTGTGATCTCCTCAGCTCTGTGATCCCCTCAGCTCTGGGATCCCCTCAGCTCTGTGATCTCCTCAGCTCTGTGATCTCCTCAGCTCTGTGATCTCCTCAGCTCTGTGATCTCCTCAGCTCTGTGATCCCCTCAGCTCTGGGATCCCCTCAGCTCTGTGATCTCCTCAGCTCTGTGATCTCCTCAGCTCTGTGATCTCCTCAGCCCTGTGATCTCCTCAGCTCTGTGATCCCCTCAGCCCTGTGATCTCCTCAGCTCTGGGATCTCCTCAGCTCTGTGATCTCCTCAGCTCTGTGATCTCCTCAGCTCTGTGATCTCCTCAGCCCTGTGATCTCCTCAGCTCTGTGATCTCCTCAGCTCTGTGATCCCCTCAGCCCTGTGATCTCCTCAGCTCTGGGATCTCCTCAGCTCTGTGATCTCCTCAGCTCTGTGATCCCCTCAGCCCTGTGATCTCCTCAGCTCTGTGATCTCCTCAGCTCTGTGATCCCCTCAGCTCTGGGATCTCCTCAGCTCTGTGATCCCCTCAGCCCTGTGATCCCCTCAGCTCTGTGATCTCCTCAGCTCTGGGATCCCCTCAGCTCTGTGATCCCCTCAGCCCTGTGATCTCCTCAGCTCTGTGATCCCCTCAGCCCTGTGATCTCCTCAGCTCTGGGATCCCCTCAGCCCTGTGATCCCCTCAGCCCTGGGATCCCCTCAGCTCTGGGATCCCCTCAGCCCTGGGATCTCCTCAGCTCTGGGATCCCCTCAGCTCTGTGATCTCCTCAGCTCTGTGATCCCCTCAGCTCTGTGATCCCCTCAGCTCTGTGATCCCCTCAGCTCTGTGATCCCCTCAGCTCTGTGATCTCCTCAGCTCTGGGATCTCCTCAGCTCTGTGATCCCCTCAGCCCTGTGATCCCCTCAGCTCTGTGATCCCCTCAGCTCTGTGATCCCCTCAGCTCTGTGATCTCCTCAGCTCTGTGATCTCCTCAGCCCTGGGATCCCCTCAGCTCTGTGATCTCCTCAGCTCTGGGATCCCCTCAGCTCTGTGATCCCCTCAGCTCTGTGATCTCCTCAGCTCTGGGATCTCCTCAGCTCTGTGATCCCCTCAGCCCTGTGATCTCCTCAGCTCTGGGATCCCCTCAGCTCTGGGATCTCCTCAGTTTTGGGATCTTTCTCAGTTTTGTTATGTCCTCAGCTCTGGGATGAATTTTGAGGTGTCATCATCATTTCCAAGTTCTAAGTACTTCATTGGTATTATTTGGGGGAATCACAACAACCAAATTAGGTAAATGGTAATATTACCACTTTTGATAGACAAAGCAAGTGGGGATCAGAGAGGCTTCCAAAATTGGTCAAAGCCACTTGGAGAAGAAGCAGCAGAGTTGCCTCATGAACCTACATCTTTTTTGTTTATTTGTTTGTTTGTTTGCATCACCCTTGCTATTCACCATTTTGCTATCCTAAATAGCAAATACCCAGCCCCCCCCCCACTCTTGGCTGCTTCTTAACTTTTTCATCTCAGCTAAAATACCATCTTCACAGGATAATATCTTAAGCTCAAAGAAGAAACACAACCAGTTTAATAAATCAAATAGCCAGGAAAATAGCATACCAAAAGCATGAATATATCCCAACTCCTCTCCTTGGTATCACTCTTGCTTTCCACAGAGCATTCAAAGTGGTTTTGTATCCATCATGTCCCTGAAATTCATTAGCTCCTCGTGGCATGTGAAATAAAGTCCCAACGCAATACCAAGACTTACAAGGCCCAGCTCGGTAAAGCCCCTCCCTACCACTCATTTCAGTTCTCTATGGTTACTGTGGTCAGCAAGACCCACTTGCAGTGGCCCTGCCTCCGTCTGTTCCTGTAAGCTTTAAGCTTGATCCTGCCCAATGGTCTTCTGCTACTTGCTCTTCTCTCAGCTTGGAATGCTTTTTTCTGGAATTCTACCCCACCCTTGGCTGCTTCCTAACATTTTCATCTCAGCTAAAATACTACCTTCTCAGGGCAAGATCTTAGGCCCAAAGAAGAAACACAGCCAGTTTGCTGTGGAAAAGAGCCTGCTGTGAGTCTTCAATGGCTTCTCCTAGTTTTATCAAATGAGCCTGAAGACAGTGAATTCATATAATTCATATGTGTGCATATATACATCTGTGTATCTCTAAATACATATAGTCATACACCCACATACATGTATTCACATAATTACACACCCAAACTGCATGTATATAAATATATGCATATATATGTTTCTTTGTGATTTTATTGTTTTACAGAGCAGCAATTTTGTCTCAATACCCCCTGTACTAAGTAACAGTACTTACTGAGTAAGCCATACTAGGGTGTGCATTCGTGTGTGTCGTGTGCACACAGTAGCGTCTGTAGGAGGGATACCTAATCCATGAAGAATGCACATGCCCTTGTCAAATTTTTGGTCTCACCTTTGTATATACACATTTCTGAAACTTTTAAACATCTTCTCATTTTTTCTTTTATGGATTTATAATTCACATGCAATTTACATGTTGTAAGTGTGCAGCTTGTACATGGAAAGTTACAGTTCAATGACTTGTAATATATTTAGTCAGTGTGCATCATCCTTACTCTATCTTTTACTCAACCTGTCACCCGTTAAATGTCCTTCCTGCTTCCAGTGGGTTCCCTTTGTACCTCTGGTCTCAGATGAGCACTTATCTGCTTTCTGTCTCTGTAATTCTGCCTTTTCTAGGCACTTCATCTCACATTTAATTTTGACTAGTAGAATGTCTGGTTTCTTTCACTTTTCATAATGCTTCAAGACTCACTCATGTTTTTGCATGCATCATGCATCAGTACTTTTTTTTTTGTTTGTTTTTGTTTTTGTTTTTCTAGGTAGGGTCTCACTCTGGTCCAGGCTGACCTGGAATTAACTGTGTAGTCTCAGGGTGGCCTTGAACTCACAGCGATCCTCCTACCTCTGCCTCCCGAGTGCTGGGATTAAAGGCATGAGCCACCACGCCTGGCGCATCAGTACTTTTTAATTGCATGCAATTCATATACCTCCTTTTCCCCATTCACCAGTTATTAGACACTGGAATCTTTTCTAGGCATTACTTCCTTTGAATGATGCTGCCATGAAAGTATATGTGCAAGTTTTCTAAAGGTGTATATTTTTATTTCTCTGAAGTAGATGCCTGGAAGTGGAATTGCTGGGTTTTCTGTTTGGCTTTTTAAGAATCTGGCTGTGTTCCAAAATAGCTATGCCATTCTCACTTTTCACCAGCAATGAGTGAATGTCCATACATCCACATCTTACTAGCATTCAGGGAGTTAGTCTTTTTATTATGGCCATGACAATGGGTACAGAGTAGTTTCTCATTGTTTTTCAATCTCACCATATACATGAATTGTGTGCATATATGTGTGTATGGGCATACGCATGCCACAACACAGATGTGGAGGTCAGAGAACAACTCAGGGTCAGTCTTTCTTCACTTTCCATCTCGTGTGAGACAGGGTTACTGTGTATGCCAGGCTAGCTGGCCTGTGTGCTTCTGGGTATTCTCCTGTTCCCGCCTCCCCTGTCACACTGAGTGTTAGAATTAGATGCTTGCACTAATGTACCCCATTTACTGGGGTTCTGGGGATCCAAACTCTGGCCCTCATGCTTGTGTGGCAAGTGCTTTTACCCACAGAACCATTTCTCCAGCCCTTCCAATGGGGTTTTAATATGCATTTCCATGAAGTCTGATAATCTTCAACATCTTTTCACATGCTTATTGGCCATGTTTGTGTCTGATTTTGGTAAAATGTTTGCTCAAACCCAGATTTTATTTGGTGATATATTTTTTGATTGGACCATAGTTTTTTCAGAGGCTCCTCCTGGCTCCATCTGCTGAGTTCTGGGTGTATAGTTGCCGCCATGCCTGGTTTATAGTGTGTTAGGGATTGAATCCAGGGCTTGGTGCATGGTAGGCAAGCACTCTGCCAACTGAACTATTTCTCCAGTTCCTAGAGTATAATATTTTTAAACCTCTGTGTTTTTTTTTTTTTTTTTTTTTTTTTTTTTTTTTTCATTTTAACAGCATTAGGATTGTCCTATAGGTGGTAGTATCATGGTCAGGCAATGTCAACACATTAACTGGCCTGAGAGATCATTTTTAGCATTTCTGAAACTGATGTTCCATGGCAAGATTTTAGGAGCTGTGAAATAGATTCTTTGGTAAAAGAAATTTGCCAAGCTCTGGGGAGTTTGTTAATGGCAATCTGTTAGCTTCTTATTCCAATATCTCCTAAAACTACTTTAGGGTGGATCACACCAATTCTTAGTTGAAGGCCGAGGAGATGGCTCAGTCAGCAAAGTGCTTAGGGTGCAAGAATGAGGACCTGAGTTTGGATCCTAAGAACCCACATTTTTTAAAAAAGCTGGCCATAGTGGTGTGAGTCTGTAACCCCAGAGATAAGAGGATCCCTAGAGCTTACTGGATAGTTAGTCTAACTGAATCAGTGATCTTTAAATTCACTGACACAATCAGGTGGTGAGTGATTGAGGAAGACACCCAACATCAACTACTGGCTTCCATCACACGTGTACACTCACAAACAACACACACACACACACACATACACGCACACATGCACGCACACACACACATACACACACACACACACAAACACACACCATGTTTACATGAAAAAAAATTGGCTAGTGCTACTAATACTAACATATTTATACAGCAAAACTTTTCCATGGTTCTACTTAATAAGTGAATACCTTCAATACCAGCACTTGGGAGGCAGAGACAAGAGGATCACTGTGAGTGCAAAGGCAGTCTGAAACTACAGAGTGAGTTCCAGGTGAGCCTGGGATACAGTGCGACACTACCCTGAAAACAAACACATAAAAAGTGAACATTGAAGTAGGCCAATGGAAATTAAATGATTTCTTCACATTAGTGATAAAATTGTAGAGAAAATAGTTTTCTCATATCCATGTTGGTTCTTTCTGTTCTGGGCTCCTGAGGGCTGCCAATAGATTCTGTCTAAACATAAAAGAGACCATGAGGGCCAGGCGCCTGTGATCTCCAGCCATCTGAGAGCAATACAAAAAAACCTTTCACACCCAGCCGGTGGGTTACATGCTTAAAGATTCATCTCTAACCTGATTTAAAAGTGAGATATTTTCTTTGAGGTGAGGTTAGAAAGACCCTAATCTGACATTCCATTAATGGAATTAGCTATGAAATAGTACAAAATTGGGTCTTGAACAATGTTCTCTGGCTGTCTCTTTTTCTCACAGGATTCTTTGATTTATTCTTTCAACAACTAATTATTTCCAGGTGTGCAGCAGGTCATGGCCTGTGGACTAGGAAGACAGAGGCGAAGGAAGTATGGGCTCAGAGAGAATATAAATTCACAGGGTGAAGGTGGGCATGGAGACACTCAACAAGTGCCTGATGACAGGGTGTCAGCCTGTTAAATACTATGGAGAAGAACAGACAAAAGGGAAGAGGAATAAAAGAATAGAGGAAGTTTTCCTTTCCTTTTCTTTTCTTTCCTTTCCTTTCCTTTTCTTTTTCTTTCTTTCTTCTTTCCTTCTTTCTTTCTTTCTTTCTTTCTTTCTTTCTTTCTTCTTTCTTTCTTTTTTTTTTTAGCAGAATCTTAGATGAAAGGAGAGGGTCATGTAACCATCTTTGGGAAGAAGTCTTTAAAGCATACGATGGAGCAGTGTGAAAGCCCAGGGTAGAAGTGGACTTCCTGTGCCCGAGGGGGAAGTTGTGAGGAAGAAAGAGTAACAGAAGGGAATGATGGGCGACCTCCAGAGCTAAAGCGCAGGGAAAGGATGAGAAAACACTGGCTTCTCTCAAGGAGTTCCTATTTCCGCTAGAAAGTATAGTTTAAAAACACGAGAACAGAACTCTATGATTGTTTAAAATATCTATCTTTCTTTATTGTGTGTGTTTGTGTATATGGGTGTGTGTGCACACTCAAGTGCAGAGGACAACCTCCTGAGTTATTCTCAGGAGTGCCTTCCATCTCTGTTTCAGATAGGGACTCTTGTTGGCCTGGATCTTGTCAATTAGACTAGACAGCTGGCCCGAGAGCTCCAGAGATCCTCCTGTCTCTGCCTCCCCAGAACTGGGATTACATGGCACTAACATGCCTGGTATTTTTATGTGATTACTGGGGATTGAATTTAGGTCATCATGCTTTCAAGGCAGGCATTTTACCTATTCAACTATTCCCTAGCCCTAAAGTGTTTATTATTTTACACGATGTTTTCATAGAAATTATAAGTAGTGGCTCCCTCCTCCAAAAAAGAGTAGGGAGAAAGGGATTGTTTTTAAAAATTTTTTTTATTTGTTATTTTTGGAGAGAGAGACAGAGAGAGACAGACAGAGAGAGAGGGAGAGGGAGACAGATAGGGATGGGTGTGCCAGCAGTCTCTCAGCTGGTGTGAATGAAATCGAGATGCGTGCGCCCCCTTGTGGGCAAGTGTGGCATTGGGCCTTGCGTCACTTTGCATCTGGCTAAATGTGGGACCTGGAGATTGGAACCCGGTTCTTAGGCTTAGCAGGCAGGCGCCTTAACCGCTAAGCCACCTCTCCAGCACCGAAAGGGAATTTTTTAAGATAATTTGGGGCATTGTGCACATGATACACACATTTCTAAGGAGCTCAGCAAGAAAGAAATGCTTTAGTTACTAAGCATTCTTTAATAACATATTTACCAAAATATTGTATCATGAAGGTCTTTTGTTTCTTAGAGCATGTTTAACAACACCATGAAAAATAATACCATTGGGTAGTCTATTCCACTAAAGTGCTGACCTGTTCTTCAGATGTTCAGAATCCCGAGTGACCTGTTCAGTCAGTATCTACTTTCAAGGACAGCCCTGCCTTGCTCATAGAAAGCTCTGCAGGCTGTCCATTTGATATGCACTAAGTGCATGGAACTAAGGGCTATATTAAGAGCTTGAAATTTTTATTTTTGTCTAAAAAAAGCCAATGGACACTTTTTACTTTGAAGTACTTCTCATATTTTTAACATGCCAGCCGTGAGGATTGAAATTAATAGAGATTAGAAATGTGCGGTCTTTTCACATCTCAGCTCCACCGTTTGTAGAAGTCTTCTAAAATTCGGTCTGATTTATGGCCCATATGAAATATAATATCTTTAAAGAGGCCATCATAATTTCATTGTTAAATGCTAAATAAATTCCATTGTGGGTATCAGATGAGAAATGTACTGTCAGTGGATGATATATTTCAAGACACACACACACAAAATGGAATTCACATGAAATTTTATGTGCTTCAGAATAGAACCATCCCTGACTCATGCAGGGAGATCTTAAGTACTAATGTATGCATATTTATGGAATGCAAAACGGAGACTTGGCACACTGCCCCCCAAGTGCTGCTTCTGAAAACCTCAATAAAGTCCACCTGTTGCAGCTTCCACAGACCTTCTGCAAATGCAAGGCAGGCCAGCATTCTAGTGCTGCCTCTCACATTCGATTTTTTCAGAAACTGGTCTTATTACCTTGGATTGCACACCAGAGAAAACAAAATAGCTCAAAGTGAGTTTGTCAGAAAGAGATGAAAATAAGGAAAAAGCGGGTTCAATAAGTCAATAGACAGCTTTCCTTCCCGGCTACTTTCTCACAGGGTGAACAGCAGCGGTCAACGTGTGGCTGCAGACATTGTGTTTGTGACACTTTTCTAAAGACTTTGGCAAACACTTGGGCTTTCCCACTCAAGGCCTCCTGCCGGTGGTGTGTCATCATTATGTCCATGTGGGGGCGCTCTTCTGGCGTCACAAGGCCGACGTCATCTCTATGTCCATGTGGGGGCGCTCTTCTGGAGTCACAAGGATGACGTCAACTCTATGTCTGTGCGGAGGCGCTCTGCTGGAGTCACAAGGCCAACGTCATCACTATGTCCGTGTGGGGGCGCTCTTCTGGAGTCACAAGGATGACATCATCACTATGTCCGTGTGGGGGTGCTCTTCCGGAGTCACAAGGCCGACGTCATCACTATGTCCATGTGGGGTCGCTCTTCCGGAGTCACAAGGCCGACGTCATCACTATGTCCCTGTGGGGTCGCTCTTCTGGAGTCACAAGGATGACGTCATCACTATGTCCATGTGGGGTCGCTCTTCCGGAGTCACAAGGCCGACGTCATCACTATGTCCGTGTGGGGCGCTCTTCTGGAGTCACAAGGATGACGTCATCACTATGTCCATGTGGGGTCGCTCTTCCGGAGTCACAAGGCCGACGTCATCACTATGTCCGTGTGGGGGCGCTCTTCTGGAGTCACAAGGCCGATGTCATCTCTATGTCCATGTGGGGCGCTCTTCTGGAGTCACAAGGATGACGTCATCTCTATGTCCACGTGGGGGCTCTCTTCTGGAGTCACAAGGATGACGTCATCTCTATGTCCGTGTGGGGGCGCTCTTCTGGAGTCACAAGGATGACGTCATAGCTATGTCCATGTGGGGGTGCTCTTCTGGAGTCACAAGGATGACGTCATAGCTATGTCCATGTGGGGGCGCTCTTCTGGAGTCACAAGGCCGATGTCATCTCTGTGTCCGTGTGGGGGCGCTCTTCTGGAGTCACAAGGCCGACGTCATCACTATGTCCGTGTGGGGGCGCTCTTCTGGAGTCACAAGGATGACGTCATCACTATGTCCGTGTGGGGGTGCTCTTCTGGAGTCACGAGGCCGACGTCATCTCTATGTCCGTGTGGGGGCGCTCTTCTGGAGTCACAAGGATGACGTCATCACTATGTCCGTGTGGGGGCGCTCTTCTGGAGTCACAAGGCCGACTAGGTACTAAGGTACCTTCCTGGGGACAAGAGATCCCATCTCCCAGGCTTCAGCTCCCTTCTCAGACTTCTTTTAGCTCTGAAAGCTCTGTGATCCTTCATTTTTTAAAAATGTCTGAAATATTTTCAAGTAATTACTCCTTTACATGGCTTAAAGGCCAAATAAGTAAATAAATAGATAAAAGAATTAAGAAATTGGTTTTGGCCAGAATCCCATGTTTCTATAATTCAATACTGCATCTTTCTGACTCAGAACCCAAGTGCCAGGTTATTATTTCATGGTTTTTCCTCTGCTGTGTCTAAGCTTTATAGACACATAGAAATATGGCACACGGGCTGTTTTTACACAGCCTCTTCTTGAAGCTCTGGGTGGACATGGGGCTCGTTTCTTTCTCTTGTTTCCTTCAAATTGGGGCCACATGGCCTTTGACTGAGATCCTCTTGGAGGAAAATGGCATTTTATTTTATTATTTTATTTATTTTTAAAATACTTTTATTTATTTTATTTATGAGACATAGATGAAAGAGAGAGAGAATGGGCACACCAGAGCCTCCAGCCACTACAAACTCTGGATGCATGTGCCACCATGTGCAGCTGGCTTACATGGGTCCTGGGGAATTGAACCTTGATCCTTAGGCTTCGCAGGCAAGTTCTGGGCCATCTCTCCAGCCCCCAAATAGGATTTTAATCTGTAAAAGTGAATTGCCATCGAGACTGACTTGGTCTAGCAGAACTGTAGGCTGTCTTCCTTAGTTCCTCCTCTTCTGGAAGACCAGCCTCGTCTCATTCACCACAAGGGGAAGAACCCTGTGCCTGGCAGGCCAGCCTCCTGGTTTGACCTGTTACTCCCCACATCCCCAGTGTGTGTGTTTGTGTGTGTGTGTAAAGATGGGGGACAGTGATATCTATGTGCTTTGGGCCATCTCTGCTCTAGTGTGTGCACGTGGGGAGACGGGGCAACGGGGGGGGGCGGGGACAGTTTGATATCAACAAGCCCTGGGCCCTCTCTACTCTCTATGACTCTACTGTCTGAGACATTGAGGTTAAATATCCAAGTTCAGAATGTGATAATAGGCTATGGTTTTTCATAGTGATTCTCTGCGTTCTTTATTGGTGGTTTTCTTTGGGGGGGGGGCAATTTCTGTGTCCCTAGAATTATTTTCTGATTTCATAATTCTATTTTGTTGAAAATGTCACCAGTGTTGGTGGCAGTTTGGTTGTGTTGACACGTCAAATGTCTTGTGCTGGTCTTGAACTTGTTTTGGGGTGGTAGGGTGGAAACCTCTTTTTGTTGTTGCCTTATGACTCCATGAAGTGAGAGGTCATGGGTAGAGGAAGACCCCATCACTCATCGTCTCCTGTCCACTCATCTCCAGGCCTATGTGATGGGTTGGTAGAGAGAAAAGGGCAAAGAATTTCAGCCTCTCCCCGTCTACTTCCCTCAGGAGACCATGCTTTTTGGCTTCCCAAGAGCCAGGAAACTCTCAATGGCCCAGATTCAATGACCAGAACACTGAAAGAGCTTTTGTAAATTCAAAAGTGAAATAGTGACATATTTAGTCATAATTTTAAAGCAGCAACTTGCATTAATCTTTGCTTTCTCTACCTTTCTTTATAAATAGTAAATCTGACATTTTGATTTCCTACTGTTCAATTCTTGTATGCTTCTTTCTATCTTCCTTCCTTCCTTCCTTCCTTCCTTCCTTCCTTCCTTCCTTCCTTCCTTCCTTTCTTTCTTTCTTTCTTTCTTTCTTTCTTTCTTTCTTTCTTTCTTAGAGACAGAGAGAGGGAAAGACAGAGAGTGAGAATGGGTGTGTCAGGGCCTCTAGCCACTGCAAACGAAGTCCAGATACATGCGTCACCTTGTGCATCTGGCTAACGTGGGACCTGGAGCATCGATCCGGGGTCCTTAGGTTTCATAGTCATGTGCTTAACTGCTAAGCCATCTCTCCAGCCCTATGCTTCTTTCTTGTAAATTACTTTACTTATTCATGACAAAGTTTCATGCAGTTCAGGCTGGTTTTGCACTGGCAGTGAAGCTGAGGATGACCCTGAAGTCAGATCCTCCTGCACCCACTCTGAGTGCTCAGATTACAGTCTGTATCTCCATATTCAGTTTAAGTTATTCTGGGTATTCAACCCAGTGCTCGCCACACACTAGGCAGGCATTCTACCCACTGAGCTCTCTCATTAAGATGTATATTCTAGAAAGACACATCAGTTGGTCTAACCCCTTGATCGTGTCTTCAAGTTTGAAGATTTATAGTGTTTTCTCTCCTAATTTTCCAAGTGTTGGATTGTTTTATGAGATACAGAAACTCTATATGAATAGAAACTATATGCGCCTCTCAGAACTAATTTAGGCAAATACCTAGGACTCTAGGGAAGTTTACTTAGCAACGCAACAATCAGCAAGATGGAGTGATTTCCTCCTCTCTGCAGAAAATGGCAGCGAGAATAATGACCCAACCACCTCCGTATCCAGAAATCTCGAAGTGCATAAACACACGTGCTCTTGGGGTGCAGTTTTCCAGCCATCGTTTCTATTTCTCCCACCTGGGTAGTATGGAGATTAGTTTTGCAACGCTTCAATGCACACATCATACCACACGCATCCATGTGGGAAATGCAGCATATAGAAAACAATGTTTTTGCCTTTCAAAACAGACATGAAGAGATATTACACAGGGTTGTTCTGGGGAACAAGAAAGCATGATGGAGGTGACAACTGAGTGAGAGAGAACTGACCCTGGAAGAATGGTGGGGATGTTTTTGGAGGAGGTTGTGACACCAACTGCTTGACACCAACTTCTTGTCATAGTCTTTCATGATTATATATAATGTGTATTGGTTTTTTAATATCTTAGTTTGTCTCTTATAAGTTAGAAACTTCACAAAATCTTTCTCTTTAGTAATATTATAATTGTTCCCTCTGATCCTTGTAGGAAACACTGAGCGAATGAAAGTCTAGAAGAGATCTTTGTGAAATCTGAAGCAGCTCTGACAGTCTGGCTTTTATGGAGTTGGGCCCATTTGGGTAATAGGCACATAAGATCGACCAGAAATTATATTTATTTTCCAAGTGTTTTTTACATGTCTTGTAATTATGAAGATCTGGAGGAACGGAAAGTTTCTAAAAGCTTTGCATTTTCTCAAAAATATTTTACATGGCTGCAGATGGCATGTTCTCTTTGCCCTCACACACCTGGCAACCCCCTTCAGTCTCTGGAAAATAAAGGGGAGACTAAAAACATGGGGGTGGGGGATGTGCTCTCTGGTTGTGTAGGTGACAAGTGCTTTGCCCAGACCATTTCCGATGGCCCTGTCCCCAGGTAAATGTCTGTTTTGTTGGAGATTGGGTTTCGGTCCCTTTCTCTGGCACCTCTCTGCCTGCTGGCCAGAGCTCTTTCCTGTGCACCTGCAGGATTGCTCAAGGAAGCAATTCACAGTTGTTCTTGGACTTCTTGGAGAATTCACAACAGCCTGATTTTAAAACATGGATGCTGGAGTAATGCCTGATTGGGAAATGTTTTTAAGGCGTTAGGATATACTTAGCAGGGCCCATATTTTAGTACATAAATAAATAAAAAGTTCCAAATTGAGCTGGGAATAGGGAGAAACCAAATATTTGAAAAACAGCAATAAAAATTAAAGGTAATAGGATTCATGGGGAACCATGTCTTGTCTGTCTTCTCTTATAATTTTCAAAAAATTTACCAGACTTCGGAGAAAGCAGAGGCAGTGAAGTTATAGTGGTGTATTGCTAACAGGTTTCTTTACAGTCAACTCGAATAAAGTCATGTAAGTCTGATAGAAAAACAGTGCACTGGGAGAGGCTGTGCTCTTCCAGGAAGGATATGTGTTTGGGAGAAATATAGATGCAATGGGTGGAAGGAAATGGTATCTCCACATAGTGAGATTAGTTCAATTAAATGGGATGTAGAGGGCATTGCTGATCTTGGCTCCCCCAAACCCACTTCATGCCAATACTAGCTTCCTAGGAAGACATTGGAAGGCCTGACCCAAAAGGAATTCCACCCCTCTTGCTGAGATGTCAGGGTGTGAGAGTAAGCAAGTGACTATTAGAAAGAAACACGGGCTTTCTGTTTTACAGTCGATAGTCTTGAAGGGTCCTCTTTTCTAAGTGATGTAATGCGTAGATATCAGGTCAGGAATGGCTAACACCATTTTGCTATCATGAAGAAAATCAGTTTTTATCTTACCCGCCTGTATCTAAGCCAACTATAAGCTGAATATTTTTCTGGCCATTGAGATTAGTTCAGAAGTGCACACATGATTAGTGTTGGTCCATTAAGGAGAAGGCGATGACTTTTTGTTCAATGGTTGGAGGATATAAACATTCTCTTTTGGGTGAGGTAAAAACAGAGGCTGGGCTGGAGAGATGGCTTAGTGGTTAAGGCACTTGCCTGGGAAGCCTAAGGACCCAT
This sequence comes from Orientallactaga sibirica, assembly GCA_036365145.1. Classification (NCBI taxonomy): domain Eukaryota; kingdom Metazoa; phylum Chordata; class Mammalia; order Rodentia; family Dipodidae; genus Orientallactaga; species Orientallactaga sibirica. The sequence goes on along the minus strand of JAEOAD010000044.1, from coordinate 3,829,353 downwards.
GTTTGACTCTCCACATCCCACGTAAGCCAGACACACATGTCTGGAGTTAGATTGTAGTGGCTGGAGGCCCTGGCATGCCAATTCTCTCTTTCTATGTGCCTCTCTCTCTCTCTCATTCTCTCATAAAAAGACAGAGGAAGAACAGAGGCTGAGCCAGCTGTGGTGGTGCATGCTTGTAGTCCTAGCACTCAGGAGACTGAGGTAGGAAGACTGTGAATTTGAAGACAAGTTGTACTCTTAGTAAGACCCTGTCTCAACACTGGAACAAAACAATAAATAACAAAAGAACTCAGGCTGGATATTAATGGTTATTCTGCTGTAATGGGGGGTGACCTGTACACAGACGTAGCTCATACAGGAAGCTGAGTTTGGACAACTACAGAAAAATGGGGCGAGCTCTTGATCAAACCTCTCCTGAAGTTTTTCTCTCTCTTCAACTGTAAGTTTAGTGAGCCAGTGTTTTCTTTTTATAAACAAATGACTCACTTGAGTTGGCAACAAGAGTTGATTGAAATGAACTTGAGTCAATGCTACTTCTTAAAGAGGACTTGACGTGCCATACTGTTGTCTACCATCATGATACAAAAACGCACATTAATTTTTAGAAGTGTCCTGAGAGGAACATTGACATGTAAGGCACAGAGAACAATAAAACATGCAAATTTAAATCTACACCTTCACTATGTAGGTCAAATGTCACAGTCACTTAGTTTCAACTGATTTACTGGAGAAAACACAAAAGCGGATAATAAGAATCAGATGTACTACAAGTTGCATAGAACTAATTGGATTCAACAAAATCTTGGAGATGTTTCTGCTTTTTTTTTTTTTTTTTTTTTTTGAGCAGTCCAACAATTTAGTCAAAATAGAAACTGTCTTCTTTCAATTCTGAGCAGCAAATAAAAAAATATACAGCCCGGCATAAGAAGACAATGTAATCTTGTTCCATTGAAAGGCACACACACATACCAAGAAAACGACAAACATATATACACAAACACTGAAAAAAATTGTACAATGACACACATAAATAATTTACCCAAACACAACTAAACTGTCTCACATGCTGAAATCCATGGGTAACAATATACAAAGAAAGGGTATCTGCTCTGTTTCAGCAATTCCAGCTTGCTCTAAAGTGACAACCCAAATCATGGAAATACATACTTGTTGTTCAATTTATGATAAATAACTTAATATTTGCATGCTTTTCCTTCTTTTTAAAAAATCAAAGGCCAAAGCCAATACTTAAGAATACTCTAGAAATAAATCAAACCCTAATTTAAAACTAGTACATGAAAGTGAGTTATGAGCTTTCTTTTAAAAATATTTTATTTTTACTTATTTGACAGAGAGAGAGAAAGAGAGAGAGAGAGAGGAGAGAGAGAGAGAGAATGGGCACACACTAGGGCCTCCAGCCACTGCAAACAAACTCCAGACACATCCACCACCTTGTGCATCTGGCTAACGTGGGTCCCAGGAATTGAATCTGGGTCCTTTAGCTTTGCAGGCAAATGCCTTAACCACTAAGCCATTCCTCCAGCCTGAGCTTTATTTTTTTAAAAGAAAATATTTATTTGAGAGAGGGGGGAAGAGGCAAGAGAGAGAGACAGAAAGAGAGAGAGGGGAAGAATGGGTGCACCAGGTCTTCCAGCTACAGCAAATGAACTCCAGTCGCATGGGCCACCTTGTGCATCTGGCTTATGTAGGTACTGGGGAATAGAACCTGGGTCTTTAGGCTTCATAGCCAAATGCTTTAACTGCTAATCACTCCAGCACCTATATTTTAATTTTAATCTAAGATTACAAAGTGAGACAGAAAGAGACAGAGGGAGAAACAGAAAGAGAGAGAGGAGAGAGAGGGTTGGGTAAGAAGCCATGAGGAAGGAAGGGAAAAGAATGACAAGAATTATGTTTCTGTTACTTAGCAAATAAATATTGGATAACTGAGGCTATCAGAAAGAAACGCATGTTCCTATTTCCAGAATCTCTAAGTGCCATCATCATTGCCATGATAATCATTGCCCATCCAATCCATCAGTTTCACTAGATTGTATTTATGGCAAAGGCCAATTTGCATTGGTAAGACTATATCATGACAAAAATTTTGAGGTTTTTCTTTGGAATGACCAGAGCAAACCCAAAGATTGTTCTGGTGATGGTAAAGGCAAAACCCTATTTGCCACAGCTCCTCTGAGAGAAAAAGTCCCCTGCTTCTCCATACTTCTCCATATGCATGGCTTTGGCTAATGATACCCAAAGTTCACCTCAAGGCAAGTGTGCAGTTTCTGCTTGATTGCCAACTGGCAGATTCTTTTGTCTTTCTTAATTTCACTCTTGGAGATGGAAAATCTGATTGGTCCAATTTGTCTCTGAGAGCCAGGTCATGCTCAAATTTGCTGGACAGCCTATGGCTTTACTGCCCTGGAATCAAACACACATATATCTGGTTTATAATCTGAGCATAGGGCCTATATAAACAGGGTATAAATCATGAGGACCATGTAGGCGGCACTGCGGGCAGGGCACTTTTTCTAGTCTGTTCTCTCAGACTTTTGAGTCTGAGGGTCCCTTTTCATTCTTTAAAATGATGCAAACCCAAAGAGATTTTTCTTAATGTAACTCATCTCTACCAATCTTCTTCGTACCATAAATTAGAACTGTGAAGAAATTAAAATATTTTAACCAATTCATAAATAAAGCCATCACATGTCATATTAGAGTCATAAAAATTATCACAAACAGCACAAGTTTATTGTCCCTCTTTCTTGAAAGCTTTTTTTTGTTGAAGATAAAGGTGTCAGTAGAGTGACTCTTTCTGAATGGTGTGGGGAAGAATGTATCCAGACCCCTCTCCCCGCTCCTGGGGATCACTCACATTCCTAGGCTGGTTATGGCATTCTTTCTCTATAGCTTGCTCTGTGTCTAAATTTCTCCCTTTCTTTTTTTAAAAAATTTTTTGTTTAGTTTTATTTATTTATTTGAGAGTGACAGACAGAGAAAGAGGGAGAGAGAGAGAGAGAGAGAGAGAGAGAGAGAGAGAGAGAGAGAGAGAGAATGGGCACACCAGGGCCTCCAGCCACTGCAAATGAACTCCAGGTCCATGTGCCACCTTGTGCATCTGGCTTACATGGGTACTGAGGAATCAAGCCTTGAATCAGGGTCCTTAGGCTTCACAAGCAAGCACTTAACTGCTAAGCCATCTCTCCAGCTCCTCTCCCTTTCTTTTTATAAGGACACCAGTCATATTAGATTAAGACCCACTCTGATGACTTCATTTTAATTTGATCATATATAAAGACTTTTTTCAAGTAAGATCACACTGTCAGGATTAGAATTTCAGTAGATTTTGGGGAACATAATTCAACCTACAATACATATTTATATAAATCACATAACTTAAAGAAAATAAGCAGATTTTTCAAAATAAAATACAGTAGGAAGGTAAACATTGTTTCACATGTTTATAATTCTCTTTTACATCTGGCTTGATAGAATCCCCCTAATTCAGTCTCTCAGGTTGCTGGGATGGTATTGCAAGCACGTTCTTCCTAACTTGTTATACTAGCAGCCATCTGCGCTCAGGATGATCCCATTCCCAAACTTGGTAAGAGACAGTTTCTAAAGTTATCCTGATGTGGAATTTGAAATCAGGTCAATAAACTACTCCTTTGTCACATCAAAATTCCTTAGTATTTATTGCAATGGAATGGGTTTTGTTGCCTATGCACAATTTTATAATCTCAGACAATGGTCATTAAAAACATTGGTTCCCTGAGTTATAGAGATTTTTCTAAATGTATTGTAGAAAACTCCACTGCAGCTTTATGAAAGAGCAATAGGAGGAAAAGGTATATAACGTCTTAGAAGTTATATGAGAATATGTCTTATGCATGATCTCCTTAAAAGGGCTTTGGGGGCGGCTGGAGAGATTGCCTAGTGGTTAAGGCACCTGCCTGCCATGCCAAAGAATGCCTGTTAAATCTCCAGGTCCCACGTTTAGCCAGACATAAGATGATGCAAGCATGCAATGCTGCGCTTGCCCACAAGGGAGTGCATGCATCTGGAAATTGTTCACAGTGGCTGAGAGGCCACTGGCACTCCCATTCTCTCTCTCTCTCTCTGCCTCTTCCTGTCTGTCTCTGTCTCTGTCTCAATTTAAAAAAAAAAAAAGGCTTCAGGGAGACCTCCTAAAAGTCCCTGGATCACACTTTCAGAACTTGTCATCTATCATTGCTTGAGGAAAAAGTACCAGTGTTTGAAATTCAAGACCCCCTCAAGCCCTGTCCTCTCCAAAGCATCTTAACTGATGTTTCCATGTGGGTTGCTCCACTTGTGTCCTCACATTATTTCACTATTTTATGTTCAACTTGCTTTTGCAGTGATAGGGATTTAACTGGGTCCTCACACATGCTAGGCAGGTCCTCGACCACCAAACTGCATTCCCCAGCTCTGGGTATTCACTTTGTAATACTGGCCACTTAGGATTTCCAAGGACAGGCTCTTGCTTATATTTTTATCATATTAGGTAAAGATGACAGTACCTTGGAACAAATCCCTTCTGATTTAAACTGAATTTGTTATGTTGGTTCCATATAGAATAGTTTTCAAAAATCAAGGATCCCACATTTACAACTGAGGTTTCTGATGCTGATCACAATGCAGGCTTTCTCATTCATTTAAAATAAAATTCTGTCTTCATTACCCCATACAGAAAAAATAGCTTATAAAAATAAGGAAGTCAGGGTCTGGTGAGATGGCTCAGTAGGTAGAGCTCATGCTGCACAAACTTAATGACTTGAATCCAGATGCTCAGAAGTTACATGAAGCTAGACGTGGCAGTGCAAGAACCTGTAACCCCAGCACACACAGGGCGCCATGGGAAGCAGTGAATGATGAGAGACCCCGAGTCAAAGAAACTGAAAGATGAAGTTTGACTCCCACGGTTGTCTTCTGATCTCTGCACACACTATGACACACAAACATGTTCTCACAGACGCAATAAAAAGAAAGAAAAACAAGCAAGTCTCATGGGCTTTCTTTCAGTTTCATATCTATTCCTCTAAATTCTATGAGTGAGGGCTGGAGAGATGGCTTAGCGGTTAAAGCGCCTACCTCCTAAGCCTAAGAATGCCAGTTCCAATCTCCAGGTCCCACGGTTAGCAAGGGCGCAATGCCGCGCTTCCACAAGGGGGCACACGCATCTCGATTTCATTCGCAGCAGCTGAGAGGCTGCTGGGGCACCAATCTCTGTCTTCCTCTCCCTACCTCTCTGTGTCTCTCTGTGTCTCTCTCCAAAAATAAAAATAAATATAAATTCTATGAGTGATTTTCCTTCTCCCCTATGTGCCTGCCAAACGTCAACTTGTTTTTTTATGATGCAAGTTGAATGGCACTGTCCTTGACTTCTGGCTAGATACCTTTTCTCTCCTAAGGAATTTTACTTACTCTTTATTGCTTTTGAAAGTATTATTGTGTTTTTGTTTTTCTTTAAATAACCCTCTTAGAGATGTCCAGATGCTTCAAAGAGGGCCATCTGTCCCACCACTGTGGCATGGTTGGTAAGGGCAGGAGCTATGTGCTTTTACCTTTGTATGCAGATGATGTAAGCCCTATACTGTGAACGGGGTTACTACAGGAATGGCGGATTGTGCATTCCATCCGACTCTATTGATTTCCAGAGATAGGATTTTACCTCCAATTCAAGTAAAGTAGGGAAATTTATGAGGAGTATTAATTGTTGCTAGGGTCCCAGAACTGAAGGAATAGTGGATGCACAAACCTTGGACACAGACAAAGCAAGGCTACTCCAGGGAATCACGCACTTTATCCTTCCTTCCTTGCAAGTCACCTTGTTCTCAACAGCTGGTGCCTGTTCCCAAACAGCTCCCGAGACCGTATCTTACCAACGTCACCATTCACAAGGAAGGGAAATTTCCTTCAGCAATGACTACACCATCTAAAACCAATTGGATGCCCTTCTTTCCGATGACCTGCCCAATTCCTGGAAGTATAACCAGAAGGAGGGGTGTGAAGAACTAAAGTTGGCCCCACTCAGATGATAGAGCCAGGGTGGAGGTTCAGGAAAAATGGCAGCTACGCTTTGGTTCTTACAGAGCAGGAACAAGGGCACAGGCAGAAACGCCTTCTCCAAACACAACAGGTAGTATTTTCAGGAAAGAGAATGTGGGGATATGTGTCCCACACAGACTAATCTCTAAATGTCCACTTCAATAACTGCCTGGTCTGTCTTTACAAAATTCCCTGTGAGGACATTTGAAAATACCATGTTAGCCAGCCATGGCCAATTTAATAATGTTGTATGCTTTGGTGTAGTGACATCAATTAATGTCGGTGGCTGAATGAACTTAGTTATTTAATAATTGCATTTTCATATTTCAGGTTACATGCTTTCCTAGTATTGCAAATCAGGACTTTATAGGGAACTGTTTTGTTGTGTTTTTCCTATGGTGAATGATATGATGAAATTTCACGGTGCCACTGGGTGTTACGCAGAATTGGCATCCACATTCTTTCCTACCCGCTTCTCCAGGATTAGTCTGGGCCTGTCATTTTATGTGGTCTCCTGAGAGTAGCTATTGACCTGAAAAGGACTTGCTGAGGCCTGGATAAGTGACCCAGAGCAACCAGTGCAATTCAGAAGACTTGGCCCTTTGAAGCTTACCTTTGAAAACCTAGCATGGGGCCTGGCACAGCTGGTGTAGGCTGAGTGACAGCGGACGAATGAACCAATGTCTAGTTGCTTCGCATACCATAACTCAATGTCATATAGATGCCATTTTCACTTGCCCCTAACTGGATTAGTTTTTAAATATTTCTTAATTTTTTGTGATTGCCTATTATGTGTAGACAGCCTGGTTTAATGCTTTCCATGCCTCATCTATTTCTGTCCTCAGAATTCTGAGAAGTCTGCTCTCAGATCACCAATACTGAGATAAATGTCAGACAGGCCTTTTGTTTGACCTCATTGTACAGTAGATTTCCTCTCTTAAAGCTCAGAAGTTAAAGCACTTGCCTGCAAAGCCTAATGACCGGGGTTTGATTCCCCAATACCCATGCAAAGCCAGACACACAAAATGGCACATGCATTTGGAGTTTATTTATAGTGGTTGGAGGCTCTGGTGCACCTATTCTCTGTCTCTCTCCTCTCTGCTTGAAAATAAATAAATAGGGCCCAAATAGATTGCTTAGTGGTTAAGGTTTTTGCCTGCAAAGCCAAAGGACCTTGGTTCGATTCCACAGGACCCACATAAGCCAGATGCACAAGGTGGTGCATGTGTCTGGAGTTTGTTTGCAGTGGCTGGATGCCCTGGTGCACCCATTCTCTCTCTTTCTCCCTTTCTCTCTCTCTCTCTGCCTCTTTCACTCTCTCTCATAAATAAATAAATAAACAAACTTTTAAAATAATTTTTATTTTTTATTTTTTATTTTTTTGGAGAGAAACACAGAGAGGGACAGACAGAGAGGGAGAGGGAGACAGATAGAGATGGGCACGCCAACAGTCTCTCAGCTGCTGTGAACAAAATCCAGATGTGTGCGCCCCCTTGTGGGCAAGTGCGGCATTGCGCCCTTGCATCACTTTGCATCTGGCTAAACGTGTGACCTGGAGATTGGAACCCAGTTCTTAGGCTTAGCAGGCAGGTGCCTTAACTGCTAAGCCATCTCTCCAGCCCAAATAAAGCTTTTAAAAAGTAAATAAATAAAATATTTAAAGTGCTATGTATCCTACTCTTTATTTCCTTAATTCAATGTATACTTTTATCCCTGTTTGTTTATTTAATATCTTCTTCCCACCACAAAGACCAGTATTTTTTATCTCTATTAACATGCCCTTCATCCAACACAGGGATAGACATATTCACTACTCAGAACACATTTGTTCAGTGATGGAAAGAGCAAAATCGATGGGACATATATTTTAAGCACATTCCTTCATGAAATAAAATTGGCCTTATGTGCAACAGGTAATTCTAAGGAATGGGGGGAGTTGGTGAATGAAAAAGGAATTGGCAGGCAGCCAAAATGCAAAGCTAGCAGGAATTTTTATTCTTTAAATAGTCTCCAAAAAATGGCGTCTGCCCTATGACGCTCTTGAGCACAGCCTGGAAATGTGGAAATGTGGAGGACACATGTTTTATATTTGAATACTCCAAGGAGGGGCCCTGTGGCTCCCACTGCGAGCATGCATGGGTGGGTGGTGGTGACTTGAGACCCTTCCTCGAGCGCTCTTTCCTTCTTCCTCCCGAAGCCAGGGGCACAGACCACAGGACACAGAGGTCGTGGTCTCTGAGGATTCGGACCCAGGTTTGTCCTTCACATGTTGACTATCTCAGGAGAGGGCCGCCTTCCCGAAGGCAGGAGCCATTTGCACTGAAAGCTTCTTTCTTTCTTTCTCTGAACTCCAGATGTGTTTTACAGTTAAATTAGAATCATTTATTTTCAAAGGAAACAGAAAAGCCATATTTGTTTTCCAACACTTCGTCATCAGCATGGGAGTCTTTACCAAGCTCTCGTCTGGGTGCTGGCATTTTGCTACTAGTGTTCCTGGTCCCCCCCCCCACCGGGGATGCTAATTAACCATGTAACTTGGGCATGTCACTTTGTTTCATGTCACTTTTGACTTTAACTTCCTTACTTGTGAAAAATAACTTTAAGGAGAGGTTGGAATAGATTTAGCTCTTTTCAGTCCTAACAGTCAAGGAAGAGAAACGGGCACAGCGATCTCTTGTTTGATATGTTTTTGTCTCTTAAATGCAACAAAGCATTGTTCAAGGAAACAAAGACATTCATTTCTGCATTTCTGCATGGACTCTACCCTCCTGCACGGCCCTGTCATGTAGCAGATGCCTACATGACACTGGAGCTTTGACCTTAATCCCAGCTCGGTCACTTCCTTGATTTGAGACAAGTGACTTCACTGCTCTGCTGCTTGTCATTTTCCATAAGAAGAACAGTGGCACTATTACCTGAGACACTGGATTGCTGAGCGGATTAAGTGACACAATGTACAAGATCCTTATAATGCATAATAGACATTCAGAGACTATTAGCTATGATTATTTCCTAAGAGCTCATTCTATGGCCTGGACACTATTAGGGCTTTAATCATAAATAATGGGCCATCTAGACTTCACTAATCTACCTTTAAACTAATGGGGTTTCTTAATTCTGTTACCCACTAGAATCATCATCTTATAAAATTCTGGCAACTGGGGCTGAGGAACAAGCAGCAGTGTTGACCTTCTGGACACTGTGATTTCTGTAATAACAGCCCTTCATCACTTCAACTGTGACCTGGGAGTCTTGAGGGTTTTTTTTCCCCTAGCATTCATGAAAATGAGGCACACTGACTTTTAGTTTGCACAGGAGAGCCTCCTCTCCTTCCTCCCTAGCTCTTTTCTTTCCTCGGTGCTGAGGATTGAAGCCAGGGCAAGCACTAGTCCACTGAGCTGCATCTTCAGGTCTTTCCCGCTACTTTTTACTTTGACACAGGGTGGCACTAAGTTGTCCAGGCTTTATTTGTAGTCCAGGTCGATCTTGAACTATGAGCCTTCTGCCTCCACTTACCCAGTAGCTGGAATTACAAACCTGATCTACCAGGCGCACCTCTCATTCTATGGGTGCATAGGAAATACTAGGGAAAGGAATGAATTAAACAACACTACAGATGTATAATGAGCCAAACACGGAATGTCCGGAATTCTAGCAAATAAACATCCACCTTCTTTAACCAATAAGTAGCATGGAGAAGAAGGGTGGGGAACTTCTCTAAATGTTGTGTACTGAGGAAACAAGAGACAAATGCTGATATAATGAAATGCATAAGCCTTGCTTTGACTATTATTCAAGAAAACACAAGGTAAAGTTTATTTTCTCTTAAGAAAAATAGGAGAAAATGAGCAAATAGGCTATTTGATAACGTTAGGAAATAGTTTATTGTGATAACGCTTTTGTGCTTGACGATAAAAACCTTTATTAATTAAAGTGGTTGGCGGAGAAGGTTCAATAGGTAAAGTAATTGCCATGCAAGCACGAGGCCTGACTTGAACCCCCATAACCCAAATAAAAAGCCACTTGTGGTGACGCACACCTGTAATCCCCACTCCAGGGAGGTGATTCTAGCCCTGATTCCTACATACAAGGGGAGCCAAGTTTACATGATTAAGAAGTGGTAGAACCAAACTGGAATTCATACTCAGTCCACATCCTTAACTTCCTTGCTTTCCTGGCTGGAAAAGTCGAAAAGCAGAGGGGCCTCTGGCAGCTTGGAGAACTTGATTCCAAAGGCGTGGGAGTGGGTGGCTCAATGGGTGGGGATTGGACAGTAGTTTCTGTTTAATGTGATGGATTCACTGTGGAGATGAAGATACAAGAGGAGAAGCAGGTTTCATTGACTTTGAGACTGCCCAGAGTCATTCAGGATACATCAAGAAGGGGATTTGTGGGTTGGAGAGATGGCTTGGCAGTTAAGGCACTTGCCTAATAGCTAAGGACCAGGGTTTGATTCCCCAGGACCCATGTAAGCCAGATGCACAAGGTGGTGCGTGCATCTAGAGTTTGCTTGCAGTGGCTAGAGGCCCTGGCATGCCTGTTCTCTCTCAAATAATAAATAAAAATAAATAAATAAATGAATAAATAAATAAATAAATAAATAAATAAAACTTGTAATAAAAAATAATAAGAAGGGGCTTTGATATACACACCTGGGCTTGCTGCAAAGATGTTACTGTCACTGACATGGGAGTGGGTCGCTGACACTAGAAGTGTGAATGGGACTAGAGAAGGTCAAAGAGTAGGGAAAGGAGAAGTGGATGGTATGGACTTCTGGAAAGAGAGCAAAGGAAGGTGTTACCCTAGCCTTGTGTCCGTTTTCTCCCTCACAATTCACTGTTGAAGTCCTACTCGCCAGTGAGAGGGCATTTGGAAACAGAGCTCCTGGAACGGAAAGTAATTAAAGTCAAGCAAGTTAAACAAGGTCATAAGGATGGAGTACTAATCTTTTTATGTTTTCAAATTTGTTTATTTACTTACTTATTTATTTATATTTATTTGCAAGGAGAGAGAGAGAGAGATAATATGAATGGGCACACACCAGGACCTGTTGCCACTGTAAATGAACTCTAGATGTATGTCCACTTTGTGTATCTGGCGTTACATGGGAAGTGGGGAAATGGAACCTGGGCCATCAGGCTTTGCAAACAAGTGCCTTTAACCACTGAGCAACGTTCTCCAGCCCTGGAGTACTCATATTATAGGAATGGGTCCTTACACAGAGAGAGGAGTGGGAAGCTCCTCTTTCCACGGACGCATACTGAGGAAGGTCATGCGTGGACACAGTGAGCAAGCAGTCATCTGCAAATGCGGCAGAGAACCCTTAACGTAAACCGTCCTGCCAGACCCCAGCTGGGACTCAGCCTCTAGAACCATGGGGAGGCGATTTCGATTTCTGTTGTTAAAGCCATCTAGTGTGTGGTATTTTGTCGGGGCACCCGAGTGGACTAAGCTGGTGTACTGCAGCAAGTCTGCAGCCGTAAGATCAAATGACTTGAGAGGGAGAAAGACGGATACCAAGGCACAGTGTTTCCATGGAAGTCAGGGTCAGAGTTTCACAAAGGGGAATGTGGTCATATTCCCTACAGCTTATACAGCTTGACACATGTTCATGAGGAAGTGCTTGCCAGGGTGTGGTTCTGATGGTTCTGATGGAGGCAGAAACCAGACTGTAGTAGACCGGAAGTGATGGGAATTGAAGAAGTGGGTAGAGACCTTTGGCATTAGCCCCTCACTTCTCACCACAGACTTAATGAGTCACAATCACATTTGAACTCCAGACTCATACACAAATTAAAGTTTGAAAAGCACTGGGTTAGACCCTGAGCCACTCCTTCTTTTCAATAAAAAAAATAAATAAATAACATCCCTGATACTGAAAATGTACGAAAGGGGTAGTCATGAGCCCTAAGGGTGTAATGTCTGCTGGTGACTCACTAAATGTATATACTATGCTCACCAAACTGCCCAGTAAGCACTTGTCTTAATGTCCACACCCATATATTAATGCTACTCTCACTTTTGGTTAGAGAAGCTTCTCTTTTCAGATGGTGGTGACCTTGGGATGACTCAGAAGGCACCATGGTGCTGAGAAGAAGTGACAGAGGAGTGCTCAGCATGGAAATATCTCTAACACACCTTCCAAGGCTCAGGGTCCATTGCGGAAGAGGGGGTGGAAAGAATGTAAGAGCCAAAGGAAGAGTAGGACTCCTTACAACGTGCTCCTCCAGACACAAAATGGCCTGGATATCCATGACCTCACAGTGCCTGACACTACCTATATAACACCATCATAATAGGAGGAAAAGATCATGACATCAAACTGAAAGGAGGGACTGATTGAGAGGGGGAGGGGATATGATGGAGAGTGAAGTTTCAAAGGGGAAAGTGGGGGGAGGGACAGAAATAACATGGGATATTGTCTACAATTAAAGAAGTTGTCAATAAAAATAATAAGAAGAAGAAGAAAGAAAGAAAGAAAGAAAGAAAGAAAGAAAGAAAGAAGAAAGAAAGACAAAGAAAGAAAGAAAGAAAGAAAGAAAATCTACCTGGGAAGAGACTGAAAGATTAGGAGCTAGCCAGTGGAGAGAAGAAGGAAAAAGTGAAGTGCTTCATCCTGCTACAAGCAAAGAATTTATAAGGAAAGAATCAGATGCAAGAGAAAGATTAAGAGTAAAGGGGCGAGAAAGAATAACCATAAGGCGAGGGCACTCAGGTGGGTAACACTGAGAATATGTACAGAGAAATTAGCCCTGCTTGACAGTTTGGTCCATGAGATAGCAGATGGGGACTGTGCACATGCAGCATTCTAGATAGAAGTTAAAAGCTGAGGAAGGTGTGTCTAGAAACCTCCTTTTGCCTCATGAAGTTGGAGGCCTGAGCACCTCTGTAAGAGAAGCGTGTGGGCTAAAATAAGTGCTTGAGACGAGGGCTGATAGGGTGTGGGTTGCTTGAAGAAGTATGAGCGCAGGACAGCGTGAAGGAATGCCATGGACAGTGATCTTGAAATCTGGAGTATGCATGTAGAACCGTAAAGTCTGGACGTGTCATAGTGGGTTAAAAATGTCAAGGGTAGAACAGTTCTGAGTAATGCCAAGGGCTTGAAGGTGAACATAGAGTGGGTCGCAGATAAGTGGGAAAAGACTGTCGGAATCATAGAGATTAGGGAGTGTGAGCCATGGGTCTCCTCTGGATTGTCATCTTACTTGACAATGGACGGGAGCTATGATGAGAGTGAGATGGAGACAAAGGGAGGGCTGAGTTAGATTTGGATCCCCAAGTTCTCAGGGGGAAGTTGTTGTGACGTCCAGGAGAAAGAGGTACAGGTTGGAGCAGGAAGGCAAATCTCCCTGTGTAAGAGTAGAAACGTAATGGCTTACAAGTGACAATGGGGAGTGATATGGCTTGAACGTGCCCTGGAGACCTGTGCAAAGGTCTCTGCCCTCACGAATGGAGCACTGCCATTCTGGGGGCGGGGTGTTTCTAATTGTGTGAGTGGATTGGTTACAAGTTTGGCCCCTTCTGCCCTCCTGTCACGTGTTTTCTTCTCCCTCCTTTCTGCCCTTTGGTAGCACAGCACAAAGGCCCTCATCAAATGCCTGCACCATACTCTTGGACTTCCCAGCCCCTAGATGCATGGACCAAGTCCACTCCTATTGTTTACACTTGGCCCTGACTATGGTGTGCTATTTTGTTTTTGTTGTTGTGTGTTTGTTTTAATGAGAGAGAGAGAGAGAGACAGAATGGGAAAGCCAGGGTCACCAACCAGTGCAATTGAACTCCAGATGTATGTGCCACCTAGTGGGCATGTCTGACCTTGTGCTTGACTCACCTTTGTGTGTTGGGCTTTTGTAGGATCTGGAGAATTGAACATGGGTCCTTAGGCTTAGCATACAAGTGCCTTAACTGCTAAGCCATCTCTCCAGCCCTGGTGTTCTGTTTGAACAGCAGAAAGTGGACTAAAATAGCAAGATGAATGAGGCAGTGATTGTGGTTGTGGAGTTTGGCTGTGAGAAGGGGCTTGTGTGCCAGGACCAGCCTAGCACACCCTTTGCTGCTCTCAGGATGCCAGCACCTGCCATGAGCTCGTGCAGCCTGCAAGTCACCCTGCTGCTTCTCCACCCACCCTGCCAGTAATCTGTCCCCAGCTGCTCTTCTCTGTCCTGCCTCAGAATCCATGTCCTAGGCTGGGATCCTTATTGGCTAATGGAGCTTCCTATTAAAGTGTGGTTATGTTCAGGGCTACCTGGACTAGATTGATGACATTTAGGTGAGAGAATTAGGTGGAAGGTGGTTTTCAAGGCATGCACAGTTAAGAAATCAAGATGGGCCAGTAGTGGAGAAGAAAAGGAAAGAAGATGTGGGTGGCAGAACTTACAAAATAATAATTCAATCCTTTTTTGGGGGGAAGTAACAAATTACTCAGGACTTCATTAGTTTCCTTCTTTTAAAAATCATTCTTCTCATTGTTTTCTTGTTTTTAATTTAATTTAAATTTAATTTATTTGCCAGCAGAGAGAGACTAAGAGAAGAGAGAAAGACAGTGAGGGAGAGAGTGGGCACTCCAGGGACTCTAGCTACTGAAAATAAACTCCAGATGTATGTGCCATCTTGTGCTGCATCTGGCTTTGTGTAGGTGCTGGGGAACTGAACCAAGGTTGTTAGGCTTTGCAGGCAAGTGCCTTATCCACTGAGCCATCTCTCCAGCCCTAGTTGTTTTCTTTATACGGTCCAATTCACGGAAGCTGAAGTTCAACCTGATGTTTCATACCACTTGTTTCATCAGCAGCTACTCATTAAAGAAATCCAGTCTGTGAAAGCAAGAAGGGTTATTAAGAATATTTGGGGGGGGTGTCTGTGGAGATGTTCACTTAGTAAATGTTTGCCTTGTAAGCTATCACTGAGGATTCACCCCCACACAAAAATCTGATTTATCTATCATGTAACTTCTTGGTGAAACTAGCTGGATCTTTCATTTGCAAACTGTAAATCGTTCACTAATTGTGCACTGTTGCGATATTAATCCTGCTAGTGTCTTAAGTCCACTTGTATTTGTGTGGGTTCTAAACAGTAAGAACTTAGCTTTCACAGCTCTGGAGGCTGGACGTCCAAGGTCAAGGTCTTGAGAGATTTGCATTCTTGTGAGCACCCACTCCCTGGTTTGTTGTGTCCACACTTAGCAACAGGGATGAACTCTGGTCCCTTTACCCAGTGATGAGAGCGCTAATCCAATCTATACGGCCTTCACTTTCATGACCCAGTAACTCCCAAAGGCCCAGCCTCCCAAGAACCTCCATTGGGGGTCAGGTTTCAGTACAGGAATTTGGGGGCACACAAGTACTCAGTTCACAGCAATTATTGTAGCCACCTGATTATATACCTAGGGTTGTTTGGGTTCTTATAAAAATGGGGAGGAAGTCTTGCATTTACTCCTTATGTGAGACAAAGGAAAGCACATGCCTTTAGGAATGAAGGTACAAGGCAGAAGTAGGACAGTGTCATTGATAGCTAAGGGTCAGAGTGACTGGCCTCTCCAGCTTTCTGATTCTATGGCAAGCTGTTTGTTCTTTTAACCAGCACTACTTTCATGCGCAAGATTAAAAGTAAAATAACAAGATCTACCTTTGAGAGTTGGCTAGTAAAATTAAATGAAATCATACATGTCAACCCTTGCCCCAGTGCCTGGCACAGAGAAGGGGCTTAACACTAGGGTTTATTATGACATCCTTTTCCACGGAGATCTGCAGAATTATAGGAAGGGAAATTATTTTTATTTTCAGCACTGTATTTGGGGAATATGGAAGAACTAGATACAAGTGTCAGAAAATTATTGTCATGGGAAGAAGGAAGGACAACGAATAATATTTACAGCAATCACGGTGCTAGAAAGAGCACCAGTCAGCGCCTGATGCAGTGGGGTGGCAAATTGTCTGGGTCCAAGGTCACACAAGTGGCCCCAGCAAGTTGCTGGCTTTCTCTAGGCCTCATTTTATTGTGAAGAAAGTGGGGACAGTAAGTCTTGTCATAATGTAAAAGTAAAAAAAAAAAAGTCACACAAGAAATGATGAGTGTATTCTACTGTGGAGTTGAATGAATATGTTGTGTGAGTCATAGTGTTTAGAAAGTGATGATGATGACATCACTGGTCAAAACCAACCCATTACTCTCGTTTAACTAAAGGTCACTTTTCTTTGTCTATTTTACTCTATCAGTGTGGAAACTGATGCAATCAGCCACAAGTGCAATCTGTGGTACCGTTTGCTCAGGCCAAGACACATGGATAAGAATTAGACCATTAGTTGGATTCTGTTCCTTAATCTCCTGACCCTGGAAACTTCATCTTTCTGGCTTGCTTCCTTGTCTATAACATAAACAAGATGATCTGTTCTATTGCACAGTTATTTTGAGGATCTATTTGTAGCAAAATATCCAAAATAAATGTCTGATAAACTGGCAATTGTATTCATTAGAATTGTAAATGTCATAAAAATTAAGTGAGTTATAGAGTTAAGGTCTATGGTCTTTCTGGTCCAGTCTTTTGGGCAGAAAAGCTAAGAATCTGTAAAATTTATTTATGAGTGAATGTTAAGTGGCTTGCAGGAAGGACACTGCCCAGCTATGTCCAGAAATTTTTAAAAAAATGTAAAAAGGAATAAACTGTCACAGTGGCTGTTTTTGATTATGGGATGGTAAGGTCATTTCTTTTTAAAATTTATGAAAACTTTTCTGCCTTTTCCAGTTTTCAAACCTAAGCATGCTTTATTTCACAAGGGGGAAAAAAAAAGCATTGAAAACAACAAGAAGCTCGTGTGCATTAAAGATCTGTGCCCACATTCTGCCACGTACGTGCCGACGAGGTCCTTCACTGATATCGGTTGAATCTGAAAGTAAACTAAAAACAAATGACTCAGGGACAAGACATGTCCAAGGCCCAAGGCTCATCCATCTGATGATGCGCATAGGAAACGGGGAAAGAGAAGCCGTGAAACCTGCCACTGCTATGAGGTCAGGGCCTTGAAGTTGATGTTAGGAAAAGCCTTGATCCCTCCGCTCTGGACAGATGCTGTGAAGATTTCCACTTCCTCCAGGACAGACAACCCGCAGTCAAGCCGCTCTTGTTCTGTGTCCCATCAGAACCACGTGAAGATTTAAAATATCACTGGGATGACATGTTGCAGAGCAGCTGGCTGGCTGGAGGGGTCCTGTAAATGTCACAAGGAAACTCAAAGCAACAGAGGGAAGGCAGGAGACAAAAAATAATAACATTAATTCTTTACATCCACACGGCATCTTTCATCCAAAGAAGTCAAAGTATTTTACAGACAGTATGTCCAGTACGTGGCATGATTCTCCCTGAATTACAGATGGGGAGGGGACCATAATCCTGTCACTCAGACTAAAACTGGAATAAACACATAATTATCTTTGATTGGAAATCTTTCTAATGCCGCCTTCTCTTTCTGCAGTTTCCTATTGCTTCTGAGTGGGAAGGACAGGTCACCACATTCGGGCCTGGCATATCTGCTGTAGGTATCCAAACACTGAAATGAGATCGCCCCGTAATCTTTGTCCCAGACGAAACACATTTAACTTTTCCAGTCTTTGTTCAGAAGCCCAAGTGCCCCTTTCTCATTTCCCCTGCAACCTGGAGGTGGTTTTCACTGGCGTAACTGAAGCCAGGGCCTGACGCTGCAGCCAAGACCCGTCAGCAGCTTCACCTGAACAAACCCACAGTGTCCAGTTTGGATGGTGGTTTTGCAGCTAGCATGTCCATGAACATATATATGTTGCTTTTGATCTGGCCGTTTTTTCTCATAGGGCCATGACTCCGTATGCTCAAGACATTCTTTGTTCCCTTTTATTTTACTTTGATTTGAGAAAACAGGTTTTGTTTGTTTCAGTGCTGGGGATTAAACCCAGAGCTGGGCAGATATTAGGCAAGCACTCTGCCACTGAGTTACACCCCAAGTCCTTACTTTTTTTTTTTTTTTTTTTGAGAAAAATGCAACAGAAAAGGGACAAAATTGAATAGAGGGAAAACAATTCAATGCCATTCTTTTGACATAGTGAGGATGATTACTTTGCATAGGTCACTTTTGCTTCATCTATAGTGATCTTTTAGCACCACTAAAGCAATAATGTGTGTATCATTTTACAGTTCTTTTTTTTTTTTTTTTTTTTTGGTTTTTCGAGGTAGGGTCTCACTCTGGTCCAGGCTGACCCGGAATTAACTATGTAGTCTCAGGGTGGCCTCGAACTCTCGGCAATCCTCCTACCTCTGCCTCCTGAGTGCTGGGATTAAAGGCGTGCACCACCACGCAAGGCTCATTTTACAGTTCTTTAAAAAACATTTTAATTATTTTATTTATTTTTGGAGTGAGACACAGAGAGAGACAGACAGAGAGGGAGAGGGAGACAGATAGAGAATGGGCACATCAGCAGTCTCTCAGCTGCTGTGAACGAAATCCAGATGTGTGCATCCCCTTGTGGTCAAGTGCGGCATTGCGCCCTTGCTTCACTTTGCATCTGGCTAAACTGCTTCACTTTGCATCTGGCTAAACGTGGGACCTGGAGATTGGAACCTGGTTCTTAGGCTTAGCAGGCAGGCGCCTTAACCGCTAAGCCATCTCTCCAGCCCCATTTTACGGTTTTTAAGCTGCATTCTGCACACGTGCACACATGCAAAGGCCCCAGGAGAATGCAGGGTGCTGTCTTCTATCGCTCTTTTGCATTACTTCCCTAAGCTGGACCAGCGACACCAGTGATTATCTGTTCTCCACTCCCCACAGGACTGGGGTTACAGATGTGTGTGGTCACACCAGATGCTTAAGTGGGTGCTGGGGATCAAACGTAGGGCGAGTCAGGCTTTCATGCTTGCTCAGAAAGTGTTCCAACCCAGACAGTCATCTCCCAATCCTCAGTCTGCTTTTATGATCACTTCACGTTATCATAAACATTTTTCTCCATTGCTTTTTGGAAAAGAAACACAATATTTCCTGTGTAATAATGACTCCAAGTTTGTATTATAATTCATTCAGCCAGACTAGCAGCAGATATTAGAGTTATATATGTATTTTCATGTTTTTATTACTATGAAATGTTCCTTATTGAACATCTTTGCGTTTAATGCGGGTTGTATGCAGCAAATTATTTTTCTAGGAACTTAAAGATTCTATTTCTGAATAGATTGACTGATGATAAATGCGGGTGGAAATATCCCTATACTGTTTGACAATGTAGATTGTACTGCATACATCAGCTTAGGATCAAATCTTCTCATTCTTTGAATTGGCAAGCTATATTGGGGAGGTGGCTCAGTGGGTAAGAACCCTTGCTGTGCATGCATGAGGGTCTGAGTGGGCCTGAGACTGTCTGAATTTCATTCCCCAGCACCCATGAAAACATCAGGGCATGGCCACACATGCTTGTGAGCCCACTCCTGTGGGGAACTGAAATGAGAAAGGTGCTGGGGCTCATGAAAACTACAGTTCTGAATCAAGGAGATATTCAATCTCCAGGAAATGCAGAGCACAGTGCTAAAGGAAGAAGACTCCTGATTTTCTTCTCTGGCCTCTGTAATGTGCACATGGAAGATGTGCACTTGGACACACGTACACAAGTGAATACACTGCATACATGTGAATACACCATACACACCACAATATTACACACACGTGTGTAAAACAAACAAAAAAGAGTAATGGTTGTAAAATCTTGCACCTACACAATTTCTTTCATTGTATGTGTTCAGACCACCGCTTTATGCTGTAAACTTTTCTTGTAAGAGAAATTGGAACTACTATTAAGTTGTAAAGAAATGAATGCTGGTGTCCTGGCTAAGCCCACGTGCTGCTGGAGTGAATGACATGTACATTCTGTTCCTTCTCCAGGCTTTGGCCAGCTTTATTCAGATGCTTCAGGCATTATTGCTTCTTTTCGTGTTCTTAATGAATGGATGAGTGTTCATCCTATACTTACAGGATGCTTTAAAATTCATTTAATCCACTTGTTTGGCAAAAGGTACGGAAGACAGCACTTGCAAATTTAATCTGTTTTTAGAACTAAAGTGATTTCCAGAGGTGTCAGAGAGTTAGACTAGTTTGTGCATGCAGTCCCCACCTCAGACAGACTGTCATTAGTGAATATTGAATGTTTGGATCGAATTCTGAGCTCTGTGCAACCTTAGTTGTGATTGAGAAATCTTGGCCAGAAACTAGAATGCTTCGTTTTTCCAGCCCATAAATTTTTCTTTTTTTTTTTCCTCGTTATTTCCAAAACTTTTTTCATGAACATCCATAAGACAAAAGACCATATGTGTCATCCTATGAAAAGTGCAAACTTGAAAACCAGCAGCTTTATATACCGGGCTTCCTCTGGTGACCTTTGGAAATACGGTCTCTTGTTTTGTAAGTTTTGCACTGGAGTTATCTCTCTCTGGCCCTTAACAATCCTTGGTCTCTTTTCAGAGTAGGATTCAATTTAGGGACATAGCTGGGAGGGAATTGATTTTTTTAAATTTAATTTTTATTTATTTATTTGTAAGCAAAGAGAGAGAGAGATAGAAGAGAGACAGAAAGCGAAAGGGCACGCCAGGGCCTCAAGCCACTGCAAACGAACTCCAGATGCATGCGCCCCTTGTGCATCTGGCTTACGTGGGTACTGGGGAATCGAACCTGGGTCCTTTGGCTTTGCAGGCAAATGCTTTAACTGCTAAGCCATGTCTTCAGCTCCAGGAATTGATTTTTAATAACATGTAGTTCTGAAAATTTTGCAATTGAGCTGCATTTTTTGGAATATACTGAGGTATTGCAGCACAGTCAATTTGCTGTGCTCCACGTTGCCCTGTGCAGGCTCCCCCACAGCCCTCTGCCTCCATCATGCTTCTGTGGAGCAAAATCAAGGAGAAAGCAGTTTGGGGACACACTTGTCTTGCAAACTTAAAAAAAAAAAGAACTTGGACTAGAATCATTACTGGGAATGCTGCAGATTATTAAACAATGAGGCCTTTTTAGGAAGGATATAAAGTAATGGAAGGTGACAGGAGGGAGGCAGGAATGCAGACAGTAAAATATCACAGATAAGATCTCGGGGAATCTGAGACACACGGAGTTCAGGTTGGCTATCCCCTCCACCATTCTTCTTTGCCCACAACTTAGTTCTGGCACTTTCCAGTAACTTGTGCTGTGAAATAGACCCTGCCCAGTTGTGCCCCTTCCTTTCCGTCTCCTAGCCTTCAACGGGAGATACCTGTTCCAGGCACCTTTGGTTACTTGAAGCCATGACTGTTCCTGACGGTCCTGTTTTGACCTCCTGAGAGTCATTAAGCCCCCTCTCCCAGACTGGTTCCCAAATTCTATTTTCCTGGAACATCTTGTAGGACTGGAATGCCTTGGCAGCGGAGGGGCCGCTGCTCACACCTGAACAAATCAGTCTGTTTTTCCCTGAAATGTCGTACACGTTCGCCTCCTGGCATACACTCAGGTCAATGGCAGATCCAATTCTGGCTTAAGCCAACCATGGTGAGATCATTAACGTCATCCTGAGTGCTCCATTAGGGATCACCGGGAACCAAGGACTGTATTGATTGTCTGATTGATTGATTGAGTGAGTGAGTGAGTGTGTGAGTGAGTGATTGCTAGTCTGCTTATGCAAACAGTTCAGTTGAAACGGCCCAGAGAAAGAGAAGACTAGGGAGTATGGCCAGAAATGTTTAGAATAGGCAAGTCTAAATTCAGCAGAGGAAATTTCCCAAAGAAAGAAAAAAAATTGTAATGTAAAATACTGCTTACATGGCTTGTAACACATACTCAAACACATACTTTACTGCTCATATCCTACTCCTTGTGTTGAAAAATGACCTCTTTCAAGACATAGAGTCTGGTCCATACCTTTATTACATTATTACTGTTTTTCGTGTCTTTGGGTATTTGGTTGAAGTCAGCAATTTTACATGTATTTGTAGAACAATCTGAGAAAACAAAACATGTGGCAACCTCAATTTAAAATAAAGGCTTAAAAATCGAAACCACTGGCCTGGAGAGATTGCTCAGTGGTTAAAGGCACTTACTTGCAAAGCCTGGTGAACTAAGTTCAATCCCCAAGTACCCATGTAAAGCCAGATACACGAGGTGGAACATGTGTCTGGAGTTCTGTTGCAGTGGCAGAAGGCCCTAGCACACCCTTTCCCCTCTCTCCTCTCTGTATGTGCTGGCAAAGGAATGAATGAATGAATGAATAAATGAATGAATAAATATTTTAAAATGACAAAATATATCATCCATATCCAGACCCGATGGAAAAAAGGTGCAAATTCAAAGCATTTAGGCAGACAATCATAATAGAAATAGGTTTCTTCTTCTCCTCCTCCTCCTCCTCCTCCTCCTCCTCCTCCTTCTTCTTCTTCTTCTTCTTTTAACACTTTGTCTTTGGAGACTGAGTTAGCCCCTGTCTTTCTTCTCACAACATGAGAACTAGTTCTCAAAAATGTTTCAAAGAACCATTGTGACTGGAGCACCAATTGCATTCTGGGATTGGAACCCTCAGGGCCCGCTCAGGAGGCAGAATCTGTCCTGGTCAGTGTCCGCAGTGGTTCTGGGGAAGCCACAAGCCACCACCTGCAGCGAGTGGTGAACACTGTGAATGTTGCTTTGGGCCTTGGCTCACGGAGGGGGAGGGGGAGGGGGATACTGGACATGGCAAAGCAGGCTTTGTGGATCACATTTGGAGACATAGAGACCTTTATCAGGAAGCAAATGGCAGCGATGACTCAAACTGCATTTCTGATGTGGCCTCATTACATTCAGTTTAGAAGTTTTCTATTTTAAGTTAGGTCTGGTAGCACAAGCCCATAATGCCAGCTAATCAGGAGACTGAGGCAGAAGGATCACAGTACAAGTTCAACCTGGACTACACAGTGAATTCATGGTCAGCGTGGATGATTTAGTGAGACCTTGTCTCAAAACAAAAAGTAGAAAGAGGGCTGGGCTAGAGCGTAGTCAAACGCATGTCTAGCATGCTCAAGGCCCTAAATTCACTCCCCAGTACCAGCATTTATTTTAATTTTGTCTAATTCCAGTTTATCCTTTCCTCCTTCTTCCTCTTCTGGGCAGTCACATATATTTCTGCCCCTAATTAGTACAGTGGAAACAAATATCAAGCATGGATGGTCTCCTGAGCTTTGAGAGTTTCCTTTTGTTATTCATTTTAGCCTTGTCAGAAAGGAAAATCTATGTATCTTACAATGTACTTCAGGCTGACCTTGAACTTGAGATCCTGCAGCCCCAGCCTCCAAGTGCTAGGAATACAGCTGTGTACCACCATGCTGGGTCTCTCATGATGCTTTCTAAGAAGCTAGAGAGCATGTAGACAGAGATGCTGGACCCCCAATGCTACTATTCCAGATTCTTCTGAATATCAATGATCCGGTAGCTTATACTCATGGGTTCACTTCATGTAATCTTGCATGCAATATGCAAAATTAGAAAACTTAATAGCAATAGGCAGTGTATTCTGCAGCAAGGAAACACAAGGGTAGGAGGTCTGTGCATCTGGGCATGGGGCTTTATTGTGCTCCTCGTGCTGTGGCTGTGAGCGTAATGAAAGTGCTTATTTCAAGAGACAGTTTTAAAACACAGTTACATTTTATTACTCTTTTAAAAATACTTCTTACAAATCCCATATCACCAAGGAGTGCGTTGGTTTAATTTTTACTGAGTGTAGCCCTTGTCCTGTTTATGACCCAGGACGGATGCCTCAGCCCATAAATGCGGTTTCTCTGAAGCCATATGGGGAGGAGGGTGGACATCTAGGTCCCACAACAACAGGACAACACTCAAAGCAATCCTTTTGCTCCTGTCTCTCCCCCACCCCGGATAGGCAGCAGAGCTTCGCACGAAGCACGTTTGCGCTGGAAAAACACAGAATGTTTGAGGGAAGGTAGTTATAATTGGTGTGAAACATCTTGAATTGCTGAAGTTCTAATGGACTGGAGAAGGGCCCTGGGGATTCAAAGGAGGAACAAAATGATGTAATGGTCTTTAAAAGATAGAATAAAAACAGAACGAAAAAAGCTTTAATTCATTTCAGAAAGAGATGTCAACTCAATGTTTGTGGATCAAGTTGCCAGATAATCTTTCTCAATTCCACATCAATTTTTGGGTGGGATGCTGGGGGCAGAATTTCAGGCACGAAGAGAACACCGAACAACCAGCGCCATCTAGTGGTTATAGAGGACAAAGACGGAGATTATTCACAAGAACGACTCAGGCTGGCTTGAATAGAAGTTGTGATCTTCCAGGGAATTGCACCAGCTTAGACAGTTTTGGTCATGTAGAGGAGGGCAGTGCTGGAAAGCTACACACACAAATTAAGCCCTTTGGCATTTTTGGGGGGGTTTTTCGAGCTAGGGTCTCTGGCTCAGGCTGACCTGGAATTCACTCTGTATTTTCAGGGTGGCCTCGAACTCATGACAATTCTCCTACCTCTGCCTCCCAAGTGCTGTGATTAAAGGCGTGCGCCACTACGCCCGGCTCGACATGTTTTAAATATGTGAATTTTGTCGGGTTGTGTTGAGTTAAAAAACAAGTGATTAGGCCGGGCGTGGTGGCGCACGCCTTTAATTCCAGCATTCGGGAGGCAAAGGTAGGAGGATCGCCATGAGTTCAAGGCCACCCTGAGATTACATAGTGAATTCCAGGTTAGCCTGAGCTAGAGTGAGACCCTACCTTGAAAAACTGAAAATGAAAAAATCAAAAAAAAGTGATTATGTATATATTTTAAGATCATCAAAGCGTCAACCATTTCAGAATATCTTGTCAATGACAGATTCCCATTACCTGGAAACCATAGACACATCTCAAAGTGGAATCACTAAACTGAGACTGATTCAGAGGAACACAATATATATCGATGCCGTAGAGACTTGGATGGGGGAAAGATCTGAATTTTTTTCTACTACCCTTAGTCTGAAATTTGCAAGTTCCAATCAAGCAAATGCAAACTACACATCATAGCAGTTTAGCAATATCTGAGACTTTTGACACCAAAAGAAATAATATTTTCACATCCTTATATATGCTCTTTGCTACTTCTTAATGATACTAGTAATTAGACATTGTAACACAAGCCGTGGTTATTTAATGGTTAACAAAAGGCAAACATACTACATACTGTCATGTTAGTTTTAAAAATATTTATGTAAGCTGGGTGTGGCTCACCCCTGTAATCCCAGCCCTCTAGATATAGAGGCAGGAGGATCATACAAATTTCCAGGCCAACCAGAACTATGCCAAGAGACACTCTCTCAAAAACATTTAGATATTTTTCAATGTAATTTGTAAGTTAGTATCCTATGACTTTTATTTAGAATATTTATAAGCACTCTTCTGAGAGGGAGAGGGTCTGCAGGCATCACTAGATTGCCCAAGGGCTTCATGGCCCACAAAGTGTGAGTTAAAGCTGAAGCATACCTAACTTACTAATTCAGATCTCAGTGTCTGGATTCATTTGCTTGAGTTCAAAGCCTACTCCGGAGCCATATGCTTTACTCCGCATCTCTAAACTCAGCTTACCTCTATGGCATCTTAAAGGAGCTGCTGAAAATTTATATGAGTCCTTAGAAGTCCACAGTATTGGCTCTTCTCTTTTATTGCTCTGGTCAGATAGCTAAGGACTTGAATTTCTAATGCAAACTTCTCTCAGCTTTGATGACATGGCGTGCCTTCATGAGTATTTTTCATTTAGAAAACAAATGCAATCCTTTTTATATACTTCCCTGTATGCTGATAGAAGCCCTAGCAAGGGAAATAGCATCTCCTCTCACCGAGCCTCAGATAGTTAAGCGCCCAATTCAATCGTACTGAAGTGTCTAGAATACAAATTGAAGTATTTTGGTAGTTGTTCATTCATCGTATCTTCAAAATTCAAAGGATTTAGGAGTTCTCAAAGTGTACTAAAAGATAGGCGTTCTTAAAAGTTGAAGAAGAAGCTTAGATTAAGCAGACAGACTAGTTTACAAGCCTAACTAATCCAACTTGAGGTCTGATCCCACACTGGAATGGGAGGGGGAAAATCAACAGAGAACTTTCACAAATATGAACGCATTTGATCTTTGACAGCAAACTTAAGCACCTTTGTTTCCTCTCTACAGAAATATTTTAGCTGCATCCTACGTGTTAAGTCTAAAAGTACTGAACAAAAATACACAGGGCCCCTGCTTTCATGGAGATGGTTTTTCCAAAGAGAAGATGGGTGAGTGTCCATTTTACTGATAGAGTGTCACTAAGGGTCAGGGGACAAAGTCACTATTGCAGTATAGCACATTATGGTTAGATGGCTTTTAGTCATTCCGGGGAAGGGGACAGGAGCTTATTGGCTGGTCTGACCTAAAACTCACAGCGACCTTCCTGCTTCAGCCTCCTGTGAGCTGGGTTTGTGGGGGTACACTACCATGCACGGCATACATAGAGTACTAGCTGATGGCTGAACCCTATAATAACTCTATGATCCTCTTGGCCACCTTCTGGGAAGTTGAGGCATGGATTTGAGAGTGAAGACATAGCGTAACCAGACTACCATGCCACATTATAAAAGTGAAAACGAACGTCTGTATTTTGCCAGTCTGGGATGCAACTGGACCATTGGGAAACACATTGAAATTGGCATGGGAAGGTCAGGGTTAGGCTTTTTACCATTTTGTAAATTTAAAAACTTGGCATGTCTTTGTAGAGTATGGGTGGTATGATGTGTGTTGTGTTGCATGTGTGGGGGTGATGGTATGATGTGTGTTGTGTGTGTGTGTGTGTGTGTGTGTGTGTGCAGACACACATATGAAGAGGCTTTAAGACATTGAGTATCTTCTTTTCACTCGTCTGTTCTCCTGTTTCCAACTCCTACTGTACTGGGGTGACAGATGTGTGTGGCCACACCCAACTACTTACATGGGTTCTGGGAATGGAACAAGTGTGGTGCTAGGTGGTTGTACATTCCATGAAAGAAACTATGAAAAGTTTTCTTATCTGTAATATGGGGACACTAGCCTCTACCAAGCAGGGTGTTGGTTAAGTCTTGTGTACAGGCTTGTGTACCTCACGGAGTACCTGACACAGAACAGGCAATGCTGAGGCTGTAGCAGGTATGGTCACTGTGGATGAGTCTAGACTGGTTGGCAGATTCATGGATTAATGGAGTTGTGTGTTTCTCAGCAAACCCTGGGGATTTCAGGAAGGAAGTGGAATAACAATGTTCTTCCTAAAGTATAGACTGGAGTCCAACTATTTATAAAATGTGGTACAAATATGGGCTGGAGAGATGGCTTAGCAGTTAAGGTGCTTGCCTTCAAGCCTAGGGACCCAGGTTTGATTCCCCAGTGCCCACAAAGCCAGATGCACAGTACGACACATGTGTCTGGAGTTAATTTTCAGTGGCTAGAGGCTCTGGTGTGCCAATTCTCTCTCTCTTTTCTTTCTCTGACTCTTTCTGTCTTAAATAAATAAATAAAATACATTTTAAAATGTATGGATTGACAGACTTAAATAGTTTTATTTATTTAATTTAATTTTTATTTTTTTCAAGGTAGGATTTCATTACAGCTCAGGCTGACCTGGAATTCACTATGTAGTCTTAGGGTGGCCTCGAACTCATTGGCGATTCTCCTACCTCTGCCTCCCAAGTGCTGGGATTAAAGGCGTGTGCCGCCACGCCTGGCTTAAATAGTTTTATTATAAAAACTTGTGGATATAGTAATGAACAATACATAACAGAAAACATTATAAAAGACTAGAAATGTTCATTTTAAAGGAGGTTGTAGGGTCGAAGAGATGGCTTAGTGGTTAAGGTGTTTTGCCTGTGAAGCCTAAGGATCCAGGTTTGACTCCCTAGAACCCACATGAGCCAAATGCACATGGTGGCACATGTGTCTGGAATTTGTTTGCAGTGGGTAGAGCCCTGGCACTCCCATTTTTCTCTCTCTCCACCCTCTCTCTAATAAATAGATCAAAATAAGATATTTTTTAAAATGAGGATGCAGCAATAGCTATTGAGAAACTTCTCCTGAATTCAGAGTCCGTAGGTCTTTGTTGGACCCCTGCAAAAGCACACCCACACATTTCAGCTTCCTTTGGGTGTCAGGGCTGAATGAGAAACATGTAGGTACCATTCATGAGGTGTGGGGTCTGTCGAGCAGGAAGCATGCTCGGGGACCTAGGCTGCTCCATGAACTTCACGATTATCTGATCTGTGGGCCTCGCAGGGCTGATACCCACCCCTGAAAGAATCTGCTGCTGTAGGCATGGCAGATGATTGTGGAAAATAGTTTGTTTTTAAACATTATTTAAAGGCAAGTAGGATTCAAATCTAAACAAGAA
The DNA here is from genome assembly GCA_036365145.1 of Orientallactaga sibirica. NCBI lineage: Eukaryota > Metazoa > Chordata > Mammalia > Rodentia > Dipodidae > Orientallactaga > Orientallactaga sibirica. The sequence goes on along the minus strand of JAEOAD010000044.1, from coordinate 3,800,920 downwards.
TGTCATCTTTATCAAGGTTCCTACCCATAAATCTGGGTCCAGATTCACTCTCAAACATAACATGTTGCTGTGCCAAAGGATAGAGTTGGTGATGTTATACCAGTTTTGTGTACCAATACTTCCAAGCTTACGTTTGGGTGAGAGATACTTTTTCTTCTCCCAGCACACACACACACACACACACACACACACACACACACACACACACACCCCCCACACGTTTCACAGTCCCATCAACTTTTCCTCTTGTAGAACAATGAGCACGTTTGTTCATTGCATTCTCTGGGAAAAACAGGGGCTCTCTCTGTAGCAGAAAGGCGGGCATTAGTGCCTAGGCCGGTGAAATGCATTCTAGGTCTATTTCAGAAGGCTCCCTGAGGCTGGAGCCTGGATACTGGCCTCCTGGTCTCCTCACCTCTTTCTAACTGCTTCCTGGTACTTCCTCTTCCGAGATCATCCCCTTCTTTTGAGAGGCTCCTTGCTTAATTAGAGCTCAGCTTGCCTCCCTCCCAGACTCAACAGCTGATCTCCTGGTCTCTAATTGTGAGGCTTGGGTTCAATTTACCCAGCAGGAAGTGGGTTGCCTGCAGAGCCCTCACATTCGGCTGCCCTTCACTGCCCTTCATGAGTCAAAGCTCTAAGTCAACCCCTGAGGTTTAGACCCCATCCCAGGGGAGGCATGGAATGGAGGCTTTCAGAAGCTTAGGACAGGCTTGCAAGCAGACAGGAGAGAAAAAGAGAGAGGCGGATTATAAAGATTGGAGGGCTGGACTTTATTTGAATTTAAATAATTATGTTTAAGAAAGTACGGCTTAGGCGATTTCGCATCTGGATTGAGCAAAACCAAGCGGCTGATGTGATTATCCCATGTAGCTACATCTCTGGGTCTTCACTGGCTCGCTAGCTGTCCAACCTGCTTCCTTGCTCTGGTCCAAGGAGGTCGATGGGCGCTTTTGACATATGCTCAGCAGCACCTTGGTACCAGGCTCTTCTTATATAACCCTGGGGGCACTTGGGCTGTGATTAGGGTGGGTGACTTGGAGAGGGACTTAACGTCTTTCTCAGCCAATACAGCCGCTAACCAGCCAATCACAGGGGCTTGAGCTACACTAAATCTTCAACATGTATTGTATCCATGGTCTGTATTTCAACCCACCACGCAGGCCTCAGCAAGCCACTGTGCACTCAGGTGATTTGGGTGGAGGCAGGGTTTGTAGACCTTCAGGAGCCCTTACAGAACATGCTAAGAAGACTCCTTTTGTCTGTGGTGCCTTTGTCCATTCTCTTTAATGTTCACTACCCACATCTTTTCAGAAGGCTTCCTGGAACCCAAATGATCTATGGCCTATGTAGGTTAAGTTTGTCTCTTTACACCCATGGAGAGCAGAGCTTCTCCGAGCTCAGCTGTGCATCCATAGATCTGGACGAGTCCTCAGGACCCTCCAGGTGGTGCTGCTCAGAGGACCACACTGTGAGCCGCAAAGGCCATCACATCTTTTGATTAAAGGGATTTCATTTCATTAAAGTGTAAATGAGTGTTAGGCCCAACACAGCTGGCGTTGGCTGAATAGAGCTGTGTTCTTTCCAGGAAGAAGGGGAAGTCATCAAGTTCTTCCTAAACCCTTCTTTTCAGAAGTGATGGTTGTGTGCGCATGGCATGTTTGCATGGTAGGGTGTTTGACAAATTCCAGGAGAACTACAAAGGTGTTCTGGACTTCCCTTCTATTTTCTGATCCTCTTTCCGCCTCTTCTCACCATACCTTATTGTTTTTACTGTGTCTCCTTTCTGCTCTGTGAGTCAAGAACATGAGAAGCCTGCAAGTTTTTAAATAACATTTAATGGCAAAGCATTCTTTTTCATGACAAAGATGGTTTTAACTTCTTGATGGTGGATGGATTACAACATCTCAATTTTGTCACAGAACTTACGAGAATTATTGAAGACTTTTTGGACCAAGTGATTGATTAGTTATAATTAACTTCCAAAAACTAATCTGACTTCATTAACTTTAGATCAGTAAGTCCAGTAAAAAAGGTTGATTTTTGAATGCTAGGCTCGAGTTGAACATGTGTCCTAATTAGAACTGTTGTGTCAGTTTTATAACATTTGCCTAGCATGCATAAGGCTCTGGGTTCCATTCCTAGTACTGAAAAAAAAATACTCAATTTTAAAGTTTGTGCTATTATGAGTGAATATTTATCTACTTAATAAATACTTTGCATCTGTGGGAAGAATAATAGATTGGACTAAGAGACTTTACTTGGTCCCAGCTATACTGAGCTGAGTGACCCAAAGGAATATCAGTAAAAGTAAACCTCAGTTTTTCTCACTAGCCAAACCCATTCATTAATTCAACAAATATTTATTGAATACCTATCATGAGGTGGCAGGCATCAGGTAAGTGCTCAGAGCATACATATTGACTAAGTTCTCATCTATTTTTACCCATAGGTTTCTGTAGTGCCATTCATTTGTCCTCAGGAAGTGATTCATGTTTGGGGAACATGGGTCTAACTTTTGCTATGTTACTGTGGCTGTGGCAGAAGGCATCCCTGGTCTCGTTTCCTGTTGTTTTCCTATATGGGAGATGATGTCTGGGAGCGCTGAAGACTCAGCAGACTAATTTTTGTAGCAACTCTTTTTTTTTTTCCTGTTGGGTGATGGCCAAGGAAGGTGTCTAGTTGCACACGAATCAGCTGTGTCTGGTGAGCTGAGGCTGTCGTAAGTTGGGTGGGCTCAACCGTCAGGAATGCTGGCATGGTCAAGAGGAAGTGCGGAAGAAACCCAGGTCCAGATGGGAGCGGGCCGGAGAACTTTCTCAGCCGAAGGGCTCACTCCATAGCCAAGGGTGCGATCTGCAGCTTTGGAACAGTCACGTCATGGCTCTGGAGAATAAGCACATTTGGAATGGTCCCCCTGCCAGCAGCTGGGAATAGAGAGAACAAACTCTGACCTTCAGGAAAGGGACAGAGGTGAGGACAGAGGAAAGTGTTGGACGCCTGCCAAGTGGGCCATGATGGTTCTAGGCAAAGCTCCAGACCCAGCAGTGGGCTGGAAAACTAAGCAGGAAATTGGGCCTGAAGTCTGGTTAGAGAAGAGACCTTCAGCACAATGTTCGGGGATCACCAGACACCAGGCCTGCAATGGAAGATGAATTCCAGACTCCCCACCCTGGTGTTAATCCTTGTCCTTGTCAGGGCTGGATGACAGAGCGGGCCAGGACGGTGTCTCTAATTGAACGGGGAAGTCAGCGATTGCGAGGAGGACTTAGCAACCTTTCTCCTGGTATTGTCCCTTCCACCCACCTCTGACTGGAGGATGGTGTTGTGTCAGTAGGTAACCAGTTCTCTGATTCAGGAACGTTTTGTAAGGACCGAGAGTAATTTCCTGACGTGTAAGCACTTCTAAATGTTGTCACATCTTCAGTGGAGCTTCCCACTTCCTTACTGGAAGTTCTGAGCAAGTGCTTTATGAAGAGAGACACCTGCCTTTGAACAATGATTCTTACTCCAATGGAGAAGAACATAGAAGCTGGGGATCTGAGGCTCCTTTCAGTAAGAGGGTTAGAGATGACTTAGAGGGTCTGAACATGGGTTAGGAGACTGTGGGGAGAATCTAAGGAAGTAATGGGCTGTTCTGAAATGGCTCCTATCAGGGAGCAGGGACAATTCTGTGACTGGACATCTTTGTCAGTCATATCTATAGTGAAGAGAGTCTATGTAGGCCAAGGATTAATTGCAACTGATGAAGAAGCAGTGACTGAGCATGTCAGCCAGGAGAGACTGGAATGTTTGGCATTTTGTGGGTCTCACCATGACGGCAATTTTGTCTATTTTTAGATTAAATTGTAAAGTGACCTTGCTTGATCTCACCACATCACAGCTGCACAGTGGCTCTGTGTTTAATAGAAGACACCAGGGTCCACAAGTGGGTACTAGGGCAACTCCTGCCAACACCTACACCAGATATATATATGCTTGTGTGTGTGTGTGTGTGTGTGTGTGTGTGTGTGTGCCTGATTAGTTCCCAGATGCCATGTGACTTTTCTCTTTCTTAGTTTTCTGGTGGATCATCTATTCCTAGCCATTTGGAAGGACTAGAATGTATGTGTGTATGTGCATACGTGTAGTGTTAGAGTTTGAGAGACAAGTACACTCATGTTTTTATGTCAATATTTGCTGCAAGTTATTGTGGTCTACATAGCAGCCAAGTACATTCAATTTCACTTCATTAATCTCAGCTGTCATTTGCTAACATAAAGTTAGGAAAGTTGTCACATATCATGTGAAAATAATGCATGTTAGGTGTCTCCGTCACAAACCAGTGGTGGGTCCCCAAAGTCAGAAGATGGCCGCCTTGTGAATGATGGACACAAGCACATGGACGGTGCAACTGCTGATGAAGATGATGGCATTCTTCAGTACCAACTTTCCTTTACCATCAGTCCTTCCATTTGTAAACATGACATAGCTCATTGTAGCATCTTCTACAAGTGTTTCTTTCTAATTTGCAATCGTGAACAATTTGTTGTAGATAAGCACATCCTTGAAGTTACTGCCCAGTCCATTAAGAAGTGCACTTTTTTTTTTGCATCTTTTATTTCTTTTTTTTTTAAGTAGAAACTTTGTATGGACACACCATATGTTGGTACCGTCATTGCTGGTATTCACCATGGAGCTGTGGGTTATGAGATGTAAGGGTGGTAGGCAGTCATTGTACGGGGGACAGTGGTCAGTGAAGAGGCACACTTTTGTCATGTTTTTATTCACTTTTGTTTACTTCAGATTATGCGTTACTTAAAGGCAAAACACCCTCACGATATTTCTAGAGTGAAATTCTGAACGAGTGGTTACAGACGAATGAGGCTTATCTATTTACCAATATTTACTTATTACGAAATACTGCAGTATTATGGCAAATTCAAGCGTCTAATCAGCAACCTAATTGAAATTGATTCCTAGATTTCTTTGATCATCAACAAGAAAAGCCTGTGTTGCATGAAAGAAAATATCTGCAAAGAACCTATGACACGTTCATAAAATTCCTTATTGGAAACCAAGTCACAGGGGAATGAATTAACAAATGCTCACAATAGCTAGGGGGTATAGTTCAGTTGCACAGTACTATCAAGCATGCGTGAAGCCCTGGGTTCTGTCACCAACACTGAAGAAACAAACCCTGGGATGGCCATTTGATGGGATAATGCCCAGCATTGCGAGGCAGGAGTGCTGGTGACTGTCCTCACAGAGCTCGTTCTCAGCAGAATACTGAGCCAAAGAAAAAAACCAGGCACAAAACGATTATAGACTGGATAACTGCACTTCTGTGGGATTCTAAAACCATGTAGTCACACTATGGTGACAGATAGTAGATCAGGGATTGCGTGGGTCTGGGACAGAGAGGATGTTTGACATAGGAGACCATTTGCAGATGGTGACAATGTTCTATATCCTAGTTGTGGCGGTGTTTACACAGGTGTATATGACTGTGGAATGACATTCAACTGCACGGCTGAAGTGGGCAAATTTTATTAGGTGTAGTGTCGACCTCAATGCAGTTGACTTCAAGACAATTGCTTAACTCCACATCTTTCTTCAGCTTTCCTTTCTTGCTCTCAGATTGAGATGTCCCCAAAATGTTGTAGGTATCCTTAGTTTGAATTTCTTTCCCCTCATTCTCTTTAGAAGAAAGACAAAATACTCTTGTCAAGGTCCACAGCGGCCTCACCAGTGCTACATCATTGATGTTTTATGTCTTGATTTTGCAAGACCTCCCAACAGCACTGGGCAGAGTGGTTCCTCCTCCCTCTGCACACACTTGTGTCAGCTTTAATGATGTGTCCACACCACTGGCATGCCTTCCTTCATTGCCTTCTCTGGTTCCACGTCAGTGCTGATGCCACTGGATTGAAGAATCTCACCTTTGAGTAGTCTCACCTGGGAACTGAAGTGCCCAGAAAAGCAATGCATCTGCTACACCTACTTCCAGCAATGCTGAATGTACAGAAAAAAGCTCCTGTGATTTCAGGGAGAAGCAATGTTGCAATACCAAAGCCTAATTATCTTGGGCTACCTTTAGCCCCTCAATAGCCATTATCACCCACCTTTGTGTCCTGACCTGACATCCCCATGACTGTCAGTTGATCAGGTGCAACCTTCTTGGAATGTACTGACAGCCCCCAGCTTCCAGGAGCCCAAGGGCTAAGAATGTCATCACATAGCATCTGAGGCATATGGTGGAGATTCCTCCCCACCACACTTTGCTATACCCTGCCTTCCTGATGGTCAGCCAATGTATTTGAAAAGTGCCTTGATTTATGACTTTCTTTGGTTCTGTAACTATAAAACCTTCATAAAATTGTTAACACATTGGAACATGGAATTTGTGGTAACCTAAATCTGTGTTCCCAGGCAGTGGTCACTCATATTTGGCTCCAAAATAAACTATCTCTTATCCCTTTTGAGGTGAGAACTATGTCTTTTGCATTAACACACCCAATTCTACGGTTTGTGTGCCACCCGGATGCGCTGATTCCCAGTGCACTAGTGACAGTAGACGTATGCCATGCACCCTAGATCCCTCACTAACTGCTTACTCATCATTGCCACACTGCTGCCCCAGTCACATTCAACATGTTCCAACTGATTTCCAGGGTCTCTCCATACCCCTGCCCGCTAAGTCCACCTTTTCCACAGCCTGTCTCTAAAAATAAGGGTCCTTTTAGTTTTGAAGTCCCTTAAGTCAAAACCTTGAAATCATCTTAGCCCCCCCCCACAATTCATATTCATTCCTGTTGAACCTACCTCAAAACATATACCTAGAATCTGATACGAGCCACACACTTTATTTTTAACTCAAACCATTATTGGTTTGTGTCTGGATTATTAGTTCCATGTGCAATTCCTGGATGAGTGAATAGTTGGGTTTATGTTCTTCATCAGCTAAGTTCGACAAGGAAGCCAGAATAAACATTACCAAGTGCAAGTCGGATCATGCTAGCCTGCTGAAAACAAGTGCATTTGGGTCCAGTGTTGCTCGCCAGTGTCCTTACACTGACTGGGGAGGTCTAGCATGAGCTGGCTGCATGTTCTTCCATTTGTGCGCTGAGCTCCACTCCACTGTCCGTCTGCCTTGCTATTCCTGAAGTTCACCAGGCATCCTTCTGTCTCGGGACCTTTGCATTTCCTGTCTCTTCTGCCTGGATGCTGTCCTCCAGATATCCACATACGTGCTTTTATACTCTTCCAAGAAATCACCCCAAACACCATCTTCTTTGGAAATATCTCTGACAGTCCCTAGTTAAAAGTATATTATTTTCTATGTCCTCTTCTAAGATTCTCTGCTCTTTTTTTTGTTATTGTCTCACCACTTGGCCCAATTGGGTATTTACTCATGCACATATCCTTTGTACATTTTCCTCCATCTGATTGCCAACTTTTTGAGGCAAGATTTTTTTTTTTTTTTGAGGTATGGTCTCACTCTAGCCCAGGTTGACCTGGAATTCACAATGTAATCTCAAGGTAGCCTTGAACTAATGGCAATCATCCTACCTCAGCCTCCTGAGTGCTGGGATTAAAGGCATATGCCACCATGCCTGGCTTCCTGTACTATTTTATACAGAGTCCACACTACAATATTTGGCATATAAAGTATTCATTAATGATTCAATAAGAAATGTTCTTTAATCATAAATTTAAATAATATAATAAAATTAAATTTAAATAATAAACTAAAGTTTGGGGAAACTAAATGAATTTGCCATTTAATGAATGAATGAAACTGAAGTCTGGGGAAACTATATGAATTGAAAAATGACACCAAGGAGGATTATTTTCAAGAAAAACCAATGTCTTAGTTTTGACATGATCCTTACATAATAGAATCACACTAAAACTCATTCCTGGAAAATTCACATGATTTTGTAAAAATCAAGCAAATAAAACAAACAAATTTCTAAACAGATTTCTAAGATGACCTTAGACAATCAGTCACTCTTTCTGAGATGGTTGGCTTCAGCATGGTGTTTTGAAATGTTCTCAATAGGATCATTAAGTGGCTGGTGAATTTTCTAGCATTGGTGGCAGGGATGGTGAGGTGGGTGTTTATGATCACTAATAATAAAGGCATAGACAAGCTCTACCAGCCCTTGAAATATTTTTTCCATTTCTATATGATTCTTTTGTCAAAAAGCTGAAGTGATGAGAAGACTGGTATGAAATTTCATCCCTATTTCTCCACACAGGAATGCTTTATGAGACAAAAGCTGGAGGTTGGGGCTCGGGGTGCAGTGCAGTGATAGAGCCCTTGTTCAACATGTCCATGTCCAGCCTTGAAAAAGGGAAAGCAATGGGAGGTTGGAACCTGGATCACACTCTTGTGGGTGTGTCACTGAATTTCAAGGTCTGCAGTCCCCTCAAAAGAAAGCAGGAGCCTACAATGCGGTTTTGAAGCAGGCGATTTAAGCCTACACAGAAATAAAACAATAATTTTGTCATATTCCTGTGATCAAAGATAATAGTTTTCCAGTGACTGAAAACTTAGTCAGGTGTGCCATTTGTTCAATGTGTCGTAACACACGCTGCTTAGGTCTCCAGACCATGCAGGCTTGCTCAGTAATTACCTTACTGAAAGCCAGATTGCTTATTGTGTGCATGTCAGCATCCTGAGAGTGTGCCAAGTCCTTCAAACAACTGGGAATTACCAGCACTACTGGCCTCGTGAAGGCACCTGCGTTTGTCATGTCGTGTGTGAAACCCAGGTGGGCAAACTGGTTCAGAGAAGTGAATTTTATTCCGTGCTGCAGCAGGTCTGGGGCGCCATCACTGGTCTCATTAGGGGACTGTCATGGAGGGGCATTTTCTCTGATGGGTCCCATCAGAGCTCAGAGCAATGATCTCACATTTGTCCTCTCAAAGTTTTCCTCTCTCTGGGAACTTCTACTAACATATTATAATCATGTTGATGTCATAAGATTATAGAAGCTATATCTGGCTGAAAACCTTGAACTGACTGGTGTATTCACAACCCCATAGTGACTTACGATAACCTCACCAAGGGGAGGGAACATAAGAATACACTGCAATGGGAACATGACCAATATGCAATATGTCCACACAATAATGTTCTTAATAAAAACATACACACACACACACAAATTGACAGACAGGACATCTATTATGTGTCATCTATGTTTCTATGTCTTCTATCTGTCATTTCTCTGAAGCTATTCCACACTGAAGGGCAGGAAGGAAGCAGATGGGTCTTTGGGTTGGAATCTTCTTCAACCATCTAAGTGTTATGTAACTAACTTTTTTCTTCCTAAAATGGGAGGAAGATAATTTCCCACACCATGAGACTACATGAGGAAAGATGCATGTATATGTCTCTGCAAAGACATATTAACATGACTATTAGCTAATAATTACTAAGGACTTAGTCTCAATTATGCATAGCCGTTTAACTCTGTAGATTTGAGTTCCAGGTAACATTGCAACATTTTTTAATTCATTTTTTTGTTTACTTTTATTTATTTATTTGACAGTGATAGAGAGAGAAAGAGGCAGATAGACAGACAGAGAATGGGCTCACCAGGCCTCCAGGCACTGACAATGAACTCCAGATGCATGCATCCCCTTGTGCATCTGGCTTATGTGGGTCCTGGGGAATCGAACCTTGAACCAGGGCCCTTAGCTTCACAGGCAAAGTGCTTAACCACTAAGCCATCTCTCCAGCCTGGCATCACAAATTTTTATACCCCCTAACCTTTCTCATGCTCCGTTTCTTCACTTGCAAGCCTTAGGTAGTGCTGAGAATGCAACTTCATACTCGGAGATTAGTACACATTATTTATTTATTTTTATTTATTTATTTTTGTTTTTTCAAGGTAGGGTCTCACTCTAGCTCAGGCTGACCTGGAATTCACTATGGAGTCTCAGGGTGGCCTCGAACTCACAGTGATCCTCCTACCTCTGCCTCCCGAGTGCTGGGATTAAAGGCGTGTGCCACCACACCCAGCTCACATTAGTTGTTACCACTGTTATTGTTCTCTGCTCTGAAGTTTATGAGGCCAACATCACCCAACTGAGAATATTCCTGTTTCTTGGTACAATGGTAAAATTTAAATGAGTCGGTACATGGAAATCACATAGCCCTGGACCTGCCACTTACTAATCGTTAAGAAATCACTAGATACCATCCAGTATCTCAATTAATATGCTCTTTTCACCTTTGTCTTCATTAGGTATTATCAGACAACCAAAGGCACTGGTTTTGATCGTTCATTCCATAAATAAGAATAATGAAAAACACTCATAACTGAACTAGCCAAATAAATCAACCACTGAATTTTGTCAGATTCTCTCTGAAAACCTTTAAGTGTTAGTCATGATAGATATAAAAATTTGATGGAAAGTACTATGTATATTTTTAGACTACTCTTGAATAATGCAGATATATGAAGATATCTCTGAAGTTTCACATCAGTTCTATCATCTTCAAGGAGGCTTTGTGGTTGTCTTTACTGTTGCATGGTTAAATATATATTCCTCTTTTGAGTTCCGGAAGTTACAAGCATGGAAAAAGACCAAAAGATGACAGTGCTCCACAATCAGGGTGATTTGGGAGTCGGGGAATTTGGAAGTGTCTGAAGACACCTTTGGTGTCAAAGCTGGGGAGTGGGTAGTGTGTTGATATTCAGGGGTAGAATCCAGACATGTTGTTAAACATCATCCAGTCCACAGGACAATCTCCACAGCCAATAAGTGATTGATCTGAAACACCAGTAGTGTCAAGATTGAAGACCCCTGACCTCCATATGCTCTGCACCCTCACCTACTTGAGTTAGACCCATGGAATGTGGCTAAAGGGACGTCAAATAGGCATGAAGGATGAAATGATGTAACTTGGCCATTTCCCCTACCCTTTACTTCTTTGTGTCTTGTGTCTGTGTCAACCCACAGAAGCTCATTTTCACTGCCCATGGTAAAACAGAAGCTACTGGAAAACCCTCCTTTGCTCAGCAGGCCAACACTGTATAAGTGCAGACTTGTCAGTCACTTGAAAATTTTAATCAGAGGTAATTCAACCGTTCACGAGCTCTTCTACCTGGAGCTAGGTGCTGCTTGCTTCAGGAACTCTGTGGTTTGAACTCACTGGGAAGAGCAAAATTTCTGCCCTTTTATTTGGCAAAATATGTGCCAATTTCAGGCATGTTCAAATGTGAAAGATACCCAATCTAAAATTGGTAACATATGGTTAGTATTGTCCATGTTATCAGATCACTTATTTTCCTTTTGAAATACTCTTTTTTAAAAAAATTCTGATGTTACTTCTGAGTAACTTGTGGTGCTCTGCAAAGTGATCAGAGTGAGTGTGAATAAAAACGATGCTCAGTCATCCTGACTAGGCATCCCTAATTCCCACTGCAAAAGCGAAACTCCCAATCGCTCCCAAACTGCAAACCTTTTGAGTGCCCAACATGATGCCAGAAGTGGAAAATCCCTTCCCTCACCCCGTGTGAGGAGCAGCAGTCAAAACAAAGCAACACAAAACTATTGTATAAATGTTTTCAGGCTGTCTGTGTGTGTGTAATGTTCAAGAATTTAATGTTCAGACTTGGGGGTCAATCTCCACATGAGTTCATTACACTAATGCAAGTCATATTTGGAATTAAAAGAAATCTGACTTGAAAACACTGTGATCCCCACTATTTGGAACAAGTATACTAAGTTTGTAACTGATCACCAATGTATAGTATTCTGGGTAAAGGGCACATACTATAAAGTTTTTGTACCTGAGGAAATATGTTTTGAAATCCCTGAAAGATTACATAATATCCTGAGATATATACACACACACACACACACACACACACATACATAGGTATGCTGAAATGTGTAAATGTCTATAGGATATCCTGTCTTCATCTGTTACTGTGTATTCATCCATCAATTTCTAGAGCTGTTTCTTCCCATGTTTGCTTTTGTTTTATATCAATTTTTAGGTCAGCACATAGAGAAATGGGTTTCCTCATGGAGTCTTCATTCCACAGGTCATTATATTCCTTCTCACTCATTCCTTTTCCCCACTGCCCTCCTCTTTTCCCCTCCTCCCCTTTCTTCCCCCAGTTCGTCCCTTCTTTCTTAATACATGGATTTCATTACCCTCTCTCTTTCCCAACCCCCTTAAGATCTCTCTCTCCAGGCTCATGAGCCCTTTCTAGTTTTGTGACCTCCGCACACATATGCAAATGCACACACATCATTTTCGAGCCAAGTTCCACAGATAAGAGAACACGCGTATAATTTGTCTTTCTGAGTCTGGCTGATTTTGTTTAATATAGTGTTTTCCAGTTGCATCTATTTTCCTGCAAATGTATGGTTTCAGGTTTCTTTATGGCTGTATAAAATTCCATTGTGTGTAGGGACCATCTTTTCATCCATTGATGGACATCTTGGCTAGTTCCATTTCCTGACTATTGTGAATAGACCAGCAATAAACATGGGTGGCTCACTCACTTAGATTGCCTGAATCCTACTCAGTCATTTGTTTATACTGCCTCCATAATCTCCCACAATCATATTAATCTAGTGCTTAGGGTCTGTTACCCTCTATACAGTAGTCCAGAATTGGAGACATTCCTAAATTTTGGCTAAAATAAGAAGCAGGGACTGAACTCTAGATTCCATTTAACTTACTCTTCACAGCCCCTGGAAAAGTAGCAATGGAGAGTCAGAAATGGCAGGGTGTGTGACAGGAAGTCCAGTGGTGGGCAGCCTTGGCCAGCCACTGAAAAGGGGGCTTAAGCTAATTGTGACTCAGCCCCAGGTGACTCCTGGTAATGGAAAAGAATGTCCATTAACCTGGCAGCACTTCAGGAGCCTTCTAGAACCTAGACCCACCCACCTATCACTGGAGGCTTACACATCTTAAGAATTCACCCTGGATATCTTAATTTCCAATACTGAATTGCCATATCAAAATTGCTTCCTTCAAGTTTTTTTTTAAGCATTAACAAATGTATTTTTATCATAAAGAGCAAAGCCATAGTGGAGTTTATCTTGCAAAATGTGGATGAAGCTTGCCACCTCCTGGACAGCTTTGCTGTCTTTTCCTGAGAAACCAAAGATGCTTCCTCTCTGTTCAAAGAATTATGGAAAGGAAAAAATAGTGATATTTTTAAATATGCAAATACATATTTATAGCTGCTCAGCTTGAAATACGGAATGAGAAGATCAAAAGATTTCATATGAAAAACACCCACACTGTGGCAAGACAGTTTAGTGCAATTATGGAAAATAAGCTTGTATGAATTAATGACTAAGTCAGGGATTTAAGAGTGGTAAGTGTTGAATGTCTAAATCAAAGTGAGCACTTTAAAACTTATTTTCAAGCTGTAAAAAGCTTTTCTTTATTTTTAAATAACTTCATTAATAATTTTTATATATGTATATAATGTATTTAGATTATAATCCCCTCCTATCATTTTCTCTTGTTCTCCCTTCCTCCTTTCAATAGTCTCTCTTTTATTTTGAATCCTTATTTCCTTATTTCCTTCCTTCCTTCTTTTTTCCTTCTTTCCTTTCCTTCTTACTTTCCCTTTCTCTTTCTCCCCTTCCTCCCTTCCTCCCATCCTCCCTCCTTTCCTTTCCTCCCATCCTCCCTCCCTTTCCTTCCTTCCTTCCTTCCCTCCCTCCCTCCCTCCCTTCCTTCCTTCCTTCCTTCCTTCCTTCCTTCCTTCCTTCCTTCCTTCCTTCCCTCCTTCTTCCCTCCCTTCCTTCCTTCCCCTTCCTCCTTCCTTCCTCCCTCCTCCTCCTCTCCTCTCCTCCCTCCCTCCCTCCCCTCCCTCCCTCCCCTTCCTCCTTTTTCTTTCTTTCTTTCTTTCTTTCTTTCTTTCTTTCTTTCTTTCTTTCTTTCTTTCTTTCTTTCTTTCTTTCTTTCTTTCTTGGACAGCCCCTGTGAGGGCATGAAAACAATGGCTTGCCATCTTGTGACTGAAGACATAGTTCCACAGCATTCCTCCCTACCCTCTGGCTCCTAAAGTCTTTGTGCCACCTCTTCTGCAATGTCCCCTGAGCCTTGGTTGGTGTGACCTGTATGTCTGAGCATTTAACTGTCACATCTTCTCAGTACTTTGATGAGGTTTGAGTGTCCCAAGTAGTCACTGCCATCTGAGAACTTCTCTAACCAGAGAGCAGCACAACTACATGAGCATAAACATGAGTTTTCAGAGGACATTTTGATGAGCACAATGTAGCCTCTTAGCCAGACAACAGTCTTAACTGCTCAGCTAGGGTCCATGGCCTTCCAAGCCATAGCCTCTGGACTAGCTTTTCAGTAGCAGGCATGAGTTACCTCCTGTGAGATGGGCCTCCAATCCGTCCAATTAGAGAGCAGCAGTAAGTCGAAAGAGTTGTAGTCAGCCCTCTTGTGGAAAGTGCAGATATTGTCAGAAATGGTCCTTTGTGAAAAGAACTTGACACGTTTTTCAGAGTCAGAATTAGTTTCTCTTACACAAAATTTATCAGTGTGTTCACTTAAAAAAAAAATCATGCCAAGTGTTTGAAGTTGCAAAGTACACAGGAAGCATGTAGACTGCAGTTAAGAAATCTTGCTAGCGAATTCCCTCTGTGCCTGTTGACAGTGCTGCTGGGCCTTTTCAACAAGGCTCTTGGCCTGCAGAAGCCTGTTTCCATAGACACGAAGCACTATGTATTATTCTGAGAGCAAAGGAGTAATTAGTTATAAACACACTGAAAATTACAAAGGTTGACCTGATAAGAAGGGTATTAGGTTTTTTTTTTTTTTTTTTTTTTTTTGAGGTAGGGTCTCACTCTAGCTCAGGCTGACCTGGATTTGGGAATTTCACTCGGTAGTCTCAGGCTGGCCTCGAACTCACTGTGATCTGTGATCCGTGATCCTCCTACCTCCACCTCCCAAGAGCTGGGATTAAAGGAGTGCACCACCATGCCTGGCTCAAGAAGGGTATTTTATCACCTCATTCTGATCCTAAATACTTTCCATTCTTAAAAATCTACATTTAAAATGAACTGTTATTCCCTTCTATTTGTTTTGTCTTCTGTTTTATTTCTCAAATCCTGTTTACATGTGACTAGCCTACTCTCAACTTCTTACTTCCTTTCATGCTATTTGTCTTTCACGTTGTTTAATAATTTTGTTCTTCCTCTTGTGATCATTCCTATTGTTTCCAGAATTCAATTCTCACCTGGTTTCCATCATTCATAGACATTTTTATATATGTCATTTTTATATATGTGCATCATGCACCAGTTAAGACTAACTGCAGGCTGACTGTGTGCAGGGGTAGTTTGTGAATTAATGCTTCTCTTTCTGGGCCCCTTGTGACTAGCTCTGAGGTGTATCTTGTCAGCATCTTAAGAGGACCCCAGGGAAGAGAACACCACTCACGTATAATGTAAGCCAAACTAAAATTATTTTTGTCTTCCCCTCTTTCTTTTCCTGTCTCATCTTCACTGTCCTTTATTAGTTCTGGACAAATTCCAATAGAAACTTCTTCAAGCTGGCCTTTATTATTTTTTTTTTTCCATGCTGGAAGTTCACATGATTTCTTAGCATAGGCTTCTGACAATCAATTCCCTCTAGATGGAACTGGATCACATCATAGTAGCTTCCCATCTCACTCTCTGAGGGCACAGGCAGTCCACTGGAAGACGGAGCGCCTATGATTGGAAGACAGAGTCTCTGTCCTGGAGATGTTGCAGTCAAAGGTAACAGTGCACTGGTGGGAACTAGGGAGACATCGTAGAGGGGTTCTTCAGCTGGAGATTGGATGGATGGTGATGTGGAATTTAAGCTGAGTAGGGAGGACTTTATTAATATGAGAACTCTTGGTTTTGACTTGGAGTTCAACATATGACACAAACATTGGAGCTATTCCCAGAACATAGTGAGGAACAGCTTCATCTTTTTTTTCAAATTTATATTTGAGAAAGAGAGAGAGACAATAAGCATGGGCATACCAGAGTCACTTGTCACAGCAAATCATCTCCAGATGCATGCTCCACTTGGTGCATCTGGCTTTACATGTGTACTGGGAAATCAAACCCCGGTTGGCAGGCTTTGTACGCAAGCTCCTTTTACCGCTGAACCATCTCCTCAGCCTGTAAACAGCTTCTGAAAGTTTAGCCAAAATCATGGCTAGGTAAGGTAAGTGGGGCTGCAGGAACTAGCATGGAATGACTCTGAGGAAGGATCAAGAGGCTGAGCGAAGAGAAATGTTGGCATGGATTTACTTTGTGAGACAGAGAGCCAAGCTGGGCTTAGAGGATGTTTCCTTTACTAGAGATGAACTGATGAAGAACCTTCCAGTTGATAAGAGACTCTTTTACTCCAGAGTTTTCCTCAAGGGATCTATGGTTATCTGATAGGTAAGAGGTCAGGGTAGAGACTATGCAGTCTTTCCAAGGCCAGCAGCCATAGAGATAATGAGTTCTTGCAAATGCCAGGAAGCCTAAACACCATTATGGCTCCCACTAGGGTAGAGCTTTTGGTCCATATGGGCTCTGGACCAAGTCTATGTAACAGTGAGGGGCCAATGCTTGTCCACTCTTGGGGACATCTTTGTAGATGCTGGAGTCACAGAATAGTGTCAGAAAGAAAGAGGTTGAAATCAGAGAACAAAAGGGTTGTAACCAGGAAGTTGACTGCTGGAGGTGACAGGAGAAAGGAGACTAGTCTGATAGTGGGGAGGTGGTTTCCAAGCCTATTCTGGAACAAGTAACCCCAGTTTATCAAGCTATTAGTAAGATATGCCCCCACAAACAGGTACTGTGAATTGTCCATGTTTTATTGCATGTATTGTCTCACAAGCCAATTCTCCCATCTCATTTCCTAGGTGATTGGTTAACCACCAGTAACCAATAGGCCTGGGAACAGACCACAGTCACTGGGCCTCTTCCTTGCTGTTCAGCTCAAAATTGAAGGCTGTTCATTCTTGTGTCCTCACCCCTCCCGCACACCCTGGCTGCTGAATGAGGTAAGGTTGTGCCCTGGACTTTGAAGTCACTGGAAAAAAGGGTGTGTCTGAATATATGATACCATTCTAGGTACCATAGCTTGCAATTACTGATGCTTTGTCACACTCCTAACAGATGTCACACCCAGACAGGAAGAGACTTGGCTAGGGGCTAATCCCATACCATGTATGCCTTGCTTCCTTTTGTTTTCCACATACCCATGTCTTTATGTCAGTCCTCAGGTGGGGTCTCAGGCACCAGTTCTGGATGAACCAAGCCAAGTAGAGAAGCCATTCAATGGGGGCGATTTCTACTATATGGATAATGGCGTAAGTTATAAACACTACACACGTTTATTCTAAGCATACATTCAAATATGTAAGATCTGGGCCTGGAGAGATGGCTTAGCAGTTAAGGCACTTGCCTGCAAAGCGTAAGGACTCAGGTTCGATTCTCCAGGTCCCACGTAAGCCAGATGCACATGGTGGCACATGCATCTGGAGTTCGTTTGCAGTGGCTGGAGGCCCTAGTGCACCCATTCTCTCTCTCACTCTCTCTCTCTGTATCTAATAAAAAACAAACAAACAAACCGAAAAACAAATATGTAAGATCTGGATCTCTGTTACTTACTTGCCATCTTTATGTAGCATGTGTCACAAAACATGGCAGGGTACCAGAACTAACTCTCCATCAAAATGCTGATAACTTTGAGCTGTGGGAGCTAAAAGGTCTGTGCACGCATCTCGGTCCTGCATCTCTACGCATTCTTTCTTCTATGAGCCTTTTAATTTCTGTGGATGCCATTCTCTGCCTTATGCACCACTCTCATTTATTCAGAGCAGTTAGCCTGCACCATAACGTACAGATTCCAACTCTGTTCTTTCACTGTTAGCTAATCCAGGCAAGCCATTGCAGCACTGAAATATCAAAAGACATGGGTCTCCTTCAATGCACACAAATAAATACATCATCTATAGCTATTTTGAAATACGCTACAAATTTGACCAAAGCAGAAAGGTGCTATGAACTCTCTTGGTCAGAGTAGTGGGCAGTTCAGTTTGGCAGAATGGGTGCTGTCTGAGTCAGCAGAGGAGACCTGGCAGGAGTAGAACACTCCCCCTGTGCTTGGTGCTGGGCTCGTGGGCTTAGGCTTGCTGAAATGTCCCCTCTTGTATGGTCATTTTCCTGCTATACTAACAAACAAGCTCCTTAACCTCCAACCTAAGCTGTGGTTAAACTTTTGGGTTGTTGCCTCCCTTGGGTTTCCCTGTAACTTCTCAACATGTAAATTATAGTTTTTAGGCATTTCCCAGTAGTCCCTAGATAAAAGTCACAGGAGCCAAATACAGTGTGTTTTATTTAGCCTTACGAAACTGAAGTCTGTGCTTTTCTGCATTCTTCTTCTTTTTTTTTAATCTTGAAGCTTTGAGAATGGAACCACTCACTTTCAAGACACCCCCACCCCCAGGGTCCTCTGAGTCTTGCAACAGGACGCTGATGTCGTCATCTTCTTTTGGCCAAGACCCATCCGTGAGCATTTTCTTTTCTATATCAGTTACACTTGGAGGCTCCAAACAGTCTCCCTGACTTCACGCAGGACCCCTCTCCTTCCCTATAATTTAACATCTTCCTGTCAGCGCCAAGAGCTTGGGGCTGTCTTTCTTCTCCGAAGGAGATATTTGTGGCTGGTTGTCTCTAGATGAAAGGAATCCACCACCACCACTCAGCAGCTTCTGTTCACTGTTAAATGGGGGCGAGGTACAGGCAGGAGCCAGGCCATGGGAAGGGATGCTTTCAGACCCACCAGGGCTACAGAGAGGCCCACCATCAAAGTTGTCACACGTTGCGTTACTTCCTACCCTGGTTCAGCTGGCTGAGGCAAGTTACTTTGGTTGGGTTTTGCTTCAAAAGTAGTGTGTGTGTATGTGTGTGTGTGTGTGAGAGAGAGAGAGAGAGGAGGGAGAGTGAGAAACAGAGAGAGAGATGTAAGAGATTTTTAAAGAAAGGCAAATATAAACAGGTTAGAAAAATAATGGGAAAATATGAAGAAGAGAAAACATATGAGAGACGAAGATTTCCCAAACCCTAAACAAAGCCACATCTAGTACTCTGTATTGTCCTTATTTTCCCAGTCTTCCTGACACATATGTGTCTTTCCCTCCGTTGACCTCCCCCCAGGAGTCTCCCTTAGCCTCCCTTCCCTTGTCTGACCTTCTCCTTCTTCCTTGCTTTCTCAGATTTAACATAATCTGTTCACCTTGGCCCAGGCCACTCAACCCTGACTCTCTGGCACTCTCAGCTCACCCCTGCAGGCTTGTTTCCTTGTCTGGCACAGTCAAGTGGGTTACTCAGGAGGATCTCTAATTGATCTACCTTTAGATCTCCAAAATGTTTCATCTCTTTGTGGCTATCGACTGAGATTTTCATTCTCTTAATATGTCTGTTCTGGCCTGCATGGTCCCCACGTTCCCAGGCTTGGGTTGGTTTGAGGTTGTCAGGTAGCCAGACTGCTCTGTGGCTTTGAGGAAGGTGATGTGGAAACACCGAGAAACTGAGCCTGCAAACGACAGCAGCAAAGGTAGTGTTGGCAGACACAGGGTTGGGCCTGACATGGAAGCAGGGATTCTCACGTGAGAGATCTGCTTCTCCTTCAGCAGCTGTGTGTGTGGAAGAAGAATGGTTTCTTTGGTCAAGCTTTCCACCATCTCTACTTTCTGGGACAGCTGTGGGCAAAGGAGATGCAGAAATTCTGATTCTCCTCTAGCCAGGAAAGAGCCAGAGCAATGGCCTTTGAACACCAGTGCCGCCTTAGAGGACTTTAATTTATTCCACCCAAAATGTATGAAGACACGTGGTAAGGGCGTGTGCCAGCCACCAGTGTCCTGGAAGAGGAACAGAGAAGAGTGCAGTTGCACAGTTTGGACCTGGCAAACTGGAGCGAGGGTGGGGTGGATGGTGGCTGCCAGGTATTTGTCTTGGGCAATAAGAAGGAAAGTGATGATATTAGTGAACAAAGCCATTCTAAGAGAAGCAGGTGTGAGTAAGGCAGGGCAGGGAGAGGGAGGTGTGGCAGGGTATGCTGTGCTTGCTGCGGTAGGTGTTGAGTGGAATGTCATTAAGGCATTCAAGTGGAGATTCCAGAAAGGGTGGATAGATGAAATAGGTCCAGGGTTCAGTAGAAAGATCAGAAACCTGGGGGCTGGGAACATAGCTCACTGGTAGAACATATATGAAGTCCCCAGATCAATCCCCAGTGTCGTAAGAAGCAAAGGAAAACAAACACAGAATTTAGGAACCTGGATCTTGGAGTGATCAATGTAGGGGAAGGTCTTTACCAACGTCCCCTGGTACTTGATTTCCTAAGCTAGATAAGGAGAATCAAATATCCACTCTGCCACACTCATGGGATTATTGCAGTTATCCGATGATTGACAGGAAGGTGTGTTTAAACATTCTCCAGGATGCAATTGCGAGACATCAGCATCGCTGATGATGGTGCGCACTGTGAGACCCTAAAGATGAGCACAGCTCCGAGCATGCAGTTCTGTCCTCAAAGAGCTTCCCACTGCTTAGGGATCTGCAAGGAGGAGTGATGCACTGGGCTTTTTCTGTCTTTTTGTTTGTTTGTTTGTTTGTTTGTTTTTTTGTGGAAGAAAGGGCACATCATGGGGTCCAGGTCCTGGTAGAGAAACTGGGAAGCACTTACATTTGGCTTCTAGAAGAGAAAGCATTTTTAGAGTGGTCGACTATTGGAAGAAGCCTTCATCCAACCAAGTGGTCTTTGTCTTTGTTTCTCAGGCTCTCTTCCATCATGTGGGTGGTATTCAGGATGCCACCTGAACTTGAAAAATGCCATCTTGTCAGAGACTCAGAAACACCCTGTCAGTATCTTCCCTATATAGGGACTGGTCCCATCGGTCAGCAACACACACAAGCCTCAGGTGGAACAGCCCACATCATAGGGGACTTGGTGCAATTACAAAACGTGAGCTTCTTGATTACTTCTTGAGAGCTTGTTTGGAGGTTCTAGCAGGGGAGCACAGCTACTTGCATAACCTTGACCAAAGATGGTCCTCCTCCATTCAGGGACCGTGGTCCTCTTGATCAAGCGTGCAGCTTCAGGAGGGACACACATGGAGTAGTGAGGGTGGAAAGGGACACCCACTTAGTCAGCCAGACCAGCCAAATCAACTCTGGTGATCGAGGTGACAGATATGGCAGCCAATTGTCCTCTCCTCAAAGGACACTAACCTAAGAGAAAGGTCCTTCTAGGGCCTGTGACCTAGGGGCTGTGCAATTGCAATTCCAAAGTCTGCCACGGGACAGCCCCTGGCTCATTGAATTCAAACAAGGGAGAGAGCTGGCATCCTCACACAGTCAATGATCTGTTAAGTCATACCTATTATGTGCTGGGATAGCCCTGAACTGGATGCATAGACTATGAGGTTTGAGAAAGTTCTCTTCCCTTGAGGAACAAATTTGCTTGTGTAATAAATTATATGATTTCTTTAAGATTTAGGTTTTTTTGCTGGGTGTGGTGGTGCACGCCTTTAATCCCAGCACTTGGGAGGCAGAGGTAGGAGGATCTCCATGAGTTTGAGGCCAGCCTGAGAATACAGAGTGAATTCCAGGTCAGCCTGGGCCAGAGTGAGACCCTACTTCGAAAAACCAACAAACCAACCAACCAAACAAACAAACAAAAACTTAGTTTTTTTTTTTTAAAAAGTTTTAAAAATTTATTTGTATGTAGAGAAGAGAAACAGACAGAAAAAAAAGATTTAGTTTTTTTTTTTAATTTTTAAAAATTTATTTGTATGCAGAGAGAAGAGAAACAGACAGAGACTGAAAAAGAATGGGTGTGCCAGGGCCTCTAGCCACTGCAAACAATCTCCAGACACATGTGCCACTTTGTGTATCTGGCTTTACGTGGGTACTGCGGAATCAAACCCAGGATGTTACTTTGCAGGTAAGTGCCTTAACCACTTAGCCATCTCTCTAGCCCAAGATTTGGTTTTTAAATATATATGTTTTTGAGGAAGGGTCTTACTATGTAACCCAGGCTGGTTTTGAACTCGAGATCCTCTTGCCTCAGCCTCTTGGGGGCTGTAATTGTAAATGTGTACCACCATGCTGGGCAAGGTTCAGTTTGAATGTTAAGGCCCACATGGTTAATTTAGGATTTTTCTCTTTCTTCTGTCTTTTCATCTTGACCACAGTCTTTCCTAGGGAATATGTCATCCTGTCAAGACTGAGCAGTTGTGGGTTGGAACCAGGTCTTCTTGTCCAGGAAGGGAAGGAGGGAGAGAGTGTCTTCCCAGGAGGAGGAATTTCTACAGAACCACACCATGACAGGGTCACAGGAGGAGGCGACCCTGGTCCCCGGAGGGCATAGTCATACTGCCAATGGAAAAACTCAGGCCAGCTCTGAATTTGGCACTGTGCTTGGGTTCCAAGGCTGCTTAGCCACTGTGTTCACATACCCACTTCCTCCTGAGGGTTCCTGAAATTTCCAGCTGTCATGTCTCTTTTCTGAGGCAATTTTGAGCCTGCAGCAAGACCGCGTGACACGAGAGTGTTAGGACAGGCTGAGGACAAGGATGGCTGCCAAGTTCACCTGGCTCCTCTCAGCTTTGTTTCCGTTTCTCCTCTCAGGTCATGTCACTTCTCCCTGTGTCTTCCTTCCTGGCACAGCATTGTTGAAGGACCCTAATATCACTCCTTTCTCCCAGCATCTATTTTGAGACTATGTATAAGCCACCAACTTCCAAAGTTCATTTGTATTGTTACGGTTGGTCCTGCCCAAATGTTGATTACCAAGGAGGCTATTCCTTAACGACCTTGGGATCCTGCACATCTGGGCCTCCAAAAGAGCTCTGCACTTTGTAACTGTGTAACTGACCTTGTTTTTCTCTTTTGAATGGACTGTTAGGAAGTAAATCCATGCTAGATTTTCAAAAGCAAGACAGACATTTTGAAGGTCAAGGATCTATTGATATGTTTTGGGAGAACTACCAAAATCTATGGGACTTATTCTCATGTTACCTGAAAACTGATCTTTCTTTTAATTTCCTTTCTTATTTTCTCCCTCTCTCTCCCCCGTGTGTGTGTGTGTGTGTGTGTGTGTGTGTGTGTGTGTGTGTATACATGCACATTGATGAGAAGGTCAGAGGATAACCTCGGCTGTCAGTCCTCACCTTCCACCCTGTTTTAGAAGATTCTCACATCACCCTCCGCGGTTTTTGCGAGGCTAGCTGGCCATGGAGCTTCTGGGGGATCCCATCTCTGCCTCCCATCTGACCATAGGTGCACCGGGACCACAGCACCAGGCTTTTTGTGGATTCTGGGGACCTGAATTCAGGTCCTCACACATGTCAGCAAGTGTTTTATACCCTGAACCGTCTGCCTGGCTCTTGATGGTCTGTTTTTACATTGTGGCACTAGTGCCATTTGCTTCTATAAATCTGTTTTTTTTTTTTTTTGAGAGAGAGAGAGAGAGAGAGGGAGGGAGGGAGGGAGGGAGGGAGGGAGGGGGAGGGAGGGAGGAGGAGGGAGAGAATGGGCGTGCCAGCAGCCTCTCAGCCCCTGTGAAAGAACTCCAGATGCCTGAGCCCCCTTGTGGTCATTTTGGCATCTGGCTAAACGTGGGACCTGGAGAATCAACTGGACGTTCTTAGGCTTGGCAGGAGGGCGCCGTAACCGCTAAGCCATCTCTCCAGCCCAAATCTGTTTATTTATTTTTTTAATGACATACTGTATGTACACACACACACACACACACACACACACACACACACACACCAATGCATACACGGAAATGCATAAAAGAATAGAAAAGAAAAAAGTTTCTGGCTTCTCTGACCCCTCTCTGTTTTGTTTTTTTTCAAATCCTCCTCCCACTGCACCTGTTCCACAAACAGAGAAGTAGCAGGAAACCAACACACTGCCTGACAGGGGTTTTGCCACAGTGGAAGTGAGGAACATGTGAGCTGCTCTTTGGGCGCACCTGTTACTTCGCCTCCAGTCTGGGCAGCTTGTTTTCCACCCGGAAAGCTCATGCATGCACTTGGGAAGTTAAACACCAAGAAGGGAGGGAACATGTCTTTAATCAACTCCAGGCCCTATTCTATGCTTGGAGACTATTAAATTCAGGATCAATAATACTAACTTTAAGATAACTTGGTCCCAGGTCTATAACTGGGAGCAAGGGGAGGTGGAGATGAACCTGTAGAATCATTTCTACTTGGAGATTTATGGGCTGGGGATGGGGCTGCGCTCGCTCAGCTGTACACGCTCTTGCGTGTGGCATTTTCCATAAATTTAAGTCTTCCTGTGAAAGCAAAATGCAGTGCAGATGCATCTCCCTCTGTGGACCGGCTCTGTTTCTGGGCATTTCCATGTAAATTGAGCCTCGTACAGTAAGTGGGATCATTTAACATACAGCTGGGCAGCTCCCAGTTCAAAGGAACCCTGGAGGGAAGCCTTTGAAAGCCAGAGATCCTCTATGACTTGAGTAATCACATTCTAATTTATATTTTCTCTTAATTTAGATTGTAACTTAAAGAGCTTCTTTCTAAATTTTTTCTTAATATAAGTAAATAAATTAGTGCATATCCTATAATATTTTCCTTAGGGGCAAAATAATCATAGAAGTGTTATACTTGTAATTATATTTTAAGTCGATGATTTAATCATAGCCGTGGGAGAAAAACGGATGTCATGGAAGGTTTCTGCTCATTAGCTCGAGTAAAATGGGGACAGCCAGAGTCTAGTTTGTTCGTCTAGCTAAGCTTTTGCCCTGGGATGTCTCAAGTTCTCAGATGAAAGGCTGCGGAACATTGTGGGGGTGTGCAGTGAGCGGGACTTGGAAGAAAGAAATTGGTTTAAATCATACCTCCATGCAGTCTATTGCCTTAAACCTGTTTGACCTTGAACTCCTCTTTTAAGACTTCTGAATTTCAACTTCCTCAGTTTAAAACCGGGCTGAGATGTTACACAGAGACTTCCCGATGCTATGGAGGGACAATTTTCATAACAGACCTTCTAAAATGCAGAGTATAAAACATGGGTCCATGAGAGAGGAGGGGGTTTTGTTGGTTGCTTAGTTTGAAACTGACCTGTTTTGCAACATAGATCTTTCCTGGAAACCTCCGATTTGGATTTTTCTTGTTGAACTTACTTCATTGTTCTCAAGATTTCCTGGAAATTAGCTGTGCTCCTTAAACAACAAAACAAAACAACGAAACATTTCTCCCTTTGAAAGAACGATCGGGCAGACTTTTAGGGAAGGGCAAGTTCGCCCTCTAGTGTGGCTCAGGAGAAAAGTTCTTCAAAAACAAAAGCATGCAGTTCTCTGAGGAATCTTAAATATTGTTTTAATAGTCTGTTTCAGTCTTACTTTAATCTGACAATAAATAAAAAATAAAATAAAGAAAATGGTATATGAAATTATAAAGTGGTCATCCTGGGTTTTCTGAAGCAACTGTTCTCTAAAGTGGCCCATGTTGTTGTCGTTTGAACAGAACCCTCCTTTCTTTATACTAAGTGAATTTGGCTAGTAGATATTACTCTGTAGCTGTTCAAAAGAGTTATTTTTACTTTATAATATATATTTCTCTGACATTGGAAAGCATTGAAGAAAAAATTCAGAATTAGCGCAATTTATTCTTACTGGGTGGTATTTTTATGGTTATAGTTGTAACAGGAACACCAAATGGAATCTTGCCTTGATTTATTTTGCTGTGGTTTAATTTCAAATTAAGTAACTTCAATCAGGATTATGAAGGAAGGGGCTGATGCCACTCCTGTAAGCAGGGAACAGGCAGGGAAATGAATGCTTTCTTATGTATTCAGAACAATGACAGGCGTTTCGTCACTAGCACACAGTGTACTACGATGTGGTATTGGTATTTTTCCCCCCTCTGGAGCCACTGGCTGCTTCCATCATTGTTCCTAAATACGAGCACATCTTCACATGCTTTGAGCTTCATGTCACTGTTCTAATCCCCCCTTTTGGACATGTCAATAAAGAAGCTGTAGGTAGTGTAATTTATACAGGCCCCACCATTACATATGCAGACAATTCACACTCTTCATTTCTCCATTACATATCTTTTATTTCTGCCTCTTAGCAAAACAAAAACAAAACAAAATCCCGAGTTGCCTTTAGACATGGTCGTGTATCCTAGCCTGCTGGTTCACGGTAGCGTGCTAGAACCAACTGTGAAATTTTCAGATAATTTGCAAGCTATTTTCAGAAATTAAAGACAACCATTAAAGTTATATAAGTATAAACAAATTATAAAAAATATAGAATACATATCGTAAAAATGCCCATCATTCTTTGAGGTGGGCAGAAAATATAGTACAAAGACGATCACACAGAACATATGCCATGAGTTCCGTCCTGGGACATGAGCTTTCAGCATCTGTCTTTCCAACTGTCTGCTGGCCAGGCCACCCACCGCTAGGGATGAGTAAGTCTCAGCTTTTCCCCACAAAGAGGACAGAGGAGGACGCGTCTTATGTAACCCGCTGTCTCTGAGAGTTGGCGCCTCCTCAACTTTCAAGGCCACACCTGAGTGATGTGATACTATTACTGACTTTCATCTTTTACCCACAAAATGGAGCCACTTGCTAAGATCAATCTCTGACACCCTCTGAAGCCAGACCCTCCATATGTTGAGGTGCAAGTTGGGCGAGGACCTTTGTTGGCAGGGCCTGTGAGGACCTGGAATATGGGCTCATGCAAAGTGCCAGTCCTCTCTGCTCTGCTCAGCTCAATCCCCTGCCTCATGTCAGATTGCCGCTGGACTCCACGGTGACTGGGCAGGTCTGCAGGGACTCGGATCTTGATGAGTGATCCTAGCAGAAATGCATACCTGTGACCCCATCTCTACCAGAGCCAGGCTAGGGGATGGGAATGGTTCATGGAAAGTACACATCTCTATTGCAGGAGACATGGCTGTGGTCTGGCTCCAGTGCAGACCCCATGTGGTGAGATTCTGCTTGGGGCTTTCTACAGACTCCACATATCTTTTCTCACTTGTCCTCTGAGACTGAGTCATGGGCGGGGGCTGTTTTTCTTGAGTGGTAGTGCTTGCCCAAGAGGACTTTCCTGCTTCTGATCCCAGGCAGAGATCACAGCGCTTCATGTCACATACCAGGATGCGGGCTGGAACAGCCATCCCAGGAGCAGATGTGTGCTTCCTCTGTGTGCCTCCTTGGCTATATATAGAGATGAGTGGGCAACAAACTGTCTTTTTACGTGGGAATGGATGCCCCAGCCTGTATGACACAATGAAGGCCCGGCCCTAGCCAGGCTGCCTGCTAGTATACATGGCACAATGCAGGTTGGGCTCTAGCCAGGCCACCTGCTGGAAGAAAGCAGGAAGTGGCTTCTGTGGATGTGGCATCCTGCACAGGCCTGGTGTGACAACAGCTACAGCCCCATGCCCGTGAGCAACCTGCTGTGAGATGATCTGCCCCGAGACAGCCTGTCATTGGTCACAAGAAGAGAACCACCCCATACAAGGATTAGCCAGCCAAACCCTTAAAAACCCCTACACTTCCTTGAATAAATGAGTTTGCAGTAGCTCTCCCTGCCTGCTTCCACCCAACTCCCGGAGTCTGTGTCATGACACCGCACCTCTCACCCCTACCTGGCGGAGACCCTACAGTCCTGGTTGGCCCTAAGAGGGACCCCAACACCAGCCTGCCACTGATCACTGAATTTTTAACCATCATTCAGTCATGGCAGGTTTGGAATCTGTGCAAAGTGAATTTCACATGCCCTGCAGAACATGTGACATCTGCAGCATGCAAACCGCAAGCAGACCAACCAACGCAAAGCATTTGGCAATGGTGCAATATGCCAGATCAATGTCTGCGTTCGGTCCAAAGAAAGGCCAAGGGCCAACCTTTAGACACGGGAATGCTGCTG
Source organism: Orientallactaga sibirica (assembly GCA_036365145.1). Taxonomy (NCBI): domain Eukaryota; kingdom Metazoa; phylum Chordata; class Mammalia; order Rodentia; family Dipodidae; genus Orientallactaga; species Orientallactaga sibirica. The sequence continues at coordinate 3,772,986 of JAEOAD010000044.1, read as the reverse complement.
TTTATCCTATGTGACTGCACACTGCTTCTTACCCTCTTGTGCAGCGCCTTTACCAGATCTGTGGTCACAGGCCACGTGCTAGGGGTAAAGCTACCTTAGCTTAGCTAGTAACTCTAGCAGTCAGGGCTGGCCTTGCAATGGTTCATGACCTGCCTCAGGCTGTCCCCTCCTGTCTTCAGAAAGCAAGCTGCTGAATGACATGTAGGTGTGATGGGGACTTGAATCTTGCATCCTGGGCTGGAGAGATGGCTCAGCGGTTAAGGTGCTTGCCTGAGAAGCCGAAGGACACAGGTTTGATTCCCTAGTACCTATGCAAGCCAGAAGCACAAGGTAGTGTACGCATCAGGAGTTTGATTACAGTGGCTGGAGGCCCTCGTGTGCCCATTCTTTCTCTATCTGCCCCTCTCTCTTTCTTAAATAAATAAATAGGATATTAAAAAAAAAGTAGGTTCTCTAACCAAGAGTGGCATATGTGTCTGGAGTTTGTTTGCAGTGGCAGAAGGCCCTGGCATTCCTATACTCTCCCTGTCTTTCTTTGTGTCACTCTCAAAATAAAATAACAATATAAAATAATCTTGGATCTTACTTTAAAAATATTATTTATTTATTTGACAGAGAGATAGATAGAGAGAGAGAGAGAGAGAGCATGCCAGGGCTTGAAACTCTAGACACATGTTCCCCCTTGTGCATCTGGCTAAAGTGGGTCTTGAGGAATCGAACCTGTGTCCTTTGGCTTTGCAGGCAAATGCCTTAACTGCTAAGCCATCCCTCCAGCCCAAAAATCTTCCTTCTTTTTTTTTTTTTTTTTTTTAAAGATTTTTCAACTTGGAGTTTAATTTAAAGAAATATAGTTAAAGCATATATTTTTCAGGCTATTCATATCTCATAAAGTATAGAAATTTTGCAATCAATTAAATGGCATACTCATTATAATTATATCAGGAAAATGTCCTTAACAAGGATTTTACCTAGAATGCTAGCAATGATAATAACACTCCATTGCTCTGCAGTTTTTTTTAAATTTTTAAAATTTAAAATTTTATTTTATTTCTTTATTTATTTTTGTTTATTAGTTACTTTTTTATTGACAACTTCCTTAATGTAGACAATATCCCATGGTACTTCCCTCGCTCCCCCACTTTCCCCTTTGAAACTTCACTCTCCATCATATCCCCTCCCCCTCACAATCAATCTCTCTTTTCATTTTTATGTCATCATCTTTTCTTTCTATTATGATGGTCTTGTGTAGGTAGTGTCAGGCACTGTGAGGTCATGGATATCCAGACCATTTTGTGTTTGGAGGAGCATGTTGTAAGGAGTCCTACTCTTCCTTTGGCTTTTACATTCTTTCCACCCCCTCTTCCACAGTGGACCCTGAGCCTTGGAAGGTAGGTTTGCAATGTTTCAGTGCTGAGCACTCCTCTGTCCCTTCTTCTCAGCATCATGGTGCCTTCTGAGTCATCCCAAGATCTCCACCATCTGAAAAGAGAAGCTTCTTTAACCAAAACTGAGAGTAGCATTAATATATGGGTGTGGACATTAAGAGAAGTGCTTACTGGGCAGTTTGGTGAGCATAGTATATACATTTAGCCTGACACCAGCAGACATTACACCCGTAGGGCTCATGACTAACCCTGTTATATGTTTTCAGTATCAGGGATGTATTCCCTCCCATGGAGCGGGCCTCCAGTCCAATTAGAGAGCAGTTGGCTTCCCCCATAACAGACATGCCACTATTGTACCCATTGGCTTATTTGGCCTGGCTGGCCAAATTTAAAGCGTGCAGTGTTCACTGTTGAGTATCTTCACTGGTGTTTTCTCTCTCCCCTTGAACTGCATGCAGTATAGTTTTTTCCAGCTTTTTGTCAGCTGGTCCACTGGAGGAGGCTTTCAGCTCAGCTCCAGCAGGATTTCTCAGTGACCTTACAGCCTAAGTATGTGGAGTCTCCAGCAATAGGTCTTACCATCTATTCCTTGGAGGGCTAATCAAAATCTAAGAGGATATAAATGTCATATGGAAACCTACTTGTCTAGACAATAGAACACTCAGAAGCAATAGATTGTTACTAGAAAAATTTTAGTTCCAGGGATGGGATACCTTCCAGTGAATTGTTGGTCAGGGAGGTCACAAATACCTCAAAACATTATTTAATTTTTTGAAATTTAAATTTTATTAGTTATGGACATACTTAGTATGTAAACAACATATGTTGGTACCATCCTTTCCCTCATCCCTGTCCCTTTTCCAAAGGAGTTCTCCTGTTTGGGGATGCAGGTCATTCCGCATGGAGATTATGGGTCATGCATTACGGGGGCAGCAGTCAGTTATTAGGGGACAGGAAATGTCTCTGTGCATAATGTTCCAACTTGTGACTCTATCAATCTTTCTGATCCTTCTTCCACAGAATTCCCTGAGCCATGTTGGGTTTATTTTGAGTGTACTTCAGTGATGGGCTCTTAGGAACCTCTGGATCTCTGGTTTGGTAGGCGCTGATATCAGGCTCACTGAGAAAGCAGCTCTCTTGCTCATTTCCCCAATTCCTCTGTGGTTTCAGCTGGGGCCCTGGTGAAGTGTGATAGGTCATTTCTCTCCTCAGGTCCAGCTCCCGACTGAAAAAGAGAAGCAGAATCTCCAACACAGAGAGAAGTCAGTACAGGTTAAATAGGATAAGCACTATTAAATTGGAGAGAATGTAATGGGTGTAGTCCCTCTTATAGCCCAAGATTCGTGGGAGCTTGATATTGCACAGCAAAGCCATTATCTGGATATGATTCTGACTTGTTTTCCAATTCCAGATATGGGTTCCTTTCCACTGAGTGGATCTGTTAGCCAAGCCAAGAGCAGTTGGTTACCCACCATGGCTGTGTGCCACTATTGCACGTATGTGAGCATCATGTCAATTGTTTGCTTCTAACTAACTTAGACCTTTACCAAGTGAGTCACCTCTGTAGTTTATTATTTCTTCTTTTTAAATTTGTTCCCCTGGCCAGCTGGGGTCAGTTTCAGAGACTCAATGTCACCTTCCTTGTTCTGATAACTTTTCCTCCCTAGGACAACTGCTGGCATTCAAGTGTGTTCATCTGATCTCAATGATCTGTTTTAGGACATTGGTTCTAAGTGGGTCTGAGGACCCAGTGAGACTCTCTAAATGCCAACAACACTGAAGATTCTAGTTTGTGGAGGGATGCCAGATGATGTCTCAGGTGTTGGGCATTGATGCCAGTTCTCATCCTGTGTGCAAATGACCTTGAGATAGCTGAGTAGCACACATGCTCCACTGTTCAGTTGCTCATGTAAATGGTTGCAGGTGACTGGGTGGATGGACTGGAGAATAACTAGTTTGTGTGCTTGGCATGGTGATGTGGGGTTCTTCCTCCAGGTGACACGGCTGCCTCAGTAGCTCATGGTTCCCATGTCTGAACATTTGCTCACATCCATAATATGGGAAAGGGATTGCTACCATTTAGCGGGGTGACTCCCCTCAGCTGCCTCCTCACCCTTGATTTCTTCTGCTTGTATACACTGAGTGGCAGGCACGACAATTTCCTATCTATTTTGCCCCAGCCTTGCAGCAGCGTCTTAACTAACTCCAGGATTTACACAGTGCTTCCTTGACTGCCATTCGTACCCCGACAGCTCCTGTGAAGTCCCAGGCTCTTGCAATCTTGACTCTTGTGCTAGGTCCCTGTGCTGATTGTTACTGACTAATGAGGTTCTGCTCATTCAGGCTCCTACTGTCAGTCTCGGCCTGCAGGGAACCTTGTGGCCTTGGGGTGTCTACTATATTCCTAACACCTCTGAAGAGTCTCTGAGTCTTCTGACTCCCCATAGCAAATTCATTCCACCAGGATCACTTTTCTGAGGCTTTGAATCCCTGCCTCTACCATCTGCTAGCACAGGGCCCCTTGATGTGGGCTGTGGCTTTTTCCATGCCTCTAGAAGCCATGTTGCTAGTCACGATTTAGCTCCCTTCCTGGGCCATGGCGAGGGTGTTATATCGCATCTCTTGAGATCACACCCTCCATTGTTAACAGATCATTCTTTACGCAGTTTTAAAAATTAATTCATTCACTGGCTTGTGTATATATGTGTGTGTAGTGTGGTATGTGTGTGTGGTATACACACATGAGTGTGCTCTTATGGTGCTCCATGCACTTACCTGTGGTGGTGGGGCTCTCACCTGTGATGGTTGAAGTAGAACACTGTCCTGCCTGTTCTCATTTTGAGCCAGAACCTCTTACTGTATCAAGCCCAAATCTTGCTGGTTTTGCATTCATGACCTGGGGTGATTCCCTGATCTCTGCTCCCCTTTGTGGGACTGGGGTTACAGGATTGAATGGTCACACACATCTGTTTATGAATGTTCTGGAAATTGGAATGGGTGCTTTCAGCCTCCCTTAGGTCCTCTCAGGCCCTCATACTTAGGCAGGAAGTGCTCTTAACCCCTGAGCCATCTCTCTAACCCTTTATCCCGTTTTTATACTCTGCTTCTTTTAATCAGGCATTTGCAGAATTCAACCCCACATGTGCCTGGCAGGTGCATGCTGACAATTTTGGGGCACAGTTCTGTCCACATATATTCACCTGTTTAGGCCTTACCTTTCGTACAAGTCACAGAGGCAGAAGCTACCATTAGATTTTAGTTTATTGATGGAGTGGCCTGTTCTCCCCCATATTTCCACACTATTCCCTACACTTCACTGTCATGCAATTATTATATTATGTACTTCCAGTTATTTTCTACCTCAGGATTGAAGATCCATGTGAGTAGGGAATCATAGAAACTCAATATTTGTTTTGTGTGTCTATCTGTGACTGAATGATTGAATAAATTAATTCCCAGAAATTAAGTAGAGACGATTAAGCACTTTGTAAATTCACTCCTTTTGTTATAGACATATTGCATTTTATATTATTCTTAACTCATGCAAGCTCCTAAAGATAGGTCAGATTTTTAATTTGACATTCATCAGCCATTATTTTACTCACCTTTCTAATCATCTCTGACTAGTAAACACGCAATATATTTCATGGACCAGGATATGCCCGAGTTTATTTCACTCAAGGAACATGCTTTTATGTGTGCCCTCCTCCTCTTACAAATGCAAATCAATTTTTATGTCTGTCAAACAGCAGCACACATTCTAGTGATTAACAGCCCAGTGTTAATGTGATGAAAGAAATTAATTTTAGATGTGTTTGGAGTTTAGAAGTAATTTGTGTAAAAATAAGGTCCTGCTGAGACTCAACTATTTCCTATGAATCTGAAATATGCTGCCCTGGAAAACATGTTATTGGCACATTTATCATAGATCACAGTTCATTATTTCAAAGGGCTGACAAGTGTCTCGTTGCACATTTATTAGGGGACTGAGCCTTAATCATATCTGTGGTTTTAAGAGTTCTTGTCTTATTAGATTTGTGACTTTTTTTTCAGAAGACTTTTAAGAGGGAAAAATCTCCCAGACCTGCAACTGAAAGGGTGATAATTTTATAGAGTATTTAAAAAGAGTTATAAGGACTCACCTACAGAAAAAAGATGGCTCCTATTTTATTTTTATGTTCTGATGAGCAAACTCGTTTTTTTTTTTATTCCATTCAGTAGTTTTAAGTGCAGTTATATTCTGAGCTTGTAAAACTTTCTGCCTTCTAGAAAGTTCACAACACTTGTTTTCTCTTTTCTCCATCCCTTTTTCTTTAATTGTTGCAGGTCTAAATAGATGAAATAACATCAGTACTAATAGTGTTAATTTAGAAACATACAGTCAAGAACAAGATACATTACCCCAAAACAACAACAAAGTACTTCTAAAATCCTTTCCCCTCCCTCCCTCCCTCCTTCTCTCCCTCCCCTCCCTCCCTCCTCCCTTCCTTCCTTTCTTCTTCCCTTCTTCTCTTCCTGCCCTCCCTCCCTCTCTCCTTTCTTCCCTCCCTCCCTTCCTTCTTCCCTTTTCCCTCCTTTCCTCCATTATTCTCTCCCTCCCTTTCTTCCACTGTATCTCAATTTCTCTCTAGAGTAACACACATCAAGAACAAATGTACATTACTAAAAATAACCACCCTCCCCCCTTCGACTTTACCTGTCTTTGGCAGGCTCTGTACTACTGAGCTATATCCCTACCCCCTTTTTTTTTTTTTTTTAAAAAAGCCAAGTCTCATTAAGCTGCCCAAATTATTATTATTTTTTGTTTGGTTTTTCGAAGTAGGGTTTCATTCTAGCTCAGGCTGACCTGGAATTAACTATGTAGTCTCAGGGTGGCCTCGAACTCACAGCGATCCTCCTACCTCTGCCTCCCGAGTGCTGGGATTAAAGGTGTGTGCCACCACACCTGGCTCCAAATTAATTTTGAACTCACCCTGTAGCTTAGGCAGACTTTGATCTTGCAATCTTCTTGCTTCAGTCTCCCAAGTAGCTAGGATTACAGGTATACACCACCAGGCCCAGCCAAAATATTGCTATTTTTAAAATCTGTGTGTGTGCATGAAGTACATGTATATGTTTGTGTGCATGGTTGTGTGTGTATGATGAGTGCATGTGTGTGCATCCATGGAGGTCAGAGGGCACCCTTAAGTATCATGCCTCACCTTCTATCTTGTGTTTTTCTAAAGAAAGAGTCAGAAAGAGAGAGGGAGGAGAGAGAAAGAGAGAGAGAAAATGGGTGCGCCAGCAGTGGGCAAGTGAGGCATTGAACCCTTGCGTCACTTTGCATCTGGCTAAACATGGGACCTGGAGAATCGAATGGGCCTTCTTAGGCTTAGCAGGCAGGAGCCTTAACTTCTCAGCCATCTCTCCAGCCCTGTCTTGTTTGGAGGCAGGTTATCTTTGTTGTTTGCTGGTGTAGACATCAGGCTTGATAGGCTGTGAGCTTCTAGGGAGTCTGTGGTCTTTGTTCCCATCTCACTGTGAGAGTGGCAGGATCACAGTTGTGAGCTACGATGTTTCATCTTCTATCATGTGAGCTTTACATGCATTCAGGGGATCCAAACTTGTACAGAAAGCATTTTACCCACTGAACCATCTCCCAAGCCCCAAATAATATGTTGCCTTGCTTAAAATACTCTTTTCATTATTAAATTATAGTATCAATAAATATTTCAACCTGTATCACATTATCTACTACTGTTCTGAGTGTCTTACATATATCAATGAAGAAAACAGCTACAATTAAGTACCTAGGGGCAGCTTGCATTCTATTAAGTATAAACATCAAGCAATACACATGGTGCACATTCTAATTGTGAAGTGTAAATAGAAGAACAGATTAACAGGGGTGAAAAGGCCTAAGTGACATCAGGGGAAGAGATTGAGTAAAGGAAAGGTGGAGGGAGGGCTAATCAAAACCCAAGAGGATATAAAAAAGTCATAGGGAAACTTACTTTTTTTGGACAATGGAACACTCAGAAGCCATAGATTGTTACTAGGAAATTTTCAGTGCCAGGGACGGGATACCTTCCAGTGAGTTGTTGGCCAGGGAGGTCACTGATACCCCCAAAACATTAAAGGCCATTGCTGAGGCCCTTAGCTTCCCACCAGGAATAGATGGTAAGACCCTATTGCTGAAGACTCCACATACTTGGACTGCAAGGTCACTGAGAAATCCTGCTGGAGCTGAGCTGAAAACCTCCTCCATGTGGACCAGCTGACAGAAAGCTGGGAAAAACTACATTGCATACAGTTCAATGGGAGAGAAATCACCAGTGGAGATAAACAACAGTGGACATTGCAAGCCTTAAATTTGTCCAGCCAGGCCAAATGAGCCAATGGGTGCAATAGTGGCAAGTCTGTTATGGGAGAAACCAATTGCTCTCTAATTGGACTGGAGGCCCACTCCATGGGAGGGAATACATCCCCGATACTGAAAGCCTACAACAGGGGTAGTCATGAGCCCTACAGGTGTAATGTCTGCTGGTGTCAGGCTAAATGTATATACTATGCTCACCAAACAGCCAAGTAAACACTTCTCTTAAAGTTCATATCCATATATTAATATTACTCTCACTTTGGGTTAGAGAAGCTTCTACTTTTAGGTGGCAGTGACCTTGGCATGACTCAGAAGGCACCAAGTGACAGAGGAGTGCTCAGTACTGAAATATCTCTATCACATCTTCCAAGGATCAGGGTACATTGAGGAAGAGGTAGTGGAAAGAATGTAAGAGCCAAAGGAAGAGTAGGACTCCTTACAATGTGCTTCTCCAGATACAAAATGGCCTGGATATCCATGACCTCACAGTGCCTGACACTACCTACATAAGACCATCATAATAGGAAGAAAAGATGATGTCATCAAAATAAAAAGAGAGACCGATTGAAAGGGGGAAGGAGTGTGATGAAGAGTGGAATTTAATGGGGGAAAGTGGGGGGGGTAAGGAAGTACAATTATGGAAGTTGTCAGTAAAAAAATAAATTAAATTTAAAAATGTGGAGTAGACAGAGTCCGATGAGAAGGATCTGGACTGTGGGGGGAAGTGTGTGGTGCCAAATGTCACTGTTAATGCTGACAGGAAAGGGAGCAGAACTGGGTGACATCTGGAGGAGAGATACCTGGATCTGAGGCTGTGGCTGGGGCCTGTGCTGAAGATGCCCAGAGAAAGCATAGGAGGCAGTGTGGATGGAATGGTCATGAGTAGGAAAGGTATAGGAATGCACTCAGCGAGAGCCTCAAGGGCTTAACCTCTGGAGGGTCTTGCAATGTGAGGACTCTGGGGGAAATAGGGAGCCTGTAGATTTAAGTAGAGGAATGACATGGTCCATCATAAGGGTCCCATAGTTCGGAAGCTGTTGTAACGATTCAGATAATAACAGATGGTTTCTGAAATCAACATATGAACAGTTGAGGTCCTTAAAATCAATCAATTTTAGATATATTTTGATGGTGTAAACCATCAATTTTCTGACTGACTGGATATGAGCTATAAAAGAAATGAAAATATCAAGGATATATCTAGAAGGATTTGGTCCACTATGTAGCAGGGTAGGACTGACATTATATGACATGGGTGAGGATCTGTGTGCAGTAAGTGGCTGTAGTTGTGTTTTCCAGGAGCTCATACTTCAACACATGACATACTGATATCTATTGGACATCCAAGAGAAAATGTGGAAGCATCATTCAGACAGAAGATTTATCTTTACAAATTCCAAGTCTATAAATATAATTACAGCCACAAGACTTACTGAGATCATCCCTAGAGTGAATTCAGACTACAAAAAGAGAAGAGAGACTTCATTCTCTTTGTACTTCTGGTTACAGTTGAGCTAATAATTACCAAGCACATAAACTGATGCCAGCAGGTTTGTGAACAAATGTAGTGATTCTTGTCAAGTTGACTACTTTATCAGTGAGTATGGAATTAAATGAGAGAGAGAGAGAGAGAGAGAGAGAGAGAGAGAGAGGTATTACTCAGCACTGTAGAGAAGGGGTGAAGAGTTAATCTGGAGGGTTGGTTAAAGAGTCAGTTATTTCCTGGTGGTATGGAGAAAAAACTCTCATACATGGTTGTTGGGAATATGAATTCGTCCAACCCCTATGGGGATTTTTGAGCCAACAAATATCATCTTCATATGGTCCAGTTCCAGCACCTCTGGGTGTATGTCCCAAGGCAGTGAAATTTGCATGCTCATGTTCCCTGTGGCACTATTCTCAATAGTCTTGGTGTGGAATCATTCTGGATGTTCACTAGTAGATAATAAATCAAAGGAATTGCGTACCTAGAAAGACAATGGAATATTATTCAGCCATATAAAATTAAATCCTAGCTTTGGCAGAAACATGAATGGAATTGGAGGACATGATGCCAAATGAAGAAACAAGTCAGAAACAGAATGACAATCAGGACTTAATGCTTTCTGATTTGTGAAAGGTTTCATTAAAAAAACAAGTGACCTGAAAGTAAATTAGTGAGAACTAGAGATTGTAAATTTAAGAGGGTACAAAAGAAAAGGATTGTGCATTGAATCAGTGCATGCAATATGCATATATTTAACTATTAGACTGAGCTGCATTGACACACCCTTAATATGGCCTAATATTTAAATACTCCATATTTAGGAGGCTTTTTATTTCATTGAAATAAATAAAACAAAGGGGATAATGGGCAATAGTCACCTCCTTCATTATTCACAGTATCTACTCCACAGCAAACTCAATGGTCACCTCCTTCATTGTTCTCACAGTGTCTACTCCACAACAAACTCAGTGGTCACCTCCTTCATTGTTCTCACAGTGTCTACTCCATGACAAACTCAGTAGTCACCTCCTTCATTGTTCTCACAGTGTCTACTCCACAACAAGCTCAGTGGTCACCTCCTTCATTGTTCTCACAGTGTCTACTCCACGACAAACTCAGTGGTCACCTCCATTGTTCACAGTGTCTATTCCACAACAAACTCAGTGGTCACCTCCTTCATTGTTCTCACAGTGTCTACTCCACAACAAACTCAATGGTCACCTCCTTCATTGTTCACAGTGTCTACTCCATGACAAACTCAGTGGTCACCTCCTTCATTGTTCTCACAGTGTCTACTCCACAACAAACTCAATGGTCACCTCCTTCATTGTTCACAGTGTCTACTCCACAACAAACTCAATGGTCACCTCCTTCATTGTTCTCACAGTGTCTACTCCACAACAAACTCAGTGGTCACCTCCTTCATTGTTCACAGTGTCTATTCCATGACAAACTCAGTGGTCACCTCCTTCATTGTTCTCACAGTGTCTACTCCACGACAAACTCAGTGGTCACCTCCTTCATTGTTCTCACAGTGTCTACTCCACAACAAACTCAATGGTCACCTCCTTCATTGTTCACAGTGTCTACTCCACAACAAACTCAGTGGTCACCTCCTTCATTGTTCAAAGTGTCACCTCCTTCATTGTTCAGTGTCAACAAACTCAGTGGTCACCTCCTTCATTGTTCACAGTGTCTACTCCACAACAAACTCAGTGTTCACCTCCTTCATTGTTCACAGTGTCTACTCCACAACAAACTCAGTGGTCACCTCCTTCATTATTCTCACAGTGTCTACTCCACAACAAACTCAGTGGTCACCTCCTTCATTGTTCACAGTGTCTACTCCACAACAAACTCAATGGTCACCTCCTTCATTGTTCTCACAGTGTCTACTCCACAACAAACTCAGTGGTCACCTCCTTCATTGTTCACAGTGTCTACTCCACAAACAAACTCAATTGGTCACCCACCTCAGTGGTCACCTCCTTCATTGTTCACAGTGTCTACTCCACAACAAACTCAGTGTTCACCAAACTCAATGGTCCTTCATTGTTCACAGTGTCTACCTCCTTCATTGTTCACAGTGTCTACAACAAACTCAGTGGTCACCTCCTTCATTGTTCAAAGTGTCTACTCCACAACAAACTCAGTGGTCACCTCCTTCATTGTTCACAGTGTCTATTCCACAACAAACTCAATGGTCACCTCCTTCATTGTTCTTGCAGTGTTTACTCCACAACAAACTCAGTGGTCACCTCCTTCATTGTTCTCACAGTGTTTACTCCACAACATACTCATTGGTAACCTCCTTCATTGTTCTTGCAGTGTTTACTCCACAACAAACTCAGTGGTCACCTCCTTCATTGTTCACAGTGTTTACTCCACAACAAACTCAGTGTTCACCTCCTTCATTGTTCACAGTGTCTACTCCACAACAAACTCAGTGGTCACCTCCATTGTTCACAGTGTCTATTCCACAACAAACTCAGTGGTCACCTCCTTCATTGTTCTCACAGTGTCTACTCCACAACAAACTCAGTGGTCACCTCCTTCATTGTTCACAGTGTCTACTCCACAACAAACTCAATGGTCACCTCCTTCATTGTTCACAGTGTCTACTCCACAACAAACTCAGTGTTCACCTCCTTCATTGTTCTCACAGTGTCTACTCCACGACAAACTCAGTGGTCACCTCCTTCATTGTTCACAGTGTCTACTCCACAACAAACTCAGTGGTCACTCAGTCATTGTTCACAGTGTCTACTCCACAACAAACTCATTTTCACCTCTCATTGTTCACAGTGTCTACTCCAAGACAAACTCAGTGGTCACCTCCTTCATTGTTCTCAGTGTCAGTTCCACGACAAACTCAATGGTCACCTCCTTCATTGTTCACAGTGTTTACTCCACAACAAACTCAGTGGTCACCTCCTTCATTGTTCACAGTGTTACTCCACAACAAACTCAGTGTCTCCTTCATTTTTCACAACAAACAAACTCAATGGTCACCTCCTTCATTGTTCTTGCAGTGTTTACTCCACAACAAACTCAGTGGTCACCTCCTTCATTCAACAAACTCAATGGTCACTTCATTGTTCTTGCAGTGTTTACTCCACAACAAACTCAACCTATTGTTCTCATTGTTTACTCCACAACTTCATTGTTCTGTTCTTGCAGTGGTTACTCCACAACAAACTCATTGGTCACCTCCTTCATTGTTCACAGTGTCTACTCCACAACAAACTCAGTGTTTACCTCCTTCATTGTTCTCACAGTGTCTATTCCACAACAAACTCAGTGGTCACCCCCTTCCATGTTTTCACAGTGTGTCCTTCACAACAAACTCAGTGGTCACCCCCTTCCATTTTCTCACAGTATGCTCTCCACCACAAACAGAGAGTCAAAGCAGAGGGCTGTTTAGGATCCAGTTGACCATCCTTTCTCTGTTCCAGCTCACCCTGTTCTAGCTTCAGCAGTGCAGTTGCATGTGGAGTTCCTTTTCACTCTGGCTATTAGAGGAGCTTCATTCAGGGAACTTGCCATGGGAGACTGAATGGAGAGATGGGTGGAGGTTGTAGAATTCACCCTTCTTTCCTCATTTATGTTTATTCATGAGCCTAGCCCATGCCTGGCAGTGGCTTCCACTGTTATCTGTGCTCCTGTTGGCTTGCCTGTCTTTCTCCTTCAGTCTTCTGGGTGGTACTGACTTCTTGTTGTGATAGTCCTTGGTTGCTTTAACATCTCTCTTCCACATCTTGTACACAGTTGTTGGTACATAGTATAACAACCATAAATACAACCTCCTCTTTCTCTACTTTTTCCTCTTTCCTTCCTAGTATTTCTCCACTGACCTCACAAGAAGTCTGGCAGAAGGACCTGGAGAAATTGCATATCAACTTAAGAAAAAAAAATAGTTGACAAGATATGATTCTTCTTGTACAAAGACTGTATGTAAATAATATTTATTATTTGAGTTGAGCAGTAAATATCATAGAATTATGTATTGCCTCAGGAATAGATATGTCTTAAAAAAAGGAGTCTCCAACAAGTCCTCTCTGTGTACAAATTTATGAGGCAAGGATTCTAGAATGGTGTTCTGCTGTATTACCCAACAAAATATAAGGAGTCTATAGTAGTCAACATCCACTGTTCCTTTACTCATCCAGTAAACCTTTATTGCCTACCCTTTATGAGGCTGTCACAAAGATAAGTACAGTGTAATTACTGCCTCGAAGATGTTGCAGTCTTAAGCGAGCTCTAAAAACAGGTCCTTTTTCCCACAGATCCACAGAGCAACAGCTGCTTGCACACAGTGAAGCTCTGATCAGAGGAAGTCAGGAAGGGGTTCAGAGAGAGCTGATGCAGAAGTTGAACCCTGAAGGATGTGTGGTTGTATGTAGAGTGGAGGGGCAGATGGAGGACAGGAAGGACAGGAGCTTAGGAGAGGACCTGAGAGGCTAGATATATGGATTTTGGAATGACAACATACAGATAGTGGTGAGAAGCCAGAGAATGCTCATGGATGGGAGAATAAGAACTGAACCAAAGAGAACTTCAGTATATGTAGATTAAGAGTAGAGAGAGAAACTAACAACAAAAAGGCTGAGAAACAGGTAGCGGAGAGGCAGGAGAGATGATGCGGGGGGGCAAAGGAATAATGGAAATTGAAGTGCAACTCTAAGATCAAAGCGACTAAACTGGGAGAAAGTCCATCCCTGTTGGAATTTAATGGGTCTATCTTTGCCTTTTTTAAATTAAAAAAATTATTTTTTATTTTTGGAGAGAGACACAGAGAGAGACAGACAGAGGGAGAGGGAGACAGATAGAGAATGGGCATGCCAGCAGTCTCTCAGCTGCTGTGAAGGAAATCCAGATGCATGCGCCCCTTGTGGGCAAGTTCAGAATTGCACCCTTGTGTCACTGCATCTGGCTAAACGTGGGACCTGGAGATTGGAACTGCTGGAGATTGGAACCGGGTTCTTAGGCTTAGCAGGCAGGTGCCTTAACCACTAAGCCATCTCTCCAGCCCTACCTTTGCCTTTTTTAATATTTGCATTTTGCTCATATCCACTCCCATTTCCCTGTCTCGCTCCACCTTTCCTTCTTCTGCTATGTCCCTCCTTCCACAAAATCATCTCCCTTCTCTTCTTGTGTCTTCTGAAGGGAGGTTTGAGAGGTGTGAAGTTGGAGAGAGGGATACAGTGCCTATAAGTCACACTGTGTGGGGATTGCCTGAAGGAAGACCAGGCTCACTAGAAGAGGACCACCTGCCCTTGAGGAAGTCTATGTCTCCATGTTTAGGAGGCATGTGTCTGTTTAAATCCAGTGATAAAGAAGACAGGAGCTAGAGAGAGAGAGAGAAAATGGTGCATATAACAATTCAGAGAGGTCTTCCATGAAGGACTATTTGTAACATCTTGATCTCCAGTGTGGGGGTTATTTTGAATTGATGTGCACCTTTAAGAGGAGGTAGGGTTTAGTTAGCGATCCTTTGGTCATTGGGGATGTTTTCTTTGGGGATGTTACCTTAGTCTTTCAACCTCTCTCTCATTCTTGGCTGGGCATGACGTGACCATTTTCTCTGTCTTGTGCTATCAACATGGCCACCTGCTGCCTTCATCAGAGGCTGAGCCAATGGACTCAAGCACTTTATCAATGAAGCTATCTTCTCAGCCCCATGTGTATTTTCTACGCAGACTTAAATATATCTGTCCACTTTGTGCTATCAAAAATTTCAAGGAGTACAACTGACCTGGATTGGTTCACTTTAGAACCTCGAATTAATTATCATGACCCTGGAAGAAACATCCCTGACTTGCAGATCAAACTCAGGTGCCTCTACTCAGAATCAGGTCCATGGTGAAGGTGGGATCAAACTCAGCTGACTCAGGAAATGAACAGGATTATTCTGGGCTTAAAGAAGGATGGTTCTGAAATATGGCTGCAAGTAGTCTACTGAAGAGCTTAAAAATTCAACAGATCCCTCAGGTCAGATTTGTGATCTGAAACAGGGTGCTGGAGTTGAGGTTTAAAGATACCACTGTATTCGTTACTTTACTCATTGTGATCAAATACCTGACAGGAAGCAACATCTGAATGGAAGGATTCATGTCAGCTCACAGTTCCAGCGTGTGCTCTTCATCATGGTAGGGAAGATAAGGCAGCAGAATCAGGAAACAGCTTGGCTGCATTGCATGCACAGCCAGGAAGAGACAGTGAGTAGGCAGTGGTGCTGGACTATAGAACCTCAAGGCCCATCCTCAGTGACTCACTTGCTCTAGTAAGGTTCTACCTCCTGAAGGCTCACAGTCCCTCATGCCCCCATCACCACCACCAGCTGGGATTAATTATTCAAGCACATGAGTCTATGGGGAACATTCCAACTACAGCAATCCCTTTTAGGAGTTTTACAGTTTTCAGGAGTTCTGTGCAAATCTTTAATGTATTTTAAGTTGACTTTTTTGGTATGTCATATAATCAAGGATTTAATTTCACATTTTGCATGTGATTATCTAATTTTCCCAACACCATTCATTGAAAGAGACTTTCTTTTCCCTCCATATATTACCAGCACCCTTGTTAAAGATAAACTGGCACATGTGAGTCAGATTATTTCTAGGATATACTTGGCTCTATAGTAGTAGCTATGTCTGTTTTTATGCCAATATTATACTGTTTTAATTGCTATAGTTTTGTAATATAGTTTGAGATTAAAAAGAATTAATGCTCTGGGATTATCTTTTTCTATCTCAAGATAACATTATCAATACCATGTCTTTTGTGGTTACATGTGAATTTTAGGATTGCCTCTTTTTTATTTCTGTCACATGGGGCTGACCTGCATCCACAGCGAGGAAGGCCAATTTGGAAAAAAGAGCAGGGATGAGGGAAAGGATGGTAGCAACTTGTGTAGTTTACATACTACATATGCCCATAACTAATAAAAATAAATTTAAAACTGTTTAATATCACTCTTGAGTATACACTCAAAATAATTGAAATTAGAAATTTGAAGAGATAGCTACATTTCAATATTTATTATAGCACTAGTTATAATAGTCAAGATATGGACACAACTTAAGTGTCTATTAACAGTTGGGATATAAAGAAACCGTTACATACATAGGACACTACTTAATAATAATAATAAAAGAATGAAATCTGATATTTGCAAAATCGTGAATGAACCAGGAGGACAATATACTAAGTGAAACAAGCTCTTCATAGCAGGTTAACTACCGCATAAACCCATGTATATGAGGTGCCCATAATAATTCAACTCAGAGTCACAAAGAACGTGGTAGCTCTTGCCAGGAGTGGCAGATAGAATAGCTGTGGAGTTGTTCTGTGAGGCAAAGTTTCTTTTATACTGGAAGAATAGGTTCTAGATATCTGCTTGTCAATATCTTGGCCATAGTTAGAAATATGAAACTGTGTGCTTCAAAATCTAATGTTAAACTTTCCTATTGTAAAGCATCAACAAAACCCCAGAGAAACATAAAGACATCTGTGAAGTGATATATACATCTCCTACCTTAATTGTAGTGATGAGACCACAGGTATTAGCATGTACCCAAGCTCATGAAATGTGCACCGTGAAGATGCACAGGTCTGGGCATCTGTCAATTATGCCTCTATGTGGCTGCTGGAAAATAAAGACCTTAGGGCCTGGGAAAATGGCTCATCAGTTAAGAGCACTTGCTGTAAAGCATGACTGAGTTTGTTTTTCCAGTACCCATGTAAACAGCTGGGTATGGACACATATTTCCGTAACCCGAGTCCTGTGTCAGGTGGAGACTAAAGAATCCCTGGGGCTTGCTGACAGAAAAATAAATTGTAAAAGTCTCAAGGGATCATGATTAAGAATAGGAGGGTACCTGACACACTCTTCTCCTCCACTCGCTTGCAGAAGGCACGGGCATCTGCACACCCATGCATACACTGTACACACATCATGCCATGCAGCACACCATACATATTCCACACACACACACGCATGCACCATTACATGAGGACATTTAAGGTAAATTTTAACTGAATGTATGTGTCAATTTTTAAATTTACCAGATCTTTTAAGGATTTTTAGCTACTTGAGTTTTTTTCGCACAGAAAACGGTTGTATATAAAGCACAGTGCAGTTAAACATGCTGGAGGTGTATAATGAAGTTTGCCAACTCTTCTGAACTTACTCTGAGCCCTTAGTTTTTAAGCTTATAAATAAAATAAGTGTAGCTTAAAGTTTAACATAGTGATTACTAGTGTACTAGCCAAATGCACACCTGTGAACAGTCTTTTCCGCATGTGAAAACTGGTCTGGAGGGCACAAAGTGCTTCTTGTGCACCCGGAGCTGGTTCTCTGTGGGGATCCTGGTCATTGCAATGACAGCTTCACTTGTCCCTGAACCTCCTGTTAGCAAAGAGAAGTAAGCCTCAATTGTTACAGACTTTACTCTAAGTCCTGCTTTTATTATGCTGTCTTTTTCTTGTTCATATTTAATTTTCCAATATACACTTGAGGTCCAGGGCATCATAAAACCTACTCTACTAAGCGATGCAGTATTGTACAGGAATTCTACAGACACTCATCTGCACCTGCAGGCTTAGCTTGTGAAGTCCCCTAACAGCATCTGAGGCACGAGGTTTGCCAGGCCCTCTGGTCAGAGACAGTACAATACCTCATAGAAGATGCATCTTTCTGGACACCCTCCAAACATTGGAAAGCTCTTCCTCAGATCACACCATGCTGTCCTCCTGTCCTGTCCTCTTCCTGCATGTTTGTTTTCATCTTTCCCACAGGGTGGCTGCTGAGTCCATGGTGTTTCTTCCCTGGGTT
Organism: Orientallactaga sibirica; assembly: GCA_036365145.1. Taxonomy (NCBI): domain Eukaryota; kingdom Metazoa; phylum Chordata; class Mammalia; order Rodentia; family Dipodidae; genus Orientallactaga; species Orientallactaga sibirica. The sequence continues at coordinate 3,754,921 of JAEOAD010000044.1, read as the reverse complement.
CCACGGGCATACCCCCTTCCTCACTATATGACTGTGGCGCCAACTGTTGCCTCCCAACCAACTTCTTTGAAAACAACATTTCCATTGAATTCCACCTTGCCCATTTTTCCTATCCGCAGCCTTTGTCTTGAAAAGTTGAGATCCTCATATCAACCACTAGCTTCATTACCTATGCACACTCTTTCTTCACGTTAAGTTGGTCTTCATACAAAGTGCTGTTATCATTTCTATGCAGGATGTATGGTTAAAATTGAGAATGAATCCTTCCAACAATAGATCCATGGGCTGCTGAGAAGTGAATGCTGTGTAGACTGTATAATTGAGAGCAAAGAGAAACACTCATTTTCCCATATTCCTCAGCATAAAAGCTCAGAACTACCTTTGTTTTACATTGAACGTTTCTGTGCCTTAGTGACAAGATGTTCAGCCTGGAGCATCACTGGAGGAATCTTTGTAGACTGAGTGGTTTTGGTAAGCCAGTGGCTTTCCCATATACCCAAGCATTTGCCATAATCCAGAGAGAATTGTACTAATTTGAATTATTAAATATGAGAAAAAACTAAACATGCAAAATCAAAAAGGTACAACATACATTTGAAGTTCAACATGTAAAAGAATACAGATGGTAAGCCATTGTATGGAAATAAACTTTATCAATTTCTTTGGGGTAAAGTATATTAAGTGGGGGTAGGAAGTCTGCTCTGTGTATAGATGCTAGTGTGTTTGCAGCAGGACAGCTCTCCCTGTATTTGGATCATGTGTCTGTCTGTTTCAGTTGTCACTCTTTCCTCAGCATCCTTCAGGAAATGAGATTGTCTTAAGGAAGGATGTAATGAGCACATTCACTAGAGACAAAGTAATAGAATTTTTGCTGACTGATGATATTTCTCCTCTCACCATTAATGCTTCCTTATGATGGTAATGAAAACCTTGAAATATTAACTCAATTACATGTTTTATAGTGAAGAGAGAGCTACTGTTTTTATAGAAGTTGAATTTCTGGCCTGACAAGGGTTTTAGTGTGTTGGCAAAAGTGAGAGAGGTGGTAAAAGAATCAATGCGTGAAACACAAATCTCCATGTGTGGGATTGGGAGAGATTTTTCACAGCCATATTTTGTTCTGATTAGCTCTCCTCTTCCCAGAAGCAAAGAGGAGACCCTCCGCTGGAGCAGGGCATTTAGGGCAATCTGTCATCTTTAATAGTACCACTAATAATAAGAAAGCCATTTTCAGGCTCTTCCATTTTAATTAGATGCTGGGTAACCACCACCATAGCTCATCATGTTCTTCAAGGCTTTATATTGATAGCTTTTGGGGAAACCTTACTTTATAGACAACTGCGTAAAGTCATTCAGGCTAAAGCAGGTAAGTTTTATGTATTACTCAGTAGAAAATATCTTTAAAAATTTTTATTTTTTGTTGTTGTTAATTAGGCAGCTGACAAGAGTAGACCTTAGGTGGGAACAGACCTGTAATAGCATGCTCTATCACAAGCAGAACACTTATTGTGGGAGATAGGAGAAAGCTTCAATCGTTTGGAGCACATCGAGGCTATAGGTTTTCTTCCCTATAGCCTTGCCACACATTATAATGTGAATGTGTCTCCTAGCTAGTCTTCATTTATGCAAGCAGTTACCTGCAAGCAGCCCCAAAGAACCATTCTACCCGCTCTTGTACAATGAGTCAGTGAGGTCCCAGTCTCTGTCCCAAGACCCTGGCTTTTACTGAAGCATATCTCCTGGCAGTTCTCTGCACTAAAGGTTCTGCAGAGCCAGACTGCACATCTTTTCAGGGGCATAAGAGAACCAAATTATCCTCCAGTTGTAAGACTGGACTACAGTTGAGGTCAAGGGCAGCATTTGGAAAGATTGGCTGTGATGTTTCCTTGATGCCTATACTTGTTTCCCTGTGGTAAACACTGCTCATTTCATCTGTGAAACGCTCTTTCACAGAAACGTACCATTTCTAATGTCCCTTATACAAATACACAGACTCTACAGTGCTGTTCTTGATAGAGGCAGGTCAAGTATTTCAGGTTCAAAGGCTGTGTATCCATCATGAGTTATTCATGATTAGTGAAACATATTTGCTGGGTGCCTGCATGGAGCCATGAGGATAAACCGTGGGTTGCAGTGGAGACCCAGTGGAGATGCCAGGTCCATGAGATGGCTGCCAAGGAGAGCTGCCGGCCCCAGATGAGGTTTTCCAGGACTGTGAGTAGCCTAGCTGGAGGGGCGGAATTGGAACTCCAGAGACTTGTTGCTGGTTAGCATTATCGGACTTGGAGATGTGTCACTGACTAGAGTTGTTGGATTTTGTGCTACAGAGTTTGATGTTTGTCCTAGTTGTTTTAAATCTTGTATTGTTTGAATATTTCTTTGCTAAGCCCAATGCCATCTTTTGTGGTATGAGTGTTTATTCTGTGCCATTATGGGTTTTGGGGAGATTTTTGGGTATTATGGCTCAGTTAAAAGACCTTGGATTATGGGGATGTTTGAACGTCATTAGGAATGATAAAAAAAATGGGGACTTTCAAAGTTGGACTGAATGCATTGCATTTTACATCATGCGTGGTTATCAGTTTTGGGGGGTCAGGGGTGGAATGTGGTGGTTTTGTTCAGGTGTCCCCTATAAACTCAGGTTTTCTGAATGCTAGGTTCCCAGCTGATGGAGATTAGGGAATTAACACCTCCTGGAGGCAGTGTATTGTTGGGGGTGGGATTATGGGTATTATAGCCAGTTTCGCCTTGCCAGTGTTTGGCACATTCTCCTGTTCCTATTGTCCACCTGATGTCAGCCAGGAGGTGATGTCCATCCACCCTTTTCTCAGGCCATCCTTTTCCCCTTCCTTCATGGAGCTTCCCCTTGAGTCTGTATGTCAAAATAAACCCTTTTTCCCCAAAAGCTGCTGTTGGTCAGGTGATTTCTGCCAGCAGTGTGAACCTGACAGCAACAATTAGGAAGGGACCTTAAGATATCAACTAAATATGTGTATCCCCTATTGTGTATAAATAAGTAACAGATAATATAACAGGGAAATTCGCAGAAGAGGGGACGGAAAGAATGTTAGAGCCACAGGTTGGGGCATTATGCACAGAGACTTGGCCTATCCCCCATAACTCTTGACTGTCCCCACAATGCATGACCCACATTCCCCATTGATGAGGGTCCCTTTGGAAGAGGGAAGACAGGAAGGAGGATAATGGAGTCACCATTATGAATATAAAATTAGAATAATATAAATAAAAAAAAAACAGTGTTCATGAGACATGTAATCACCACCAGGCCACTTCTTTCTGTTTCACTTTCTTTTCCTTCTATACGCCTTTCTTTTCTGTATTCCTTCCTTCCTTTGTTCCTTTCTTTCCTCCTTGTCTCCAACCCCTTATTTAGAAATACTTATTGAATTGCTATTTGAGCAGTTGGGAGACCTGCTTTGGAAACAAACCAGGTCTTCTCCACTAGAGTAAAGGATGACCAAGAGCTCAGGCTTGTGGCATTTCCAGGACCTGGAACTTTCCATATTTAAAATCAAGATAGTCCCAGGCCACCCATAGCTGTCATCCTGGGAAGACTGTTTGACTTCTAAATTCATCCCAGGCTTCCTGTTCCACCTTTATAAAAGAAAATGATAATACCTGCCTAATTATGGTGAGAAATTAATAACCTTCTATACAAAGTGATGAAGTGAAAGACACTTCAATAAATTTCTCCTCAAGGAAGAGACGTGTTGGTTGGGTGAAGGATTTGGCAAGCAGTGTGAAGAGCTAGCATGACCTGGAGGCATGCATGAGGTTTGACAGATGCCCCTGAACCACTTTTCATGGGGATCAGGTAGGACAGCTGCCTGGATTGTTAACTGAGGGTTTGAATCAGAGAACAATTTCCAGAAGCCTATTGCAGTTACCTTTGTGTTTCTGGGACAAAACATCAGACCAGAAGCAGCTTACAGAAGGAAAGGGTTGATTTTGTCTTACCGTTTTGAACGGAACCTTCACCATGATGAAGAAGGCATGGCAGAGCAGACGGCAGGCCATCACATCTTGTCACATCATTGGGGAGGAAGTGGCAAGGGTTAGCTAGCTAGAACTGGTGAGGGGCCTGGCCTAGAAAGGCCTAAGGCCTACCTCATAACACACCTCTTCTAAGGTCCCAGCTGTCACATACCTCACCAGCTTGTTATTAAGTACGAGTTTTAATCATAAGAACTTGAAGCTATGGGGGACATTGGACATTCAAACTACCACAAAATCCCATGTAAGAAGAGGTTGTTATAATGAGAATTAGAGTTTCTCCTGTGAAAATGAATGGAATCTTATGTGACAGGCAATATTATGCTCTGGCTTCCTGTGATATCCTTTCTGAAAGCACATATGGCTCTGTTACATGTTTGCAGTACTGTCTTCTATTAGGTTGCAATGGAGAATTGGGTCTGGAATCCAGAAAGACACAGGGCAAGAACAGATGTGGTCCTCTGAAAGGTAATGCTGGTACCTACTGCTAGGATTGCTGTAATATTGAATGACCTTGGGTGTTTATGTGATATGCTATCTGCCCAGAACTCATAAAATAGTGCCTGACCTATGTAGTTAATCTGAAAATGTCAGGTTTTACTTTTTATTGTTGCTGTTATTATTATTAGAGTAGTATACTGTCAATGGGGAAATGTTTGGATAGATTTCCATTCTTTTTTAAAAAAATCTTTTATTTATTTATGAGCGAGAGAGAGGGAGAATGGGTATACCAGGGCCTCTAGCCACAGCAAACAACCTCCAGATACATGTGTCACCTTGTGCACCTAGGTTATGTGGGACTGGGGAATTGAACCTGAGTCCTTTGGCTTTGTAGGCAAGTGCCTTAACACCTAAGCCAGCTCTCCAGCCCAAGATTTCCAATGTTGTGTTATGCTACATGCATCTCTCTCCATTGATACACTTGCATATCCAATGCTAAACCAACCACCTCTGAAAAGTCTAATTTGACTGCATTGTTGAGCATTCAGGGTTTCTGCACTCTGCATCATGATTTATGCACTGCTAGACTTAGGCCTCTCTCACCATGACGTTCTGCTTCCAGTTCCTTCTTTATGCTTGAGCCTCTGCACCTTGCTGGGTTTCAATTTGTTCTTGGTTTTGGATTAAAATATATTCACTTATGTTGCAAGAAGCCTAGGGTGGTGTAAGCCTGTCTGCCCTGGAGCTGATGCCTCTCCTTAGCCAGGCCAGGCCCTGACAGAGTCTTTTCCCCATGAGGACCAACACTGCTTATTCTTAGGCATCTCAGGTTCAACTGCTCAGAATTCCTGGGGCTTACTCTCAGAGATGGCTAAATTCAATACATATTTCTAAGTGGCAACTTGTTTTTTTTTTTTTTTTTTTTTTTATGGGAAGAGATTAAAAAGAAGCATAGAAAGACAACCTCAGCTGATGTATACAGTAGAAGAAATAAATAATTGTTGGTAGTTACTGGAGTCTTGGGTAGAAAGAAGCAAAGTCCTTTGACCTCTAAGATTTTACAGGTCAAGTGTCCACATTCAAAGCCTCATGAATAATTGAAGTAGACAATACTTCTGTTAGAAAACTCACATTATTTATTCCGCTCCTGGCTGTCTCAGTCTGGGTTATTCATTCAGAACGGTGTCTAGGTAAATCTGACAGCTTCAATTACCCAAACCCCAGATCTGTGTACTGATGCCTGTAACTTTTTGTAATTGAAGGGGTGGCTCTTGGCCCGTACTATATTGTCATCATTTGAGAGTCTCAAATGTTTTTAGACCCTACTTCAAACTCTCCTTGTATAATGCCTAAGCTATCCCCAGGCACTTCCAGAGTGCCTGCTATTCAGGATCCAAGTGCTGGTGAGTAAATCAGACATAGTCAATGCTAGTATTTACTGAGGACAACAGGTCGATTATCAAGAAGAAAACTCAGGATAGCATCGGAAAGAAAATCTACTCAACAGCTCCGAATGAAAACTTTTTCTCCTGTTTTTAAAATTTTACAGAAGTACATATTATTGAATTTCCCCCTCAAAGTAGTTTTACACATAGGATTAAATAATATTATCTACCTACTAATTCATGTTTTTCAATGCTGTGTCTTGGAATCATGAAAATACTCATTAAATATTAAAGCTAATTCAACCACCAGGATGGATTTTCTCTGTTGTGTTGAAAATCTCCCTGACTATTCATACATGCTTTAAATCACAATGTATGACATCCCAGACAACCATGGAGGCACAGAGGCATCTGCTAAGTATTTCTTTATGCTTGGATACAGTAATAGAGGATGTAATAATGGATATAAGTATTTCTCTTCTTTTTAGTTATACACTGCTGTATGAAGAATGGGAACAATGTTTTTCACCTATAGAAAAGTATCTATCATCAAAGACTTGTTATTTTCAAGCACTTTCCAGTAAAGCCAGAGTTAGCAGGTTTTGCCTTGCCCAACAGTTTTAATACTAATCTCTTTTATTGAAAACTCATTTTGGGTTCAGCTCTGCCTCTCCAAAATAAAGGGAAGAGAATTTGCATATGATGAGATTTCACTGACTATGGACAGCTACAGTTCTATTTAAGAAAAGTAACCTGGAGATGTTACAAAATTGATTTTTTTTGAGATTATCTTTCATTTCTGAGAGAAACATGATTTTATTAAAAGCTCTGCCACCAGTTATAATAGAAATAAAATACCAGAGATTTATTTTCCTGACAATTCGATGTAGAAACTAAATAACCTTTCTCTTCCCAATAGAAAGCTGTACACATCAATGTTTTTGGAAGCAAGTACCTTTAACCACTGAGCCGTCTCCCAATCTCTCAATATGCTTTGGAAGATATTCAAACAAGCTACAGACTGGACAAAATGTTTGAAAAAAACTCATTAGTTAAAGGATTATGATCCTAAAGAATGAAGAACACTTGGTATTCAACACTAAAAGAAACTCCAGCAACCTAGTTATAGCATGAACAAAAGAAATGAGCAGGTCCCTCAACCAAGAAGACACACAGTGGCCGTGCATGTGTGGATGGATGTTCAGTATCATATGCTGAGGACTTGCTCCTGTGATAACTGCCTGACAGAAATAACTCAAAGGAGGAAGGGCTGACTTGGCTCATCGTCCAGAAGGTTCAGTCCAACATGGCGGAGAGGACATGGCAAAACAAAGCAGCTCATGCCAGGGTGATCCAGGAACAGAGAAATGTGGGGTGCCGGTGATCAGCTAGCTTCTTCTTTCTCCTCTTTTGTACAAAAAATAGTGTCATCCACTTACAGGTGACACACAAAGACATCCCTCACCAATATCCAAGGTAATTTCAAATCTAGTCAATTTGATAAAGGAGATTAACCACCTCATATATCATTACAGAACTTCAATTAAAACAATGATGTGGTCTCACTATAAATTCATTAGAATGGCTCAAGTCTTAAACACAGATAATACCAAAAGCTGTTGAAGCAGCAGCATTTCTCATTCAGTCCTGGAGAGAAGGCAAAATGGGCTTTTGCTGTGGAAGGCAGTTCAGCAGTTTCTTCAGAACTAAATATACCATTACCATAATGTTTGACATTCACACTCTGATTATTTACCCAAATAATTGATACCTTATAACTGCACGACTTGTACTTGTATGTTTATAACAGAGTCCTTTTAAAGTGACAAATTTTGGAAACAGTTCATTCAGTAGATGTATGGATGGATGTTGCTATCTCCAGACGGTGAATGTGACTCTGTGAAAACCAAAGTTTCTATGAAGCCATGGACAGATATGGAGTACTTATAAATGTATATATATATTTTCTTTTGAGAGAGAATATTGGCTCACTAGGGCCTCAGCCACTGCAATTGAACTCCAGATGCTCGCACCACCTATTGGCATGTGCAACCTTACATTTGCCTCATCTTTGTGTGTCTGGCTTACATGGGATCTGAAGAGTCGAACATGGGTCCTTAGGCTTCACAGGCAAGCACCTTAACTGTTAAGCCATCTCTTCAGCCCCAAATGTATGTTATTGATAGGAAGCAGATAATCTGAAAAGACTATGAGCTGTCTGATTCCACCTATATGATTCTGAAGTAGGAAAACTGTGGAGATAGTAAAAGAATCATTGGTTTATAGGGGTGAGGTAAGAAGAAGAAATGAATAGGCAGAGGATACAGGAAATTTAGGGCATGAAACTGTCACAGTGTTATGGTGGATACACATCATTACATATTTGCAAAAATCCATAGAATGTACCCCACTGAGAGCGAATCGTAATGGAAACAATGAACTGGGAGTGATAATTATGTCCATGCAAATTTGTTCATTGTGACAAATTTGTCACTGTGGTTTGGGATGTCAGCAGGAAGAGAGGTTAGGAGTATTTGGGATCAGGCCTATAGAATGTGGGAACTCCATATGTTTTTTTTCAGTTTTGCTATGAACCAAAAATAACTATAAGCATTGGGTTTATTAACTAAAGAGCAAAGAAAATGGCTACACTAATTTCATCCTAAAACCTTCTGCTTTTGAGAAAAAAAGAAATTAGGAAGCAGAAAGTGGTGTGTAGAGACAACATCAATCGTATTAATAAGTTGAAAGCAACATCTCCTTCACTGTGTAAGCCAGTTAATGAATATTAATTATCCCAAATGCTCAGAAGAAAAGATTTACAAGCAACAAATTATACCTTAAATCTGGATCATTTCTCTTATCATTTGCCTCCTTTTTGCTTCTTTCTTCCCCTTTCTTTCCCCTTTATCCTTCTCCTCTGTCCTAACGAAGTTAAACATTCAATGCCTTAAAACTGAGACGATGCATGCTTGAGTTTTTGTTCCAAAATCAGCCCATCTGAAATCTCAAAAGAAAACTCTGCTTGCTTAAATTTTCTTGCCCAGAAGTACATGTAAATATGCATGTGTCTCAGAAGTCCCATGTTTTGTGGTTTCTATTATTTCCAACATAAAGCGACAATACTGAGAACAGCTGTGAAGATCTCATCTAACGAGAAATAACTTTCTCTTCAGCATCAGGTGGACAATCAGGGTTGTGACTGATAATCTTGGATTAATGTTATTTACTCTGAAAACAATGGGTAGTTTTTGAAAATCTATGTTCACATGCTTGTTGAGAGGAATATATATGGCTTGAGCCTAATTTGTTTTATACCAAAGGATATAAATATGTTTCAGACTTTTCAGCATGTTTTACAATGGGAATGAGTCATTAGCAGGATGGGAAATCAACTGTGTAGACTGTGAGCAGTATTTTGAAAAGGGGGAATAAAAACTCTCAGAGTATCCAGGTATGGCGGCCCACGCCTTTAATCCCAGCACTTGGAAGGCAGAGGTAGGATTGCCATGAGTTTGAGGCCACACTGAGACTCCATTGTGAATTCCAGGTTAGTCTGGGCTACAGCAAGACCCTAACTCGAAAAAAACCAAAGAAACCTCTCAGAGTATAAGGCACTTAGGAAGGAAAAGTAATTTGGGGGAGTAGAATTCATTGCTAGATTAAGGCATACATTTTATTTTTTTTTAATTTTAGGTTATAAGTCAGATAGTGTGAGAATAATTACATGACACCACCCATGTGCCTGTTTTACCATTAGGATTATAAAGTAGAAACAATACCAAAACCTTAAACTTATCTTGTGTCTGTCCCTTCTAAAGCACCCCAGTTACTCCGTGAGTGATCCCATCTCATGAGGGCAATGGTCTGTGTGCTATGAGGATAGAGCTGTAGCAGACGGGTAATTGGAGCCCGGTGTGGGGGGATGGGGAGTCATGGAGAGAGGCACCTGCACTGGCCACTTGAAGGTCCTCACATTCATTGTTAGTTCATAACTGCTGCCAATTTCCCGCTCCCAAACGCAGGAATTAGGGACTTAACAATATCACACTTGGAAAGACTTTGGCTCTTCTCTGTCTGCACAGTATTGGCCTCTACTCAGCAGTGCTCCAGCTATATCTATCTTTCTTTTTTTGCCTGAGCACTTTAGAGTCTCTCCATGTGGCCCGAGGACTGTTCTTCTATCTGTAGGATAGACAGCTCTTTTCTTGGCTTTTTTACTCTCCAGGGTCCTTCCTTCCTAGAGATTCCATCATGAAATCTTCCCAACAATCTCACGCATGCACCGAAGACCTTCAGCTGTTATTTTGTAATAATCTACCCTCTTTTCATTTCTGTCCTTACTTAATGAATATCTAAAATTACCTTGTAGTGAAAGCTTCATCACCAGTGAGCCATGTCTCTTTTGTTAACTGTCTTAAATGCTTAGAGTCAACAATTGAGGCTTGTTAAATGAGTGAATGAATTCATGAATTGGTTTACTTAACCACTCATCACTTAACTTTTCCCACTGAAATGGATGCTTATTGGTGGCATGACCTTATCTTCCAGTTTGCTGTCAATTCCCAAAGTTGAAAATTACACTGAACCCAAACTGCAGGTGTGACAAATACTTTTAAGGAAGCAACTAAACTTACATTCCCAAACCTGGCAGACGTACTGCTGACACTATCATGGTCAAGGCTGGAGGTACAAATGAACACGCACATATCACATGACTAAATATATGTAAATCAAACCGACACATTAAATACAATATGCACTATTTTCTACCTTGAAAGTTACTCTTTTATATTACTCTAGAAAACATGAGTTATGTACTCTATAACTCTGCAAATTTCTGAGTTTTTTTTTAATATTTTATTTTTTATTTATTTATTTGAGAGAGAGAGATACAGAAATAGGCAGGTAGAGAGAGAGAGAGAGAATGGGTGCGCCAGGGCCTCCAGCCACTGCAAATGAACTCCAGATGCATGCACCCCCTTGTGCATCTGTCTTATGTGGGTCCTGGAGAATCGAGCCTCGAACCGGGGTCCTTAGGCTCCATAGGCAAGCGTTTAACCGCTAAGCCATCCCTCCAGCCCAGATTTCTGAGTTTTATGCTTAAGTGCGATAGCATGGACAGTTATTTATCCAGGCTTTCAGCCTTCTCACATCCTTTCTGCCCCCTCTCACATGTGGAGATGCAAACATGCAAACATATGGGGTGGTTTGAATGTGAAGTGTCCCCCATAGCCTCATTTGCTTGTGATTAAGTTTCATACTTAATCTCCTAGCTAGTGGCAATTTGGGAGTCTGCCTGAAAGTGGACCTTGAGGTTTATTAGTGCAGCTTCAAACCCAGTACTTAGACTATTCCCTCCCAGAGATATGACAGCTTCTGGCTTGTACCATGCTTTCCCTACCATGATGAAATGTCCCAATGAGACTCTAAGCCTGAAAACAAACCCGTGTCTCCCACAGCTACTTCTGTTAGGTGTTTTGTTCAAGAAAAGTAGGTAACTGCAGCAATACACTTGCACACACTAATCTATGCATTTGATTTCTGCCTCTAAACATATTTTTAAAAGTAAAAAAGAATTGCAGGGCTGGAGAGATGGCTTAGTTGATAAGGAGCCTGCCTGCGAAGCCTAAGAATGCTTGCTCAAATCTCCAGGTCCCACATTTAGCCAGATGCAAAAGTGACACAAGTGTGCAATGTTGCACAGGCACACACATCTGGAGTTCGTTCACAGTGCCTGAAAAGACCCTGTTGTGCCCATTCTCTCTCTGCCTCTTCCTCTCTCTCTCCCTGTCTCTCTCTAAAAAAAAAAAAAAATTGCAGGCTGGGGCTGGAGAGTGGCTTAGTGGTTAAGGAGCCTGCCTCCTAAGCCTAAGAACGCCAGTTCTAATCTCCAGGTCCCACGTTTAGCCAGATGCAAAGTGATGCAAGGGTGCAATGCTACACTTGACCACAAAGGGGGCACACATCTGGATTTTGTTCACTGCAGCTGAGAGGCTGCTGGTGGGTCCATCTCTATTTGTCTTCCTCTCCCTCTCTCTCTGTCTCTCTCTGTGTCTTTCTCCAAAAAAAAAAAAAAAAAAAAATTGCAGGCTGGAGAGATGGCTTAGCAGCTAAGGCACTTGCCTGTGATGCCTAAGGACCCAAGTTTGATCCCGCAGAATCCACATAGGCCAGATGCACATGGTGGTGCTTGCTTCTGGAATTTGTTTGCAGTGGTTAGAAACCTTGGTGTGCCCATTATCCCTCTCTTTCTCTCTAAAATAAATAAAAATTAAAAATTAAAAAAAATTGCTAATGAATATTCTTAAACCTGAAGTTGTGTCAATAGAAGAATGGACCCAGGCAAAAGGCCTGTGAAGATCCTAAAAGTGAACCTGGGCTGGAGAGATGGCTTAGCGGTTAAGGCACCTGCCTGCTAAGCCTAAGAACCTGGTTCCAATCTCCAGGTCCCACGTTTAGGCAGATGCAAAGTGACGCAAGGGCGCAATGCCGCACTTGACCACAAGGGGGCGCACACATCTGGATTTCGTTCACAGCAGCTGAGAGACTGCTGGCGCGCCCATCTCTATCTGTCTCCCTCTCCCTCTCTGTCTGTCTCTCTCCAAAAATAAATAAAAATAATAAAATGAACCTCAGGCGGTGTGTAACAACTCCTGGTTCTCAGGAATATGCTTTGATCAGGTGGTTCTAAGCTCAAGGTGGCTACAGTCCCTTCACTCCATGGAGTCCTCACCTAGGTGGAGGAGCACAGCAGTAGATGATGGGCAGAGTAAAGTCATCTAGAACTGATGGCCTTGAACACTGGGCAGCATTGTTGTAAGAATGGGGGAGGGGATCAGGCAATCTGAATTTAAGCAGGTACAAAGACGAGAAAGGAGAGAAGACTGAGAAGACATTAACTTGTGTGGATGTATGTTAAATTAGGCCACTATACCTGATTGCTCTTCTTTTGATGGTCCTGTCTACTACTGGAAGATAAATAGTGAGGGAACATGATCCTTGAGAGTAGACAGAAGCAAGATGACAGGTTTTGAGCTGGAAGGTGATAAGCTGTTTCCAGAACATGTTTCCACTGACATTACCCAAATCATACCAGATAGGTGAGTAATGCTGGTGAGTAGCCTTAGCATATTTCTCATTAAAAATAAATTGTTGCCAAAAAGACTTATCTAAAGAACCTTCAGATTAAAAGAGAGTCCACATGAGTCATACCCTTTGCTCCTGAATGCAAGAATGAAAACAAATATCCACACTTGACATTTGGATGCCAAGCCTACTTATGAGATTATTCAGAAAACTTTACAGAGTTTGAAAATTCCTAAGTGCAAGCATATTCTAGGTGCCCAGGATGGGCTATGCAAAGCCTGATTGTGTGCTGTGTGCGATTATACCTGTATTTTAGCTACTTCTTATTTTATTAATAAAGTCTTGAAAACATTTAACTTTATATCTTAAAAGCCTTCATATGTAAAAGCATAAGTGGGAGGTCAAGTTAAAAGAAGTAATTTAACTTTTTCTTTGGAGAGAGAGAGAGAGAATGGGCATGCTAGTGGCCTCTCAGCCACTGTGACAGAACTCCATACACACGCTCCCCCTTGTGGGCAAGTGTAGCATTGTGCTCTTATGTCACTTTGTGTCTGGCTAAATGTGGGACCTGGAGAACTGAACAGGTGTTCTTAGGCTTAGCAGGCAGTTGCCTTAACTGCTAAGCTATTTCTCCAGCCTGTACATTAACTTTTTTAGAAAAGTTTTTTAAAATTTTTATTCATTTATTTGCAAGCAGAGAGAAAGAGTGAGAGAGAGAGAGAGAGAGATAGAAGAGAGGCAGACAGAGAGAGAATGGGCATGCTAGAGCCTCTAGCCACTGCAGACAAACTCCAGATGCATGTGCCCCTTGTGAATCTGGCTTACATGGGTCCTGGAGAATTGAACCAGGATCCTTTGGCTTTTCAGGTAAATTCCTTAAACTACTAAGCCATTTCTACAGCCCTAATTTCACTTTTAAAACCAAAATTCTACCAATGCAAACATGATGCTTTCTTCATTTTTCTCAATTTGACTTAAAGAGTCTTTAAAAGTGCATTAAGGTTTCACAGTGTTTCACTAATTGTAATTTATTCTTCTCTTCTCCTTTAACCTCTGTCTTTCAGGCTAAGTTTTCACCCTTTATTTTCATCTCACCTCATAGCAGTGTTACAATCCATCACCTTTTTCAGTAACAGGGCTGTGATAGTTAACAATTATGTGATTTTTAAAAATGATAAGTTCTTCTAATTGCTTTAGTTAATAAAATGGCATAGAACTGATAAGCCTGAATAATGCTGCTTAATTGCTTTTGCTAAAGATAGAGTTGGCTGACAGTAGTTACAGCCTTTTAACTTTGAAAAAGCAACACAAATGTTAAAGAAAATGATGACAAATCTCTGGGGGGAAATGGCACTTGACTTTTCTTTTTGCTACTAGGAAAAATATAAAAGAATTTTGTAACTCCTTAGTTAAATGATCTCATACCTTTATAAAAATTTATGTATTTATTTATATTATTTATTTATTGCTGTATGTGTGTGATATGTATTGTATACAGGTGTGTGTTTCCTTGAGACAGAGTCTCTTACTGATTTTGAAGCTTGCTATTTTTGAAAGCTTTAGCTATTTTTCTGGTCTTTGCACCTCACAGGACTGGGGTTATATGTATGTGTGGCCATGCCCAGTTGTTGATAAGGGTGTTGGGGAATCAGATTCAGGCAGTCTCAGCCCCTCTCAGGCCTTCATGCTTGCAAGAGAAATGCTCTTAACCACTGAGCACAAATGCTTATTTTTTTTAAAAAATAAAAAGCAATAAACTACAACAGAAGGAAAGAACAAGCGGAACTGCCTATGATCAAAATTAAAACAAATAATTTTATAAGGTAGGTACTACACCATCAAAAGTTAAGATGACAACACCCAGAGTAAGAGAAAACTTGGTTATAGCATATTTCAGATGAGGAACTTGAATCTAGAATATATAAAGAACACTTACCAATTCAGCAGTAAAAGACAAATTAAGGGCTGGAGAGATGGCTTAGCGGTTAAGGTGCATGCCTCCTAAGCCTAAAATTGCCAGTTCCAATCTCCAGGTCCCACTTTTAGCCAGATGCAGAGACGCAAGGGCACAATGCCGCACTTGCCCACAAGGGGGTGCTCACATCTGGAGTTCGTTCGCAGTGGCTGAGAGGCTGCTGGCGTGCCCATTCTCTGTCTTCTTCTCCCTCTCTCTCTCTGTCTCTCTCTGTTTCTCTCTCCAAAAAATAAAAAATATTTTAAAAAAAGACAAATTAAAACATGGGCTAGAGAGATGGCTTAGCAGTTAAGGCGCTTGCCTGTGAAGCCTAAGGATCCCTTTCAATTCTCCAGGTCCCATGTAAGCCACATGCACAAGGTGGCACATGCATCTGGAGTTCATTTGCAGTGGCTAGAGGCCCTGGCATGCCCATTCTCACTCACTCACTCACTCACTCACTCTCCTCTCTCAAATAAGCAAATAAATAAAAATAGATATAAAAAAAATAGGAGTGGGTGTGTACATGATTTGTTAGTATGCAAAAAGATATCACCATAATGAGCCAGTAGGGAAATGCAAATCAAGCCAAAATGAGATCCCCTTTGAGCCACTTGCCTGGCTGGGATGAAAAGGACAGCCCATAACAGATGTTGACCAGGTTTGGAGGCATTGGAATGCTCATGCACTCTGATGGAGATGAGACGTGGAGCAGCTGCGTTGAGAATCAGCCTGGCATTTCCTCAAAGGCACACATGGAGATCCCGTGGGACCCAGCAGATCCACTCCCAGACATGTAAGCAGGAGAATCAACATACATGTCTACAACTGCTCTTCACGGCATTATGCATAACACCACAGAGCAGAAACAGCCCAAAATATCACCAGCTGACGGGTGGATAATAAATGTAGTTTAATCATACAATGGTAAAATGTTTCATGTGTTAAGAAAATGAAAAGATTACACGAAGTGAAAGGTCAGAAAAAAAAGGGTCACATGTTATATAATTCCATTTATACTTCCAGTATTGCAGTTATAATAGAGATGTAAGGTAGCTGGTGGTAGCCCAGGTCCTAGGCTTGGGAATCAGTAGATAGTGGCCCCTAAGGGCTTCTCATTAGAGTGATGAAAATGATCTGGAATCAGGTCATGGTGGTGGTGACACAATTGAGGACCACTGAAAGCTACTGAGTCGTGTGCCGTATGAAGACGCTGCTGTAAAGTAAGCCGGTCTGGTACTCAGGCTTTGTGATCCTTCTTTCTGTGCGTCAGAGCTTTCTTCAGCTTTCAATGGTACCCAAGTCCTCTTTCCACTAGATGGCTTAAAAGAAATAATAAAAGAGAAAACTTACATTTTTCAACTTCTCCCTCCTAACCATACATGCATATTTTATAACTCTGCTTTTCCCAGTATAGTAAAATTTAACGAATTCCACTTTAACTCTGTTATTTTATAATAAGCTCCATAGAGTAATCATAACTCTACAATGACACCCTTTTTTAAATACACGTGAGTATTTAATGTGAGTGCTCATTCTGCTTAGATCTTAAAAGTTCTGGAAAGAATTTCAATTTGAACCAGCTCAGACTCTCCCCATCTGCTCCGCTGCTCCTGGTTTCAGCTTCCATTATCTTTTCTCTTGGATGTTTATAACTTCCTAAAAGCCCTCCTCTCAGTCCTTGTTCTAATTTATTCTCTCCACTGAAACTAAAGTTTTTATCAAATGCAAATAGAAACGTGTCATTCCCCAGTGATACGACTCTTCAGCGCCTCCCCATTCTTCACAAGACAAAAGGCAGTCTCTGGGACCACCAGACACTGCAGGCATGCTCCTTGCTTGCTGTTGACATCCCACCTCACATTCTTTCACTCCGTGTATAACTCTTGCAGCCACATGTGCCTCTTTCTGTTTTCAGAAAGCAGAGCTTCTTCCTCAGAGCAACACACACACACACACACACACACACACACACACACACACACACACACACACACAGCTTCCTGCTGTTCCATTCCTGCTTCCCCATCCCCTTCCAAGCCGCCAGTTTATCTCTAGCCCTGTGCCAGATCTTAGCCCCTCTGACGTTTTGGTTGCCAGGCACTGTGTGCTTTTCTTCCCTGTACTTCCCTTCGGTTGTACTTTCACATTCATTACTGAATGGTAGCAGGTCAGAGGTGGCCCTCCATCCCCCATACCACATCGCCTCCCCCATACATCACAGTGCATCCAAAACAAAGGATGCTCACAAGAGGGCTGTGGCTGACACTGTCACAAAGTCCGGAAGGGGAGATGAATTTGCTAAGTTGACAGGGAAGGAGACCTAGCGGGCATGGGCCACAGCCCGCAGGCACAAAAAATGTGCATTTAGGTCAAAACAAGAATCCAATATGGCTGCCACTCAGACCCTGGGCAAGCTGTGTGTGCTAAATGAGGTAAGACACAGCAGAGATGCTACAAAAGGTGAGGTGAGTCTGATTGCGCAAAGGGTCTTTTGTAGTCCCTTGTAGTTAGGAAGATACTTCAAGAAAAGGGTAGGGGACGGATCAAAGAGAAAGGGCACAAAGCCCAGTGACTTGTATCAACAGAGGTTCATGCTGGAACCATAAGATCACAATGAAAGGCTGGTTGGTTGGAAGGGCAAGGTCAATCACGCCGAGCTGCGCAAGAACAAGGTAACTCAGCCTTAGAGCACAGGCTAGACTTGGACAAGAATCCAAGTTCTCACCCTGTCAATCACAGACGAGAGTAGATCTCTTTCTCTCTTTTAAACAACAAATTCTTTATCTATGTGATGAGAGAGAGAGAGAGAGAGAGAGAGAGAGAGAGAGAGAGAGAGGCAGGTAGAGAGAGAGAGAAGAGAGAAATGGGCACACTAGGGTTTTTAGCCACTGGAAACAAACTCCAGATGCATGTGCCACCTTATGCACCTTATGTGGGTACTGGGGATTTGAACTTTATTCCTTAGGCTTTGCTGGCAAGTGCCATAACAGCTGAACCATCTTTCCAGTCCCCCTCTCTTTTTAAGTTCCCCTCTTCCTTTCCTTCCTTCCTCCCTCCCTCCCTTCCTCCCTTCCTTCCTTTCTTCTTTCCCCTTCCTTCCTTCCTTCCTTCCTTCCTTCCTTCCTTCCTTCCTTCCTTCCTTCCTTCCTTCCCTCCCTCCCTCCCTCCCTCTTTCTTTTTTTTCTTTTCTTTTCTTTTCCCTTTTCCTCCCTCCCTCTTTTCTTTCTTCTCTTCTCTTCTCTTCTTTTCTTTCTTTCTTTCTTTCTTTCTTTCTGTGGTGTGAATGCATGTGTGTGTTTGTGTGCTCATTTGTGTATGAGTGTACAAGTGTGTGTGGTATGTGTGGAGGCCAGAAGTTGACATCTGTATTTTTTTTTCTTTTCTCAATCACTCTCCTTAATGTTTGTGAGAGGTTTTCTCACTGAACATGGAACCCACGGCTTTGGCTGTAGTAGCTAGCCAGCAGGTTCTGGGCAACCTCCTTTCTCCTCCCCAGCTCTAGAATTACCAATACATGCCACTACGATGAGCATTTCAAATGAGTGCTGGAGTTCTGAACTGAGGGCCTCATGTTCATGTGGTGAGAATTTTATCCACTGATCCATCTCCCAAGTGCTTCTTCTTCTTCTTCTTCTTTTATTTTTTTGGTTTTTCGAGGTAGGGTCTCACTATAGCCCAGGCTGACCTGGAATTCACTATGTAGTCTCAGGATGGCCTTGAACTCACGGTGATCCTCCTACCTCTGCCTTCCGAGTGCTGGGATTAAAGGCATGCTCCACCATGCCCTGCCCAAGTGCTTCTTTTTAATGTTAAGTTTTGTGAAACATCTATCATGGTCTAAACATGATGGTATTTATTGAAAAGGCTTCAAATTATGCAACCTGAAAAATAAACTGACACAACTATTAAAACTATCTTTGGGGTAAGGACAAGGAATCCTCATTTTGCAGATCACTGTGCATGTGTTAAACCATCCCAGTGTTTGAGAATGGAGCGCAATGCAGAACAATGATCCAAGGGGGCAGGAAGAGTAATGATCCTGTGGCTGTATTTTTTTTTCTTTTTTTATTGGATCAGACTTTCTGTGAACTTGGATTAGAATGGATAGATTCTCCAGGGCTCTTTGGTTTAGCAATTTCTTTTATTTTGCCTTGGAAGATGTCATGGACATATTCCACACCTGAAGATCTTGTTCTGTGTTCAGTGAAGGTTCCCATTGTTTGAGCCCTTGTAGAAGCTATTAGAACAGAGCAGCTGGGGATGAGGCAAAGCTGGGTCTATATTTAGAACATCCTGAAATATGATGAATCCGTTCTTATTCCCTAGAAATGCCTGGGTTTGTAAAACAAAGGATAGTTTACACTATCCAAGGTCTTCAAATTGGATAAAATGTAGAGGTATTTATGAGTCTCTCAGGAAGGATAACACATCTAAAAGCAAATTTCTCTTCCTTCTTCACACATCCATCCCTAAGTTAAAATAACTTCACAACTTCTCTTCTTATTTTATGAGTTGGTACACCTTTCCAAGTGCCAGTGTAAAGTCTACTGAACCTAATTGCCAATAGAAATTACATGTTTTGAGAAAAGAATGGGCGGAGAGCAGTAAATTAATTCAAACCTAATTTGCATTCCTTTGCCAAGTTTGAATTGGGACCAATTTGCTAACGGAATTATTTCTCTAGCCTTGGTAGGGCTTATAATAATGCCTAAAGTTCCTTAACTCATGGCAGTGCCTTTTTAATAAAGATACATTCACAGCTGCGGTCTTGGTGCTGTGTAACATATTGCTAATAATTGGGCTAATAAGATTTTAAAGTTAATTAAAAGGAAAGGAAACCCCATAAAGTCTGCTGCAGCGCTTCCTGGTTAGAGCATAGCAGGCTGACCAAGCAAAACAGGTAGGAGGGAAGAAGGAACAGAATTGTTCATTAGTGTTTTACTAATGATGATAGTTGTGGTAAAGTTATTACTCTGAATGACTCTTTAAACAAGTGATAAAAGCATTTAGAAACCTTTTGTCTGGTTTTGTCTTGCAGAATTCGCCAAAGCAACCATGACGTTAGGGTTCTGGTAACTATATGGGAATTGGGGTCCAACATGACTGCACTGACCACAGGAAACTGTTACTCTGGTTCTTGTTGTCCCATTACAGGATCTGTGAATATCAGGAATCTAGACCCAATAGCTGAAAATTAATGTGATTCCTGCCTGATTATTTTTTTTTAATGTGTGTGCATGGGCACACGTGTGTGCCTGTGTGTAGAAATCAAAGGACGACAACCCCAAATATTAGAACATTACCTTTTTTGAGTCGATCTGTCATTGGCCTGAAGCTCACCTACAAGACCAGACTGACCATTGAGCTTCAAGGATCCTCCTGTCTCTGCCACCCTAGCTCCAGGATTACAGGCATGTGCCACCATGCCTGACATTTTTTTATGTGGGTTCTGGGAATGAAACTCAAGTCTTCATGTTTGCAAGGCAACTGCTGCCTGAGGCCTTGTGCCTAAGTTTTCAAGAGTTCTTTCAGGTTTTCTCCTACCAACCTGCCTCCTCATATTGTGTTCTTTTTCAAAGAACAGTTCTCCCTGAAGCCGTGTGTGTAGCGGTGACCTGGGCGTGAGACTGGTGCTAGGTTCAGGCATTCCATGGCAGGAGGAAGGTGAGAGACTTAGTGATGCTGGCTGACTTCAATGTGCCACCTGGTAGTAGGATAGATAATAGGAGGAGCCAGTCCCAGACGTCATAGTCTCTCACTTTGTAGGTGGTAAGATCCTGGTGCCTCTCTCAGGCTTCCTTCAGAAGCTTAACAACCTAGTTTCACTCAGTGGATAATCTTGAATGATCTAGACTGTTGGCACTCTCTCAATTTTTGGAATATTTTAGATATTCCTGAGCACTCCACCCGGACTACCCTCTCATAAGTCCCCACTGGGTTTCATTCTGATATCTTTTAGTTTGGGTGTGGTTCTTTGGTGACTGATGTCACCACATGACTGAAGATAAGAGCTTGAATTGAATTTGACCATCCACATTTTGAAGTCCTATCTTAGTTCCTGTCTCTTCCTCACTCGGTGACCATGAAATTGTTAGTGGAGTGATCAAAGCATTTCCCTGGCTCTCATTCACTTCTCACTCTCGCAGACATGTTATAGCTTTCAGCATTAGGTTATGACTTGGGCAGATTTTCTAGGGACAGGACAGTTGTGGCTGAGACAGCTAGTTGTCTAACAATGACCTACTATGAATCTGGCACAATCTTTATTTTATTTTTTTAAAATATATTTTATTTATTTATTTATTAGAGAGAGAGAAAGAGGCAGAGAGAAAGAGAGAGGAGAGAGAATGGGAATGCCAGGTCCTCCAGCTACTGAAAATTAACTCCAGATGCATGTGCCCCCTTGTGCATCTGGCTTACGTGGGTCCTGGAGAGGCGAACCAGGATCCTTTGGCTCTGCAGGCAAACACCCTAACTGCTAAGGCATCTCTCCCCCCAATGGCACAATCTTTAAATTTTGCCTTAATCTAAATCTCTTGGCTTACAGCTGATTGGAATGAAAATTATTCTATAGCTAAGGATTACCCTGGGAGTAGGTTCTGGTCCCATATTCCTGAAGTTGAAGAAGGCTGTTTAACTTCTGAGAAGTGGCCTTAGAGGGAGTCAGCATTTCTTTCTCCTCTTACTTTCATTTTCCTACCAGCTGGAATATGGATGCTGGGGCTGGAACTTGAGCAAACATTTTAGGTAGAAATATTGTAGGGAACAGAACTGTGAACTGAGGAGTGATAGCAGAAGAAGGATGTGAATCCCCGACACTGCATAATGTCACAACATCACATGTCCCACACACGGCCAACGTTATTGACAGGAAGAAGTAATTTGTTACTCTTGCTTATTGTAAACTTTCTGCTATGGCCAGCCAAAATGAATGTTAACATTGATGTCTTCCACTTCTCAAAATTTCCTTCAACCCCCCCACCCGCTCTTCAGTGATTAGGTTTCTTTCACAAGGTCTTTGTCTCAGTTTGTCACCAGAACTAAGGAATAATGAGGCACCAAGGCAATATAATGCATGGCTTAAATATATATTCACTAACAGGTGAATGACCAACAATAGTGTGTGATATATGGCTTTTCATGCAGCAACTGTCTTTCTTAAGCTTGAAGGTGGGAGGAAAATGTACCAGAAATGTGTCTGGTTCTTCATCTGTCTTATGGGCACTAGATTTGAAAGGGAGGGCAGACAAGAACAAAAGTGCAGATATCTTTTTCAACTTCTGTCAACACACCTAAGAACTCCACTACTGAGGGTGGATTTCAGATAGTTGATGAGCTGTGGGTTTTTTCCCTCTTTTCTTTTTTTAAAAATGTATTTTTTATTAACAACATCCTTAATTGTAGACAATATCCCATGGTACTTCCCTCCCTCTCCCCACTTTCCCCTTTGAAACTCTGCTCTCCATCATATCTCCTCCCCCTCTCAATCAGTCTCCCTTTTCATTTTGATGTCATCATCTTTTCCTCCTATTCTGATGGTCTTGTGTGGGAAGTGTCGGGCACTATGAGGTCATGGATATCCAGGCTATTTTATGTCTGGAGGAGCATGTTGTAAAGAGTCCTACCCTTTCTTTGGCTCTTACATTCTTTCCGCCTCCTCTTCCACAATGGACCCTGAGCCTTGGAAGGTGGGTTTGAAATGTTTCAGTGCTGAGCACTCCTCTGTCCCTTCTTCTCAGCACCATGGTGCCTTCTGAGTCATCCCAAGGTCACCGCCATTTGAAAAGAGAATCTTCTCTAACCAAAAGTGAAAGTAGCATTAATATATGGGTGGACATTAAGAGAAGTGCTTACTGTGTAGTTTTGTGAGCATAGTATATACATTTAGCCAGACACCAGCAGACATTACTTCCCTAGGGCTCATGACTACCCCTGCCGTAGGTTTTCAGTATCAGGGATGTATTCCCTCCCAAGGAGCAGGTCTCCAGTTCAATTAGAAAGTGGTTGGTTTCCCCCATAACAGACATGCCACTATCGTACCCGTTGGCTCTTTTAGCCTGGCTGGCCAAATTTAAAGCTTGCAGTGTTCACTGTTGAGTATCTTCACTGGTGTTTTCTCTCTCCCATTGAACTGCATGCAGCATAGCTTTTTCCAGATTTCTGTCAACTGGTCCACATGGAGGATGCTTTCAGCTCATGAGCTGTGGTTTTGAGTGTCTTTCTTGTTCAAGAGTCCATGCAAGCATCTGTGGAGGCCACAAAAGAGAAGGCCTGCTTTAAAGAAATAAAATTAAAGAAAAGCTAGCTTGGATTCTTCAAAGAGTAAGTCCTGAGGTTAGGATTTAGATATTACTCATTTTTTTTAGGTGAGCTCAAGAAACATGGGAAGGAAGTTTCTTCATGGGCTTTAGATATTATAACAAAATATTGTAAAGTGAGTCGTTTATAAATGATACAAGTGTACTTCTCAAAGTGATAGGTCTAGGAATTCTGAGATCAGAGAGCCTGCAGGTTTGGTACCTGCTGAGGGATGCTCTCTGCTTCCAAGTTGCTCTGTTCTCTGGAGGGGCAGACTGGGTTCTTCAATGATGGATGAGGCAGAAGTATCAAAAGGACAAGGGAGCTCACTCACTTCATCTTTTTGTATAAGACATCAATCCCATGATAACTCCCTCTTACTACTGTCACATTGGTGATTAAATTTCAATACATAGATTTTGGGAACAGACATAGACTCTAGAAGAAGGGAAAGAAGCTACCCAAGAGACCATCGCTGTGGGATTGAATGGTGTTAGGGATTACCTGAGGGAGTGGGTAGAACACATCTCAGGATTTCCACCCCCTCAACCACTGAGGGAGCTGAGGGATTATCTTCCAGTTTTCACCCTTCACTGATTGCAGTTCGTCCTTAAATGTATTAACTTATTGACATTTCTGGTCCATTTGGTTCACGTGCTGAGAATCCACAAACTGAGAAATGTAAGTGCTTGAGATAAGGAACCACTAGTATTTGTGAATGGTCCCATCAAGTTGAAAATGACCTCTTGCCTCAGCCCAAGGTCTGAAAGAGGTGCCAGCAGCATCTAAATCATTCCATTCTTTGTACTTTCAGATATGCTTGGACCCCACATTTAGTCCCTGGTGACCTGTCTGCTACATGAGGAGACTGTTGCCAACATAAGACCACCTACTAAATACTTGATTGATGTGTAACCTGCAGTATCTAAGGAAAGGTAGAACACTGTGGACTACAGTGGTGAAAGAAGGGCTTATGTTTAAAGTGAAAACTCTTTCAGCCTTGATATGTGGCCAGATTCAAGTAAGAGAGAACCAAAGGGGGCCAAGTACCAGGAGCAAGATGTACTATGAGCAAAGTCTTAACTATAAAAATATGAAAGGTAAAATCCACGAGTTGGTAGGGGAAATCAAAAGTTTAGAGTGGGAGGTAAAGTTGGAAAAGTAATAAGGGATGTTTTTTCAGAGACCTTACAGTTCAGACTAAGTGTTCTGACTTGACTTCCTGCCAAGGCATTTCTTTCTATTTAATGGGACTAAATTTATATATAATTAAAATTTCTTGTCCCAGTTTAACGGAAAATATTACATGTTCTTATAGGGGTAATTTTAAAGCAAATGTTCTCAACTTTTTATATTCTATCAGGGTAGACTAAAAAGGATGTGAGCATGCAGCACACACTTTATAAATAGGATAGTTCTCATTTCCTATATGGTAGTTCCTCCCCTTTCCTCCCCAGTTCAAGGATACCCATCAGAATGCAAGTGGAATACAATAAAGGTATGGCCATCCTCAGAAACAACGCAATTCATTCAAAAGGAAATGATTTGCAAATTTTGGTCCCTTAGTGTTTCTGGAGTAGAAAATTATTTGTCACGAACTTCCAAATGGGTGTGGCAAAGCAGGGTCCTCATGCAATGGGGTATTGCTAGTGTATTCAAGCCAAGGTTGTCAATGGGAGACCTGTGGTTCCATGGTCCACATCTGGAGATCATGTTGGCCCCACATGGCTTTGTCAGCCTATCTCTATGGCCCTGTTGCCTGAAGCTCATATTGTCTTTCTCAAGCTGGCTTCAATTAGTGGCTGCAACTTTTCTCAGCAGATGCCCCATGTTTCTTACATCTCCAATAACCTGGAGTTTTACCTTCATACTCCTGGCATTCTGCATGTGTGCAAAACCAGAACTATGTGGATGATGCTAAGTTCCTCTGCCATCTGGAGGGGTAGTGTAGCTGGAGTAGCCTTTGCCTGCCTGGGTGACTGATCTGGTGAACAGGTTTTCCTAGACTGTCATCTTCAAGCGGGGGAGCACTGCAGAAGTACACTATATTTAAGCATTGTATGCATCTTTCAATGACCTTGAATTTTCACCTTGAAGGATGTCTTGTCTCAGTGAAGAGTGTGACGCTCCTTCTGAGTGGTGTTAATTGTTTTTTAACAGTTAAGCTGTTATTCATCTTGTCTCCAACTTTACGTGAGCTCCTCTTATTGCCACACTGCACAGTATTTTTTCATTGCTTCCTGTTTCATAGTCTGTTCGCTCTCTCAGTTTGGCTAAGTGCAGCAAACAGTAACCATGAGCAGAGTAAACGTCACGCTGTCTTGAAGTGAATCTATCTCCGTTGAATTCAGTCTCACTGAAATGTTCAAGGCACACCAGAACAACACAGCCACATTCTTTGTCAGAATGTAATAGAACTAGCCTTTGCCCAGTTCCCAATGCAGTTCTTCCCCTCTGAAACCTCATGAGTGCCATCTTTACTGTTTCCATCTCTATCAGCATTTTGGTCTTCTGAGCTTTCAAAGAATGGCTCATTATAAGCTGCTTGTAGCATTTTAGGGTTTCGTTTATTCCCATTTCTAAACTCTTTTATAGTCTTTTCACAAAACAGTTTCAGTTTCCTAAGAGTCAGGTTTATTGCAGCGATGGACCACCTTCATACTATTTTTTAAAATTACTTTTCTCATTTCTGTGATAAGATTCTTGCTAATATTAACCTAAGGTAAGAGAGGTTGATTTCAGCTCATAGTTTAAGAGGATGCAGTCCATTATAGTGAGGATGGCATGGCGGCTGGGCCTCCAACCATAGCAGCACAAATTTGTGGCATGATCTTGGTAGACCAGGAAGCAGAAAGTAAGACCTGGATTAGGGCTGCCCAATAGCTCTCAAAGCCTGCCTGCCTCTATGATGTTACATCCATCAGCTAAGCCCATGTCTACAAGGTTCCATAACCTACCTCTCCAACTGCACCACCAGGTAGAAACTAAGTGTTCAAATACATGAGACTACGTGAGAATATTTTAAATTTAACAATACCAGGCAGCTTTACTAGTGCAGGATGAAGGAAATGGTAAGGAGTGTTTAGTGGCAAGACTGACGTAGAGTTCTGAGGTTCAGGGACATATGGTGTGGCATAAAGAAAAGCATCAAGGGTGACTTTGAGTTTTGGGGTAAGAACTGGTATCCTTTAAGATGGTTACAATTGAGGGAGGAGAAGGTTTAAGAATATGGGTGGTGGTGAGAAGGAGAGACTGGTTTTAGATAACTTTGAAAACAGCCATTTCAGTTTCTAAGTAGAGATACCAGATAGATATTTGATACATGGATCTAGAGTTTGGGGTGAAATTTGGAGATGAAAAATAAAAACCTGGAGTATTCCACATACTCAAAACATGTGGAAGTAAACAAGATCACTTTGGAAATGAATGTGTACAAAGAACTCTTCACGAGGTCAGGTCAGGGAAGTCACAGGATCATCAAAGCAGATGAAATACACAAGCCACTGGGTGTGGAGTGGTGTCCTGGATACTGAGCAAAGAAAGGTGACCAAGAAAGAGAAGGGGTGGGGGCGACTGAAACAGAGAGAGCTGAGATTGGGAGAAAGATGAGAACTGAAGAATGGACTGTTGTGTTGACTTGGGCAAAAAGAGGTTCCATGGGCCAGGTCAGTTTATGGGAAAGGAGAATTGAGATTGAAGGGGGAGAAATGGAAGCAGCCTGCATACACTTGTCTGTGACATGGGACCAAGACATAGAAGAGGAAGATATAGCTGCATGTTCTATCATGTATCTTCAGGCCCCCTCCTTAGATTTTCTTGCAGATTCCAAGATGCCTTTGGGGAAAGCCAGCATGCTATCTTATAGTAAGTCACCTGTATGTTTTCATTTTGTCTTTTTCCCCCCTACTAATGGTTACTGTTGCTCTTCTGAGTCTAGGTCAATATCACTTTTTTTTTTTTTTTTTTTAAGAAATGGAACTCTCCTTTAAAAAATTTTTTTTTGTTTATTTTTATTTATTTGAGAGCGACAGACAGAGAGAGAAAGAGGGAGAAAGAGAGAGAGAGAGAATGGGCACAGCAGGGCCTCCAGCCACTGCAAATGAACTCCAGATGCGTGCACCACCTTTGTGCCTCTGGCTTACCTAGGTACTGGGGAATCAAGCCTCAAACCAGGGTCCTTAGGCTTCACAGGCAAGTGCTTAACCACTAAGCCATCTCTCCAGCCCTATCACTGGTTTTTGTACTTTGCTTTGGTGCTGCCATGGTTGTGCCTCTTGTGCCATTCATGTGTTAGCACTGAGCCACCTATCTTTGTCTCTCCAGCATTGCCACCTAGAGTTTTGTATCAGCAGCTTGTCCCCAGCTCACATGGGCTAATTGTTCTCTTAGGCTGAAGGAAAGTGAGTTTTTCATTTCACACTACATATTTTAATACCTCTATCTTATGTTGTTGTTGAAATATTGTGTATGTGGTGGGGCAGGAGAAGATTAGGGATGTCATTATAAACAGGGGAGGATATAGAGACTGGAGTGGGGTGTTGCCCATTTTTATCAATAAGCTGATAGGTTAATTCTAAGCTCCTTCAAAGCCAGGACACCTTATAGAACTGAAACTTGCTTGTTAGCATTTGTAAATTCAGTCAGTCAAATCAAGTTAAACCTATCTGTGAAAGGTTTGTGTTTTGAAGCAATTTTATTAAAAATTTTTTATTATTTTATTTATTTTTGGAGAGAGACACAGAGAGAGACAGACAGAGAGGGAGACAGAAAGAGATGGGCACGCCAGCAACCTCTCAGCTGCTGTGAATGAAATCCAGATGCGTGCACCCCCACGTGGGCAAATGTGGCATTGCACCCTTGTGTCACTTTGCATCTGGTTAAACGTGGGACCTGGAGATTGGAACCAGGTTCTTAGGCTTGGCAGGCAGGCACCTTAACTGCTAAGCCATCTCTGCAGCCCTGAAGCAATTTTTGTTACTTGTTGGAGCCCACAGAGGCTTTGCATTCTTTTCATATGGTTTTGCCACTCTAATTTTTGAAAAGGAAAGAAAAAAATGCACATGTGTAAAATGACCTTGAGCTAGATTACTGCACTTGCTCATTTTGATAATCCTTGCCTAGGTTTAAACCATGTCTGCCCATGGAGATAGAGTTTTGTAAGCAAAGATATTCAGAAGAGGGCTTTGTCTCTGTTCTCATTTTCTTCTGCTCCAGAGAATATTCTTAGGAGGTCCATGTCGAATGCAGAAAATGGATTCTCCTCATTCGTCATGCTGAACAGATCCACAGGAGTAATTTGCTGTTGAAAGTGGATGGGCCTTCAAGTGTAGGTCAAGTGGTACTTTAGTAAAGGTAGCATTTTAGACTCCCTTAGGGTTACTGGTAAAACTCCTCAATGTGCCTCTTGCTTAACTCACTGAACCTTGGATTTGCAGGTACTCTGTGATTTATAATCTGTCTCTAAGTTCTCCATGCTTTGTAGTTCTGTTTTTTTAAATCATTAGTTAAAATTTTGTCCTATTTTGACAAAAGTGCTCTTCACTGTTAAGAGCTCTGTACCTTATGATCCACTATGATCCAAATAATCCTTAATTTGAATAGCCCCAATCAGTGTTTTAAATAGTTTGCATCACTTACAAATGCAGTTGTGATTGCAAATGTGTCTTTGTCTGCTGTGTGATTATTCCTGTGTGTGCTGTGTAGCTGGCGGCTTGGCTTTTGAATATGGAACTTCCCCTGGATCTGTAAGCAGGAAATCAGATTGCCTCCAAACTGTTTTGGAAGCTCATCTCAGCGAACCTGGATTATAGAGATGAACCTGACCGTGTGGATATTCATCTTTTGGAACCTTTGTTTTGGATTGTAAACTATTCTGATCTGAGGCTTCTAAGGGGAAAGAAAGACTACAGAGGACTTTGTTGGAACTGGGCTACTTTTTTGTAATGGAGTTGTTGTAATCCTTTTTAAGGAAAACTCACTACCTACCTGGGTAATTAGAATTTACCTACTTATCAAAAAACAATATTGAAAAATAAAAATGCATTATGTTGACTGGAGAAGGAACCTGCTTTTCAAGGCAAGTCCCTGGAAAGAATATGGCTGAAATCTTTTAAAAAAATTTTATTGACATCCCAGGAGCTGCTGCTGAAATGTGGCAGGAGGCAGGGCATGAAGTCCCTCAGAATAGGCTGGAAGAGCCTTTTGGAAGATGGACCGTGGTTTTCTGTAAGATGTTTTGGATATACATAAAAGGGCTACCATGGAGTGCAGTGTTGGCATGGGATCAAAGTTTTCCCTGCAACTCTGCCCAGCTGGAGGGGTGGAATTGGAAAACCTGGAGACTCAGTCTATGGTTATATTGAACTTGAACTGCAGAAGTTTGATGATGGCTGATGGTGATTGAGTTTGCATTATTCTAGTATCTCCTCCATTCTGTTAAAATGTTTACTTTGTGCCTTTAATGTTGAAAGTATTTAACTTGTTTGATTTTACAGGACTCACTATCTAGTTGATCAAGACTCTTTGAAATTGGACTGAGTACAATTTACAATTGTGATAGTTATAAACCTAAGTTTTTGGGGGCCATGTTAATAATATATGTCCCCAATATATTCAGTGTTTTATTACTTATAGTTTATATCTGCAATCACCTTAGAGGCAAGGTCACTTGGGACCCAAATGTGTCTAGCAGGAGTTCCTGAAGTCTGCTGTGTGACCTTTTGGCTGTAGTTAGTTTTGCTCTGTGTGCTGTGTAGCTGGCGGCTTGGCTTTTGCTCTCTCTGCCTGGCTTTGGAGAGCAGGCAGCTTCTTTTGCCATTATGGAACTTCCCCTGGATCTGTAAGCTTCAATAAATAATATCCCTTCCTCCATAACTGTGCCCGGTCTGGAAGCTCATCTCAGCGAACCTGAAGCTGTCTGCAACACCTTATAAATGCAGTTGTGTTCACTTTGATTATTCCCCTTGGAAAAAGAATATACAGGAAGTCAGACTGCCCAAGTTTTTCAAGGATTATAGACTAAATTGTGAACTCATCTGCTCTTTTCAAGTTGTTGTAATCCTTTTTGGAGTCACTACCTACCTGGGTAATAGATTTACCT
Organism: Orientallactaga sibirica; assembly: GCA_036365145.1. Taxonomy (NCBI): domain Eukaryota; kingdom Metazoa; phylum Chordata; class Mammalia; order Rodentia; family Dipodidae; genus Orientallactaga; species Orientallactaga sibirica. The sequence continues at coordinate 3,724,638 of JAEOAD010000044.1, read as the reverse complement.
ACTTATCAAAAATATTGAAAAATAAGCATTATGTTCAGAAGCAAGTCAAAGCAGAAATCTTTTAAAAACATTTTATTGAAATCCTCAGTACATATAGACAATATCCTGTAATCATAATCCCTTTACACTGCCCTCTTTCCCCCCTCTTGAATTTCCCCTCCACTGAATCACTTTTTCCCCTACTAGTCTCTAATCTATTTTTTAAAGTTTTATTTAATATATATCATAGCAGGTTATATGCCATTATCTCCTTGCCCCAACTCCTGTTACCCTGGGGACTTTCCTCAGTGGGTTTATGATAATCATTGTGAGGCCATGAAGGTCTTCATCAGTCCCTAAGGATAGTGGGAGACTGTGCCTCAGGGTATTCCTACTGGCTCTCTGGCTCTTGAGTCTTTCTGCCCTGATTTAGTGTTGCATTATTTGTACCAGATCTCTGGAGTTCTGCTTTAACAGGTTTTGATTATTCTAAGTATCTGTCACCATCACCCTGGGGCTGGTTGTCAGGCTAACAGTAAGAGCAATATTCATGAGCTGGGCGTGGTGGTGCATGCCTTTAATCCCAGCATGTGGGAGGCAAAGGTAGGAGGATTGCCATAAATTCGAGGCCACCCTGAGATTGCATAGTGAACTCCAGGTCAGCCTGAGCTAGAGTGAGATCCTATCTTGAAAAAACTGAAAAATGAAAAGACCAAAAAGAAAAAAAAAAAAAAAAAAGAGCAGTATTCATGATACCGCTTCTTCTGCAATTTCCCCTGGGCCCTGGCAGATGTGGTAGAGGTGGCAAGTTTCATGGTGGGAAGTTGGTTATCGTCCTCTCTTATCAATGTATTATAGGCTCTCCTTCATTTTCTCTGCCATCTGTAAAATGAAACAGACCCTCCAACCAAATGTGAGAGCAATTTGGGTTAAAGGGGATATGCAAAGTTGTTTAGGAGATCTTTGGTGTACCAGCCCAATCTTTCCTGACCATGGGATTCTGACTTGGTTTCTAGTACCAGATATGAGTTCCCTCATATAGGGCAGACATCATGTACAATCAGAAAACAATTACCTATAGAGATTACATGCCACTGTTACCCAAGTTATGTACTTCTTGTCTGAGTGATTTGGTAGGCTGCAGGGCCTCCTGCTTATTCATGCTGTTGGTGACCATTGTCTTCTGGCAGCTCCAATAGAGCTCTCCAGCAATATGAAGGCTAGCCAAAAAGGAGCTAGTTTCCCTTTTGGTTACAGCATGGTATTCCAATGTCCTCTGACCACAGCCTGTATTACCTCCGAGCACAAATCTTGCTTTTCAGAAACACAAACCCAACTTTTCCTTTCATTGAACCACTGTCCCCTCTATCCTTATGTTCATTGTTATGTAATAATTGTTGTTCATATTAATAGACAGTGGTTTACATGGAATGTGCAGATGAGAGATTACCACTTTCACCTCTAGTTTTCCATTAGTTTAAATTCAAAAACTGTCATTTCCAGGGGAAAACATATAATAGGACAAGAGGACAGACCTAGGAAGAGTCACTCAAGGTCATCACAGAGAGTTCAAGAAGAGAGGTGAGCACCCTGGGTAAGAAGGTGAATCATGAGAAAACCTGTCTTGACAAGGAACCAAGGGAAGAGTCAGGTGATCACCGTGGGCTGTGGCTCTCCAGATTCATCTCACAGCCTCTTAGGAAACCTAAGAGAATATTACCCAAAGCCTGATTTAAAAAAAAGAAAACAAGCAGTCACTATATATTGCTCAAGAAAAAAAAGTGCTAACATGTCTCTGAGGTTTTAATAAAAAAAAATACAGCGTAACAAATGAATGATAACTAGTGATGCACCCATGCTCAACTCAGACTTGAAGAAACTTGAACTAGCTTGGCCAGTTTATAATTATAATGTGTGTTGTAATTAGATGAGTGATTTATCAGAACTTTACTACATCTAAGTTTCGGTTCAGAGGCTTAGAAAGGAAATTTTTTAAGTCTTTGGATGACTAACTTAATCTTGCCTGTCGACTTTAGGGTCCAGGTTGAAAAAAAAAAATCAACGAATGCTATCACTCTGCTCTTCTCTGGGAAGTGATTAATAAAGGATGCATGCACTATATTTCCCTTTGTTATGAATCAAATCCATTGGAAATGAAGATCATGGAGACATATGTTCCTGCAGTGTTTGCTTTCCCTTAAATCTCTGCCACTTGTGAGTGGTGGAGAATTTTGACCTACCCAGCATCTCATGTTTAGTAAGATTTTTATTGAGCATGCATGACAAATTTTCTTTTTCAGTTTATAAATATATTTATATTTAGTATCAAATAAGTGTGTGAATATTTTATTTCAAATGTCATCATGATAATAGAAAAGAGGCAAGAAACCATAATAAAGTTAGGTAATTGGCATAGGAGAGTGGTTAATCTAAGGACTGAAACTTCCCCAGCTTGTACTGTGTCTCTGGCTATTGTTTTGGGATAATTACTTGTGATATATCCAGATACTTTAGCAAGATTGATGGATTGATTAGCCAGTCATCTTGGTATATGTGGAACATATGCAGCAAACATTTACAGTCAGAGTGGGAAGGAATGTGGAGCAATATGTGAGGGGCTCTCCAACTCTCAATGACATGATGATAATACCAGAATCCTTAACAGAAGGAAGCCTTACCACACTATTGTTATAAGCAGCCCTATTTGCAAGCCCAAATTAGGATGAACTTAACCAATCAGAATGGAAGCTAGGAACTCATGCATCCTAAATTTAGTTCATTCAAACTGAATCTTACCTTAAGAATTAATATGTAATATTAGGAGAATGTATGTGGAATCTCCAAACATAATTTTAGATGAAAATTTCATTGTATGGTAAAAGATTATTTCAAAATAGTTTTTGTGGTGCATGTGCCTGTGCATGCACATGTGTGCATGTGTGTGCATACATGTGGGTTTGCATGCATGTGTGCTATATGCACATGTATATGCAGATGCTTTAGTAGGCATGCAGTGGCTCAGATTGAAAATGAAGTGCCTCTGTTCTATCAGTTGTCCACACATTCCTTTAGATAGAGTCTCTCTATGAAAGCAGAGCTGGATTTTTTTTTCATGAACCTCAGTGATTCTCTGGTCTCTACTCCAACAGGACTGGGTTCCATATGTGCATGGCCATGCCCAGACGTTTACCTAGGTCCTGGGGAATCAAACTCACACCTTTATGGATTCAGCAAGCACTCTCACCCTCTCAGCCATCTTCACAGTCCAATTTCAAAGTAATTTTGATGAGACCATATAATAACATTCAAATGTAAAACACCACTTGAAAAAGTGATGATTAACTTATAAGAATTGAATTTCATGGACTTATCCAATTACAACATGAAAGCACATGCCAGCTTACTGAGGGATCCACCAAGCCCATTCACTTGAGTATGTTCTTGTCAAGTGCCTTGCCCAAAGTTGGACTTTAATTTCTAGGCTTTTTCTGTGACTCTTTTTGGTGTGGGCAGGTGTTTCTTTTTGCATGGAATGAAAGTATGCTCCAAACTAAGGGAAATACCAAAACAACTATGAAATACAGATTGTGACATGGGAACTTTACCTCTGACATGACAATGTGACGAGGTGTCTGAATGGATACTACAGGTTCTGAGAGAACACAGAGCCTGTGAGTGGAATGTTCATTAAAGAGCTTTGCTGAACTTGGGATATGATAAATACATAAGATCTGAAAAGGAGGAGTAGGGGAGAGGAAACAGGATGGATTGGGGATATGGAATACATAACGGTGAGAGTAATGGATGGGTTCAGCATGCAGTAAGTGCCTGCCAGAAAAATGTGGCCCTGTAGGACGAGATATTGGCTCTTGTGAGGCTTCTGTTCCAATGTGATGAGATGAGCAATCAAAAAGAGAGAAGAGAAACAAAGCTATTTTAAATATTTTATTTATTTATTTTTAAGAAGAGACAAACACAGAGAGAATGGGCATGCCAGGGCCTCCAGCCACTGCAAATGAACTCCAGAAACATAAGCCACTTTGTGAATCTGACTTTACGTGGGTACTGGGGAATTGAGCCTGGGTCATGGAGACTTTGCAGGCAAGTGTCTTAACCACTGAGCCATTTATCCAGCCCAACAAGGATATTTTTAGATATTGATTACAAGTAAGGAAATAAGTAAGTAAAAGGATCAAGACAGGATACTTTGGGTGAGCATATATTCATTATTGCACTTTAATGTGCATTTGAATTTCCCAGTATAATTTGCTTCTTATTTTTTGCATGTTTATTTATGTGTGGTATCTGCATAGTATGTATAGAATATATGCGTGTTCTCTGTGTGTGTTCATGTGTGGAGGCCACAGGTCATTTTCTTCAATCACTTTCCACCTTATTTTTTGAGATAGGGTCTCTCATCAAACCTGGGGTTTGCTAATTTGGCTAGATTAGTTGGCCAGCAAGCCTCAGGGGTCTTCCTGTCTCTGAGTGCTGGGATTCTAGGTGTAGGGTACCATGTTGGCTTTCACATAGGTGCTGCACGTCCAAACTCAGATGGTCATTCTTATGCAGCCGCACTTTGCCCACTCAGTCATTCCCAGCCCTCCTGGGGCTGTGTAAGATTGACATAATGATTGTGCTTCAAAAGTCTGAGGTGGGGCCTGTGAAGGGAAAACTCCTGTGATGGTGCTGGGTGCTGGCGCCGGCACTTTACCAAGTACATGATGAGGATCCAGGGTGTAGAAGGCATGAGCTGAGGATCCAGCACACAACGGGTTGTCGGGAACAAAGGGATCCTGGTGCAGGGTGGGAAGGAAGCCTGGAAGAGAAAGTGAAGATGTTGAAGGTGCTGCTTCAATGAACCTAGAATGTTCAAGGAGGAACAGTCAGGAGGATCATGCTGAAATTGTCTAATTTGCCAGCACATCAGGATGCTACCCAGCAGGCCTTGCTGACCATCATCCTGTCAAGGCATGTGTAGAAATGATGCCGATACTACACAGTGGCAAAGAGCTGAGTTCAAAGCATATAGAGCTAAAGAGGCAGGATTACAATGACCCAATCATGTTGTGACAAGCCCCTGCTGACAGAAAGGAAGGAGTGAGAAGGAGGAGCGGCTGGACAGCAAAACGGCAAAACCTTGTGTCTGCTTTTGCAACAAGAAGGGGAATCATGCTAGAGATGAGGAATGCCATCAACAATTCCAGCAGGCAGCTGAACACATGTGACTGTCATTCAAGTGGGCCTTCTGCCCAGGAGTGGAGGATTTTTAAATGCACCCCAAGAGTTCAAAATATGTACATAATTAATTCCATTTAGAGCAAGATACAGAGAGAGAAGAAGAAGAAGCAATAGGCTGAAATGTATGGGATACTTCTGGGCCATGGAAGGATGGAGCAGGACCAAAGAAGAAAGTAGGAAGGGGCTGGAAAAGGCTCGAAGGAAGATGAAGAAGTTACCATCTTAGTGTCTCCTCCTCTCCCAATGCTTTCCAGTGAATCAATTTGTGGCCATGCCTTTCTACCTGGGAAGGCTTTCCATCCTCCGGGGTTGAGGTGGAGGAAGAGGGAGAAGAAAGGGTAAGTGACCATGAAGAGACAGTGCTGGAAGGCAAAGCCATATCTGATCTGGACACAGTCACCACTGCAAGTCCTCTGTGTCGTACCACTAACATGCCCCTTCAGGTGGGCGATGGACAGGCCAGTATCCCTTTGTATGTCCTTAGCTTTTAGACAAAACTGAGTCCTAGTGAGACTGTACTCAGTAAGTCCACAATAAGAACCCAGGTTGTTTTGACTTTCAAAAGAACATTTTTAAAATGTTAATCAGGATAACAGTGACAAGTATTAAGTATGGAGGACATCCACAGAACACCATGTCCCTTAGTCTGGGGAAGCCCTGGCTTTTGTATTCATTGACATGAGACTTTAGCCTTTCTGGATTCAGTGCATAGGTGACATTTTTGTGCTTCCTGTATTTGACATGTTATAAATGTGGGAATGCCTTCACTGATTTTGGGGGTAGTTCCACATAGAAATACTAGGTGGCAGCCCAACACTGCCTTTGAATCTTTATGGTTTCTGCCTGGCTCTTGAAACAGCACTGTAAGGAAAGATTTTAAGAAGAGGAGCTTCGCTGGGAGGATTTATAGAAATCAGTAAATGATGACGGTGACACATTTGTAAACTATCTTTCTCCAAGCAGTGTCTTTAATTCAAATCACACATGCAATTTAATGAGATGTTAAGCATTTAAGACAACTGAAAATTAAGGAGAGGATGTAAACAGATATTTCATGGGAGGAGAAATACAAAGGGCAATGACCGTATGTGTAATGCTTAACCTCTTATGAGAAGGAAAATTAAAATAAAGTGAAGATGATTTTTATTACCTCTCAACTCGACAGAATCCTTTTTAGAAGTTCTAACCTATAGAAGAATTAGAGATGCAGTCAAAGATTTATGCACAAGCATCTCCCTTGATGCCTTATTTATGATAGTCCAAAGTCATTAATTCTTAGAAGATGCTGTTCCTCACCGTGGGATATTATACCTTCTTAACTGGTGTGACTTTATCCTTTAGTCAGTCTGTAACAAAGTTATATTCATCACAGCCACTTAATGTATAGACATAGACACATAATTCATAAAAACACACAGAAAAAGAGGTGCAGGTTAACTCTCAAGGTGGGGGCAGGATTTGTTGTGTAGATTTTTAGGTCTTTCGAAGAAAGGATCAAATGTAAGTTTTTACTGTCAGGTCATTGCTGAGCTGAGGATGAAGCAACAGAATCAGGGTCAAATGGGTCCGGATCAATCCACCTGACAACAGATCTGCCAGAGTACGAATAATGGAAACCCGAATCTCTTTTTCAAGACATTTCATGAGTGATAGGGTAGGTGGGGAGGTGCTACTCTCATGGCTGCCACTAGAGTGAACATTTCTGTGGGAACTAATATGGAAAGAATTCCATATGTTAGAAAGAGCCCCGAGCTTCTCTCCTGAGTGATTAGCAAAATGTCATCTGGACATACTTTTTCTACATGGACAAAAGTGCTAATGTTTTCATTTCTTTCTTAGCAATTATCATGCAACAGGCGATGTCTTCTACTAAAAGAAGATCATAACCACTTTTTATTTTAGTAAATATGTGATTAGAAAACAAGACTAAGAAAAAAATCAGTAGAATTGTCTGGCCCAGGAGGGTGCTTATTACATTCTTCTAGAAACATGTGAATCAAATGTTCACATTGATTTATTGATGAAGTTATCCATTGCTTTCATTGTGGAAGTAGCAGATAAAAATAAAGTAAACCTTTGTCAACACAGTCAGACACTTTGCAAACTGGGAAGAATATGTAATATATAATCCAATCTTTAAATCTAATGCCCAGTGAAAACTTTAAAACGTTGTTATTTAGATGATTATATTTTTTTAAAATAAGGACTGTCATCATCCATACATGGTCAAAATTCTGGTCCTTTCATTCCACATATTTGCCATGTAGTTTGTTGAAAACTGATCAGGTGGTCACTTCTGTAATAGCTCTGTCTTTTAGCAATTTGTATTTTTAATGGGATCTGTAGAGAAGCAAAATTAAAAGTACTAGTTAATTACATTTTCTTCTAGATACTGTGCATCCACAAGGAGACTTCTAAGTTTCTTCTTGCAGTTTTAATATGACAAGAAAAACAGGTTGGTAACTAGTCAGGGATTTTCTGTGTTCACTGAGATATTTGGATGCATCCTATTTCTAGTCTCCTATCCTTCTGATGAGGTCTAACCCCTTCTGTGAAATGATAGTGCTGTTGACCTATTATCATAATTTCCATGGAGAATCATATAATGCTTGATGGAAGAGGAGGCAGTGGCAATTGTCCCCCAGAGTCCTCTCAAATCAAAGAAGAGTTTGAACATTTCAGTGTTTTTTTTCAAGGGCGGGTCAAAACCTCCTCAAATGAGACTGATGAAACAATTGATTTTTATTAAAATGGAATACAATAGCAGCATCTAACATTATTCATTATTTTAAAAAATTGAACACTTGACATAAATGTTCAGTATGTGCCTTATTTCTACAATTAATAAGGTGGGACTAAGAAGAGAGATCGTGGATTTTAAGCAAATGCATATTTGGGGTGCTCTGGAACTTTGGGTAAGGTAGTTGCATTTCTTTTACTATTTTATTTTGTGGGTAATTTGAGAATATCTTTAGAACTTTCCCATGTTTGTAAAAAGCTGTAGGACTTCTTTGCTTTGAATTTACGTGCTTGTAGACCTCATGTGTCAAGGATTTCTATAGTGTAAAGGTCCTTGGCTATTTATTGTTGAGGCCCATAATTCTACTTTTTTCAGAAATATGGGAGATGAACTGCATTTGGCTGCTTGGTATCTTACTAACATCAAGGTCTAGGAGAACCCATGTGAAAGTCTTACGTTGGCCTTCTCATTTTATAGGTGAGAAAAAGCAAATATCCTCAAACCTGGGCACGCTTAGTGTCTGTCCAAGGGCAATGGCAGAGCTGTAGGAAGAACCAGGGTCTCTTTCCAAACTGATGTATGGCAATTCTCCTGTTCGATCACTTGCAGGCATATTCTCTCAGCTGGAGACTTGCCTTTGGATACAGGCTCACTGTCAACAGCCACAGCACCTTTCCAGGGTTACTGAATCCATCTGTCCTTCCTACCTCTTTCCAATAGGTGATGAGGGCTTTCTCACCTCTCCCTAGGCACTAATTAAGAACAAAGGAATCCACTGGTAACTGTTAGGCACAGTTATTTCTTGGTTACCAGCATCTCCCTGGGGAAGCCTGTGTCCAGGGCTACAAAAGCTAGCTCCCTACCACAGGAGCCACCTGAGAAAAGGAGACTTCAGCCCTGGAGGTGGGAAGACAAGAAAGTAGAGCATCAGGCTCCGGACACTCATTTCACATCTCTGCTTTGCCACGTAGGCAAGCTACTTATCTCTGTGCCCCAGTTTCCTCATCTATAGAGAGGGGATAATAATAGTACCTCCCTAGTAGGACCGTTAGCAGCATTCAATGAAATATAAAACATTTCAAACAGTAGCTAGGATACACACGGAATGTGTAGATGGATGAAGCAATGAATGCAGTTGTATCTACTAGAGTTTTCATTCTGAGGTAGAAGAGGATGACGGCTCTGTAAGACATCAAGCACTGGTGGAAGGACTAGTTAAGTAGGTGGTTTGGGTGAGATGCTCAGCTTCACAGTAGTTTGTACAGTCTGCTTTGGGAAATAATATTCTAAATACAAACTGGTCTTCAAATCCACAATGCCCTAAGTAATTTCTTCCTTTTATTGTAACCAAAGAAAAATGAATCATAATTTTATATAGTTTAAAACTTTACATGCAATAAAACTCAACTTTAAAAAATATTTTATATTTATTTATTTGAGACAGAGAGAGAGAGAGAGAGAGAGAAAGAGAGAGGGAGAGGAAGAATTGGCACACCAGGGCCTTTAGCCACTGCAAACGAACTCCACACACGTGTGCCCCCTTGTGCCTCTGGCTTATGTGGGACCTGGAGAATTGAACCTGGGTCCTTTGGCTTTGCAAGCAAGTGTTTTAACTGCTAAACCATCCCTCCAGCCCAACTCATAACTTTAAAAAAATAATTTATTTTTATTTATTTATTTGAGAGAGAGAAAGGAAGAGAGAATGAGAGAGAGAGAGAGAGAGAGCACACTAGGACTTCCTGCCACTGCAAACAAACTCCAGATGCATGTACCACCTTGTATATCTGGCTTTTACCTGAGGAATCAAACCTTGGTCCTTTGGCTTTGCAGGGCAAGTTCCTTAACTGCTAAGCTTTCTCTCCAGCCCCAAACTCATAACTTTAAGTGAACTGTTAGATCAGTTTGAAAAATATCCAACCTCTATGACCAGTACTATTGTTGATGGGGCTATTTTCACCCAAATCTCCTGCCACTGTCTAAACCAGTTGGGTACCAGTGCTCACTGGTCTTCCTGTTCCATTTGTGTTTCACTGTGATGCAGTCCACTTCAGCTATAAAAGGATGAATTTGAATACCTGACCATGGCTACAAGGCACTATGGCAGTGCCTTACCCTTCTCTGCGCCATGTCTTGTTAGGTGCCATTCCTGCCCTGCATTCTGGGTTCTTGCAATACCGTTCTTCCTTTAGTTCACTTCAAGTTGCTTTAAGACTTCCTGCCTGCTCTAGACTCTAGATGGAAATGTTCCTTTTGTCTTCTTTTGCTTTAAGTCAGTGACAGGTAGGTGGTGGTTTCCCTAAGAAGCCCGCATCCTTATCCCTAGGATTCTGTGAATGTGACACTTTACATGTCAAGAGGGAGTCTGCAGACATGACTGAGGATCTCGAGATGGGAAGTGTGTCTGTCACATCCAGGCAGGCCCAGTGGAAACAGTAATCTTCAAGGTCCAAGAGAAGGCAGGGCCCAGAATCTGAACTGTGAGATGGGAAGGAGGGGATGTGGTTGATGGCTTTGATGATGGAGGAGCCAGGAGCTGTGGGATGCAGATGCTTCTAGAATCTGAAAGAGGAAAAGGATGTGTCTGTGCTCATCAGGCAAACTGAGCCATACTGTTGATGTGTCCGTATTTGGCTTTGTTAACAGGGCTCGGCTGGGTTCAATAGAATGCGTTCATTCCAGTTCCTTCCCTTTCTATTTATTAATCAGTGTGAGGAATATTGCTGTGAGCTTTGCTTTATTTTGAGATGAGGCCTTAGGCAGCTCAGGCTTGTCTCAAACTCACAACATAGCGTAAGATCAGAGGCTCAAGGCAAACCTTCTAAAAAAACTAAAAGAATAAGTTATATTTGGGCTGGAGAGATGGTGTAGTGGTTAAGGTGCTTGCCTGAGAAGCCTAGGGACTCAGGTTTGATTCTCCAGTACCCAAGTCAGCCAGATGTGATGCATGTTTCTGCAGTTTGTTTGCTGGAGGCTCTGGCGTGGCCATTCTCTCTCTCTCTCTCTGTCTATCTGTCTTTTTCTATTTCTCTCTCAAATGAATAAATAAATAAATAAATAAATAAATTAAATTAAATATTTAAAAAAAGAATAATTGGGCCGGAGAGATGGATTAATGGTTAAGGCACTTGCCTGCGAAGCCCAGGGACCCAGGTTTGATCCCCAGTTCCCAAGTAAGCCAGAGGCAAAAGGTGGCACATGCATCTGGAGTTCATTTACAGGGGCTAGAGGGCCTGCCATGCACAGTCTCTCTAAATAAATATTAAAACATAATATTATTTTAATTTTAATGTGTTTAATTGACAATTTTTAGATTTGAACATAATGTAATTTGATGGCAACCCCCTTCCCCTCTTTTCTTTCACAATAGTCCTTCTTTCCAACTAGTCCCTCTTAGGATGACTTTTTTTTTTTTTTTTTGGCCTACTTCCATCATGTATGTTCAAATATAAAAATTGCCATCCCGTTTGTTAATTCTTGGGTTGGATTTATGTGCTATTGGAATCCTGTTCAGAAAGTTCTGCCCATACCTATAATTCAAGGTGTATAATCTGTGTGTTTCTATAGCAGTTTCAGTATTTCTGGTTTTAAATTAAGGTCTTGATCAGTTTTGAACTGATTTTCATGCAACTAGATGTGATTTGATTCTTCTGCATATGGATACTCAGTTTTTCTAATACCCTTTGTTCAATAAGCTTTTCTCTAGTATATGTTGTTGATGCTTTTAAAATGAGGTTACCATGTGTGTGTGGAATCATTTCTGGATCTGCATTTCTATCCCCCTGGTCTCTCTGTCTGTCCTTGTGACAGTAACATGGTGTGTGTGTCATAGTGGCACTGGAGTATGACTGTAGGTCAGGAATTATGATACTTCTAGCAGAATTCTTTCTCATGGAATGGCTTTAGCTATGCATGGTTGTTGCCATCAGGTTCCCATTGCTGGCAGAAATCACCCAACTAAGAGCATTTTGTGGGAAAACATGGTTTATTTTGGCTTACAGACTCGAGGGGAAGCTCCATGATGGCAGGGGAAAATGATGGCATGAGCAGAGGGTGGGCACCTCCTCCTGGCCAACATCGGGTAGACAACAGCAGCAGGAAAGTGTGCCAAATACTGGAAAACTGACTATAATACCAGTAATTCTGCCTCCAACAATACACTGTATCCAGGAGGCGTTATTTCCCAAATCTCCATCAACTCGGAACCTAACATTCAGGACCTAAGTTTATGGGGGACTCCTGAATCAAACCATCAAAATGGTCTTCCATGTTGGCATATGAATTATCAGATTGGTTCTTCTCTAGTTCTGAGAAGAATGCCGTTAGAATCTTGATGGGAATTGCTCTAAGTTTGTTCATTACTTTTGGTAGCAGAGCCATTTTTACAATATTCTGCCAATGCAGAAGCCTGGACAACCTCTCCATTATCTCCTTATCTTCTTCCATTAGTTTCCTGTTTTAGTGTCTTTGAGTTCTCATTGCATATGTCTTTCACATTCTTGGCAAGGTTTATTCCTAGACACTTTAAATTTTTTGGAAACTATTATAAGTGGGATGTTATTCCTAATTTCTCTCAGAATGAAAGTTACTGATTTTTGTATGTTTTTTTTTTTTGTCTTGCAACTTGCTGAAAGTGCTTATTAAATCTAAGAGTTTTCTGGTAGAGTGTGAAGGGTCTCTTATGTATAGAATTATGCCATATGTGAATAGGGATTTCAATTCTCCATTTTCTACCTGTATCCCTTTCCCATCTTTCCCATCTCTTACTGCTCTAGCTAAGACTTTGAGTATTATACTGAGTAAGAGTGGAGATAGTGGGCATGCTTGCCTCATTTCACAGCTTAGAGGAAATGTTTTAAATTTATCCCTATTTAGTTTAATGTTGTCTGTAGTTTTTCATCTGTAGCCTTATCATTTCTAGGTGTGTTCCTTCAATTTCTAATTTCTACAGCACTTGTATCATGACAGCATTTTGAACTTTGTCAAATTCCTTCACAATATCTATTAAAATGATCACGTGGTTTCTGTCCTTAACTTTATTTGCATGGTGAATTACATTTGCTGACTGCTTATGTTAAGCCTTTCTCTCCTAGGAATGAAACTTATTAGGTCATGATGTATGTTCTTGAATTCGGCTGGTAAGCATTTTGCTGAGAATTTCTGCATCTGTGCTCATCAGGGAAATTGGTCTATAGTTTCCTTTTTTTTTTGTTTTTGCATCTTTGTCTGGTCTTGGTATTAGAATAACACTGGCTTACAGAATGTATCTGGTAGTGTTCCTTCCCTTTCTGTTTGTGGGACAGTTTGAGAAGTATTAGTGTTTGATCATCCTTAAACGTTTGATAGAATTCAGCAGTGAATCCATCAGGCTGTGGACTTTTCTTTGAGGGAAGACGTTTTAATTCCTGAATCAAGCTCCTTGATCGTTATGGGTCTGTTTAAATTATTTACATCTTCTGGTTTTAATGTACACAAGTCACCGCAGTTACCTTTGCCTGGCTGGACAAACTTTCTACTGGAAGCAGCTTTTGAGAACAAGAGTTTATTTCAGGCTTACAGATTCCAGGGCAAACACCATTAATGGCAGAAGAGGCTGGCTCATGCCATCATACATCAGCATAGTAGAGAGAGAAAAACCAACCAACGGGCAATAACAGCCACAGCTCATACCAGCTCTGAACACACCTTAGGGCTTGATTTAAGATCTGCTCCCAGTGACACACCCTCTAGCAAGATGCTGGAGTCTTAAATTGCAAGCTTAATCAAAAATGTCTCAGGTGCCGGCTGTGGTGGTGCACGCCTTTAATCCTAGCACTTGGGAAGCAGAGGTAGGAGGATCGCCATGAGTTCAAGGTGATCACTACATAGTGAATTCCGGGTCAGCCTGGGCTAGAGTGAGACCTTACCTTGGAAAAAGAAAAAAAGTCTCAGGCTATGGGAAGCATGCATTTATATTCAAATCATCACAGTCATGTGCATTTAGAAATTCATTCATTTTATATAGGTTTTCCAGTTTTTTAGAACATAAGTTTTCATAGAATTCCCTGCTGATATTCTGGATTATTATTGGAGTCTGCTGTAACAACTCACTTTTCATCCATAATTTTATCACTTGGGTCTTCTCTTGTGGCTAGTTTGGCTATGGCTATGTCAACCTTTGTTAACTTTTTCACAAGAGCTACCCTTTGTTTGATTCTGTGCATTATTCGTTAATCTTTATTTCATACTTCTGCCATAATCTTTATTATTTATTACCATTTTTTGAGGATTGGACTAGCCTTTTATTGTTCTAGAACCTTAAGTTCCATGTTAGGATGTTAATTTGAGATATTTTTGAATTTTTAATGTGAGTACATGCAGTAATAATCTTAGGATTGTTTTGACCATATTCCAGAGGCTCTGGTAAGTTGTGATAGGTTTTTCATTTGTTTCTAAAACATTGTAATTTCCCTTTAAATTTCTTCAATGATCCACTGTTCATTCAAAAGTGCATTTTTCAGTCTCCAAGTGTTTGTGTAGTTCCTGAAGTTTATCATGCTGTTGATTTCTAGTTGCGTTCTATCTTAGAGGATATAAGAAATTACTGGAACACTTCTGTATTTGTTTAGGCTTGCATTGTGGCCTATGATGTAATCAATTTTGGAGAAACTTATATGTACTTCTGAGAAGAATCTGTATTCTCTGGAGTGGAATGTCCTATACATATCTGTTAATCCAATGGTTTATTGTATAATAAACTCTGAAGTATATTTGCTAAATTTTATTATTTTACTTTATTTTATTTTGAAAGAGAGAGAGAGAGACAGAATTGGCACACCAGGGCCTTAGCCACTGAAATTGAACTCCAGATGCTTACATCACCTAGTGGGCACGTGTAACCTTTTGTTTGCCTCACCTTTGTGTGTCTGGCTAACGTTGGATCTGGAGAGTTGAACAGGGGTCCTTAGTTTTCTCAGGCAAGCTCCTTAACCGCTAAGCGGTCTCTCCAGCCCTCTTTGCTAGATTTTAGTGTAGATGACCCATACAAAGATGAGAATGAGGTATTAAAATCAACTACTGTTATTGTATCAGGACCTATATGATTTTTATTTTCATTGCTATTTGGTTTTATGAAATTGGGATGCCCAGTATTTGGTACTCATATATTAAAAATTATTATAGCTTTTAATGAAGTATTCCTTTATCAATATGTAGTGTATTTCCTTATTTTAATTTCTTTTAATCTGTACTTTATCAGATAACATAAGAGCTATGCAAGTTTATTGTTTTTTTTCCATTCCAAGACTCTCAGTCTGTCAGTGTCTTTACCAGTGAGACTTGTTTCTTAGCAACCATAGGTTAATTAGGTTTTTAATTCAGCTATTCTGTGTGGCTGTATTGGGGATTTTATGCCATTTATATTTAAGGTTTTGATTAAGAGGTATTTTTTTTTTGAGAGAGACACAGAGAGAGACAGAGAGAGAGGGAGAGGAAGACAGATAGAGATGGGCGCACCAGCAGCCTCTCAGCTGCTGCGAATGAAATCCAGATGTATTTGCCCCCTTGTGGTCAAGTGCGGCATTGAGCCTTTGTGTCACTTTGCATCTGGCTAAACGTGGGACCTGGAGATTGGAATCGCTGGAGATTGGAACCAGCGTTCTTAGGCTTAGGAGGCAGGTGCCTTAACCTCTAAGCCATCTCTCCAGCCCCGATTAAGAGGTATTTACTAACTCCTATCATTTTGTTTATTGTTTTTTTTTTTCTGGTTAGCTTATTATGTATTCTTTACTTTAGAAGTATTAGGGATTTGCTTATTCACTGTTTTGCACCTATGAGACTCTTCCTTAGCTCTCTTTTTTAATATATTCTTCATGAAATTTATTCTTTTCTGTGCTCACAAGATTGAATCTTTCTTCCTCCTTTAGTGTAGAGTGTTCATTAAAGTATCTTTATAAAGGCTATAGTTTCATTGAACACATTATATATGCTTTTAATATTTATTTGAGTTCTTCCGCTATTCCATGGATTCTTAGGTTTGGTCTTTTAATAGAGAGTTCTTGGAGATTGTGGTCTTGTGCTTTTAGTTATTTATTTCCATATTGCTGTTTGAATGTAATAGTTCATTAAGCTTGTCTTTCCTCCTTGATTTTCTGTCTTCTGCTTGGTTAAGTGTTAGTGATGCTTTTCACAGTGTTTTTATTTTTTATCTTTTGGTTTTTCGAGGTAGGGTCTCACTCTGGCCCAGGCTGACCTGGAGTTAATTATGTAGTCTCACGGTGGCCTTGAACTCATGGCAATTCTTCTACCACTGCCTCCCAAGTGCTGGGATTAAAGGCCACAGTGTTTTTATTTTTAAAAATCAATCTGAGTTTTACATTTCAAATGTTTTTAGTTGTTTTGTCTCAAAATCTCAGTTTTCTTGATGAGCTTTTCTTCCACATTGCTAATTTCATTCATTTTGCTGATGTCTTCTTGTATGTTGGTGACTTTCCTTTCCAGAACCTCAACTAAATTCATTTGCTAGTTTATATCCTTTTCATGTCAATGATCATTTTTACCACCAAATTTTTGAAATCTTCATTTGACATTTTACCTGTTTCAGTATCTTTTTTTAAAGAAAACATTTTATTATTTATTTATAGGTGTGTGAGAGAGAGGGGGAGAGAGGGAGGAAGGAAGGAAGTATCAGATAGAGAGAAAGTGAGAACAGGCATGCCAGGGCCTCCAAGCCACTGCAAATGAACTCCAGACACATGCACCCCTTTGTGCATCTGGCTTACATAGGTCCTGAGGAATTGAACCAGAGTCCTTGGGCTTTTTAGGCAAATGCCTTCACTGCTAAGCTATTTCCTCAGCCCTGTTTCAGAATCTTTGAATTCAGTAACTGTGGAGAAATGGTCATTTTTTTTTTTTGCATGTGTATATGTATGTGTGCTGTATGCATGTAGATGTGCTCATGCAATGCCTCATGGGCTTCCCTGTGAAGGCAAGAGGATATCATTAGGCATCCCTCTCCATCACTAACCTGACAGTTCTTTCCTTGAAACAGAGTATCTCACTAATGATGGAGCTTGCCATTTGTGAACCCCAGTGATTCTCCAGTCTCTGCTACTCCACAGGACTGAGTTACAGATCTGTGTGCACAGCTATTCAAATCTAGAGATTTGAACTTGGATGGTCTCAGACCTCTCCTCTCCACTTAAGGCCCTCATTGCATGCACTGGAAGCACACTTATCCACTGAGCTATCTCTCTAGCTCTAGTGATAATCTTTTGTTGGTGTCATATTTTTTTTTTTGAGAGAGACAGAGAGAGAGGGAAGAGGAAGACAGATAGAGATGGGTGCGCCACCAGCCTCTCAGCTGCTGCGAACGAAATCCAGATGTGTGCCCCCTTGTGGTCAAGTGCGGCATTGAGCCCTTGTGTCACTTTGCATCTGGCTAAACATGGGACCTGGAGATTGGAAATGCTGGAGATTGAAACCGGCGTTCTTAGGCTTAGGAGGCAGGCACCTTAACCACTAAGCCATCTCTTCAGCCCTCATATTTCTTAAATTTCTGTTTTGCAATTTTTGCGCGTGTTGATTTGGACATGTCTTCTGGTTGTTTGGTTGTGTGTGTGATCTGCTTACTGAGCAGCCTGCTCTTTCTAAAATATTTACTCATTTTTTTTTGGTGTGTGTGTGTGTGTATGTGTGTGTGTTTCTATGTGTTTGAAGAAGGTGCATGCATGCTATGGCATGTGTGTGTGGAGATCAGAGGATAGCACTGGGTGTTGGTCTTTACCATCTACCTTGTTTGAAGCATTCGCCAAGCTGGCTGACCTCAAGCTTCCAGAAACACTTCCAGACTCTGTGTCTCTTCCTGTCATAGGTATCATGGGATTACAGACAGCTGTCACAATTATCTGGCTTTTAAAAATATGGGTCTGGGGATCAAACTCGGGCAATCATTCATATGGTGAGCACTTTATTCATTTTGCCATCTCTCCAGCCCTAAACAGCCTATTCTTAAGGAAGACCACACAGCTCAGAGAAAACAAACTGCTGTGTTTCCCCTTTTGCCTGGATGCTGTGCAGCTGAAGTTGTTTCACTAACTTCTGTGCATTGCTGTCTGTTTCTCTACTTTCAGGTATCTTTCAACTTCTTCTCTTGATCTACAAAGTCCTTCCTTCCTTCCTTCCTTCCTTCCTTCCTTCCTTCCTTCCTTCCTTCCTTCCTTTCTTTCTTGAGTCTTTTCTTTCTTTTCCTATCTTCTTCTTTGGCTTACATGGAGTCGGCTTCTGGATTACCATCTTACCTAGAAGTCTTTCCAGTTTCTTTAAAATTAACATCATTCATGTATGTGATCAATCAGAGAGTGAAAAAGAGTTAGTTGGCAAATGTTACTTAGAATATGACTTCTTTTAGTGCAGAAACATTCCATCTTTAGGAACATAGCTTTTTTTTTTTTTTTTTTTTTTTTTAAGAACACCCACTTCTGTATGGAACTTTTAGAGCCATTTCCAGGGAAATATACCAAACACTGCTTTTCTGTCTTTGAAAAGCACTCTGAATAGTCATGAGAGGGAAACTGTACTCATCAATTGGACAGTGGAGCCATTTAAGAACCTAGCCCAAGGTCAGACCTCTCCCAGTTTGCCTGAATTTTCTTTAACATTCACTTTTTTTCTTTTAAAAAAATCATGAGCATGTTACATTCTATTCCATAAGATGTACGCTTTTGTGTTAGTACAAAAGTATTACTTTGTAGTTTCATATCCTAAAATGAAAGAGATACTCTCCCAGCCTTTGTCTGAGGGTCTTTTTGCCTCTGCTGCATCGGTACACCCAGGGCAGTGGACCACACTCAGAGAACAGAAACAAAGCAGATGTCCTCAGCCTTGGATTTTAGGTCATCCTTATATGGCTATAAAGATGATTGGAGAGACAGGGAGTTGGGATGTAGTGATGGGAAGAGAATGCAGTAGGTGGTTTTCCCAGTTAGTGCTGTGGCAGGAGGTTGGGTGAGGGCAGGGGGAATGAGACACACACACACAAATCCATCAACGAAAATGCAGACTCCATCCCATGGCCTGTGTTTATTGCTAAGACAAATAGACAGATAAGCCTCACCTCTACCCACCCTTCTATCCTTTCTGAGTTCAGGCTGCTTTGGGAGGTCAGTGTGCATGTGCGAATGAGTGTCTTAATTTCTTGATGTACCTTTTGAAGCAGAATATGGAAGTCATTTGTCTAAATAACACACACTTTTGTAGACCATTCTTCCTGTACTGGTGGCCTTTGGTCGATGTGACTTTTACTGAGAAGATGTAAACAGCATCTATTCACTCCAGATATGGTTCTGTACATAGTAAAGATATTATTCCATTCACGTCAACCTTAATGGACCAGTGGGCTCACAGGGTTACTTACTGGAGCACGATCCAATCCAAAGCAGATTGCATCACTGGAAATCCCACCTCAGCGTGGGGAACTCACGAAAGCTAGCTCCCTGCAGGACTTACAGGATTCTGCTGGACAGAGACTCTCCCTCCCCAGAAATTGTTATTGCTGACAAACCATGCAGAGGGGCCTTGTGAACCTGCCAGTTTAGAGTGCTCTTTGACCCTTAGGTGCTTTGTTTACTTCCTGAGCCTTGCAAATTTCATTTACTTCCCAGGTCTTAATGAGCCTTTCTCTAGGAGAGAATGAATAGCTACACAATACACCCTCCTAGTTTTCCTAACTGGCGATTTGCATATGTCATGTGATTTATTCTCTACAGGAGCCCTGTAAGGTCAAGATTAGTTATTACCATTTGACAAATGAGCAAACTAAGTTTGCCCTTAGCCTGCCTCGCCAGTCAGTAACAGAAGCAGGATTAAGAGCAGCTCTGGGCTGGTCCCATCACACTTTGCTGAGTCTCCAGCAGGTTGAGAGGACATTTCAACTTCACTCTCGACAATTTCTTTTTTAGTGCCGCCTATGTTCCAGGGACCACAATAGATTTAAGAGAGTAGATGATGACGGATATGATATGTTTTCTGTTGGCTCAGGGCAGAAACTTTCCCCCTCCATGACCCTCAAAACAACATGCAAGGACGGTAGTAACCATTCAATTACATTCTTGGGGCAATTCATCGTGAGTAGCCTGGAGTTAAACATTTCTTATTTAGCATTAACAGATGGTGAACGAGGCAACAATGTCTGCACTAGAAACAAAACAAAAATAATAAAAAGAACTGACACTTGAACAGGAAAGATGAACCGCTAGACCTGCAGGTCCTTTGTCTCAATCATTCAGTAGAAAGAAAAAAATCGCTTCATAAATCAGTCGAAGCCAGTCTCGTTCTGCCATTCACAGAACATGAAATTACTTGCTTCGACTGATAAATGGATGTCTTGGCTGGAGTACTGTCACCATAGCTTATATAACTCACAGAGCAATTATTACTTATGTCCTAGAAAGTGCTTATTTATTTTAGCTTATATCATCTTTTCATTCCTAAAACATGCCTTTTATGTATTTGCTTTTGAAATCTGGAGTAGATGCCAGTATAGAAGATTTTTCCTTGACTGCAACTAGAATATCATTTTGAAGGTGGGTGATACAATGTATTGATTTATTTGGGGATTTTTATCACCAGAAGCCAGAACCAAAAGAAAATGACAACTGTGTTTTCGTAAAGTTAAGGCTCAACTGAGATAATGGTTGGATCCCAAGAAGTGCTAAGAGCAGAATATAGAAAAAGTACATGCCTTAGATGTATTAATACAGCACATTGACACATTGCATTCTAGTTGTCAGTACCAAAAGAACATGCTTATCTACACATAAAGTTCTGATATACGTATATATGTGTGTGTATGTATATGTGTGTGTTCAAAATACATTTATACACAGGAATAGACACTTATAAGTGTACAAGCTTATTTAAAAATAAAATTCCATTTAAAAAAATTTTTGAGACAAGGTTTTATGTGCTCAGGCTATCTTTAAACTCCCTGCATAGCAAAGGCTACCCTTGAATTTCTGATCTTCCTGCCTCCATCTCCCAAGTGCTGGGCTTACAGATGTAATCCACAACACTCAGCTCAAATTCCATCTTAATTATTTTAAAAGGGTAAAAAATGGCATCCATAATTTTGTTCTATATAATCTATAATCTAAATGAATATCCTTGGAGAAAATATCTGAATTTTGGCAACATATGTAACCTGGTAATTGGCCACAAATACAAGTTGATTTTTAGAATTCTCAGGGGTTTTAGTGAAAGTTGAAAATTAATCTATAAACCATTCAGTTTTTGTTTCGAATATATTGTCTTATTCATCTTAGCCTGTGCCTACTTTTAAAATTGAAATTAGAATAGTAACTTTTCATTAGGTAATCATTCTACATTTGATAAGCAACCTGGAATTGCCAATAATAACTCGTGTAAATGAGCACAAAGTTATCAATACCCGTTTGGCTTGTAATCAAGTAGGTAGATTTACAATAACTTGAAACTGGAAGAATGTTTTGATGCATTTGCACATAAAATATCTTATACATCCCTACTAAATAACAAATAAATACAATTATTTCATGATATATAGACCTAATTCCTCCTCTATCCCCATTTAAAATTAAATTATTGTATAGGAAGCCATATTGCAAGTATTTTCCCCATGTTTATAATAATAACACTCTATTAGAAGAGGAAAATTGCCTAATTTGTTTTTTTAAAATTTTTAAAAATTATTTTATTTATTTTTGGAGAGAGACACAGAGAGAGATAGACAGAGAGGGAGAGGGAGACAGAGATGGGAGCGCCAGCAGTCTCTCAGCTGCTGTGAACGAAATCCAGACGTGTGCGCCCCTTGTGGCCAAGTGCGTCACTTTGCATCTGGCTAAACGTGGGACCTGGAGATTGGAACCCCTGGAGATTGGAACCAGTGTTCTTAGGCTTAGGAGGCAGGCGCCTTAACCACTAAGCCATCTCTCCAGCCCTAATTTGTTTTTAAATCAGGCTACCACCCTCTCACCTCTCATACAACCCCATGATCCTATGATCCACCTGCCAAACAGGACTATAGTGCTCCGTTGTTTACTGACTTCATCAAAAAGGCTTCTGTTTGATACACTTGATTAGATTTGGTAGCAACATAAAAGACAGAGGTAGAAGTTGCTGTTTTCTTTTTTATTTACCTAAGATTACATACATGTAACCTCTGTCACACACATCTTGAAATTTCCTATCAGTAAACATTACCTCATCTCTTTTGACTTCTGTTATTCCTTTATTTTCTGTTGGTTTTATTTCTGTAAAAGGGAATGCTATGGACACAATAACTGAAGAAGAGAGGGTCAGATACAAACAAAGATGCATATGTTGACTTTGTTCTATACATCTCATGTTGTGTTCGAACTTTGTGTATAGATTTTACTTTTAAAAATACATATAGTTTAATAACTTAGTGTTTTATTCCCAAATTCTCTTGTCTTCCCTGCATTTTCACATCTCCAATCCTGTGTCTTACTCTAATTGTCTTATCTCATGCCATAGAAATCATAAAAACCTAGGTGAAGAAGAGGAGGAGGGGGAAGAGGAGAAAGAAGAGGAAAAAGAGAAGAGAAGAAGGGGAGAAGAATAGAGAGGGCACTGACTCTTAAGAGGGGTGAGGAAGTGAGAGATGAATCTGAGTGGGTAAAGGTAAGGGTTTTCAAAGCACGTGGGTGGAAGGAGCATGGGTCAAGGGTGATGACAATGATGCATAAGTTTGTGTTTTCATCACACTGAAACAGACATAATTTCCTTTTGTCCCTGTAGACTTCTGATGTCTATATTCAAGTTTTCTTATTTTTAATTTTGGAAGTGAAAAGTGTGACTCCAAACCTCCTAAAGGAAACTTGCCTATAGTATTGGAGCAAAAAAAAAAAAAAACCACTTAATAGTTAAAATTGCACAATATATATTTATATCGAGTTTTGCCACATTAGGGTCATTTGATAACATGAGCATGTAAACTGGAAGAGGATATACCCATTTTGTAGAACTAACCTTGGACATTAAGGCACACATTTTATTTATTTATTTATTTATTTATTTATTTTTAACTTTATTTTTGGAGAGAGAGACAGACAGAGAGAGAGGGAGAGGGAGACAGACAGAGATGGGCACGCCAGCAGTCTCTCAGCTGCTGTGAACAAAATCCAGATGTGTGCACCCCCTTGTGGGCAAGTGCAGCATTGCGCCCTTGCCTCACTTTGCATCTGGCTAAACGTGGGACCTGGAGATTGGAACCGGCTTCTTCGGCTTAGCAGGCAGGCGTCTTAACGGCTAAGCCATCTCTCTAGCCCAAGGCACACATTTTAGAAAGCAAAATTGTTCTGTTTGTCTATGAGGCAGAGACTTGCTATGTAGCTTAGATTGGCTTTGAATTCATTATGTAATCCAGACTGGCCACAAATTTACAACACTTCTACCTTAGCCACCTAAGTGCTGGAACTGCAGGCCTGCATTGCCATACTAACTACAAAGTTATTCCTGACATTGTGTATAGCTTGAGTAAATAATGTCTCTGTGTGCATAGCACACAAATGAGTGCTAAGCTGAAGTCAACTTTTTAAATTAACCCTACTCAGTACTGACAGAAAAAAAATTAAACCTAGAACCAAAATTTTTCTAAAAGAGAGGCCAACACAGCCAGGCGTTTTGGTGCATGCCTTTAATCCCAGCACTCAGGGGCCTGAGGTAGGAGGATCACTGTGTGAGTTCGAGGCCAGCCTGAGACTACATAGTGAATTCCAGGTCAACCTGGGCTAGAGTGAGACCCTACCACACACACACAAAAAAAGAGGGGCTAATTTTGTCTTTAGGACTCAAAAATTTCTGAAGCCATGCTGAATTATAGCCATACACAAAAGAATGTAAATAAGATTTATATGCATTTCTTGGTATATAGACAATCCCCAAGTGTGGCTAAAGTTTTCAATTATAAATTGTATTATTATTGAAAAAATTGTACCATTGTCTTCCATGACAGACATATATTCAACACGATGCTTCTTTATTAAGATGTTTCTGAGTCTGCATCATAAACATACTTTCCAGAAATCATACTTCAGCCTTCTGTATGTGTATGTACACACACACACACACACACACACACACACACACACACACACAGACAGACAGAGACAGACAGAGACAGAGACAGAGATTAGAGTAAAAGCAGGTAGGATAGTCCTAAAATTTTCTTACCCCCTAAAATCACTATGGGCACACAATACTCAATTGTTTGTATTTCTGGTTTGCTGTACACACCGTCTGCTAGTCCAATCAGAGTTCTGTCATTGTATTTTCTTGAAAGAATACTCTAGTATTGTATTTTGGATATTATTTGAAATAGTTTATCTTTATTATCAAGTTTAATTTTTTGACTTACAATCAATCATTGTACATATTTATCAGAGTGCAGGGAAATAATTTAATAATACATGCAATGTGTAATGATCAAATCAGGGTAATTAGCATTTACATCTCCTTAAACATTAATCACTTATTTGAGTTGGTTATCTTTGAACTTTCCTAGTTCTTTGGAAAATGCATAATGACTGTTATAAGCTGTAATCATTATACTGTATGTATGACATGAGCTTATTCCCCTTATTTAACTATATTTTTACCTGTTGTACAACCCTTTTTATTAACTCTGTTGCTAGCTGTGTAATGAGGCAGACACCTTTAGGCGTAAGCTCTTATGTTAACTCACCTTCGAAGCGTTCTCTTTCCTTTTGCTTTAACAACTTTTAGGAAGAAATGTGGGCATGCTCAGAAGTATTCCCATCCACCTTCCTGTCTATCATATTTATGACACAAACAGCATGCTCTGAAGCATTTTTGTTCACCAGTTTAACCTTCTGAATTTGTGCTCCATGACTTTGACTGGATCATGTCTAGAAACATGTCCCTTCTCTTTCCTTCTTAAATGGTGACCTTGAACTGCTTTCTCAAGAATGGACTCTTAAAGTAAGCATGTTAGGAATGAGCTCTGTTCTAAGTGCTCTCCTATGTGAATATGTATAGATGCCAGGAACCAAATCTTCATGCTTCTGGGGAGGGCATTACATTAGAAATAACTCCTGTGATCTCTTTACCTGGTGCTCATATTAAGAAATCTCGGCAGGGCGTGGTGGCGCACGCCTTTAATCCCAGCACTCGGGAGGCAGAGGTAGGAGGATTGCCGTGAGTTCAAGGCCACCCTGAGACTACATAGTTAATTCCAGGTCAGCCTGGGCCAGAGTGAAACCCTACCTCGAAAAACAAAACAAAAAACAAAACAAACAAACAAAAAAATCTCTTCACTCTTTTCTCTCTTAACTGTCTTTTTAGGCTTCACAGCATCAAGACAGTAACCCATGGAATTTATTTACATCTTCTTGCTCTTACTCTTTCCAGTGTGTTGACCACTATTCTATTATGTAATATTATGCAATTCTCTGAAATCAGCTCTTAGAGCTTACACACACACACACACACACACACACACACACACACTGAGAACATGGCAGTATTCGTCTTTCTGTATCTGATTTTGCTCACCATTGTGGAGCACAATGTCCCCCAGTTTCACTTACGTTGCAGTAAGTAATAGCATTTCTTAGTTTTAGACAGGATAACATTCCATTACATCTATCTACCACATTTCCTTTGTCCAATCATCAGTTGATGGACAGCTATGTTGACTGCATTTCTTACATCATGTGAACAATGCTTCAGTATATGTTTTTTTAAGTTTTTTAGGATGTTCCCTACTGTTTTATGCAATTGCTGTATGAATTTACATTCCCACCAGCACTATATAATAATTCCCTTTTGTCTGTGTTCTCAATGGAATTTACTTTTTTCTTGTCCTTTTGATTAGAGCCATTGTAACTGAGGTTAAGTAATATCTCATTGGGGTTTTGATTTGTACATCCTTGATAATTAGTACCATTGAGCACTTTTTCATGGGGTCAAAAGTATATATGTTTTAAGAAGTAGCTATTCAGGTCATTTACCCATTTAATTTCTTACATTGTTGAGTTGTTTGAGTCCCTTGAATAGTCTTGGTTTTACTCTTTTGTCAGGTGTTGTGGTTTGAATGGGAAATGTCCCCCATGGGCTCATGTGTTTGAGCACTTGGTCCACAGCTGGTGGTGTTTGGGAAGGGGGTGGAGACTTTAGAAGGTGCAGACATGCTGGAGAAAGAGGGTCACTGTGAGGGGGAGCCTTGAAGCTTTATAGCTAGCCTTACTTCCTGACTGTGGATTCAACATGCCTGCCTGCCTTCGACTCCCATTGCCATGCCTTCTCCACCATGATGGGAACCATACTCCTGACCTGCAAACTAAAACAAACCCCTTTCATCTCTAAGCTGCTTCTTGTCAGTGTTACAGCCATGAGAAAATAATTTAAATATTCAGTATACAGTTTCTACTTTTTAAAAAATGTGCATATTTATGTGGCATAGTGTGATAGTTTGATACATATGTATGTTATGATATGAATGAGTCAGAGTAATTGATGTTTCATTGCATTGAAAACCTTCAAAGTGTCCTCATCTTGTTCTTTGTAAAATATATAATAAATTCTTATCCATTCTACCCACTGTACTGTGTTATAGGACATAAGCACTTACTCTTCCCATATAACTATACTTTGCAAGTCAGGTGAATAATTTCTTTTCTTATTTTTTATTTATTTATATTTATTTATTTATTTTGGTTTTTCGAAGTAGGGTCTCACTCTAGCTCAGGCTGACCTGTATTAACTATGTAGTCTTAGGCTGGCCTCAAACTCACAACGATCCTCCTACCTCTGCATCCTGAGTGCTGGGATTAAAGGCGTGCACCACCATGTCTGGCATTTTTTTTTTTCTTAATTGACAACTTCCATAATTGTAGATAATAACCCATGGTAATTCCCTCCCTCCCCCACTTCCCCCTTTGAAACTCCATTCTCCATCACATTTCCCCCTTCTCAATCAGTCTTTTATTTATTTATTTTTATTATATATATATATATATATATGTGTGTGTGTGTGTGTGTGTGTGTGTGTGTGTGTGTGTATGTATTATAAATAAAGCCATGATGGTGGTACCATCATTAGCCTTCTCCCTGTCCTCCCCCCATGGGTAATGTGGGTCTTGCCTTATGGGGGAAGCCATCAGTTATGCGGGAGAGGCAATGACTGTGGGGTCTGACTCTCTTCCATATTCCATTCAGGTCTCTCCATGTTCTGTATGAACAGCATATGGTGTCTTCAGCAGTAGGGTCTTACCATTTACCTTTGGTGGGTCATCAAGTACTCTGACAGAAATCTGTCTTCTTTTGGGAAACCTTGTAGGTTTCACTGATCAACAGCTCTTTGTGGATGTTAATTACATGCTGGTACTGGGAGTTACATATCAGTGCCAACGGAAAAGAAGGAAGAAAATTATGGGTAATATGAGAGAGAAAGAGAGAAGAGAGAGAATAGGGAATGATAGAGAGAGAAACAGGAGAAGATTGAGGTTAGTTTTCATCCTACCCTCTCCAGGACCCTGTGATTCAGGTGTTCTCTCTAAGCACCTGATGCAGGTTCAACCTTTTAGTATGTCTTTCAGGATATAGGATTTTATGGTACCATTTCCATTTGGGTCCAGTTTTTGTCCCCCCCCCTTGTTCTGCCCTCCTACACCACCATCCCTATTGTCCAGTCTTAGAGATGTTTATTAGGTGTGTCAGCATCTCAGGAAAATACAAATTAGGAGCCACAGATGAGTGAGACCATGTCATGCTTATCTTTCTGTGATTGGGTGAGTTCACTAAGAATGATCTGTTCCAAGTTTGACCATTTTTTTTTTCAAATTGCTTTTCCTTACTGCTGTGTAGAATTCCATTGTGTAGATATAGTCCTTTATTTTGACATCTTAATATTTTCCTTCTATTATGATGGTCTTGTGTAGGTAATGGCAGACACTGTGAGGTCATGGATATTCAGGCCATTTTGTTTCTGGAGGAGCATGTTGTAAGGCGTCCTATCCTTTCTTTGGCTCTTACATTCTTTCTGCCACCTCTTCCACAATGGACCCTGAACCTTGAAAGTTGTGATAGAGATATTTCAGTGCTGAGCACTCCTCTGTCTCTTCTTCTCAGCACCATGGTGCCCTCTGAGTCATCCCAAGGTCACCACCATCTGAAAAGAGAAGCTACTTTAACAAAAGTCAGAGTAGCCTTAACATATGGGTGTGGACATTAAGAGAAGTGCTTCCTGGGTGTTTGGTGAGTATAGTATATACATTTAGCCAGTCACCAGCAGATGTTACACCCCTAGGGGTCATGACTACCCCTGTTGTAGGTTTTCAGTATCAGGAATGTATTCCCTCCCATGAAGCAGGCCTCCAGTCCAATTAGAGAGTGGTTGGTTTTTCCCATACAGACGTGCCACTATTGTACCTGTTGGCTCATTTGGCCTGGCTGGTTAAATTTATGGCTTGCAGTGTCCACTGTTGAGTATCTCCACTGGTGATTTCTTTCTCCCCTTGAACTACATGAAGCATAGCTCTTTCCAGCTTTCTGTCAGGTGGTCCACATGGAGGAGGCTTACAGCTCAACTCTAACAGGATTTCTCAGTGACCTTGCAGCCCAAGGATGTGAAGTTTTCAGCAATAGTGTCTTACCATCTATTCCTGGTGAGAAACCAAGGGCTTTGGCAATGACTTATAATGTTTTGGGGGTATTAGGGACTTTTCTGGCCAACAACTCAATGAAAGATATCCCATACATGCCACTGAAAATTTTCTAGCAACAATCTTTGCCTTGTGAGTGTTCCATTGTCCAAAATAGTAGGTTTCCATATGACTTATTTATATCCTCTTAGATTTTGACTAGCCCTCCCTCCACCTTTCCTTTACTCAATCTCTTCCCCTGACCTCACTTAAGCCTTTTCACCTCCATTAATCTGTTCTTCTACTTACATATATACAATACCATCCTATTAAGTCCCCCTCTCTCCCTTTCTATTTCCTTTATATCCTCTTTCTAGCTTACTGGCCTCTGCTCTGAGTTTTATTCCTATTCACATAGAAGTCTAAGCATTTGTAGTGAGGATGAACATATGAGAGAGAACATGTGATGTTTGGCTTTTTGGGCCTAGGTTTCCTCATTAACCATAATTCTTTCCAGATCCATTCGTTTTCCTGCAGATTTCATAATTTCATTTTTCTTTACCACTGAGTATACCTCCATTATATAAATGTCCCACATCTTCATTATTCACTCATCAGTTGAGGGACATCTACACTGGTTCCATTTCCTAGCCATTGGAATAGAACAGCTATAAACATGGTTTATTTGTAGGTTTTCATGTCTGTGTTTATTTGATTGTACCAGAAGGTGTCAACAGAATATTTCCAGAAAATAATCCATGCTCATATTTGTTCCTCAAATGAACCCAAAGTGTTTGGTGTCCAAAACATTGTAGGATTGTGCTTGTCTGGCTTGGTTACTAGGACTAAAATCCGAGTTCAAGCATGAACCACTTTACAAGTTCACGAGGCTGAAAACACTTGTGAGAGGTTCTTCCTTTTTGTTTTTTTGTTAGGCCTGTGTGTGCATGTGTATGAGTGTGTGTGTGTGTGTGTGTGTGTGTGTGTGTGTGTGTGACCGGTGGGTGTGATCTGTGTGAGCATTCATATGTGTATGTGTGGGCATGTGTGTGAAGGTCAAAGGTGCTGATCTTCACATTTCCACTTCCTTTTGAGTCAGGGTCTCACAGACTTGTTGTTTGGAAGGCTAGCTGGTCTGTGAGCTTCTGGGTAAATTATCTTGCCTCCTCCTTTCTTCCACTGTCAATGTGCTAGGTTTACAGAAGCCCCCATAGCTTCTGGGTTTTACATAGGGTCTGGGAATCCAAGACTATTGAGTGGAAAATGTTTCACCCAGCCCCTACTTCTTTTTCAGATGTCAAAATATGATAAAATTGTTCATTCCAGAACTGATGAAAGATGATGAACATTTTAATCTCATGCAAGAAATCATGTTAGCATGATTATTCTACAAAGTTCCACTCATCTTACTACTATGAATCTCTAAACATAGCATTATTTTGAAGTTTATTGATGATACTTTTTATCATTTTGTATAGTTTGATTCTAGAACTTAGCAAATTATGAAGTAGTAAAACATTTTGTGGGGCTGGAGAGATGGCTTAGCAGTTAAGGCGCAGGCCTGCAAAGCCTAAGGATCCAGGTTCAATTCTCCAGGTCCCACATAAGCCAGATGCACATGGTGGCACATGCATCTGGAGTTTGTTTTCAGTGGCTAGAGGACCTGGCGTGCCCATTCTCACTCACTGCCTCTGTTTTTCTCCCTCTCTCTGTCTCTAATGAATAAGTAAAAATAAAAAAAAAATAAAATCTTAAAAAAATTTGTGGGGGCTGGAGAGATGGCTTAGCAACTAAGGTGCCTGCCTGCTAAGTCTAAGAACCTGGTTCCAATCTCCAGGTCCCACATTTAGCCAGATGCAAAGTGTCACAAGGGTGCAATGCCACTTGCCCACAAGGGGCGCAAGCATCTGGATTTCATTCACAGCAGCTGAGAGACTGCTGGCGTGCTCATCTCTATCTGTGTCCCTCCCCCTCTCTGTCTGTCTCTCTCCATGTCTCTCTCCAAAAAATAAATAAATAATAAAAAAATTTAAAAAATTATGGTAAAATCTCAGGCTAGGTCTTAGAAGGCAGTGTAGGTAATGGATAAAGGGTAAGCACTAAGGTTTTTCCTGGGGAGTATTACCCTAACTTTGGAGGTAGAGAACTTTCAGAAGCACAAGGTCATGGGCTTTAAAGCTCAATAGTTCCAGATCCAAATATTGACCCTGTAAGTAAATAACTCAAAGGTAGTAAGGAAGTTTCTTAATTTATTTGAAGCCTAGCTTATCTTCCTACATAAGGAAGGATATTAGATCTGGAGAGATGACTCAGCAGTTAAGGCACTTGCCTGCAAAGCCTAACAACCTGGGTTTGATTCCCCAGTACCTACATGAAGCCATATGTACAAAGTGGAGCATAATCTGGAGTTCATTGTCAGTGGCTATAGGCCATGGCACACTCAGTCTTTCTCTCTCTCTCTCTCTCTCTCTCTCTGTGTGCAAATAAATAAATAAATTAAATATTTATTAAAAAATAAGTATATTAATATTTACTTTCAGGATTAGTTTAAGGACTAGAATGGTTGAAACCTGGCTCACATTAAACAAAGGGTTAACAGCTATTTTATGTGGTCTATTACTATCTGAGAATCAGAAATACTTTTGTGTGTTTAGTTATATAACTTTAACTCTTATCTTCAGAGATGTTTATGAAGACAAAAAATTTAAATCAATTAAACCATGTAAAGTTTTGAAAACTTACTTATACTCTGGTGGTTTGATTCAGGTATCTCCCATAACCTTAGGTGTTCTGAATGCTAGGTTCCCAGCTGATAGAGATTTGGGAATTATCACCTCTTGGAGGCAATGTATTGTTGGGGGTGGGTGATTGGTATTTTATAGCTAGTTTCCCCTTACCAGTATTTGGCACACTCTCTTATTGCTGTTGTCCACCTGATGTGGTCAAGGAGGTGATGTCCACCAGTCTCTTTATGCTGTTGTTTTCCCCCTAAGGCCAGCCCAGGAGGGACGGTAGTGTCTCTGCCGAGTTGGGGTGAGCAGCGTGGAGTCATGACACAGACTCCAGGAGTTGGGTGGAAGCAGCAGAGGGCAAACTCGTTTATTGAGGAAGTGCACATGGGGTTTAAGGGGCTTGGCTGGCTAATCATTGTATGGGGTGGTCCCCTTTTTGTGACCAATGACAGCCTGTCTCTGGACAGGTCATCTCATAGCAGGCTTCTCATGAGCATGGGACTGTAGCTGTTGTCACGCCAGGCCTGCGCAGAATGCCAAGATCACAGAAGCCATTTCCTGGTTTCTTCTGCCATGTGGTCTGGCTAGGACCAGGCCTGTATTGTGCCATACATTCCCCTGACATCATGGAGCTTCTTCTCAAGTCTGTAAGCTAAAATAAACCTCCCACCCCCACAAGTTGCTCTTGGTTGGGTGATTTCTGCCATCAATGGGAAGCTGACTGTAACAGTAAAGTTGGTACTGAGGAGTGGTGTTATTTGCTTCTAGACATCTGATGGTGTGCCTTTGGCCTTTTGGAGTTGATTTTCAAGAGGAATGTGGAAGTATTTGAAACCTTGGCCTAAAAGATGCCTTGCAGTGCTGTAAGTAAAGCTTGATGGACTATTCTGGTCAGAGTTGAAAGATCTGAATGCAGTAAGAACTATGGACTATGAGATTTGGCTTGTGAAGGTGAGAAAGAGCTTTGCCTGGACTGGGCTAAAAGCAGTATGTGTGAGAGGCTTGTTGTTATGGCCATGTCCTGAGAAGTTGTGCAGGGTTGCATTGTTTAGAAATGGACTGGTGTGAGAAGAGGGATATGGCACAGAAATGAAATTTTGGGGCTGAAACTACTGCCCATTTATCTGCAATTGAGAGATTACAACATTTGAGATTGGGCCAGCTGACCTGCACTGGGGCAATAGGAAGAATGTTGACTCTTTTGAAGGTGCCTGAGTGCTCAAGGAGTGTCCTGCTTCAAAGTCTGTTTTATTCCCCCCTGGATTAACAAATTGGCACCCTACCTGGTATTGTGGAGTGTAAGAAATTCAGGAAAGAGAGGGTCTTTGAGTTTGCAATGCAGTCTTGTGTTTTGGAAATGGCCATGGACAGTGTGTAGCAGATTTGCTGGATGCCTGCATGGAGACCAGATGAAGCTGTGAGGATGGACCATGGTTTGCAATGGAGATCCAGTGGAGATGCCAGGACTATGAGATGGTTGCTAAGGAAAGCTGCCAGACTGAGATGAAGTTTTCCAGGACTGTGAGTAGCCTAGCTGGAGGGGCAGAATTAGAACTCCCGAGGCTTGTTGCTGGTTAGAATTATTAGACTAGGAGACTGGTCACTGGCTAGAGTTGTTGGACTTATAGCTACAGAGTTTGGTTTTTGCCCTGTTTAAATCTTGTATTGCTTGAGTTTTTTTTGTTATGTCCAATGCCATCTTTTGCAGTGTGAAAGTTTATTCTGTGCCATTATGGGTTTGGGGGGTGGATTTTTTTGGTATTATGGTTCAGTTAAAAGACTTTGTACTTTGGGAATGTTTGAACATCATTAGGGTTGATAAAAACTAAAAACTATGGGAACTTTTTTTTTTTTTTTTTGAGGTAGGGTCTCACTCTAGCTCAGGTTGGCCTGGAATTCACTGTGTAGTCTCAGGGTGGTCTTGAACTCACAGCAATCCTCCTACCTCTGCCTCCCAAGTGTTGGGATTAAAGGCATGCACCCCAGCTATGGGGACTTGTAGAGGGATTGAATTCATTGTATTTTACATCATGGATAATTATCAGTTCATTGGTGCCAGGGTTGGAATGCAGTGGCTTGATTCACGTGTCCCCTATGAGCTTAGGTATTCTGAATGCTAGGTTCCCAGATGATGGAGATTTGTGAATTAATGCCTCTTGGAGGCAATGTATTGTTGGGGGTGGGCTTATGGGTATTATAGCCAGTTTCCTGTTGCTGTTGTCTACCTGATGTTAGAAAGAAGGTGATATCTACCCTTTGCTCATGCCATGCTTTTCCCCTGACATCGTAGAGCTTCCCCTCAAGTCTGTAAACTAAAATAAACCATTTTTTTCCCCACAAGCTGCTCTTGGTCGGGTGATTTCTGCCAGCAATGTGAAGCTGACTGCAATATACTGTCTGTATATACATGTACATAAATCTATATGAGCTTCAAATGGTATTATGGGTCAATTGTGATGCAGTTTGGCACAGTAGTTCCTGGTCCCTTTTCATCAGACTGAACTGAGACAGTGAGCCAAGAATGATAATGTCTGGATTCAGCATCTGATTCTGCTATGAGGACTCCTTCTATCAGTACTGGGTTCCCTGGCATTTTTCTGCCCCTAGTGACCCTATGTGAAGCCCTGGCCATCTTGAATGGACTGGTCACTTTCTTTCATCATATCTCATACATTGATAGCTGAGGATTTTCAGTCTCTGGGTACACAAAGCAAGGGTTTTGAATTTAAGGTTCATAAGTGCTAATTCTCTTACCTCTACCCTCTAGTGCACACTTCCTTCTAACACATACAGAGTCCACCAACCAGTGTACAACCTGAATGC
Source organism: Orientallactaga sibirica (assembly GCA_036365145.1). Lineage (NCBI taxonomy): Eukaryota > Metazoa > Chordata > Mammalia > Rodentia > Dipodidae > Orientallactaga > Orientallactaga sibirica. Next base: position 3,690,490 of record JAEOAD010000044.1, on the reverse strand, counting down.
AAATTGGTTTCTGTTACTAAGTAACAAGGGTTTTTGTAGGATTGATTATGTCTCTTCATTGCTTTCTATTCAGCAGTGTTTTCTTCTTCTTCTTCTTCTTCTTCTTCTTCTTCTTCTTTTTTTTTTTTTTTTTTTTTTTTTTGGTTTTTTTGGTTTTGCGAGGTAGGATCTCACTCTATCTCAGGCTGACCTGGAATTCACTATGTAATCTCTGGGTGGCCTTGAACTCATGGCGATCCTCCTACCTCTGCCTCCCAAGTGCTGGTATTAAAGGCGTGTGCCACCACCCCCGGCTCTTCTGTATTTTTCCCCCCATTCTTAGATGTGTCCATTGACTCTAGCCATGAGGGTCTCACCGAGCTTGTTTGCTTGGATTTTCTTTAAAAATCACTTGGGGGCTGGAGAGATGGCTTAGCAGTTAAGGCGCCTGCCTCCTAAGCCTAAAGAACGCTGGTTCCAATCTCCAGTGGTTCCAATCTCCAGGTCCAGATGCAAAGTGACACAAGGGCGCAATGCCACACTTGACCACAAGGGGGCACACACATCTGGATTTTGTTTGCAGCAGCTGAGAGGCTGCTGGAGCGCCCATCTCTATCTGTCTTCCTCTCCTCCCTCTCTCTCTGTCTCTCTCCAAAAAAAAAAAAAAATAAATAAAAATAAAAATCACTTGGGTCATACTTGCACAGAGGTTTTCTTATGAGTACTATGCTGTCTCTGCAGCTCTCTGGAGTCAGGATAGGACAAGGGCCCATGCACTACTAATTCAATCACTTTCAATAGTGGCACAACATTACATAAAGAAAGAAACATGTAAACTGCACTTAGGCAAGCTGGGATTGCATTTTCAATCTACCACTTGCTAGAATGACCTTGACCATTTCATATAATATCTCTTCACCTCAGTCTTCTCATTTATAAAATGGAGACCATCTTCCCTTGTGGTGTCAATATGAGTGCTAAATAAGATGACAGTTGTCAAGTGCTTGGCACATATCAAGTCCTCAATAAGTTATTGCAGTGATAGTGTATCATTACTTTGCATTCATTGAAAAACTTGGCATTGAGGCTTTGTCTCTGCAAATAATTTTATGCCTTAGACTGACGATCTTTCTGAACTCTCCTTGGGGATATCTCATGACTGGTGTGGGAGAAAAGATTGCCTTTGGTAGTGTGACTGGTATAGCCACAGTACATATATCTTTAAAACAGTAAAACCCCATTAAATCTTAACAATGCACTTTATTGCACTGCTTGAAATTAATACTTGCTCTTAGTGAGGAAGACACTTCTGAAATATTACTTTCCATGTCTTTTCCTTGGAAGACCAGTCTTTGCTGCATGGACACGGTGGGTCAGTGTCATCAGATTCCCTCACTATGCTGAATATTCTGACTTAATTGAGCCTTAATTTTCATCGCCTCTGTTAATGTACAGTGTGCTGCGAACACTTGTCTCTTTTCTAATCCATTGGTGCTTGAGATCTCCATGTGAAGGCCTTCATTTGCAGAACTGCTGAAAGGTTAACAGGAATGGGTGAATATTTACATTTTCTCAAGCTTTCTCCTCATGAAGATGGAAGAAACATGTCAGGACAACGAAATCCGTGTCTAAAGGATAAAACAGCCTCCCAGATCTGTGAAAATGTTGGCACTTCATTCGGGAATTAACATTATATTATCGTCCCTGCCAAGCATTTCTTCAAGGAATTGTTTATTCTATCAAGTACTCATAACATACACCTTTCCCCATCCCAACGAGGTAAGACCTCAGCAGTAATGTAGTTTATAGCACCCCGGGCTTCATTTTTTTTTTTTTTTTTAGAACTAATTTTGCTGATATATAATTGCTGGTATAAATGTTGGCACATCCTTAACTAAAGTTGTGATAACGAGTGTCGCTGTAATGAAAACAAATGAGATTAATGGTCTTTTCCAGGTTTTTATCTGGCAGTAGCTGCGAGATTGAAATTCCTCTGGCTATACCTCAGACAGAGCTGTATTTCCCGCCCTCTCCCCCCTCCCCCCATTCTAAAGAAGCAATGCAGAACATACCTGCTTGGCCTGTTTTAGAATACACAGATGTCTCAGGAGTGCCAGAGTGCACATTCATGTTCAGAACTGAGCAAACATCAGAGCGTCCTACGAGAAAGGGCCTGCGGGTTCAACAAACAAAAAGGCATATATAGCGTCCTTAATACAGATGGCAAATAAGTGCAAAGCCAGCCTCTTCTCTAGATGAGCTACACAGTATAGCCAGGGTTATTCATAATTTTACTATCAAATCCCAATGCCATTTTAGGCATATTTCTTGACAGGCTAGTCTTTTTTTTTTTTTTTTTTTTTTTCCCAGCATTTGAAATGACATTAATGATGGCTTAAGGCAAATGTACTTCATCTCTTATACTTGTGTCTATTGTAGTATTGTAGCTAATTCATAGATATTAACCTGTAACTGAGCATTAAAATATTTCTACTTATGCTCTTTATTTCAGCGGAGTTTTGATCAAATAACAAAGAGGTGATAATGAAAAGAATCTGATTCTCCCATGCTCGGACAAGGTACACCTTCTTGGTTTCTTCCAAGGCCACGTGGAGAATTTCCCCGTTTTCAGTATTACATTCAGGAACAGTATTGTTGAGTAAATATTGGTACTAACATGTTGCCATTTTCGGGTTTCCTGGGGTGTTTCTACTCTCACAAGGTAAATAATTAAGGGCTCGCCTTCCTGGGTACCGCAAGGCAATGCCTGATATAGATTTGATTATTTCTCTGGTCTCTTTGATAATCCATAACTGTCTTCTGTAATTATTTTCATCACCCAGTCAGGCAAAGATAAAAGATGGAACATGTTTCTTTTGCCTACTCCCGAGGAAACTCCATTATCCTTGAGAGACCACGTGTCTGCATCAACTCCAATCCGCGTGGATAGAAGCGGTCCACAAGGACAAGCAGAGTGTGAGCCGAAAATGAAGTTGTTACCAGACAGCAAACTGTGGTCCTCTCTTCTTATGAATATTTGAATGAGTTACTAAAAACAGCTCGGTGGACTCTAAGCAACTGTGACAGCTGAAACTGGCTGGAAACCTGGCGGCTATGAGGACCAGGGTGAAAAGATCTCCTTACCCTTCCACCTCGGGATCCCGTGATCCTGCAGGGGGCAGGATCGGGTCTCTGCTAGATCCGGGCTGAAAAATTCCTACTCCTCCGTGCATCTTCAGAAGGCGATCAGCCCCTGAATCTCCTGTGTGATTTCCAATTCATTAACATGCATGATTTCTAACAATCTTTGCAGGACAAGAGAATGAGCACGTTTTCTGAGACCCTGAAATATTGATGTCACTGTTATTTCTACTAGTAGAAAAAATTGGCCCTGGTCAATCTTTCATGAGTATCTTCCTACTCATTCTATATGGGAAGGGCAGCGAGAAACAGCCTCGAACGCCAGACTTCTTTCCAAATTCCCCAGAGATAATAGTAAAATTACCAGCTACACTTACACTACCTGGCTTGACTTATCTAAACCTACATAGGTATTGTTATTATTATTTTTTTTTAAGAATCAGATTAATAGTTGGTTTTGTTCTGTAGAAAATTTGAAACTGATTTTGTTACATGGAAAATTGTAGAAAATATATGTAAAGGACAATTTCAAAAATAAAATCCTAAAATAGATTCACTATTCTTGTTCACCTTGAATATGGAGACAAAAGTTTACCACTTCAATTAGAACCTTCAGTTTACTGGGAAAGAAAGAAGTACACAATTTTTTAAGCTAGGGCTTTTAACTGGAAGGGGAGACAATTATTGAGTTCATAAGTGTCTGTAGTAAATTCTACTCAAACACATTTAGTATTGTGAATTCCAATGAATAGTTTAAATAAAATGGGAGCTCTCTGATAATTCATAAATTCCTAATAATGTAACTATGCCACATGTTCATCTAATGTAGAAATTGCATTGACTCAAGTGTAGTGGGCAAGGGAGATAAAAAATCAAACCAAGGGAAATCTTAGTGAGATTACTGTGTATTCAGTGGTTATTTCTAAAAAGCTCTCTGATACATGAAGTTTTAGCCGGCAAATCTCTTCAGAAAGCTGCAGAAGGCAGTGGCTGCAGCCTCCACTGGCTGAATAGTTTGAAAGTAGTTTCAGTGACAATGGAAACCCCAGTGACTATCAAGAGGACTACAGGAGCTCTCCCCTCTTCTCTGCAACTGAGCACCCTGCTTCTACCTCCAACTATGCGAACGCCTTGCAGTGCTGGGGCGATGCCAGCCAGACCAGTGTGGCTCCTTCTTTCTCTATAGCCATGTGTGGAATTCAGACTGGGAATTGCCATTGCCAGACTTCTAATTCTGCTGTAAAATTGGAATGAGGCTTGCAAAAAACATTCTTGATTTGTACATATGGAATGGAGAGTGCTGAGAGAGGAAGGTGCGAGACAAAATGGGTGCTGGTTTGCATCCACATTAGGATCTGGCTCCTGGGGGTAAATAGCAGCATAGTTACTCTGAAGCAGCCAGCCCAAAAGGCTAGAAATCTACTTGATATTGAGAATTAGGCATGTGTAATGCTACTTTCAACATCTCACTATGCACAGTGATTTTACTAAACCAGATGTCGAATCTTAGGTTGTACCCGCTGCTAACTGTACGAGTTCCAGAAAAGTCACTGCCATACATTTGGGCTCTTTTCTCCTCTACACAGTACCGTGGCTAAACAGACCATTCCAAAGGCAGGTCGAGGAATAGAACAAGCATCGATTTTAGAGCCAGATTCTCTGGGTTTGCATTTCTCCTCCGTCACTTGCCAGCTGTTTACACTTTCTGCACAGTCTTGATGGAGGGTAGATGTGGATGGCCCCCTTTTGGGAGTATCGCTTGGGGACAGCAGCAGTAACTGACCATATGGTATGAATGCTGTGATAAATGTTCATTTTCTTCCTCGATTTAAAGTCTTCCTTCGGTAGGTTCTACAAAGTCCTACTTGAATAAGACAAGGGTTTTCTGCAGGGTGCTTGAACAGAAGTGGAATTCAGCCTGTAGCTGTGGTGTTTCCAGGTCGCATGCGACACATGGTTTGTGATGCCCAGAAAATGCTAAGGGAGGAGGAGGCTAGGGACAGTTGATATCATCAAATACTGAGCCCTTGGTACCTTCTCTTTTGTTTTACAGACTGTAATGTAAAACTGTTTTATATCACTGTACAATATTTTAATTTTGAAGGTCATAATTAGGTCAAGATGGAAAATGAAAGTCATTTCCAAGCAGTTGTACTGGGACCATGAATATTCATGGACATGTGCTCATTTGTCATTCATTATACTGCATTTCAAGAAACATGGGGAAAAGCAACCCTGGAACCAAAGCATCTGAAAATGGCCTCAGAACACAAGGAAATTCTCCACCAGGGGTGCAATTCAGAGTCTAGCAAGAGCAGTTTGTGGGAAAACAATTCCTCACAGAAAACAACCCTACACCTTTGTTAGAAGTCCTGTTAAAACAATTTCATGGCATGTCTCAGCAGTCCCCACTCTAGGTATCTGCCCTGAGGAATACTGTCACAATCCTTTAAGGCAGAATTTCTTTTCTAAACATGACTAACTAAAACTGGCTTTTCCTTTAGAGCCAGAAAGCTCCCTCAATAGAATAAATAGCCATATATGTATATGTATATGTACATGTATACACACACACACACACACACACAAAGATTATTTAAAACTACAATTCTGGGCTGGGGAGATTGCTCAGAGGATAAAGGCACTAGCTAAGCAAGCATGATATCTTAATTTAGATCCCCAGAACCTACATAAAGCTAGACATGGTAGCACATGTCTGTGATCACATTGTGGACAAATGGAGACAGGAAAATCCCTAGAAAATCTCATGAACCAGGCAGCCTGGTATATGCAAGAGAAGGTATAAGGCAGGCTAGCACTGACACCTGGTGTCTCAGACCCATGCATGCTTGCCATGCCATTAACGTGCCTAGACTCACACTCATGAACACCTCTCTCTCTCTCTCTCTCTCACAAGGATTTTTTAAAAATGCAATTCTATGTGGCATCATTTGTCTCCACAAGTATAGTACTTTTGCAAATTTAAATATGAGTGTAGGTCTTGAAATGACCTGAAAAAATCAACGTTCTTCCCCAGTCTTAGTCTAGTCTCACCTCCCTGCTTCCCCAGTTACTTAACACTGATATTCTTCAAAAACATAAGAGATAAATGGAAAACAAACTAATTCTTGGTGTTGGCTCTTGTGTTTCTCTGCCTTGAATCTACTTCCGGTTCACTTACTAGCTGTTTGAATAGCTCCAAAGAGCCATGTGTCCCTTACTCCTCATCTACAAAATCAAAGAGTTCAAACTGGGCAGAGACACTCCCTTCTGTCTGAGCTCCAGCTGAAACCACAGAGGCATCCTGGTCCTCCACAGTGCCACGCTGTGTCTGCCCCACAGACTCCACAAGACTGTATCCTCTATGGAAAATTGCTTGTGACTCTATTGGAGCAATGTATAACCATGACAACATCCTAATCCACTCCTTACTGTTCTGGTTTGAATGGCAGGAATATGAATCTGTGGACCAGTAACTTCTTCAGACCCTGGCCATCTTTGCTTAAGGAATATTGAGAGGTTCTGACCTTCCATTTGTGAAAAGATGGCCAAATGCAGCTTCATGTCTGGGCTGAAAAGTGTTGCGGCTACCCTTGCCCTTCCTTATAGACTGCTTCCTTTTAGAGTTGATAGCCCTTGTCCTGCCTCATGGAGGACCAGGGATGTGGTCACTCGACTTCGTGGAACATTGTGTCATGAACTCTTGTTCACTTTATTGTTCTGCTGATTCCTCACATATATTTGCAGCAAGCTGACATTTCAAGCAAATGCATTATGAATAAAGGCCACCGCAATTTGTTTGACACGACTAAAGTTATCTTGCTTTCTCAGATCAAAGTGAAGTGATAAAAAAATTATTATCTTCTGAAGAATTGGGTAAACATGGGTCAAGAACCACCAGAGGAAGGAGAGAAACAGAAGTCAACTAGGCCTACTCTTGGAAGCTTAAATTCATATTGCAGGAGACACAGTGGAAGCAAAATAATGCCACAAAAGTAGAACATTATATGTCATTTAAAAATGTATCCACGTTAAGTGTGCTGAGAGGAGAATATGAAGCTAGGCTCTAAGGAAATGCTGAAGTGGCTCCTTGAGGGCTTTAGAAAACTACTTTACCAGAAGCATGTAAGGGTGAAGACTCAGAGATGTTTATGATGTCTCTAATACAAAGAAATTTCGATGGCAATTTTTAATAATGATAGATGAGACCTTATTGGGTTGATTTGTACTTAGCAAGCTACAGTCAGGTTGTCACTGTTGTATTTGCAGTAGATTAATACTGGGCACTCAGACAGGCAGAACTGGAGAGGTGCTTCCTGTTGTATGGTCCTTAAGCGGGATCTACACCAGACTTGGAATAAGGACAGAAAATGTTAGATCCTATAAAAATTTTCTTTCTTTATTCTGTATGTTTTCTAATCATATTCACTTTGTAATGCTCATGCCACATTAGTAAATGTTATAAGTATAAAATTTATGAATAAGCATTCATGTCAGGGCTGTGCATTTACGCAATAACTTCCCCCCCTTAACTGGGAATTCAACCTAAGGCCTTGAACACGCTAAGCAATTGTTATACCACTGATATATATCCCAGCCCACACGTGTTATTAAACTCTATTTTACCTTAGTTGTTTTGCGCATTATAATGATTTATTTAAATGGTATTTACAGGAATACATTGGGTTAACGATTTAGAGATCAATGTTTTTGAAAAAAAGACCTAATTTAATTTATATTATAAATAATATTTTAATAAAAGTTTACCAAAATAGACCTATGATTTCTTTTGCACTTCTCATATGCCAATAAAATATTCCATCTGATCACGTTGCTATAAAAATCGCTGATGCAGAGATAGACCATCCTTCTTCATACTCAGCTGGCTTTTAAGCTGAACCATACGGGGTTCTCACATAGAAGGTACAAACTTGTCCCTTCACTCTGGCCGTAGTCTGTGTGGCTTCTGGCGTTGCTGTGATGTATGGGCAGTAAAGTGGCTTTGATGGGATGAGCTGCTTGCAGATCACCCCATTGTGCCGTGTGGATGCCATGAGGCCTGCTATCTCCAGGGCCAAACCTTGCAGCAGCTGACCTCCGTTGTTGTGTGTCACCAGCTTTGTCCCCACTCCCTCATGCTGTGGCAGGTGGGTGACTGTTATTCAATCCATGTGTAATTATGTGAAATTCTTGAGTGCTAATATGACATTTGGTTTTGATCAGGGGAATCTCTACTGACGGTGACTCATGCTAAGCATAGAGATTTCAATCATATTTCAAGGGTACCTTCAAGAAAGGGTAAATTGGTATTTGAAAAGCTGCCACAGTTGTGCACTGGCATATCCTTTTGATGTATAAAATTTCCTTTCTTTATTTTTTTTTAACTCAGTGGGGTAGCCATAATGCAGATCATTCTAAATACTGTAATATATGTATTAGGATTCTCCAAGAGAAACGGAAGCAAGAGTGTGTGGGTTGGGGGAGGGGAAGGGAGACGAGAGGATACTTAAGGAATTGGCTCACTGTGGAGACTGTTGGGTATAAGAGCTACAGGTGTGGGGCAGGTCTACAATTCACTGCTGGAGCCTCAAGAAAGATGATGTTCTAGCTACAGTATGGATGTAGTCTTCTGGCAGAATTATTCCCTTTTCCTCTGGATCATTTAGTCTTTTTTTAAAGAAATATTTATTTATTTATTTTTGAGAGACAGAAAAAGAGAGGGAGGGAGGGGGTGGAGAATGAATATGAATATGGGCATGCCATGGCGTCCAGCCACTGCAAATAAATTCCAGACTCCAGTTGCATGTGCCACTTTGTGCATCTGGCTTTATGTGGGTACTGGGGAAATGAACCTGAGCCATCAGGCTTTGCAAGCAAGGGCCTTTAACCTCTGAGCCAGTTTGTCCAGCCCCAAGAGTGTTTAGTCTTTGTCCTATCAAGGCTTTGGACTTATTGGAGGAAACACATTCACATTACAAGGGCTAATCTATGCTCGTAGTGTACTCTTTTAAATATTGATCTGATCTAAAAAATACTTTACAAAAAACCATTCAGAACATGGTTCAATCAAGTATCTGAGTACTGTGGTCTACTTAAGTGACATGTTAAATTAACCATCAGGGAATCGGGGAAATGGCTCAGTTGGCAAAGTGCTTGCCATGCAAGCATGAAGACTTGAGTTCAGATCCCTACCATCCATGTAAAAGCCAGCCATGGTGGCATGCGCCTGCAAAATCTATCACTGGGGAGGCAGAGGCAGGAGGATTCCTGCAATTTGCTGGGAAGCAAGTCGAGCCAAACTGGTGAGCTCCAGGTTTATTGAGAGACTATTTTTCTAAAATAAGGTGGAAAGAGATGGAGGAAGACATCTGAGATTGACCTTTAACCTCCGAACTCATGTGTCCACAGGCATATAAACACACATATGTGCACGTGGGTGTACACACAAACACACACATACACACTCATCCCACACATATCTACATGCAAAACATCAAGAAAAGAAATTAACCACCATGATACACTCCCGGGTGCTTCCTTCTGTTCTGGTACTGTTGGCCGAACATTGCTGTGAACATTTCTGGGGCATCCCAGTGCACACCTTTGTACAAAACACAATTATAGTTCCGTGCTATTGCACCCAACAAATGGATTATGCTTATTTCCTTTGCAGTGACGTTAGAAATAAGCTTTCATCACTGAAGGTGTGAGTTCACCATCAAATCCAAATTGCTAACCAGGTCCTCTGTACAGAGCCATGAAGGTGTGTTTATAAGGGTTATGTGTCAGATGATTCATTTTGTGTGGTGTCACAAACAGCAGGTAACACCAGCCAGAGGAAGCCTTCTGGAAGAAACCTCCCAGTGAGGAAAGCAGTCATTTTCCCTTTCACCAAATCCACACCTTCCTAAAGCAATACCCTTTGTATGTGTTAGTCCTTTTTTACACTGGAAAACGCTTGACTATCATGAGAAATTAATATTATTAAAAGTCACAGCCTGCAGTTATTTTCAAAATGTCTGTAGGAGTTCAGCTCCAGTATTGCCTTTCCCAATGCACTCTGCTTTTCTTTCCTTGAATTGCACGAGAGCCTTTAGATCTGCATTAGGAAAAGCAAACGTTCTTTTATTTAACATCACAACAATGTAGTGTCCTTTAACCACCATGTGGCATTGCTGAGACATCTCAAGTGCTAAGTGTCATTGGAATCCTCCATCAGGAATGTCAAGCCTCAACCTCACATGCCCTTAAGTGCTCGTATCCATTGTTAGGTTGGAGAACAGAAGCATTGAACTCCTGTCCCTGAGTCCCAGCCTGGAGTGGCTCCTCCACATCTGGTGCTCTGTTTTGCTTGTCCCCAACACTACACTGTGCACACATGCCTCTGTGGCTTTCTCAAGCTCTGTTGAGGGTGGTCATCCAAAGGAACGAAAATGCAGATTGGGGAGAGAGGGGAATAGAACTTCTCCCCAAATAGAGCAGTCGCTCTTGTTCTTCCTTACTTCTTAGCTTTCCATTCTTCTCCTCCACTCAGATGTGTTGTCCATTATAAGATAGCACCTTTCATCCACTTTTTTAAAAATATCAGCCTGGGTTATAAAACACCAAGCAAAATAGACAACAATAAACAATACAGGCTTATACTACCAAAAGAACAGTTTTTGAAAGGAAAAGTCAAAAGACAACAGCAACCATATCTACATTTTACACTTGAAACTAACAACATTTTTAAAGGTTCTCATCCACTTTTAAAACAATATTTTTATTTATTTATTGGCAAGGACAGAGAGAGAGAGAGAGAGAGAGAGAAAGAGAAAGGGAATAGGCATGCCAGGTCCTCTGGCCACTGCAAACAAATTCCAGATGCATGTGCCACCCTGTGCATCTGGCTCTAGGTAGGTACTGGGGAATAGAATCCAGTTCCCTAGGCTTTGCAGACAAGCACCTCAACCATCGGGCCACCTTTCCAGCCCTCATCCATCTTTTGAAAATGCCTTCTACTACTAGGGATTCATCTCACCCAGGAGTTCCTTTGTCATCAACCTGTCTTTTCAAGTTCGACTTGGTAAGTCTGACATAATGTTTGAGAGTCTTTCCTAGGGCAGGGTTCATGATCTGCCGTTCACTGGGTCCTCACGCCACAGTCCAGTTGGATGTAGACATACCAGTTTGAGTTTAGATTCTTTAAGAGTTTCCCACCAGCGGGAGCTGCAGACAGTTCTAATTCTTCTAGGTCCATGTGGCTAACCATTGGCACAGGCACACAAACACACATGCACCCAGTCATACGCATGTCAGGAATGAGCTTAATTCTCAGAGACAGTGAAATGTAAAGTTATACAGAGATGACATTTTCCTAGCTTGTTTCATACCACAGCTCTGCCCACTAATGATGCCAAATGTTTACATATCAGACAGAACACTCACAGCTACTCTTTCTTTTCAATTTCACACTGGGCCACTGGGCTTCCCGAGCTTCAAGACCGGCTGCAGATTGTGGCCGTTACTGAGCATTTCCCTCTGAGGACGCCCCGTAGCACACAAAGATGAGCTTTGAATTTGCCCCTGTTTTAAGCTAGGCCAGATGTAATTTAAAGAAATGCATTGCCACTCCATTTTCCTAGTTAACTGGAGGAACTTGATATGCAAATATGTGACCGTCTGTTATTAAAACGCCACAATGGTGGCCGTAGCAACAGGCGTGGGAGACCCACAGTGCTTTTCCACTTCAGCAGGAAAATGAGAGGGTATACTGAGATGGTCACAAAATTTCATTCAAAACAGTTTAGATTTTCAGAGTTTCTTAAAGACTGTTAGAATACACACACACACACACTATTGTTAAGTTCTTCCCATTAAGGGAAGAAATTGTATTTGTTTAGGGAGGATAGTTTGGTAAACTGCTTGGATGCAAAACATAGGGCATTTAGGAATATATTGGAAAGAGGGAAGAGAGAGATAGATTAACTTTTACTCAAAGAAATGAACAAAAGTAATGAAAGGAGTGGGCAATGGAGAACAGAGGAAATATAATAGGAATATATAGGAAAGAAAAGTAGGGTTAGTGTCAATTTTTAAAAATTTGGGTTCTAAGTTAAGAATAAGTATTCAAGAACTGGGTAAATAAATAGAGAAAAACCATACTTAATTTTAGACAGACTGCCTGACATGCCAGCAGTGTGTCACCTTCAACAAATGTTTATTTATCTGTAAGAGCTACTTCATGGGAGTGGAATGGGGCGTGGGTTTGTACTGCAGTGTTGGGAGTGTGGTGAAGACAAGGCACCTAGAAAAGAATAAAGACACAATTGGGAGACACAGAGTCAGAAAGAACATTTAGTGGAAGCCAGAAATTGGAGCCAGAGTTAACTATCGTCATAGAGACCTGGAGAATCTATGTGTTCCCAGGGAGACCCTTGCATTTCCCATTGAGTGTAAGAGGCTATTTGAAAGTCATACTGATTTTAAGTGGCAAGGTGACCCAAAATAGCACAGAGGTTCAATTTTTGTATTTGGAGGAATAAGTCAAGAAGACTGATTGAGATTTTTAAAAAATGCACTCTCAATAGTAACACGGGATAAAATGGATGGCTTGTCGGGATGTCCTGGGTATTCATTTTTCTCTTAGGTTTATCTGATCGAATGGATCAAAGATTTACCCAGTTACTGTGTTCCAATCATCCCTATCAAATGACTAGTAATTAGAGAGAAGAGTAAAGTGTGTGTCACTTTATGGATTTATAACTCAGTCTCTTGAAGGGTGTGGTATGTTCCCCACCTTCCCCAATTCTTTGAAGGGATATTTAAAGCATCCTCAATAATGGCTAGTGTGATTTTTTTTTAAGATACATTCTTTAGTTTTCACATCATAATTCACATACTCTATATTTTCAGGTAAAATCATCACTCTAAAAAATCCTCTACTACTCCCCATACTTATGTAGACTCTCTACCCTCTTGCCAGCTTTAACAGGACATATTTTTACTCGGTTATTTATTGACTATCTCCTCAGGTAGTACATAAAATCCAGGAGTCTAGGAAATCTTTGTTTTATTATCACTAGAACCATTGCAGGAGTTTAATACACATTTATTGGCCACATTAATCATCCTTGGCTCTGTTGCATATCCCCAGGGGTGTAAATAAACTAGACAGAGAAGTCTTAGGTGATGAGTTTTGTTCAAAAACATCCTCAACTTTTCCATCTTGCTGGCACACAGAAGTCTTGCTGTAAATTAGCAAAGGTGCTCACCAAGTAGTGTGTCTAAGACAAGGCTCCTGTGTGTGGGCTCCGGTAACTCACCCTAGGGCTCATGGCTTGGGGCAGCAGAGCTGGGAGCATCCAGTGCTACCCAATACACTAATGCCTCTTAACTTCTCAAAGCGCATCTGATGACTTTAGCTTCCCACACCGTACGTCCTCAAGAGAGGAGGAATTGGGGGAATTCCCTCATCCGCCTTAGGATGGGGGCTCTTCCCATAGTGCTGCTCCTGCATCCGTCTCTATTCTTTTTTTTTTTTTTTTTGGTTTTTCGAGGTAGGGTCTCACTCTGGCCCAGGCTGACCTGGAATTCTGGAATTCACTATGCAGTCTCAGGGTGACCTCGAACTCACGGCGATCCTCCTATCTCTGCCTCCTGAGTGCTGGGATTAAAGGCATGAGCCACCATGCCCGGCTCTATTCTTGATTTGGTCACTGCAGGCCACTTCTCAGGACCACTTCTTTTCTCAGAAGACAACAACCACTCCGGACAATGTACACGCTCCATCTGTCATAGCTTTTTCAAATAGAATGGCTCCAGCCTTTCGTAGCACACCCATGCCCACAGGAAACAGACATGCTCACAGACGCCGCCAAATTTTGGCAATGAAAAGAATTTCATAGGATTAATATCCACAAGGGGCTGTAACATACAGGAGGTGGATATCCTATGCTGTACTTGGAATGTGATTTCTAGGGTCAGTTTTGTTTCATGGAACAATCCCTGCAGTGTAGAGGAGTTAGCTGAGGAAACTGAGGATCTGAAAGATCAAAACATCTCACATGGCTTCAGAACTCAAATACCTTGTTTTCTAATTCTAAATGGTTCCTCCATTTTACCTCAGTGCTTTCATTTCAAGACCCTGTGGGGGTGAGGTGTTGGAGATGGTGGCTTAGATGACACAGTTTTCCCTTGTCTACAGATGTATCTTTGTTTTTAAAATACATATGCATCTGCCTAAAATTTTGTGTATCATATATGTCAAATTCAAGAATTTATTCACTTTTATCTCCTTAGTATTTGGAAAATTTCTTCATTATAATGGGTCCACCTTATAGAATCTTCCAAACATAATGGGTTTGTTTAACAAATGCTATCTATAAATTAGTGTTTAATGATGTTTATTTATATTGTCACTATACCATATCCCCATCAACATTTTTTTTTATTTTGAGAGAGACAGACACACATACACACACACACACACACACAGAGAGAGAGAATGGGCACCCCAGGACCTCTCAGCAGCAGTGAATGAACTCCAGAAACGCATTCTTCTTGTATCACACTTTATTGCGATTAACAGGAAAGCTGATGGCCACATTCTGTGCTGCTTGCATCACTTTGATTGGTTGCGAGAAGCTTGCCACACAAGCAGATACCACAGGATAGGCTAAACAGGTGGACGCGTGGATGATTTGAACGGGCATTCTTAGGCTTCTCAGGCAGGTGCCTTAACTGCTAAGCCATCTCTCCAGCCCCTCCCCCGCAGCAACTTTTAATATCAGAGCAACCACATGAAATACCACAAAAATAGTCACTGAAGAAATCTTTACCATTAAGTCTTAACCAAAGTGAATTAAAAATGTGACTGATTTGTTTTTAAAGATTTACTGACCATCTCATGAGCCTCATAGGAATATGGGCCCAAAAGGCCAGTATTTCATTTTTAAAGAGATTTGTCTATGAGGTACAGAATAAATGGACTCAGGAACTGTTCTCAGCTCTAAGTTTTCAACCCTTTGAATAGCATTAAACATGCATACCACATCCATGGTGGTGTCCAGGTAAGATATCCATTAGGTATCATCTGTATTCATCTGCTACTTTCATATTTTCAGTTTGATCATTTTTTATGAAAAGTTTTTATTTATTTATTTATTTTTTTGGAGAGAGACACAGAGACAGACAGAAAGAGGGAGGGAGATAGAGATGGGTGTGCCAGAAGCCTCTCAGCTGTTGTGAACCAAATCCAGATGTGTTCACCTCCTTGTGGTCAAGTGAGGCATTGCACCCTTGTGTCACTTTGCATCTGGCTAAATGTGGGACCTGGAGATTGGAACCGCTGGAGATTGGAACCAGCGTTCTTAGGCTTAGGAGGCAGGTGCCTTAACCGCTAAGCCATCTCTCCAGCCCAAAAAGTTTTTTTTTTTTGAAGGTTAAGCCAACAACTCAAATGGCAATTTCTTTTGACTACATGTACTATGTGTGGTGTGGTGTGTGTGTGTGTGCTCTGTATAGTGTGTGCACATGTGTGTGCTGATGTAGGTGCCCCAATTACAGCAGCAGCAGGAGAAGGTCAGCCATTGTCCTCCATCACTCAACCGGCCTGTTTTTCCCTCCACTGGAGTGTCTTACTGATTCTGCAGCTCACCATTTGAGATCCCCAGTCATTCCCCACTCCACACAGGACTAATGTTACAGATGTGCATGACCAGATCCAGCTGTTCATGTGGGTCCTGACCACTGAAACTCTGGTGACCTCAGGCCCTTTTGGGGTCTTATGTTTGTGCAATCATGCTGAGCCATATCTCTAGCTTTCAAATAGCAATTTTTAAAATCAAACATCTTAACACAATTTAAGCAATGTGACTGTCTTTGGAGGTTAGTGGTGTTTAACATGGTCTATAAGGTTGATTGGTTCCTGAGTGTGGGACTATGACTGGAATGATTGGTGTTCTCACGAGAGACACCAGAAAGCATTTTGGGTGCTCCCCCTGCTCAATACACCCATCGAGGGAAGGATGTGGGAGGAAATGATGAGAAGATAACTAGAGATCTCACTCAAACAGATACAAGAGGAAACTTTGATGTAGGCTTTCTGGCCCCCAGAACTATGTAAGCCATCTCATTTTGATAGTCCAATTTCAATCCTACACCTGCCACCATGAATACTTGACTAAATGAAGTGTGCCCAAAAACCTGGAGGTAAGAGTCCCTGGATTGAAGCTGGATCAAGTACAGTGTCATGTTCTATTTATGAGGCACCTACCAGATGCAAAGCATGTGCCAGGCATTTTGTAAATATTAAACCATTCAATCATTCCATAGGTCTATTACCGTTGCTTAAAATTTGTGTCTTGAAATTTTGTTATGGAGAGTTGGAAGTAGCTAAGTAACTCAATCTCAAATCTGAGTAGCTAACCCTAAATCCCCCATTCTTGACCAAATTGTCCACATTGCACCTAGCCCGGATACTATAACACTATTGGGATTTAGATACAGAGTGTCTCTCCAAAGCTTATGTGTTGATGTTTTGGTCCCTAGCTGGTAATTCACTGAGAATTGATTGGATCCATCAATGGATTAATCCTCTCATCAGTTGACAGCTTGATAGCATTATTGGAAGGTGGATATGGACTGGCTGGAGAAAGGAGGTGTGGGACATGGCATTGACGTGTCTTCCTTGTTCTTGGTCTCTCCCTGCCATGAAGTCTTCCTTCACCATGGTCCAGAAACAGCAAAGCCAGATGACTGTGGACAAAAACTTCTGAAATTATGATTCAAAACATTTAATTTCTTCTTTAAGTTGTTTTTCTTGGCACTTTGTCACGACAGTAAAAAGTGCACTCACACAAATACCTTGGAAAGGAGCGCGCCTATCAGAAGAGAAGTGAGTGAGCCACAAAGCGGGGGAAATGAACATTAGAGACAGAAGAGCTGGCATAGTTATTCTGGGACTTTTTCTGAGTGACTAATTCACTTTGATGGTTTTCAAATCAGCTTCCAAATGTGCAAGGCTGAGAATCAGTCTTAGATTTTTGCTAACAAGAGTGAGCCTGCCTTGCCCTCAGTTTTACTTATACTCATTCCAGGTCTTCCACTAGATGGTGAGCTCTTACGTTTGGAATTATGATTCAGTTTGAACTTCTCCAGGAATGTCCTGAGCTTGCAGCAAGGTGGAGATAACAGTGAATGCTTAATAGACAGTCAAATTCTGCTAACTGGAGATCTCATAACATCAAGTTGGCTGGAAGGGATCCAGAGACTGACCAATTATGCTCAATTTCCCTTGCTGGTATTTAGTTCTGCCCACTGGTATCAATAGTGACTGCTCTTTAACGAATAGTTCCCGGAGTCAAACTTTAGGTAGGAAGTAAGCAATTGAAATCAAAGGGCCTAATATATTTTCATGTAGCATCAAAATATCACAAGCTTAAGATTCCAATAAAGTATTCTGATGTTTCAGAGAAAACATATGTATCCATAAGTATCTGCTTTTATCACATTTTAACCTCTGTTTTTATCATTCCACACCATCTACCTGACCCTTGCTCCTGCTTTCTCTACTCCCAGCCATAGTGCAGGGCCCACAGGCACGACATTGCTCAAACCCCTCATTTTTCAAAAATCAAGTGTGTCTCATTCTTTTATTCACTAGTCTTTTAAGTAAATACGCTCACGACTTCATTTTGATAAGTAAGGTGAGTCTTTGAAAGATGTGCCAGAAATATGCAAAAGAATCTCACAAGTGGGAGGTTTATTATGTCAAGAAAAGTGGAGGGTGGTGATACTCATCTTCATTAAGCCTTGGCGATGTGGGGAGAAAGGGCAATTTGCTCGCACATGTAGGCTGCAGTGTAGTCTAGAACACTGATGTGCCAATGCTTGTTTGCCTCCTGTCAGGCATTCAGAGTTCCTGAGACACGTATTTGAATGAACTTAGTCTCCCTCAACCTTAGGCTGTCATTTAATACTGCCGTCATGTGGATGGATGGTCCTGGCACAAACAGGGTGCATTCTATTGGGTGAACTCATGGATGAAAGAGATTCTACATGTTCTTTTTTTTTTTTTAATAATTTTAGGGCTGGAGAGATGGCTTAGTGTTTAAGGCGCCTAAAGATCTATGGTTGACTCTCCAGATCCCATGTAAGACAGATGCACAAAAGAGAGGCAACAGGAAGCTCATACATGCCCACTAGGTGGCACAAGCATCTGGACTTCCATTGCAGTGGCTGAGACCCTGGTGCGTCAATTCTGTCTCTCTCCGTCTCTCATTCTCTCTAAAAATAGAATAGAGCCAGGCGTGGTGGCACATGCTTTTAACCCCAGCACTTGGGAGGCAGAGGTAGGAATATAGCTGTGAGTTTGAGGCCACCCTGAGACTACATACCAGGTCAGCCTGGGCTAGTGTGAGACCCTACCTCAAAAAACCAAAAAATAAAAAATAAAATAAATAAATAAGTAAGTAAAAATAAATAAATAAAATGAAAATAGAATAAAAAAGAAATAGGGCTGGAGAGATGGTTTAGCAGTTAAGGCACTTGCCTGCAAAGCCAAAGGACCCAGGTTGGATTCCCCAGGACCCACTTAAGACAGGTGCACAAGGACTGGAGTTCGTTTGCAGCCATTATCTCCCTGCCTCTTTCTTTCTCTCTCTCTCAAATAAATAAAAAAGAAATAATTTTATGTTTGACAAGTTCATAAATGCATATAATGTATTATATTCATATTCACCCTCCATAACTCTTTATCTTCCAATTTCCACAAGGCCCTTCTTCCTGCTGTCTTATATATTTTGTAATCCACTCAGTTAAGTGAGTGTTGCTTATATGAGCATAGCTGGAAAGGACAGATACAGCACACAGCTCAATGGTATCATATATATATATATATATGGAGAGAGAGAGAGAGAGAAGGAGGCAAATAGAGACACACAGAGAGAATGGGTGCACCAGGCCTCTAGGCCTCTAGCCACTGCAAACAAACTCCAGATACATGCACCACCTTGTGCATCTGGCTTTATGTGGGTATGGGGAATTGAACCTGGGTTCTTTGGCTTTGCAGACAAGTGTCTTAACCACCAAGCCACCTTTCTAGTTCCATAACTTAATGATTTTTACTACATGTGTAAAGTTAAGCAAACAGTATCTAATTTCAGAAGATTTTAATCACCTTAAAGAAATCTTATGCCTCACCATTTCTTTTGTCCCATTATCAAGCAATCGTTTATTACCTTTCAGGCTCTGTTGAGTTGCCCAGTCTAGTCATTTCATATAAATGGAATCATGCAGTCACCTGCCTGGCTTCCCTCACTTAGCAGTGTTTTCAAGGTCTGTCCATGTTGGTTGCTTTTGTAACTAGATAATATTCCTTTGTATGGATATACCACGTTTCTTCATAACCATTCTCTAATTGGTGGACACTTTGGGTCTTTGAATATTTGGATAACATCCTGTAAGCATTCAAGTGTATGCAGATATAATTCTTTACATTCCCACCAGCGATATCTGAACGCTTCAATTTCTGCATTCTCACCACTTGTTATCATCTTCCATTTTCTTACGGCCATCTTTGTGTCAGGTTGAATTTTCTTTGACGGGAATGGTCTTTGGAGAACACGCTTGCTTTCCTTTTTATCTAGCAATTTGCTTTCCCTGGAGACTGCTCCCTTTCACAGCAATATAGAAGAAAATATCCATGGACTGGCTGAAAGTGTTGACTTACATAAAGGCTATGATCATCTTCATTTTCTCTGGCAATCATCCGCTCAAATCCAATAAAATCAGAGGTACTTTAGCATACTATCATGTGCACCTCTGATCCTATCAAGTTATGTGGCCATGGGAAAGTGGGTCCCTCTCTGGACCTCAGGTAAGTGGCCTGCATATTGAGTGAGTCATAGTCAATGACATTGAAATAAGCTCGCTCAAGCTTGATTTTAAAGTTCAATGCCCACTATGATGGAGTCACTTTCTTACCTGTTCCTCGCTTCTCTCTCACAGAGGGTTGTTGCTTGTTTATTATGCAAACTGTTTTTAATGGGAAGCTCAGAGTTGATGTCCTAACTTTCGGGTCATCAGTACTTTTAGTATTGCTTTCAGGAGTACAGCTCATTGAACTATCCCCTTTCTTAGGCGGGCTGATTTCAGAAATGGGGGAACTAGAACCGCTTGGGACAATGCCCTCTGCTACTGGGGCTGTTATGTTAAAGAAACATGATTACACTTGTGGTGGCCGTTGTGGTCATTACATGAGACATGCTTGTCTCAGAAACAATGAGGGGACTGACATTGTGTGAAACCCTGAAACCAAACTTTACTCTCCATTGTTAAGTTCTTTTTGTTTATATGTATTTTTTTAAAATCTCTCTCTCCCTCCCTCCTTCTCTCTGTCATGTGCATCTGTGTGCTGTAGCACATGTGGAGTTCGGAGGTCAAGTCTGAATGTCAGTCTTGCTCTCCTCCTTATTTGAGGTCTGTGATAGCTCACTCTTGTGTTTGCCAGGCTAGCTGCCCTACAGACTTCCAGGGGCTTCTCCGATGTATTCTTCCCATCTTACCCCAAACACCTGGCTAATAGATACCCACCACAGCATCCAGATTTTTCCACGGGTTCTCGGGATCTGAACTCAAACAGTCACATTGGTATGGCAACTGCTTTGTCCGCCGAGAAAGCTCCCCAAACATGTTAGTGACATACTTTGAGTGGAAGTCACTCACTTCTGTCTCACTTCTGTTAATCAGAATGTGTGTGTGTGTGTGTGTGTGTGTGTGTGTGAGAGAGAGAGAGAGAGAGAGAGAGAGAGAGTAAATAAACATTTACTTAGCCGAGGCTGAGGTAGAGGATTGCTAGAAACTTGAGGTCAGTCTAGTTACGTAGCAAGATGATATCTCGAAACAAAGGAACAAACCAAACAGCAAGAACCACCCCAAGCAGACAAAAAAAACAGAGACAACCCAGCCAATATTTCCTTTTTAAAAATATTTTATTAATTATTTATTTGAGAGAAGGAGAGACAGAGTATGTGGGTGGGTGGGGGTGGAATGGGTGTGTCAGGTCCTCCAGTCACTACAAGTGTCTTAACCACCAAGCCACCTTTCTAGTTCCATAACTTAATGATTTTTACTACATGTGTAAAGTTAAGCAAACAGTATCTAATTTCAGAAGATTTTAATCACCTTAAAGAAATCTTATGCCTCACCATTTCTTTTGTCCCATTATCAAGCAATCGTTTATTACCTTTCAGGCTCTGTTGAGTTGCCCAGTCTAGTCATTTCATATAAATGGAATCATGTGTTTTGCCTGGCTTCCCCTCACAGTGTTTTCAAGGTATGTTAGTAGTTGGTTGCTTTTGTAACTAGATAATATTTCTTTGTATGGATATACCACGTTTCTTCCCAACCATTCTCTAATTGGTGGACACTTTGGGTCTTTGAATATTTGGATAACATCTTGTAAGCATTCAAGTGTATGCAGATATAATTCTTTACATTCCCACCAGTGATATCTGAATGCTTCAATTTCTGCATTCTCACCACTTGTTATCATCTTCCATTTTATTACGGCCATCTTTGTGTCAGGTTGAATTTTCTTTGACGGGAATGGTCTTTGGAGAACACGCTTGCTTTCCTTTTTATCTAGCAATTTGCTTTCCCTGGAGACTGCTCCCTTTCACAGCAATATAGAAGAAAATATCCATGGACTGGCTGAAAGTGTTGACTTACATAAAGGCTATGATCATCTTCATTTTCTCTGGCAATCATCCGCTCAAATCCAATAAAATCAGAGGTACTTTAGCATACTATCATGTGCACCTCTGATCCTATCAAGTTATGTGGCCATGGGAAAGTGGGTCCCTCTCTGGACCTCAGGTAAGTGGCCTGCATATTGAGTGAGTCATAGTCAATGACATTGAAATAAGCTCGCTCGAAGCTTGATTTTAAAGTTCAATGCCCACTATGATGGAGTCACTTTCTTACCTGTTCCTCGCTTCTCTCTCACAGAGGGTTGTTGCTTGTTTATTATGCAAACTGTTTTTAATGGGAAGCTCAGAGTTGATGTCCTAACTTTCGGGTCATCAGTACTTTTAGTATTGCTTTCAGGAGTACAGCTCATTGAACTATCCCCTTTCTTAGGCGGGCTGATTTCAGAAATGGGGGAACTAGAACCGCTTGGGACAATGCCCTCTGCTACTGGGGCTGTTATGTTAAAGAAACATGATTACACTTGTGGTGGCCGTTGTGGTCATTACATGAGACATGCTTGTCTCAGAAACAATGAGGGGACTGACATTGTGTGAAACCCTGAAACCAAACTTTACTCTCCATTGTTAAGTTCTTTTTGTTTATATGTATTTTTTTAAAATCTCTCTCTCCCTCCCTCCTTCTCTCTGTCATGTGCATCTGTGTGCTGTAGCACATGTGTGGAGTTCGGAGGTCAAGTCTGAATGTCAGTCTTGCTCTCCTCCTTATTTGAGGTCTGTGATAGCTCACTCTTGTGTTTGCCAGGCTAGCTGCCCTACAGACTTCCAGGGGCTTCTCCGATGTATTCTTCCCATCTTACCCCAAACACCTGGCTAATAGATACCCACCACAGCATCCAGATTTTTCCACGGGTTCTCGGGATCTGAACTCAAACAGTCACATTGGTATGGCAACTGCTTTGTCCGCCGAGAAAGCTCCCCAAACATGTTAGTGACATACTTTGAGTGGAAGTCACTCACTTCTGTCTCACTTCTGTTAATCAGAATGTGTGTGTGTGTATGTGTGTGAGAGAGAGAGAGAGAGAGAGAGTAAATAAACATTTACTTAGCCGAGGCTGAGGTAGAGGATTGCTAGAAACCTGAGGTCAGTCTAGTTACGTAGCAAGATGATATCTCGAAACAAAGGAACAAACCAAACAGCAAGAACCACCCCAAGCAGACAAAAAAAACAGAGACAACCCAGCCAATATTTCCTTTTTAAAAATATTTTATTAATTATTTATTTGAGAGAAGGAGAGACAGAGTATGTGGGTGGGTGGGGGGTGGAATGGGTGTGTCAGGTCCTCCAGTCACTGCAAACAAACTCCAGATGTGTGTACCACCTTCTATGTCTGGCTTTATGTGGGTCCTGGGGAGTTGAACCTGGGTCCTTTGGCTTTGCAGGCAAGTGCTTTAACCACTGAGCCTTCTCTCCGGACCCCAACACCATTTTTTGAGTGCTTACAATGGTTTCTTTGTTATTTCAGATACAGACACGCAAGTCCAGACTTCATGAAGGTTGTAGGCCAGCTCAATAAATAACATATAGAAATTCGAAGAACATCAAGTTTATAATACCTCTTTTTCCACCTTGGGGGGAAAGCTTTGTCTATCCATGTAATGGGAATCTTAACTAAGCCCTTGCTTCATAGGAGGTTCACCCTCATAGCTTTGCCTCTTGTGATGCTTTGGCATTTGACGGCACTGAGTGCTCCTGGCATACTAGCTACATGGCCATGCACACATCTTCTTAGTGTTTCGATCTTCGTCTTGTTCTCACTTATAAAATGAGGATAATATTTAGTCCCTGGGTTGTTGTGTGAAGATTAAAAAAAAAAAAAAAAAAACAGGGCTGGAGAGATGGCTCAGGGGTTAAGATACTTGCTTGCAAAGCTAAATGACCCAGGTCTGATTCCCCAATATCCACATAAAGCTGGATGCACAAAGTGGCACATGCATTTGCAGTTTCTTTGCAGTGGCTACAGGTCCTGGAGCACCCATTCATTGTCATTGTCATTCTCTCTCTCTCTCTCTCTGATTGCAAATAAATAAATAAATAAATAAATAAATAAATAAATAAATAATAAATAAAACTACTTGTTAAAAAGGATTAAACAAAACAATTCAAGTAAACAGTTCAGATATCACTACCTGATATCTAGTGTATCTTGATATAACATGCCTAATCTTTTTCTGTCTAGAAGCCCCCTCCAGCCTTGAAAAAGCAAACTATGCACAAAATTTAACCTTTTAAAAATATTTTTAATTTTTATTTATTTTCAAGCATAGAGCAATATAGAGAAGGAAGATACACAGAGAAAGAGAGCATGGGTGCACCAGGGCCACCAGCTGCTACAAACTCCAGATGCATGCACCACTGTGCATTTGGCAGTGCGTGGGTACTGGGGACTCAAACTCAGGTTGTTAGGCTTTGCAGGCAAACACCTTAGCTTGCTGAGCCATGTCTCCAGCCCCAAATTTACCTTTTAAAATAGATTTGAGTAGAAGAGAGATTTTTTTCCCCCTTGAAACTGAGATATAGAATAGTTTGTAAGCCACATATTAAAATAATAATCATGTATTTGGAGTAATGAATTCACAAGCACAATAAATCAACATAATTTGATCATTATCCCAGATGTTGGCCCAGTTTAGAAAAGCAAATGGGTGGAAATCAACATTCATTGCATGAAACAAACTCTCATAAAGATTGAAGAGGACTCCCAGACACCTAAACGACAACCAGATTTATTAATTAAGCATTGTTCTGCTGGAAGGCCTGGGTTTTCTAATTATGAATTTCACTATAAAAAGCCTCCATGTCGCATTGGCAACATAGGCAGTAAATCCATTTGTTACTGACCCCAGATCTGACTGGCACACAGACACGCAATGAAAACAATATAGCAACCCAAGGTCATCCTGGTGAATCACTCTTGTATTGTTACTGTTTAATGGGCACACGTAACACATTAATGTCAGGGTAATGGATAATCATTTTCTCTTTTACTGGCCCAGGACCCATGTAGTATTCATTTGGTTTGAGATTTTGTTTCTACTTATTCCAAACCTGAGTTATCCTTATTTTTATGATCCTCACCATAGAAGGTGGCCAAACTTTGCTGACGCAGTTAAGAAGCAACTGGAAATATTTTAAAATATTTCCTGAAAATAATTGCTCACCAGTGTACATGTCTAAACTACAAACCCCAAGTGGGACTAGGATTGCTATTCCAGTCTAAAACAATGGCAGGTTGCTTATAGAACAATTCTCCTATGAATCAATTATTTTCCTGATTAGATTACACTCATAAAAAAATGAATACAGTGCCCTTTAGAAATGCAATATCGTTATGAGCAAAAAGCCCACCCTCGCCCTCTACATTTAATGACTAGCAAAGCTATCTTATGGTTTGGAATGAGGCCCAGGAAATGATACAAATGGGATTATATTTTCTTAATCTATTAGTATAATGTACAATTTGCTTCCTTGCTGTACCCAAACCCATCAAATGTGGCAGGGTTTGTTAGCAGACCATGAAATGGTGATATTCCAGAGACAAACTCCCATGTAGTTTATCATCTCCAGACATGGCGTCTGTCATAGCTGGAAGCCTAAGAAGCCAGCATTGCTGACCAGAAGCAAATTCATGTGCTTTAAAGTTTGATTTATTTTGGACACCCAGTTAATAGTCAATGTGGTCAGTGAAATGCAAACATATAAAGGGTATGACCGTAGTTTAGTGGAGATCATACACACACATGCGTACACTCAAGCCTACTTCCTACTTCTCCCCAGTTGTGGAAAGAACAGGGAGCACTGAATTTCAAATTCGTAATCAAACATGGAAAAACAAAAGGGCATTTTGAGCCACCATTATTTAGCACCTATTCTTAGTTTTTATCTTTTGCCATAAGCATCGACACCAGGGTGGGGAGAGATGGTGCTTTATAAAGACTGCTAGAGCTTTGCCACACAATGACCCAAACTTCTTTCAAGATTCAAGAACTCAGAAGGGAAAACTGAGTCCCACTCAGAGGAGACACCAGGACCTTGCTTTCTGCTCAAATGATTTTGCCTAGACAAACCAAAAACAGCTGAGAAATCCAAGGACAGAAGCAACAGTCATTGGTCACAGCCGAGCATGAAGATGGAGGCTGTTCCTCTACCTCCCTGCACATGCTTAATGTGCATAGGAGGTGCCATGGGCCTGGGGTGTGGGGAGTGGATACCACAGGCTTGGAAGAATCCTTATTTGCTGCCTCAGTAGGAAATGCCTGCTGAGAAGGCCATGTTGTCTCCCCAGAAGGGAGCCCCGTCCATCCCTGACTACCCCTCTCCAGTGGACCTCGGTGAGCAAGGAATTCCGGGGAGACATCCTTCCTCAGTCTCTACCACTTCAGACCCTTCTTGTTCCTCTGACACGACCTCTATGGCAAAAAAAGCTATCCTACCAGGTCGTTGAATATGCTTCATCTTAGTGTAGAAATCTTGTCAAATCATGTGCCTGATACACTGCCTGTCTACTTACTGGCAGTGTTTGTTTGGCTTTAACATAGGGTCTGATGCAACTTAATATGGCCCTGCACTCACTTATGTAGCTGAGGCTGGCCTTGAACTCTTGTTCCTCCTGCCAATTGGTGAGATTATAGGCATGCACTATCACAAATGGCCCTAACAGAATTTTTTTAAATTATTTTTTATTATTTTTTATTTTTATTTTTGGAGAGAGAGACAGAGAGAGATAGACAGACAGGGAGAGGGAGACAGAAATGGGTGGGCCAGCAGTCTCTCAGCTGCTGTGAATGAAATCCAGATGCTTGCACCCCCTTGTGGGCAAGTGCAGCATTGCACCCTTGCCTCACTTTGCATCTGGCTAAACGTGGGACCTGGAGATTGGAACTGATGGACATTGGAACCAGCATTCTTAGGCTTAGCAGGCAGGTGCCTTAGCCACTAAGCCATCTCTCCAGCCCCCTAACAGAATTTTTAATGACTGAAAATTTCCCTATTCCTTTGTCTCCCTAAACATGAATGTGTCTTTTATGATAGGCAAGTTATCATTGAATTGTGTCCCAATAGAATCTCATGGTGTCTCTTTGCTTTATGACTATAAAGGTAGCACCAAAGAACAGGGTGGAAGCAAGGATGAAGAGAGCACTTTCAGGTGAGGTGGAGGGGAGGACATGGTTCCTTGGGTAGGAACACTTGCTTTGCATAATAACCTGAATTTTACCTAAGTTTTATCCCTTACATCAATGTAAAAAGCTGGGCATGGCTGTGTGTGCCTGTAACCCCAGTGCTGAAGAAGCACAGGCAGGAGAGTCACTGGGACTCACTGGCCAGACAGTCTAACTGCAAAACAACAAGCTCCAGACTTAGTGAGAAACTTCTGGAATACAACAAAGGACAAGCGCAGTAGAGGAGGGTACCTGACGTCCTTTCTGGCCTCTGCATGGGTGCATATCGGGCAGCTTTTGTGTTTTTACTCGATTTCAGTACCAGTCAAGCATTGCACTTATGGAGTGGGCCTCAAATACAATCGTAGAGCTGTTGGCTTGTCCTGTAACCGTCATGCCACTATTGCCCCGGAGGGCACTTCTTGTCTCGAGGCTTAGTACTATAGAATGCAGGATTCTTTGCTGGTGGTAATGTTAATGACTTTTCTCTGCCAGCAGCCTGCATAGCAGCTTCTGGCATCATGTAATCTAGCCAGAAGGGAGGAGGCTTGCTACTCAGCTCCAGCTTGATTTTTTTTTGTTGTTGTTGTTGTTCTGAACCCATCAGGTGTGGTGTGTTTGGTTGTCCTTAAGGGTGAACCAAGAGCTGTGACAGTAGCTTACACTGTTTTGGGGACCTCAGTGGCTTCCCTAACCAATAGTTCATTGGGAAATGTCAAGATGTGGGTTTATAAATGTTGATTCTGTCAAAAAAGAGCTATACAATGTCATGGAAAGTATACTATTTTTAGACTTCATCTTTCTTTGTTTGAAGCAGAGGCTCTTTGTGTCCATGCAATACTTCTGCTTCAGAAAGATTCCTGAGGTGCCCCTTTGTCTAGGCACATTCAGACTGAGTTGAAGTGCTGGCTTGGGGTGCGGGCTTTGCATGAGTGAGAGACAGCAGGCTGTGGAGACAGAATAGATGCTGAAAGGATGCAGCAATGCGACGGTCCATTAAACCTTGAGTCTGATCCTGTCCTCATGGTCTGCGTTTACTGGGGATGAGCTGCTGTTTGTCCTGTGAGCCACTGTTCTGGTTTGAATCAGAAATGTCCTCCACAGACTCATATCTTGAATGCTTAGCTTAGTCCACAGTTGCAGCACTGTTTGGGGAGATTCTGAAAACACAGAAGTGGGGAAAAGCTGGAGAAAGGTTATTAGGGAGGGGTTTTCTTCTCTGCTTCCAGTTCACCATGATCAGAACAGCAATTTTCTACCATGGGCTTCTGTTTTGCCTAAGGACATGAGACCAGCTATCTGTTGATTGGGACCCCTGAACCTGGGAGCTAAATAAGCAATTTCTACTCTCAATTTATGTGTTTCAGGTATTTTGATCACAGTAATGCTAAAGAAACTAATATAACCACCCACAAGGTTCTGACTAATTGATCTGGAAATTTCTAGGATGTCACTGGAATTATATTCCTGAAGTTTATTTTATTGGATTTTTTTAGTGCAAATAAGCAGCTTAATAGCTAGTCTTAAGGAACAATACAAAATAATAAGAGCTCTAATGTGGCTCTAAGTTCTAACATCCTTCCCAGTTACATTTTTTCTGTAGTTGCTCCATGCAATATGACAGTATTTCTGGAAGTATATATAGCTATCTAAGCTGGCTCTTCACTCCAGAGTGTGATGGTTTAAATTATTATTCGATAAGGAGACATTTGTGTTTTCAAATATATCTTTGTCCTTTCGGTTCTTAGCCTTTAGCCAAGTTTATGCGTGTCATGATTTACTTTCTCTGTATGTTTTTGACCTTCTCTTGGCATATAGATTCAGCATTATCTTCATTGAGAATGATTCTGACTCTGGCCACAGAGACACAATTGTATTCTGTTCCTTTTTTCTTTTTTTTTTTTTTTTAAAGCGATTGTCATATATCACTGTCAGTAATTTGAACCACTAAATTATTATTAAAAATTCAGGTAGAGTAAGCCATTTTGAGAATACCACCAGAGGAGCAAACACTGTAATGACTGACTGACATTTCAGGAATAACATCATTTTTCAAGACATGCTAATTTCTCTGTAGCCTTTTTCCTTGGGTAAGCGTCCAAATCCTTCCCAGTATTTTCTGTTGATGACAAAGGCTGTTTTTTGTTTTTTATTTTTTATTTACTTTTGGAGAGAGACACAGAGAGAGACTGACAGAGAGAGAGAGGGAGGGAGACAGATAGAGAATAGGTACACCAGCAGTCTCTCAGCTGCTGTGAATGAAATCCAGATGAGTGCACCCCCTAGTGGACAAGTGCGGCATTGCACCCTTGTGTCACTTTGCATCTGGCTAAACGTGGGACCTGGAGATTGGAACAAGGTTCTTAGGCTTAGCAGGCAGGCACCTTAACCGCTAAGCCATCTCTCCAGCCCGAGGCTAACTTTTAAAAAGAAAATCAGTCAAGATGAGATTTTCTCATAATCTATGCAGTTCTATTACTATTTTTTAAAAGTTAAAAATAGCCTGCATCATAGCTATGATGAATGACTTTTGTTACTAGTAAAGACCTTTTTTATTTGAGAGAGAGAGAGAAAGAGGGAGAGAGAGAGAGAAAGAGGGAGAGAGAGAGAGAAAGAGGGAGAGAAAGAGGGAGAGAGAGAGAGAGAAAGAGGGAGAGAGAGAGAGAATGATCATCCCAAGGTCTTCAACTACTGCAAACAAACTCCAGATGCATCCACCCCCTAGTGCACATGTGAGACCTTGTGCACTTGTGTCACTGTGCATCTGGCTTATGTGGGACCTGGAGATTCAAACATGAGTTCTTAGGCTTCTCAGGCAAGCGCCTTAACTGCTAAGCCATCTCTCCCACCCTCAAAGACTTTTTATTCACATGCTTTCTAATACTTTTCAATAAAGAAAATGGCTATAATAATCACCTAAGCTGGCTGGCCAGTGGTTCAGGGTAGTCAGCTACAATGAGGAGCACACTAGACAGACAGTTGGGTGTGGGAAAGCTGTGGTTCCTACTCTGCCATCACAAAGCTGTCAGTGTGACCTTGAAGAAGAGAATTGAATTTCTCCTAGCTGAAGTTAGCTTTAAGATTTTGTTCATTTGCTTTTTAAATTTTTAAATCAAACACATTTGGGCATGTTTTAGAACTGGTAGGCTGTATGATACTGAGGTAGGAGTACAAGGGAATGCTTCATTGATAGCCTTTGTGTATATTCTCTTTTTAAATTGTTTTTTATTTTTTTAGAGAGACACAGACAGAGACAGACACAGAGAGAGGGAGACAGAAATGGGTGCGCCAACAGTCTCAGCTGCAGTGAACGAAATCCAGATGCATGCTCCCCCTTGTGGTCATGTGCGGCATTGCGCCCTTGCGTCACTGCATCAGGCTAAAAGTGGGACCTGGAGATTGGAACCGGGTTCTTAGGCTTGAAAGGCAGGCACCTTAACCGCTAAGCCATCTCTCCAGCCCAGCCTTTGTGTATATTCTTTAAGAAAGGATAGCTAGGTTTTTTTTTTCTTCAGCTAAGAGTGGAAAATCAAACTTCCCTTCATGTGGCTTTCAAATGTCTTCCTCTTCTGAGCTATTCTGGCAGGACATGGTGCTCACAAACCATTATCCAATGTTCCCTTGTCACTCCTAAAGAAAAGAAAAACATAAATGTGCTCATTAATGGAAAATGTTGCTTCTTTCAATTGACTGCTAATGAGAATGATTATAAACACATTGTTAATGCATTCTTTACCCAAAATCACAGACTCCAACACTATAACAGCAGGGATAGTAATAATTTGCATTTATGTAGCATGTCAATTAAAAAACGCATTTAAAAATCTTATTTGACCCTCAGAACACAGTGTATTATTTTTGACGGATGAGAACACAGAAGCTGAGCTAGAGGGATAGAGTTATATTAAACACCTCCATGAGTTCATGATCATCCTGGTTCTAAGCAGTGAGTTCATGACAGTCTGGGCTGCCCCAAAACAAAACAAAACAAAACAAATAAAAACACAGAAAAACAACAAAAACAAGAGATCCTTGCCTTATGTTTTTAAAATTTGGTTTTCATTATGTTATACTTCTTCCAGACTGCCATAGGAGGGTAACATTATTGTAGGACATTATGACCTTTGTTCTTCATATTAAAAAGTCTGCTTGAAAAGAATTACTGGGAAACAGTAGGATTAGTATTAGGGGGTTATGATGGTAGTTAAGGGTACCTAGGATTTACATAGAAATATGTATATAATTTATTATTTACAGATACCCAGGTGGAAATCTGTGGTTTGAGGCTGAATTCATGCCTCACACAGATTATCTAAGCAGAGTTTGGACTCCACCCAGGTAACTGGCTGCAGGCACTGCCAGCCAGCCTGGGACATCCTTGGAGATCCATTTTGGCTGTTCTCAATGATTGGCACTTCTCAAAGCATAGTTAGCTTTTTTGGCCAATAATCACTTTTTAGTGGAGAGGACAAACAGTTTAAGACACTGGTTTGAAACATGAGCCTTGGAGTGAGAGACAGTAGTGTAGTTCTTGCTGATTTGGTAATATTAAGACAAAAGACAATAGTATACACCTCTATTCCTCTATTCTTTTGCTTTCTTTCTTTCTTTCTTTCTTTCTTTTTTTTTCTTTCTTTTTTCTTTCTTTCTTTCTTTCTTTCTTTCTTTCTTTTTTTTTTTTTTTTTTTTTTTTGGTTTTTCGAGTAGGGTCTCAACTCTAGCTCTAGCTCAGGCTGACCTGAAATTCACTCTGTAGTCTCAGGGTGGCTTCGAACTCACTGTGATTCTCCTACCTCTGCCTCCCGAGTGCTGGGATTAAAGATGCGAGCCACCACGCTGGCTACGCCTATATTCTTATGAATCCCTTCAAGAGGAAATGTCCTCTAGACTTGGCATGCTTTCTTTGCTTCTACTCAAATGAAACAGACTTCAATTTTCATGCTAGCGATCTATTACCTCATATTCCAATGAAATCAATTTCTCATCTATACTTGTCAGAACAAAAGCAAGTATTATTATTTATTTAAGAGAGAGAGAGAGAGAGAGAGAGAGAGGGAGAATGGGCATGCCAGGGCCTTAAACCTCTGCAAACGAATTCCAGAAACATGCGCTACCTTGCGCATCTATGTGCATCTGGTTTACGTGGGTTCTGGGGAACTGACTTGGATCCTTTGGCTTTGCAGGCAAGTGCCTTAAATGCTGAGCCATCGCTCCAGCCTTAAAAGGAAGTATCGTTACATTCCCAGATTGCATTAATATCAGAAGTGATCAACTTTTTGGGAGAGGTGTTTTTATTTTTGTTTTTATTTTTATACTTTTTGCTTTGAGACAGGATCTCATGTATCCCAGGTTGGCCTTGAACTTACTATATAGCTGAGGATGACTTTGACTTTAATGATTCTCCTGTCTTTACCACCAGTGTTTTGGGATTACAGTTGCACACCATCACATCTGGAATGCTGAGGTATTAAATTCAGGGGCCTTGTACATGGTAGGCAAGTACTCCGCCCAGCCCAAGAATTGACAATCTGTCATTCTTTGAGCCTGTACCCTCCTCAGCCAATCAACTTTTGTGAGCACTGGGGGCATCAGGGCTAGTCTACCCTGGCTGGGTTGAACATGTCTCCATGGGCCCTAGGATTTGACTTTTAACACATTCAGTGCTCGCTGTAATTCTTGGTGTTATGTTTATATAGTTAAAAGGCTGTTAATCAAAACGAAGCATGGGTTACCCATTGTTCAGTCAAAGATGGTAACTCATCTTCCTAGTGTGGATAAAAGAGAAGGTCTGGGGCTGGCTGTCCTTTTTCATTGTAAGAGAATTAGGTAAGAAAGAAGTTAAGATATGTTCAAAACACAGAATGAATTCAGAAAACTTATGCGTGCCTCATTTGTTACTTTTTAAGGCATGCATCACAGCTCTTGGCCAGAAGCCAAAAGTATTTTATGGTTCTAAACACCAGCCCCCAGGGGTGAAGGGCAGGAAGTTAATGATGACACACTGATATCTTTTGTGTGGATGGATATGTATGTACTTGTAATACATTTGAAATGTATTAGCAGACTGTTATATGCAGCCACATGTTCACAGAGTGTAAGAAAATAAAAAAGATGTCACCTCTCTGCCATTAAATATTACATACCACAAGAAACTTCTTGTATTCCGATGCTATCAATAAAAAAAAGCACAATAATAATTATTACTGTTCAGAAGTGGGAAACCTTAAAGCAGACGTAAGAAAATCCAATGCCTGGGTTGGAATGAAAAAAAAAAAAAGGTGGGAGGGAGAAAGGGCATTGCCCATTTCCATCTGCTTCGAATTCTGTCTGTAATGTGGTGGAGTCTGGGTTGTCTCCTTCCCATCACTGTTCGGCTCTGTGAGCTAACGCTTGTGTGGTTTTATGGCCTCCCATGAAGACTGGGCCAGTGTCTCTTCCTACTGAATGCCAGGACATCTGTTGACTGAGAGGAGTGCGACGAGGCCAGCGCTGGAGCCCAGTGACACAAGCTCTGGTTGCTGGTATTACGAAGACTAAAACAGCAGAACTGAGAGCCAGATGGTTCCTTGCAACTGGAATTAAAGACATTAGCCTTTCCTTTGACTTCCATGACCTCTTCAGCCATAGTCTCGCTGTTTAATATCTGTGGCCTGGAAACAAATATTTTGGTCTTAGGAACCAATGGTTCTTCCCTAACGGGCCATTAATACACAGGAATACTTGTCATTTGGGGTCTGTAGTAGTTCTTGTTAAGCATTCTATAAAGACAGCTATGGAAATGGAAAGCATTCATGAAAATATCCTCCTCCCCCAAATAACTGTCCGCATCTCCTCCACATTTGTCTCTGGTATAGCAGGTTGAAAGCTTTCTAATTCACTAACCTAGGTGAGAATAGAATTTATTTTTTTGTAACCCTCCTCCAGGGAAAAACGCTTTTCAAATTGCCATCTGCTTATCTGCCTCTCTGTTTGCTAATCTTCAATATGATGCTGGCCAGATTGAACAGGAGGGGAAAGGCTCAGAGGCAGGTAGGTGTTTGACAGCTATCACAGAACCAGGACAAATGAAGGCGCTTCCGAGGCCAAGAGCCAGTCAACATGTTCCCTCCTTTCCATGTGGACCACTCTATAAGACAGCATTAGTCACTTTCTACCCAAGGTGTCCCAGAGCCCATCTCTAAAAGGTTATTTTTCTTGCCCCCCCCAAAAAAAAACAAAAAAGAAAAAGACAAAAAAAAATGTTCAAGGGCTGTAGAGGTGGTTTAGCAGTTAAGATACTTGACTGCAAAGCCTGAAAGACTCATGTTTGATTCTCCAGGTCCCACATAAGCCAGACACAGAGTGACACAAGTGCACAAGGTTGCACATGCACAGAAGGGGGCACACACATCTGGAGTTCGATTGCAGTGGCTAGAAGCCCTGGTGCACCAATCTTCTATCTCTCTCTCTCTCACACACACACATAAAAAAAGGCCAGTCTGTTGAGCTTTGGCCTCAAAGAAAAAAAAAATGTTCAAGATGAACCCCACCTTTATTCTCTCCTTTTTCTCCTAAATACAACTTATGAGTGGGGTAATTTCAGAACTGCTTGAAGAAAACAAATCAATTCCTTTTTTTTTTTTTTTTTTTAAAAAACTAACAAGAAATGCTGAGTGAGTAAAAGGCAATTGCTAAATGCACCAGCTACAGGAGGGAGGTCAATTTAAAATTGTGTTTGACTGTTGGAGTTTACTAAAAAAAAAAAAAAAAAAAAAAAGTACCATTACTGGAGAAAATATTGCATCTGTACATTAGCCCTTGGCTAGACAGCCGGTATGAGTGTACACGGTCTCCTCTTACAGACAAATGGATGCACAACCAGGGAGTGCCCTCTAATCTCGGCAGTGGCCTCAGTGCTGCTGAGAAACCCTGTTGCTCATCTGAGTCCCATCCCACCCCACTCCCCCTGACCGTCTTGAACGGCTCTCGTTCCCTATGTGTTGTCCAGGGACTCCCTTCTTCCCAGCAAGACCCTTTTTGTTTATGTCTGCTTTCATCCTTTTCCATCTTTGCATGGCTCTAGGATCTAAAATCTTTTGAAAAAATTTAACTTATTTCTTCATTTTACTTATGAGGAGAGAGAGAGAGAGAGATTGAGAGAGAGAGAATGGGCACACCAGGGCCTCTTGCCATTGCAAAGGAACTCCAAATGCATGCACCACTTTGTGCATCTGGCTTTCATGGGTACTAGGGAATCAAACCTGCACCAACAGACTTGGCAAGCAAGCACCTTTAATGGCTGAACCATCTCCCCAGCTCAGGACCTGAATTCCTGTTTGCTTTCCCAGCACAGTGCTGTTGCACGCTTTGCCAGGTGCCCTTTCTCCTTTGAGTCTTTTGGTGATTTAGCTCTGATCTGGAAAGACCTGAGATAGCCTTTGGACGTGCCATTGTACAAATGAGGTCGTGGGTGTGATGTTCCTCATGGTGAGATCTGCTTCTGCCTCCTGTAGGCACGATCCCGAGGGAGCTGTGGTGTCTTCACTGACCTCACCCTGATGAATCTCCTGTTCCAAACGCTTACTCCAACAGTAGTCCTCCCAAAGCTGACCCTTCTTCTAGCCGCTGACCACCTTGTGCAGCATTGATGCCTAACCTTCTGCAACACAAAGTTTTATCTGGGTTGCCTCTGTCTTATTTATTATTTTTATTTTTCTATTTTTATTTTTTTTTTTTGAGAGAGGTAGAGAGAGAGAGAGAGAGAGAGCTAGAGAGAGAGAGAGAGTCAGAGACAGAGAATGAGAGCACCAGCAGCCTCTCAGCCACTGTGAACCAACTCCAGAAGCATGTGCCCCCTTGTGGGCCAGAGCAGCATTGAACCCTAGCATCATTGCATCTGGCTAAATGTGTGACCTGGAGATTGCAACCGGCATTCTTAGACTTGGCAAGCAGGCGCCTTAACTGCCAAGCCATCTCTCCAGCCTTATTTTTATTTTTTTGATTGACAACTTTTGTACTTACAGACAATAAACCACGATATTACCCTCCCCTCCCCCATTCCCCTTCAGAACTCCACTCTCCATCATATCCCCTCCCTCTCTCCATTAGTCTCTCTCTTAATTTGATGTCATTATCTTTTTCTCCTATTATGAGGGTCTTGTGAAGGTGTTGTTAGGCACTGCAAGGTCATGGATATCGAGGCTAATTTCTGTCTGGACAGTTGCATTATAAGGAGTCGTACCCTTCCTTTGGGCTTCTTACATTCTTTCTGCCCCATCTTCCGCAATGGACCCTGAGCCTTGGAGGGTGTGACAGAGATGTTTCAGTGCTGGACACTCCTCCGTCCCTTCTTCTCAGCACTATGTTGCCTTTTGGGTCATCCCAGTGGTCATCGCCACCTGAAAAGAGAAGCTTCTTTGTTTTAATTTTCACCTCCCATTGCTACAGTAGCCAAGAGAAGATCTTCCTGTACCTTCTGAGGCATTGGATTTTTTCTCCTTTTTTTTTTTTTTTTTTTTTGTTCTAATGGATTCTTCTCATCCTCCACCATTCCATTATGGTAAGCATTCCATATGATTCAACAGTGGGAGATCTTGACAATGATTATGACTTCCCCATCCAACCCAACCTTCAGGACCAAATTAACTGTTCCTAATTCTGTTGCCATCTTGCACTTGTGTCGTCATTCATACTCCAGCCTCATTCTCTGACTAATACATGCTTCCCTTTAAATGTTGCTTCCTCCTTGTTTGTCCTTGAACTTGTTAATAACTATCATTTACATCTTAGTGTTCACTTCCTTTCCTGCCCATCTCTTACGGCACCTGCCAGTGATCCCCTTGTCCCGAAGCCACTTCTCTCCTGTCTACTCTGTCACTGCACCCCTATTCCTGCTGCCTCAGCTTAAGCCTTCCCTTCCCTTACCTGTGCTGCTGGAGTTGCACCTCTGGATGCCAACCACTGGGGTTTCCCCTCAAAATGTGTCCTCAGTGTGCTCTTGAAATTTTCTTTCTCAAGCTCAGCCATCATTCTACAATGTCTCTTTGCCTTAGGGTTCCTGTACTCTTCTGCCTAAACACATTTTATCCCTTTTAATGTATTTTGCAACGTAGCTACAAACTATATTTTGTTTGCTATCTCTCTTTCCTTCCATTTTGTCACATCCTCCCATCAGTGTTTCCCTCTCATGCCATTTTTAAGTGTTGACATCAAACTCGCAATCCAAAGACCAGTTTCAGGCCTCCAAGAAATCCTTTGTACAGGGCCCACTGTGGACATCTTATCAATGAGAGCTCCTCTTCCTCTCTCCCTTCTTTGGCTTGACCATTCTCTGCCTTACCTTAGTGTCTGCAGTACACCTGCAGAAGCCACATTCAGCTGGCACCCTGGGGACCCTCTCAAGCCTTCCTGATGAAGTTCAAGTCTGGTTTGATGTTGATCAAGAACCTGATTGTGTGTGTGTGTGTGTGTGTGTGTGTGTTTAAATTTGAGAGAGAGAGGGAGAGAGAGATAATTAGCATGCCAGGGGCCTCTTAGCTGCTATGAATGAACTCCAGATGTGTGAACCCCTTGTGCGCATGTGTGACATTGCATGCTTGCATCCCTTTTGCTTCTGGGACCTGGAGAATTGAACCTGGGTTCTTAGGTTTCACAGGCAGGTGCCTTAACTGCTAAGCCATCTCTCCAGCCCAAGAACCTGATGTTTGTTCTTTCAAATACTTTTTAAAAGACAAACATTTCCAAAGACTTTATTCAGCAAAATAAAAGGCTGATGATTTTTCATGGTTTATAATTTATTCTCTCAGGCAGGTGTAAAATGGCTGCAGAAAGGAAGAGATGCAAATTAATTATCCATTTAACCTCTGACAAAGGAAGATAATCTGACACCTCTTCAAGAATCTTCCTTTTCTTCCCTCAATCAAGGTAATAATGTAAAATTTTACTGATATCTTTCAAGCAAAGTGTCACGCTCATGGCTCTTTGTCACACAGTCTTCTGCCTCAGCAGCTGGGCCAACTGTGAGTACGTGATAAGGGAAGGTAAACAGAGCCCTTCTCAGAGGAAGGCAGGTTTGTC
Source organism: Orientallactaga sibirica (assembly GCA_036365145.1). Taxonomy (NCBI): domain Eukaryota; kingdom Metazoa; phylum Chordata; class Mammalia; order Rodentia; family Dipodidae; genus Orientallactaga; species Orientallactaga sibirica. Next base: position 3,652,406 of record JAEOAD010000044.1, on the reverse strand, counting down.
TGTGATGCATTATGATTAAAAAAAGAGCTGGATTCTACCCATTGGGACTTATATGTACATTAATGCAAAGGAGGAGAGAAGGGTTAATGATTCTCTATGAGAAGAATGAGTAAACATAGATTAGGGTTGTATTTCTGGAGTCAATGATGTAAAATGAACCAAGGCAGCCATATGCTGTCTGATCTCAATTCCGAAGAATTTCCTTGCTGAATTGCAGAAGTTTCCATGTGATAGATAAATACACAGAGAACTGTAGACAATTTTCCTTCTTGGGGGTTTCAGCTTCTTTGCTGAAAGAGAAATCTAAACATAAGCCACTCATTTTAAGATTGCTTTAACAATATTTAGCATCAAGTATCATTTTCTTCCTACAAAGAAACATCTCTCAGGGTATTTGTAAAAAAGAAATGACAGAAAAACGAAAAGTGTGATTGTTCTCTGAATGGGATTTTGGAACATTATAAAAACACAGCCTCTTCTGCTATCTGTATAAATCTTCTAGCACTTTCTACAGCTGAGAGCCATTGGTTTCAAACTCAGCATCTTGATAAGTAATTCCTTAAACAAGAGGCTTTGAGCTTCAAATGGCTTTAAAAATGAATATTTATTTTGCAGCTCTAGCTCCTCTTCTTAAAAAATAACTAGTTTATATAAATCATCCATTTTATGGTACTAATTAAAACAGAAGTTCTACTTTGTTTTCCTACTTGGCATGTACTAACCCATGGAGAAATTCAGATGTTTGTAAGCTTTCTTAGATTCAATTAACAAAGTGAACTATATCCAAATGCAATGAAGGGCAGGACGCAGAGGAACGGTGTTGTCAGGAGGTGGCGCTTCTCACGCTCTTGTCTGAGGCCCAGGTATTTCTAAGGTACTGCCCTTATAGTAAATTCTGAGAAAAAGGCAAAAATGACAGGAACACTTGCTCTATGAGAGCAATGGTCCAACACCCCTGCCTACCTCAGAAGGTACTTCAGGGTCTGACAGTTGGGTGAGAACAACCTGGGTGTCAGGTATAAAATCACATCCTCTCCCCATGGCTTCCATGATACCCTGGGGTGACAGCATTGCATGGCTTTCTTTATCTGCTCTATTGTGGAAGAGGTGACTTTCGTTTCTCTTCTTCTCTTCTCTTCTCTTCTCTTCTTTCTTTCTTTTCTTTTCTTTTTTTTTTTTTTGAGGCAAGCCTAACAGACTAGCCCTTACTAGCCCCCTTTTGTTTTGAATGCGAGAAAGCAAGAGTGAGAGTGAAAGGGAGAGCTAGAGAGAAAGAATAGGCATGCCAGGGCCTCGCTAATAGAACTCCAGTTGCGTGTAATAACTTGTGAGCATGTGCCACCTTGCACACTTGCGTCACCTTGTGCATCTGGTTTATGTGGGATCTAGAGAGTCAAACGTGGGTCCTTAGGGGTTGCAGGCATGCGCCTCAACTACTAAGCCATCTCTGCAGCCTGACCTTCATTTTTAAAACAATTTTTATACATGAATATAATGTATCTTTTATCATAATCCCTTCCTGTTACCTTCTCTTGTCCCTTTACTCTGTCTCCCATCCACTGAACCCCTAATTCTTTCCACCTAGTCCTCTTCTAGTTTGATGTCTTCTTTTTGTCCTACCCCAGCATCTATGAGGGACTATTGATGGATTCAATATCGTGCAGATCTGCAGCAGGAAATGGTAGCCCCTGCCAGGTCATGAATGCTGTGGTCATGTCATGCCATGCTGGAAGACAACCTTCTGTAGCACTTCTCCATATCCTCTGGCTCTAACATTCTTTCTGCCACTTATTACACAATGTTCCCTGCACCTTGGAGGGGTGATAGAGATGTCTCATTTAGTGCTAAGCACCCACAGTTATTCATTCTCAGCACTTTGACCAGCTTTGAGTTTCCTTAGTAGTTACTACCAACTGTATATTTTTATTCCTTTTTTATGAGAGTGAGAGAGAGAGAGAGAATTGGGGTGCCAGGGCCTCCATCCACTGCAATCAAACTCCAGACAGGTGTATTATCTTGTGTGCATGTGCGACATTGCACACTTGCATCACCTTGTGCATCCAGCTTATGTGGGAGCTGGAGAGTCAAACCTGGGTCCTTAGACTTTGCAGGCAAGTGTCTTAACCACAGCTATCTCTCCAGCTCCCAGCTGTACTTTTAAAAAATGTTTTTATTTACTTATTTGCAAGCAGAGTGAGAGAGAAGAGAGATAGAATGGATGTGTTAGGGCCTCAAGCCATTGCAAATGAACTTCAGATGTATGTACCAGTTTGTGCATCTGGCTTTACGTGGGTACTGGAAAGTCAAACTTGAGTCCTTAGGCTTTGTATGCGAGCACCCCAACCACTGACCCATGTCTCCAACCACCCAATGTATTTTTGAATGGTCATTTTGGTTCTTTGTTAATTCACTTTTATACCAACACACCAATAAATTTAAGGTACCCTGGTTTCTTGTCTTATGAATTTAAAGAATTAAAATCCATAGACCAGAGGGTAAGGTTTAGAGAAAATTCATTAGATTAAGAGAAGGGAAGAGAAGAAAGTGCAGAGAGCGGTCATGTGGAGGGCAGGATGGGGTAGAGACCATATGGGAATAGTGTGTATGGGGGGTCCGGGGGGGGGATTCCTCCCCTCTTATCAGTCTGGTTGGGCTGAGACGAGGAAAGGCTTACCAGAACCTGGAAGTTCAGGAGCCAGCCAAGAGAGACCAGACCCTGGTAAGTGGCCACTTATAATCTTATTGTGGTGGGCTTCACCTTCAGGCTCAGGTGAGCCAGAGTGAGGGCTGAGTAGTCTGGGTTAAGGGCTGCCTCAAGAAGAGGCTAGCCATGACACCAAGTTTGGGGGCTTATCTTAACCAACAACAATGTTATATTTCAATTCTAGGAAAGGGGAACTCCCTCCCAGGAGGGGCTCATGTTTTTCATGGAAAAACAGGTCTAGGAAACTCCTTTAGGCAAGAGACAAGGAAACAGATCATTTTTTGATTTCTAGCAAAGAGGAGATTTGCAAGGGCAGACTTATGGACATGCCTGCCATTACTTTTGGGGACCCAGTCACCTGAACTGACTCATTTTTAACTTAAATTTCATCACCAAAGCTTAGAAACATGTTTAAATCTTGACTAATTTACTGAAACTGTATTTCACCCCATCTTCAAAGGCCTCTAAGGCACTTAATCGAAGATCTTTTTCCTTAGTTCTCATCCTATCCTATCTCCTTGCCACATATGACAAGATTGTATTGGTAAGAGCGTTCTGACCTTCCCCAATGACAGAGTGATAAGATACAGTAATTGTTCTTTTTATGTTAAAGTCTATTTAAAAGTTATTATGGTGGCTATGTCATTCCTGGAGTCCAGAACCAAATGAAATGAGGACTTGCTTATTCCAAAGTATTAAGATTTTCAAGCTGGCCACAGCAGAGCATGGATCCGAGTGCCTTGTGGTCTTCAGTGCTCAGAAACTCTGTGTGACCACACAGATGAACACGAAGAAGCCAGCTCTGATTCTGGCAGAAGCTCCATCTCTTCTGCATTTCCAAGGCAAGCCCTGTGGCTTTGGCTGCCCAGCACTTTGGATGCCTGGCTGGGGAGCAGCTCTCCAACTCTGCAGTCCATCAGCTTTCCATAGTTGCAAATATCTGCATTGGCCCACTACATTTTCTTCTCTTTCAACTTTTCTAACATGTCTTTGACTAGTTCTTTTTATTAAATGTCTTCTATGGAGCTACCTGTCTTGACTGATAGCTATGGTGGCCAAGGCAAGAATTCAGTTGATATGAGTCTTTTTAAAAATTAATTAATTAATTTTTTGAGCCTCTCTTTTTAAGATTTTATTTTTAATTTATTTATTAGGAGAGAGAGAAAGAGAGAGAGAGGGGATGGACATATCAGGGCCCTAGTCAGTGCAAACCATGTGCATCTGGTTTACGTGGGTACTGGGGAATTAAACCTATAATTTTGGGCTTTGCAGGCAAGCACCTTAACTGCTAAGCCATCTCTCCAGCCCTCTTTTTTTTTTTTTTTTTTTTTTTTTTTTTTTTTTTTTTTTTTGGTTTTTTGAGGTAGGGTCTCGCTGTAGCCCAGGCTAACCTGGCATTCACTACATAGTCTCAGGGTGGCCTGGAACTCATGGCAATCCTCTTACCTCTGCCTCCCAAGTGCTGGGATTAAAGGCATGGGCTACCATGCCCAGCTTCAGCCCTCTTTTTTAAAAGCTAAATTTAAAAAAATGTTCTCATTTGTTTATTTGCAAGGAGAGAGAGAGCACAGCCCTTGGATATACCAAGTACTCCTGCCACTGCATATGAACTCTAGATGCATGTGCCGCCTTGTGCATCTGGGTTTATGTGGGCAGTGGGGAATTGAACTGGGGATATTAAGCTTTGGTAGCAAGCGCCTTTAACCACTGAGCAATCTTCCCAGCCCATGAAAATTGTCTTTATCCTGCTGAAACTGTAGCAACACCCTTTGATAACAACTTTCCTCTCATGAAACTAAACCCTGTTTCAGAAGCCTTCTGAAGCCAATTCTTGATTATAACTGACACATGCCATAAGCAATGTATGGTTTCCTTGTGCTTCTGTCCTTTCAAACAACCGTGTGTTTCCTACTAATAGCTTTAATGCATCTTACATAACTAATTAGACTGTTTTAACTTTTCTCCAATTCAGCAATGAACAGTTTTGTACATGTATCTTTACTTAGCATCTAAAGAAATCACAATTCTTTTGTTGTGTGTGACGTACGATGTGTGTGGGGTGTTGAAAGTGTACACGTGTCACAGCTCATGTGTGGAGGTCAGTGGACAATTTTGCGTTTTGATCTTCACTTCCATCTTCTTTGGAGACAGGATCATTTAAGACCAGTTGGCCCATAAATGTCAGGGGATTTTCCTGATCTACTTCGCATCTTGCCACGCAGTGCTGAGATTATGGACACTTGCATGACTGTGTCTGGATTTACATACATTCTGGGGATCCAAACTCAGGTTACCAGGCTTGTGCAGCAACTGCTTTATCCACTGAGCCATTTCTTTAGCCTTGTCTTAGGACAAGTCTTTGAATTGCTAGGTGAAAGGGCATGTGCATTTTATACTTTGATATATATTGCCATTGCATAATGGGCATATGACTATTAGAATGTTTAAGTATGAAACATATCTTCAATACACCGAGATCAGTCTTTTTGTGTTCCAAGAAACTGGGAATCCTCACTCTCATTTCAACAAGTCATTGTTTTGTAATTCTTTAAAAATTGTCTCCCAATACAGTTACACAGACAATTAAGAGTCACCCTGTTATAAGAAATTTAAAGCTTATTTTTTCAGATAAACCCAGCACTACTCAGCTTAATCAGCTACCTCAGCCTCTAGGTTTGCTTTCAGTATACTTTTTGATTATTTTTCAAAAATAGAAATCTATTTCCATGTGTCAAATCACTTTTATTCTTGAAGATAGTCAAAACAATAGATTGCTATCCCCGGAGGCAGAATAGGAGAGCTGGAAGCTCTTCTAAGGAATTGTTGTAGCCTTGTTTCAGCTTAATGCTTTCTGAGGTACCCCTTTGGGAGAGATAACACTCCCTGAGATGGATGAGGTTGGCATATTTGTTTTAAGACCAGTGGCTTCACGTCATCATTGTCCCTCAGCTTCATCAGTAACATGCTACCTCCACCTAAAATTTCTTTAAACACAAGCTTTTGTTAGAAGGACTATGAAAACTTATTTAATTGGTTTCATGGCTAAAGCTACAGAAATATTCCCTTTATAGGTGTCTTATCTTATGTCAGCAATTGTTCTAAAAACAATATTTTTTGTCTAACTATGCATGAAACCATGCCACTTGATTTTGAGACAGGTCAGCCTTCAAAAAGCCAAAGGTCATTCCATTTTACACACTGTTTCAAAGTCATTTCTAATTTGGTAATTTCAGGAAGTTTGTGAGGAAATTCTCTCAAAGGTTTTATGTCTTGTTACTCTTCTCTTACTCAGAACATCATTTTCAAATTATCACAAAGCAAACAAAACACCCTCCTCCTTTTTTCTCTCTTGCTAAAAATGCGTGGGTTTAAAGCATAGTGTCTGGACATAGAAATATGGAATTCTTTGTTATCCTTACAAGTGAGACTTAGTCTTCTAATCAATGACTTATTCTTCTAATCCCTCAACTCTTAAACAGTCTACAAGAGGCTGGCTTCAAAAAATAAGACCAGGCTTTGCATTTAGATAGAGACTCAAGTGAGTCACGAAGAATGTGTGTACTCCTTTTGGTACTGAATTTTCATCCCGTCAGACTAATAAATCCCTATATGTCTCAGCCTTTTAATTCCCTTTAGAGAGGGCTGGGATAAAGAATATCAGTCCATTCTAAAAATCCTGCTGCTTTTATGACACACAAAAATAGTGACAAGAAATACCTTAATCATTTTTACTTGCAGGGCTGTATAGCATATTTTCCCCCCTCAAAAATTAATGATCACTAAGGGCCTGCACAGATGCACACAGCTCTCTGGCCCTTGGGTCTACCTAAGTCACCTTTACTGTACAGGACCAAAATAAAACTACACTTAGTTCTCTCTGGATTTGTATTCCTGCTTTATACCTTGCAGTTTATAGGCTTCCATTTCATTTCCTTTGCTAGCCATGTTGTAGCTATAATATTTCAGTTCCTGAACAAGGTACTTTAGCAGGGCTAGACTAATCCAGTGTAAATTTTCATTCATGGCTAAAATTGATTGGGTTTTATCTCTAGTAATCAGAGCCCTATCGACTATGTAGACTCCTTGTTTCCACCCCTAGACTTCTGTGCATCCTTACACCTGGGATGACTTTCCTTTACTATTCCAGAGAATTAAAGACCTTCCTCCTTCAATGAGACTTCAATATTTAAAGTTATTATAACCATAGAATTCTTTTATTTCCTAAACTCTGTCATATAAAAACTAATTTGAACTTTTTATTTTGGGGTAATTGTATATATATATATATATATATATATATATATATATATATATATTTATTTATTTGACAGAGAGAAACAGGGAGAGAGAGAAAGAGAAAGAGAGGGAGGGGGAGGAGGAGAGAGAGAGAGAGAGAGAGAGAGAGAGAGAGATAATGGGCGCTCCAGGTTCTCTGGCCACTGCAAACGAACTTCAGACACATGCACCCCCTCATGCATCTGGCTTACATGGGTCCTGAAGAATTGAACCAGGATCCTTTGGCTTTGCAAATGCCTTAACTGCTAAGCCATCTCTCCAGCACTGGGGTAATTGTTTTTTAAGGACCATTGTCACTGCCTCTCTCTTTTCCATACTCCTCTTCATCGCTTGCTTGCTCAGGCCAGCCAGAGAGTCTGACTTGGGCCTGACACACCCATGACACGGATCAGTACATCATCAGTGTTAAAATACCAAGGATGTCAGGATATAGGGATTTTATTTGACTAATTCCTGTTAAGGACTTCATGTATCTGGTCCATTTATATTATTTTGCTAAATCATCCAATTTATAATAACTTGCTTGTGGATTTTTTTTTTTTTGTTGTGTTTGACACAAATCTACTCTTTTAATTTTTTTCAGTGTTCAAGAATTTTAAGAACAAATTGCCTCTTTGGAAAATTTACATTTTTGTTTTTCTTCCCACTATTTCTGAATTCCCCACTGTGGGTTTTATTTGTATTGTGGTCTGTACTTGTGCTTATTCTCAATGATATACAGGATGAAAGAAGAAAATGTATTCATACTCAGAGCTCACAATGCTTAGAAGTATCTTATTAAAAATATAAATTCAAGTAAATATAAGGTTTGGTGAAATTAGAAGTGCTGTTTTTCCTTTACAAGAAGTTTAAGATTATCTAGATTGTTCAACATTACCTACTAAGATTAAAAGACAAGATTAAGGTGTCAATAAGTATCATAATTCAAATGAAATTTTTTAACTTAATTTTAAAGTTTGACTTAAAATATTTTTCTTTTAAAAATTTTGAATGATGGAGAATTTTAAGTACAAAAAGCAAACCAAATAACATAACAAACCCCATGTGCCTGCTCTCTAGCTTCAGTAGTTGATCAGCTCATGCCCAGCTTTATTTTTTCTCACTCTTCTTTCCTTGCTCCTCATTAATTTTGAAGCAAACTCCATCCATCCTATGATTCACTGTGTAAAAATGTCAGCATAACTCTTTTAAAGATAACATAGTTTTAATGTAGCCATAGTAAGGTTATCATATATAAGTCTCAACAATACTTCCTTTGTATAAATGAATGTTGAGAAAATGTTTGATATTCTAATGGTTCGATGTTTTCTCTCTAGAAAATGTAGTTTGGTTTGAGTGAAGAGCCAAATAAAGGTTTCCAATGAAGAACAGTGGGGTGGAAGAAGGGAGAAAGGGAGCCTGAGACTAAATACTGATCAGGTGATTGTTTGGCTGCTAAGTGGGCCAGTTGCAATTGCAAGCTGGAGAATCAGGAGAGACTATGGGTCTGAGGAGCAGAGGAGCTGCTGTAAACCCCAGCCTGAAGACGGGATACGGTGAAGTGACATGTCCCAGGTCGTGCAGTGAGACTCCAAGGAGAGGCCTAACTCCTGCTTCAGCCTTGGTCCTCCACAGACTAGGGAGTGCTCATCCCCGCTGGAAAGGGAAATCTTCATCACTGAGTCAACAGATTCTACTGCTAATCTCATTGGGAAACACCCAGAAACTGTTTCAATGGACGTCCCTGTGCACCACTTACACTGACACGTATAATTAATCACCAGAAAGTCTCACATTGTGATTTGCTGAAATGTCTCTTAAGGGTCTTTTAATCCTGTGTTTTCCTCTCTCTCTTCCTATCAGTCCCTCTGTGACATTGCGGTTTAGCTGAAGGAACCACATTGTTCTTTAAAACTCTCTACGGTATGTTTTGCATATTTGCTTCCCTACCGTATAGACTAACGCTTTTAACATTGTAAATATTTAAAGTATTCGAAAACTTATAGTTATTTGCAATTTTAGCATCCAGCGTAACTAAAGAGTTGTATGGGTATGCATACACACATATTTATAAATGAAACGCACTGTTTCATACTGTAAAAATGCTCTCAGCAACCATGTGTAATTTCTATACTTACCCCCTCACTAGTACTCCACAGAACCACATAGAGGAAACTGAAGAGGAGAGAAAAATTGCTTTACTCTACCGGGAAACTATAGTTCATTATGCAAGAAACTATGGTGTTCATGCTGAGGGGAAGATTTTACAAGTTACTTGACTTGACTTATTTAAATGTCTCTAGTCCCCATTCTAATTCTGATGTCAGCAGTAGAACAAGGATGAAGCCTACCATCCCCCAAGTTGGTCTTAAAGACATGCTGTGTTCTGAATGTGGCCTTCTCAAGTTCTTATGTTAGAATCCTCCTAAGCCGTTAGGAGCTGCGTAGGCAACTAAGTCATGAGGATAGAGCCTTCATCAATGAGTGCTCTGTGCAAGGGGACCCTAGAGAGCCCACTTTCTCCTTCTTTCCTGCTGTTACAGTTAGAAGACTGTCATCTGTGGAAAAAAAAATACAGAGTCTGTGGGCATCTTGATTTTGGACTCTTCATCCTGTAGAATTATGAGAAGTAAATTTTGGTTATTAATATGCCATCCACTTTATGATACTTTGTTACAGGAGCCCAAAGAGAAAAGAACTAAGATAAGAACTTTGCCTCAGAAATGGGTAGAAGCATTTTTTGTGGGTGCCTGACTGGCCCTGGTCATGTGAGTGTGTATTTTGGCTTATGATTGCACTGGCAGTGATGAGTGTTGCATCCTGAGTGACCAAAGAGCCCATGCATGTGTGCATTTTGTGAGTATGAGTATGCGTTTAGGAGGTTTGACGACCTCTGATGTCTAGGATCCAACAAGCAAGAGCTCTTTGCCTGGGGCGGAGTCATCTTCCTCCTAAACTGGGCAGGGCTTGCCAAATTTCAGCTACAAGAGTTACCATTAACCATGCTGCCATGTGCCATCCATTGGTCCTGTTACCTCCGCTCTTAGTTTTTTGTGACTGGGGAACAGATATTCTAAAGTTAGAGGATAGTGCTCAGCTGGATTCTTTGCTCGCGACCTCACAGCCTGAAATCAAGGCGTTTCTTGGTGCTGATGTTCCTTCTAGTGGCTGGTCTTCTCCTCTAAGCTCATTTAGGGAGTGACAACAATTCAGTTTTGTTTTGTTTTCTTTTGTTGTGCAGATGGAAGACGCAGATTCCTTCTAGTTTTTACTAGCTGTCAACTGACAGTGAGTCTCCTGGCCTACTCTGCTATTGTTCTATGTAGCAAATGAATCATGAGAGTGACTATTGCTTCATCAATATGATCTTAAGCAAGGAGGCTATCAGGGCATACAAACCAGAGGGCGGGAATCTTGAAAACTGTTATAGTTTGAATATGAAATGTTCTTTCATATGTTCATGTGCCTGAACATTTGGTCTCCGGCTTGTGGCACTGTTTGGGGAGGACATGGAAGCTTTAGGAGGTAGAGTCTAGCTGAAGAAAGTAGATCACTGAATGTGGACAGCTTTGAGATTTATACCTCGGTTATGAGCAAGCAGCATCTTCCTCCTATAGCCACAGCAAAGAGCTACTGAAGCCATCACACCTGTCACGATTGACTGTGTCCTCAAATTATGAGCCCAAATCAAATACTTCCTCCCTTAAATTACTTCTTTTCAAGTATTTGGTGACAACAGTGAGACCAGTAAACAATATAGGGGTGATGTGGGAATTCTGCCTACTATACCTACTTAGCATTTATTTAGAATCAAGTTTAAACACTTAAACACATTTGCTAACAATCTATATCCTAAGTCTGGAGTGCTAGATTTGTACGTACGTATTTATATATGTCTTTCTCTATGTATATATTCATACCTTAAAATAAATACAGAGCCAATTAAAATTAAATGTGTTTATCAATATATCTCCTAAAATTCCCTGTACTCCCCAGTGCTCATATACCACATTAGGAAACTATATCCCTGGGAATGACACTCAATGACTACTTGATAAATGCATAGTGATCCTGTAATAGCATGGTGATGCTGGAGACTAGAGGGCTTTGGTTTCAATGAAATCAAATAAATGCATTAGTGTTTCTATAGCTGTGTTAATTTTGTTTCTCTCTAATGCATATACCCATGGTGTTTAGGTACTAGTATTTATCAAAACATTTCATTTTCTTGACTGTGGAAAGGTGTAACTTAGGTGTTGATGCCCATCTATACTTAAAAACATGGTTTGGGGGCTGGAGAGTGGTTTAGTGGTTAAGGCACTTGCCTGCAAAGCCCGAGGACCCATGTTCAACCCTCCATGTCGCATGTAAACCAGATGCACAAGGTTGTGTAGGTGCACAAGGTGGCGCATGCATCTGGAATTTGGTTGCAGTGGCTGGAGGCCATGGCACACCAATTCTTTCCCTCTCTCTCTCTTACACAAATTCTCTTGTTAAAAAAAAAAAAACTCTTTGTTTATGATTTTGGACTAAAGTGAGAGAAAATAGAAGACAAGACAAGATATATCCTAATGTGCTTTCTGTATTTGCTGTAGTGTCATTTATTTTAAAAAATCATAAATCAATTATGGTCCACATTTCCACAGAGAGGGAAAGATAAGAAAGAAAAACCATGTGTTTCCCCGGAAAAGAAAGTCAAGCCTTAGTGATGATAGGCATATCTTGAAGGACTTACCTTTTGTATCAGTTCTGGGGCACTAAACACATCCTATCACAGAGAAAATCCATTGGCTTAACCATTTTCATAATCCAACCCTTAGTCGCTGCCAGAAAGGTTTTGGCTTCTCATAAAATCAGCAGATAAACATGTTGGAAAGAAGCCATATCTTTCTGTTTAGACTGCTTTGTGGATTTATTGAGCCCGGGAGCTCACTTATCTGATGGCTGATTGAAGAGCCACTTATTTTTATTTTTAAATGTTTTCCTGGATTTTCTCACTGCTCATTACAGACCGAGTGATGACTACTGGTTGATGGTGGTGGTGGGGGGGGGGAACTCCATCTTGGACTAATCTGTGGTATTTTTTGTTTCTTTTTTCTGTGTGTGTGTGTGTGTGTGTGTGTGTGTATGTTGGTGTGTGTGCAGGTGCATGTGGAGGGGTATGTGTGCATATGCATATGGTGGCCAGAGGACAACCCTAAGTGTTGTTCCTCATGGATTCCATTCACATTTTTTGACAGGGTCTTTCATTGGCCTGAAGCATGCCAGTTAGACTAGCTGGCTAGCTTGCCCCACAGATGCTCCAGTCTCTGCCTTCCCAGCACCTGGCTTTTTTTTTTGTAATCAAACTCACATCCTCGTGCTTACAAAGCAAGTGCTTTTACTGACTGTTGTTGTAAATTTATCCCTGTTGTTGCAACGTTTCTGACTTTGAAAGTCCCCCCCCCACCCCCAGCACATAAATCCTCTCAGCCTTGAATTTCTACTAATCTATTGGAAGATCACCCTAGCATAGGCTCGAAACTACCTGGACATTCACCAGAGACAGTAGGAAGGAGATCTGTGTGTCCTAGGCTTAAGGACTCTGAAGCCACATTTGAGAGTGATAGTTCTCTGGTCATCTGTTACCATTTACCATGTATAAGCACTCTTTCCAATACACAATAATCTTCATTTTTCTGAGTAAATAGAGTTCGTTCTGCCTTTGTAACTGGATTATTTTCTGTAAGCATGCCTCATTACTGAGTGCATTCTGATTTCTTGGAATCTTACATTTTTTATTTTTTTAAATCTAAAGATATTTTATTCGTTTCAGAGAAAGACAGAGAAAATAGTGTAAAGAACTACTGCCCATTAGAAGGTGGGGACCCTCAGAATCTTGAATTTTTGTATCTTTTTCTCCATCTAAAACATAAAAGATTATGAATATATGTTCAGGGGATGACTGCTCAGTTTCCTTAATAGTCAATATTTGGGGTAGAGAAGACAGGATCAGACAAAACTGCAATTTCTGAAATACAACTTTGGAAATTGTAGCCATTAAAAGGAATCTTAGCTTCTCAGATCACTGTTTTTAATCTTCAAATTCGCTACATTTTAATATTATTATATTCTACATTATATAATAAGATGTTGTGAATTTTAATATATATTATATGTCGAGTTATATATTATGTATTCATGTTTTAATATAAGTGTGTTTTAAGTTCTTATAAGTTCCTGACCAGTTATATTATCTTTCAGTCCTTCTTATTATGGTAAGTATTATGACTCTTGTATCAGGATGTTTTGGGTTGAAAGTAAGAAAATAATGTATCAAACTGGACTCAGCAATAAGCAAATATATCATCTCACATAACACAAAGCGTACAGGGCAGAATCAGGGTACAGCATAATCTTTGGCTTAGGATATCATCAAGGACCCAGGTGCTAGCCAGCCAGCACTTATCTTCCACATGGTACCATGTTGGCCTCATCCATAGGCTGGATTTACTAAGGGTTCAAGGATTATTTCAATGGTTCCAGCCATTGCTTTCAGATAGGATAAGGCCAAGAGAAGAAAGGCCATCTTCGGCTATATGCCTCTAGTGTGCACTCACAGCCAGCATCTATCACACTCATGTTTCAGGGGAAACCCAGTGAACACACATAAATCTTTTATGAGGCCATCTTTTAAATCAGCACCAAGGCTGGAGCTGGGGTGGAAGGACTTCCCCTTAACTCTGTCAGAGGGCAGGTCATGGAAGTACCATTGGGTTTGTGGTGGAGAAGGGAGATGTGGAATGACTACTAAGAGGATCTGCCACAGTCATGTCCAGAAACAAAAGATTTAGACATAAGCTTATGTCATGTGTTTAAAGTTACAAGGCTGACAAGTGGGATCAAAATGCAGGTTGCAAAATAGTCAGAGTAGCTCTGAGATCACCTGTTCCATCTGCCTCAGATTTACAACTTAGAACCCTGCAGGCCAGAATGCTTAACTCATTCTCAGCATCACAGAGTCCTAATGAGTGGTAGAGATAAGACCAAAGTCAGTTTGGCTGTGTCTCCATCCTGTGTTTTTTCTCCCATCATACCCTGGCCCCTTCTATTTGTGTCAATTTATATTTATCACATGTAAAGCTGTGCAGGAATGAAAAAAAAATGACTAAACGTTGCCTCGTATACAACAGATTCTAATATTTATTTGTTGGTTGAATAAATATTTTGTGGGTTCTATAAATCAAGATAACTCCCTTTGTTCCTCAACATTGCCTAACTACATTTTCCCAACTTCCTTTCCCCTCTTCAATCACTTTGAGGACTTAGCCAAGGAAAAAGGGAAATGGCATGTGGTGGGTGGGGAAGATTATATTTAAATAACACAGACATTAATTATTATGCAAAGCAGAATGCAAGCTCAATTAAAGGGTGCGTAATAATAGTAGTTTCTCTAAGGTGTTTTTTTTTCTTAACTCGTGTCAGCCTAGAAAACGTTGAGAAGTACTGTGTTAAACTCTTATTGGCTTGCACAAGCTCTTCCAGAATAAAAATATGATAGCTATTAGCCATCAAAAAGTTGTTTATACAAATAAAGAAAGCAGCAGCATGTCACCTGCTTCCTCTGAATAATAGAAGTTTACTAACAATGGTACCTTTTGGTCAGCTTATTTGTATCTTCTGTGACAAATATATGTATATATGGTCTTCACATCTCACTGCAGTTTGCAAAGCCGTTATTCTTTTGAGCTTTTCTTCTCTTGATTTATAGGACATCTATTACTGCTAATATGCTCATGCGGTCATACCAATCATTTTATTAATGAAATGTGAGATGCATAACTCTATACTGAAAAGGGTAAAAATCTCTATAGAAAGTTCAAAAAGATTGGACAAGGAGGACCATATATGTAACCACCACACAGACCAGTGGTGGACAGGCCAGTGCAGCCTACCTAGTGTTCCTCTTCAGATGTTAGGGCCCCAAAGTTAATGATCTTCCTAAATTATTTTGGGCTGCTTTTGAGCTCTGTATGTATGGACTCATGCAGTTTTTTTGGGGGGGGTCTAGGTTCTATGTTAGAACTGTAGCAACTGTTTCTGTTGTATTTTGTGTTGGGTTGATAGCATTCCACCGTGTAGCATCTCTAGCTACAGGGCCTCTGAAATATTAGCTAGGGCATTTGAGTTCAGGGCATGTTCTCTGGGGGCAGCCCCTAGCCAATCACTGAACCTGGTGGAAGGAGGAATTCAGGCCTGAACATTTCTGCACACATTGGAACTCTTCCACAGGCAAAGTTTACATCAGGGGTGAGGACCATCTCAAGGTGCTGAGATTTTTCCCATGACACAGTGTGCTGTTTGCGACTGTTCCTGATATCCTTTCTCACAAACACCTGTAAAGGTCTCCAGTGTGGTTTGAAACAATGTTATGCTCTATTGACTTTACAGGCATTACTCCAAATAAATATCCTGCACGCTGAATTCTTTTGATCATTTGACGATCAGAGGATATGAGCTGAGACACGTTATATAATTGTACCACAATTTATTCATTTTATTAGTGAGGAGTGTATCAGTTAGTTTCCTGTTGCTGTGATAAAACACCCCAACAAGAAGCAGCTTAGGGAAGGAAAGAGTTCATTTTGGCTTTCAGGTATACCTTTCCAGGATGCATGGAAGGCAGGAATTTGAGAAGACTGGTCATGTTCCGTGTACAGTCAAGAAACAGAGAGGTGAATTCTAAATGTTCAGCTAGCTTTCTCCTTTTTATGCAGTTCAGAGCCCCAGTCCATGGGATGGTGCTTCCGACAGTTAAGGTGTGTCTTCTCATCTCAATTGAGCTAATCTAGAAAATCCCTCACAGACTTGCTAAGAGATTTGTCTCCATGGGGATACTAAATCCTGTCAAGTTGACAACCAGAGATTAACCATCACGTGAGCATTTTGGGTATTTCAGACACTATGACAAATGCTCTAACAGTTCTTGTATATATTTATTTTACACTTGCATGCATACCAGTTGAGCTAAGTGATTGTACCAGCATACAGTGCCAACAGGACATGAAAGATCTGACTGCTCTATATACCTTCCCATATCCCTTGATGTCTAATAATGTTGACTGTGTTTAAATGTTTATTGGACATGTTTCTAGTGGTGAATCCTGAATACTATTCACCACAATGTATCATGTCTTTATCTATTCTTTTTTTGTTGTTGTTGTTGAATTTTTTCTTTTTTAATTGTTTAAAAAATATTTATTTATTTTATTTATTTGAGTGTGTGTGAATGTGTGTGTGTGTGTGAGAGAGAGAGAGAGAGAGAGGAAAAGAGAGGGAGAAAGAGAGAGAATGGGCATCCCAGGGCCTTCAGCCACTGCAAATGAACTCCAGACATGTGCACCACCTTGTGCATCTGGTTTCTGTGGGCCCTGGGGAATTGATCCTAAGTCCTTTGGCTTTGCAGGCAAGCACCTTAACCACTGAGCAATCTATCCAGCCCCATGATTTTTTTTTTTTTAAAATTTTTAATTGGGACCTTCAATATAGAACATCCTGTAATGTGGTCCTCTTACCATCATTTAGCCTCTTTTATCCTCCTGCCTCAGCTTCCCATGACTGAGGAACCGCTTATTTCAAGATAGCCTTTCATCTGTTTTCTTGTCTTGCTTCTTTTTGTCTTCCTCCATCCTCAGTGTCCAAGTGCTATGGGATCAGAAGAGGGCAGGCTTTGTGGGGTAGTGGTAATTACTGTGGGGTCATGAATGTCCAGGCAGTTCATGTTGGGAGGGTAGTACCCCATAGTATGCCTTCCTGCCCAGGGACTTTTACATAATTTTCCCCCTCTTCTACAATGTCTGGTGAGCATGTTAGAGGGCATGTTAGAAATCTTTGGTGTTGAGCTCTCAAAAGCCTCTTACTGGCTGGAGAGATGGCTTAGTAGTTAACACATTTGTCTGCGAAGCCAAAGGACCAAAGTTCAACTCCCTAGGACCCAAGTAAACTAGATGCACAAGGTGGTGCATGTGTCTGGAGTTCGTTTGAAGCAGCTAGAAGCCATGGTGTGCTCATTCTCCTCTCCCCCATCTGCCTCTTTTATCTATCTCTGTCAAATAAAAAAAAAAAAAGAAGCCTCTTATTTCCATCTTTGATGAGTTTTGAGTGAGTCATCTCAGTGTCCTTAGAGAAGGATTTCTGGCCAGCACTGAGAACAGCACTTGTCTTCAATCTTCCACTTCCTCTGCAACGTTCTCGGGCTTATAATAGAGATTGACTCATCCAGTGCTAGGTCCTTGGCTTCCCCTTCCTGTCATTTCGATGAGTCTTGGGTCTGCTCAGCATTTGCCATGGTTGGGGGCCAGTGTGGCCTGGCCTGGTCCTCCTGGCTCCAGAAGGGAGACCACCATGTGTGACCAATCTCTGTGATACACAGACATTCTTTATTTAACACCACACATCTTTCCAGTCTTATGATTGTTCAAGAAATCTTTGTTTTTTGGTGAAGTTCATAAAGAGTTGTCCATATTTTCTTTAGAAATATTTTTGTGGTTTGTTTTAAAACAGGGCCTCATTATGTAGCCCTAGCTGGCCTGGAACTTGTCCTCCTCCAGCCTCTCCAGTTCATGGATTACAGATATGTACCACCATACCTGGTCCTGGTAAGAGTCTTAATTGTTTTACACTCCACATTTTAGAGCTTCAGTCTACCTCGAGTTGGGTTTTTTTTTTTTTTTTCTTTACCTTAACTAAATATGTTAGCATCTGGGTGGTAGAGAATTCGGGCACACAAGTGATAAATTATATAATTTTATGGACATAGACATACAAGTACATAGTTTTTGAGATAAAAAAAGCTTTGCTCATGTCGAGTGCTCTCTTTTCTCCCAAGTAGAGTATATTCATTCCTTCATTCATTCATTCATTCACCCTTCCATGTTTATTGCACATACCCACTATGCCTACATGAAAAGAAATATGTAATATACTTGATTATGAGGAGTCAGAATTAAATTTAGCTCTACTTACTGGATCTGGAGAGCTTGCATAATGGGTTGCATAAGTGGAAAGATTAGGAAGCAGAAAGATATCAGGTTTTGTGTTCAGATGGTCTAGGATTATTTATTAGCTGTGACCTTGAACAAGTTTTTCAGATATTTCTGAACATTATTAGCTGGAGAAAATATTGAGTGTCATGAAGATTAGAGATAAAATATGTGACATGCCTAACACCATGTCCGTGGCACTGTAAGATATAAATAGTGCATACTTCTTACTCTTAAGCCACATGAAACAATTCACAAAGTGCAAAATCTTCAAGAGTGTTTGTGGAGGATAAAGGAAGATTTTTACAGAAGTTCAGATATGCGAGGGATATAACCAATGTACTTGGTACTAGAAGGTGGGGAGAAAGAAGGAAAGGGAGAGAGAGAGAGGGAGAAGGAGAAGGAAAGGGAGGGAGGAGAGAGGGAGAGAAAGAGAGTAAGAGAGAAAGTATTTGGTAATCAGAAAGATGTCATTAATGTGAAAGAAATTTATATAAACCATTTTTATATGACAAATTGAGCATTTTTATAGGTCTGATAAAATAGGCATGATATACTGACCTACTTTTAGAAAGCTTCTGGATAGTGGATACAGATGCACAAACAAGTAATTCCAAGTCCTATTGTATTGTACATATTTTGGGATAATGGCTCATTCCATGGTCATTTCTCTCTTTTTTGCAATGGTTCTCTATTAGATTCCTAATTTAAGTGGAACCAATAAGATTATGGCAGAAATTTGAGACTGTCATTCAGGGTATTTAGTTTTCTACATATGGCTGGAGCTGTGAACTGTCACATTCTTCCATATGGCTCAGGAACAGAGAAATATGCTTTGCAGAGCTAGACAGGAAGGAAGTGGCTGTGCGGAAGTTAGCTAAAATATGGAGGGAGAACATCGTTGACTTTCAGTGTTTGCTCCTTGTCCAGGCCTGAAGACATCCTGATGTCACTTACATGTTATCAAGCTGATTTCCATATCTTGCATCCAAAGACTTCTGGTGAGTGCTAAGATGGGACGCCTATGGTTTACCACAGAGTCTCATACAAGAGACACAATGTCAGTAAGTTGGTGAGCTAGGGAAGGATTTTGGAAGAAGCTGAGATTTGAAGGGTCAGTGGGAGATACCCAAGTGTTGAGAGGAAATGTTTTTCTAAGCAGAGGAACAGATATCTGTGCCCCATCGAGATGGGTTAAGGGTGGAGCAGTGACTGCACCAGTCCTGTGTTCTGTGTTACAGTGCTGGGAGCCTGGCGGGGCGGGGGGGGGATCTAGCAAGTTGGGATGAGTGCAACATGGATCCTCCACTCCTCATAAATCCTCATGGTGAACCTTCCCTACAGTTGCCGTCCAAGTTCTTCCCTACTCCCTTGGTCACTTCTTCACATAGAACAAATGATCATTTTGTGGATGCGTGGCAAACACTGTACCACCGCTTCAATTGCTTTGAATTCTGCCTTGAGAAATAGCATTGGGCCACATTTCTTCCCTCTGATTTCCCTGCTGTTGTTGAGGTAGGGTCTCACTGTAGCCCAGGCTGACCTGGAATTTACTATGTGGTCTCAAGCTGGCCTCGAACTCACAAAGTGATCCTCCTTCCTCTGCCTCCCTAGTGCTGGGATTAAAGGTGTGCACCACCATGCCAGGCTCTGATTCCTTTCTAACTTGTTCTTCAGAAAACAGTTTTTGGCAAGATGTTTGGTGATCACTGTTCAGGAGGGAAATGAAAAAGGATGTAAATCTTCCATCCATAGAATGGAGAACCCAAACATGACAAAGGGATTGAGACTCTGGTAAAGGATTTGGCAGTGCCCATGGCGACGTCTAGTATTGATTTATTCTCAGCACTGCTAGGCTAAATTCCAGAGGTGTGTTAGGAGTCTGCAGTAAAACACTTGGGTTATGTGAGCACACTATCTCCCTTGGTGTTTTAGCTTGTTTATAAACAACTGAGTTAATTGAAGAAAAGTGTTAAATAATTACATAGCTACTAAATACTTCGTTGCTGTAACTGACACGTCTCCCAGGTTGGTTTTAATGAGGGTGACTTTTATTGCAGTGATGTAGGATATGGGACAAGTCAGGCTTGTTTGGGGCATTACTGTTTCCCCTAAGCTCCATGGCAGTGATCCTTCCTGGCATGAAACCTCAAAGTCAATGTGTGGGAGATGGTCTCCCCATTTTTCCTTCCCTTTCTAACAAGCGGCACTGTTGTTCCCCATTCCAGACTTCCCTCTCATGCTGCTTAATCAGAAACAGGATAAAAGTGCATATCATATATTTCTGCCTTATCTTGGAAATGTGTGTTTGACTAGACTCAAACCCAGACCGTCCATCAGTCATTACAGATGGCCTGATTGCTTATCCCAGGCTAACGCCAGGTTATCTGGAGTATGCACTTTTTCTTCAATCAGCATCTAATATCAAGTGATAGCTACCTTGAGAAAGATCTGGAGGGTGATAAATTAAATGGGGGGAAAATTAATGACCCAGAGGAATGCATGTAATCCTTATAGGTGTATTGGAATGCAACAGGTCCAATCAGAAGCTTCCAGACATGCAGAGGAGGGTCTGGGGAAACCCGTGCATCATTACTGAGCCAGATACCTCAATTCTCCTTTGTGGAGAAGCGAGTAAGGGAGAAATCAAGGAGGTAGGGGTCCATGTACTTAGAAAGATGTTTTCTCTCCACACTTCACACACAGTGTGATTGCTGCCATTTCTTTAAGTATTTTTGTTAGGCACTGGCTTAGTAATTTTTCCTGGACAGTCCTATTTAATACAGGCAGCCTTAGGAACCAGATAGCCCCATCTTTTGTTGCAGTTGATAGAGAATAACCACTCGTGGTGCAAGGCTGTGAACCCCATTCTAGAAGATTCCAGGTGACATGCAGCCACTTCTCCACATGATGACTCTTTATCTGCCTTTTAATACGATCTTTTAATTCATTTTTTTGACATTTTCATACTTATATATTACATTTTGATCCTAGGTACCCCACATTACCCTCCCTCCCTCAGTCTCACTGCATTCCTTTTTGTTTCTTACCATGTCTACGCCTCAGAGGAAAATGACTGCCCCCTTCCCAGCAACCTCTGACTGCCATTAGTTCATTAGGGATGGGAGGAACTGCCCAGGTCCCTCCCCTCTCTAGAACAGAATGATGACTGCTCTCATCAGGCGCAGGGATTCACATCTGAGGTGCGTTCATGAGCGCAGTGGCCTTGTCACGTCTGGAAACGGGAGTTCCGCCATGCTCACTGCCCATCTTCCAGCTCTTATATTCTTTCCATCCCATCTTCTACAATGTCCCCTGAGCCCTGGGGGTGGGGGTGATGTGTATGTCTCATTTAGGACCAAGCACTTACCAGTGAACTGCAGCACTTGACTCATGATGGCGCTCTGCTTGATCACCACCTATTGCCAGTGAGTGAAATGAAAATAGTTTTCCTGATGGGGCTGGGAACAGAACCTGTCTGTGGATATAAAGGTAAAGTTTTCAGAGGCAGATTGACAACGCATGCATTTAGCAATGCAGCAATAGTAGGTTCTTCTATAGGGCCTACAGCCTCCCCAGCCACAGGCTTTCGACCTGACTTGCAGTATCAGGTTTGTACTCGTTCCTGTGCAGTGGGCAGAAAGTCCATTCAGAGAGTCTTTGATGACCTTGTAGTTTCCATGCCACCAGATTAATCTATTTTGTCCTTCAGTATCTTGACATTTTACATCTTCTCTATTAAGTTGGACAATTTTTACCTTGCTATTTTTCTTGAAAATCCATCCTGGTCACATTTGCTACCTTATTAACTCCTCAGTGTTGCTGCCATCTGGGTGTCATGTGCTCCTGTGGAGTGGGGTCAGGTGTAAACCCTCATCCCCAGAGAGAGCGAGCAGGGCACAGTATTATCCCTAGTACTACAAAGCTCTGCTGCACCCCACCCCCCGCTTCCCTGGCTGAGTGACCAATGCTGTTAACTAACATCACCCCAAGTGCTTATGACTTCAGCGACCAAGGAGCTCGGCCCCCCTCCCCCAGCCATAGCCAGCAGTGCCTCAGCCCACTCTCCTCAGCCAGGCTGTTCCTAATGTCAGCTCTCCTTGCCTCATTGCCACTTCTTCCCACACTGGCCCCTAGAAGGGGCTTCACAATTCAAACCAACTGCCCTTCAGAAGGGCCCACTGGGTGGTAGAGGTGGCTAGGGGGAACTGTGGTGAATGGGCCAACTGTCAATCTTCTGTCCTTTCCTCGGGGGTTACCATTTCAATATCTTTGCTGAGATGGAATTTGAATTTCAAAAGGTTTAAAGAATATTTCTCAAGCCCACAATTTCCCAGCAGCTTGAAAACCCTCTTAAAGCATTACCTTCAATCTGCTACTAGTGATGAGTGGATGTTGGGTACTTATGTGAATGGTGACATTCTGGTGAGCTGGAGCTGCTTCCCCATGTCCCTGGCTCCCCCACCAGGGAGTGTTTAAGACAACTAGGCTTCCTTAGGCTTCTAGGAAGAACATTGCAATTCTCAGAAAGCTGATACTCATGGCATCCGCGGAGGAATAATTCCCTACATGTGTGGGGGCTGCTCCTCGAAGCAGGGACATGGAGAGCTGGGCCAGGCTGCCCAGGTGTAGGCAGGGCTCCTGGGTCCCCTGTCCCTGCTCCAGGGTACCTTCTGAGGCTCCCATTTGCACAGTGACCTATGTCTTTGCCACATCTTCATTTTTATTTAGTGTGAATGAGGTGATATTGAGGGCTTCTGGTGGGAGGGGGATTCCATTGTCAATTTTGCATTACAGAACCACTAAAATAAAGTGTTACTGTAAGGAGCTCTGCCTGTGAGACAGTTCTCAGAAGAGCTTTGTGCCTTTTCTGAGAGCTGCTTGCTTTTTCCTCCCCATTTGCAGGAGGGGGAAAGGGCCCCTAACGAACTGAACCTTTATAATTGATTATAAAAACAGAAAGGAACATAGCAGAGGGAATTGTTGGCAAGGCTTTACAGCAAGTGGTGAGTCGACTGCATATTCATTTGTTGCTCGCTGGCCAAGATGAATCCTCTTTTGGTATTAAAACACATGTGCTGCGAAGTTGCAGGGGACCAGGCTCAACGACTTCTTCTGGCTGGAGGCCTGAGGCTTTTCTTTCCTTCGTTCTTTTTGGAGGAATGGTGGGAGGACCAGGAAGTGGTGGGGGTGGACTGCTGAGTGGAGGACCCCTAGGTAGGATTCTTTCAGGTAGGCAGGGCTGAGGGATCCTCTGAAGTAGCTAGCTGAAAGGATGGTGTTAAGTGTGGGTGGGAAGTGGGAGAAGGTACTGCACTTCAGAAGCTAAGAGGGGCTAGGCTGGCATCTGTAATCCTAGGTAGGGGGTGGTGCCAGGAGTCCCGTGGATACCCACATCCACAGAGGCCCACATGTAAGAAGCATTGTATGTGTTCATAACCAACGCACATCCTCCTGAATGCTTTCAACATTGCTGGATTACTTGTCATTCCTAACACAATGTTAATTGTAGTTATGCCGTGTTGGTTTTTTACCTGTGTAGTTTTGAATTGTTGCATATTTTGGAGGGGGGTTAGAGTTTCAAAAACATGTATGTATATTTTCATATATATGTGTGTGGTGAATTCATGTGTACATTCATGTTTGTATGTGTGTGGGTGCATATGGAGGCCAGAATCAACATGGTAGATTTTGTTCGATCACTCTCTGCATTTCCCTTTGAATACATTCTCTTGCTGAGCCTTGAGCTCACTAATTAGGCAAGAGTAGCTAGCAAGAAAGCCCCAGGAATTTACATACTTCATCGTTCCCAGCACTGGCCATTTTTCACCATACCTGGCCGTTTTTCCTGGGTACTGGGGATACAAATTCATCCCTTCATGCTTGTGTGGAAATCACTTCACCCAATGAGTCATCAAAAATACTTTTGGTCCTTGACTGGGTGAGTCCAGAAATGTGGATCCTGTACCTATCGAGAACCAGTCACAACACTATTTCTTTTGGTAGTCAAAACACAAGTCTGAATTGAATTAATTCCTGCATGACAGAGGACAGAAAGTTCAAACGGTCTTCGCTTCAGTCTGCACTCTCACTTGTTTTCCAGAGTGCTCAGAAGTGGACCTGGTGGCATCTAATGTGAACCAAGGACTGGGTCCTGCTTGGTGCTTTCTCAGAGTCCCTTCTGACCTTTGTACAGACTGTTATAAAGTCTCTCTTCCTTCTCTTTTATCTCATTGTCTTTACCTCTCCAATATCCTTCCCTTTCTGCTGCAATCAAATGACACTCATAAAGACTCTTCCGTTTGTTTAAAACACAGCTTCTTCCACTGTGGGTCACACATGACCCCAGATAGAGTTGTGTGACTGAATTTGAGGGTTGACATGATTGAAAATTAATAGTTTCTGAAGTAACAATGACAAAAACATTAATGCAGAATCAAATGCATGGAGTCAGGTGTTTCTGGCAGTGTTCCCCTGTTTTGTTATGAGGTAACTTTATAGCAGCCTCGGTTCTGAACACATACTATAAAACACTTCGTTGTATGCACAGCATCAAACCACACAACACCCATGGACACGGCCTGAAACACTACACCCGGGGTTCATCAGACTCATGCCTGTCATACGTTACAATTCTTTGAATAGACATACAGAGTTTTCTGCTCTTACAGAAACATAATAGTTAATTACAGAACACACTTTTAATATTTTTCAACTATCATCTTTCAGCATGTATCAAATTAGTACATTTTAGGGCTGTATTGTATTAGAATGTTTGATTTCTTACTATTATTATTTGAGAGAGACAGAGAGGAAGACACAGAGAGAGAGAGAGAGAGAGAGAATGGGCGCACCAGCAGCCTCTCAGCTGCTCTGAATGAACTCCAGAGGAGTGCGCCGCCTTGTGGGCAAGTTCAGCATTGCACCCTGTGTCACCTTTTGATTCTGGCTGAACATGGGACCTGGAGAATCAAACGGGCTTTCTTAGGCTTGGCAGGCAGGTGCCTTAACTGCTAAGCCATTTCTCCAGCCCAGAATATTTGACTTTTAAAATTGCTGTGTGAATGACTGACTTGCATCTCATAAAAATTGTTAAGTTGGGCTGGAGAGATGGCTCAGTGGTTAAGGAACTTTCCTGCAAAGCCTGAAAGCCTGGGTTTGATTCCTCAGTACCCATGTAAAAACATGCACATGCATCTGGAATTCATTGTCAGTGGCTTGAGGCCCTGCTTTACCCATTGTCTCTCTACCCTGACCCTCTCTATCTGTCTCTTTCTCTCTCTCTCTCTTTTCTCAAATTAATAAATAAAATAGTTAAAAAATTAAATTGCTAAGTGACCTTTGTACTGGGATTAAGACAGAATGTTCGACAACTTTTTGAAATGTCCCTAAACATATTTCTGCATTTTGTACTACATATTTATATATAACAGCCTTCTCAGCATTGATGCCTGTAAAATCCAAATGTCAATCTGCTCCAAGAAAAGTTGATGGTGCTATTCATCCTATGGTATCAAGCATTCAGTGAAGATTAAAATTTTTATGTAAAAATAAGCAGGCACATCCACCTGAGTACTATGCAAATTTGCTTTCATCATGAAGAAATTATAAAGTGATATGTATACCAGCTGGGCATGGTGACTTATGCCTGTAATCTCAGCACTCAAGAGGCTAAGGTGAGAAGATCACCATGAATTCGAATCTAGTCTGGGCTACACAGTGAGTTCCAGGTCAGCCTGAGCTCAAGCAAGACCTTACCTCAAAACAAACAAACAAACAAAAATTGTGCATATACTGAAATATTTTATAAATAAAATTCTTTATTATCCATTGTCAGTAAAACTTTGGTTTTAAGTGTTTTGTTTGTTACCTATTTTATATCTCTATAGTCTCTGGGTCATATAAAAATCTGGAATGAAAATCTGTCTCAGACGCAAAATGTTCAAGAAGCCCTGATTTCAGCTTCAGGGTGTGAGCACTTGCTACCCTCCTCCCCCGAGCCACCTTTCTTTAACCTCCTGACCCTTCTCACATGGCTCTGGTGACTCCTATTCATCTTTTTAAAAAATATATTTATTTTGGGGTTGGAGAGATAGCTTAGTGGTTAAGGTGCCTGCCTGCTAAGCCTAAGAATGCCTGTTCAATTCTTCAGGTCAGACACAAAGTGATGCAAGGGCACAATGCTGTACTTGCCCACAAGGGGGCGCATGCATCTGGAGTTTGTTCAGGCCACTGGCATGCCCATTCTCTCTCTCTCTGACTCTCTCCATATATATATGTGTGTGTGTGTATATATATATATATATATGTATGTATGTATATATGTATATGTATATATATATGTATGTATATATGTATATATATGTGTGTGTATGTGTGTGTATTTTTTCAATTTATTTTTTAATAAACAGCTTGCATACATATACCCCTCTACCCCCCATCAACTCTGCTGAAGGTCTTTGGTGGGGTTATTGGTATTCATTGTGGGACCCGAAAGGCCTTGGTCAGTCTGCAGGGATAGGGAATCATGGTGACTGAGGCTATTCCCACCCACCCTGAGGCTCTTATATCTTTCTGTTCCCTCTTCTTCAAAACTCCATGAGCCTCGATGGATGAGATAGAGATCTCATTTAGTGTTGTAATCTCTGTAGCCTCTGGATCTCTCTTTGATGAGGTTTGAGTGACCACAGTGTTTTTGGCTATCTCCTGGAACTGGTGTTCAGGCTAGCCTTGAGAGCAGTATTGATGTCACCATTTCCCCTATAGTGACTTCTGGGCCCAGACAGATGAGGTGGAGGTGACCCATCTCCTGGTAGACAGTCAGCTGTCTCTTCTGATGTGTATCTTTGTTCTCCTCTGTATTCTCCTCCATGTTTAAAATAGACAAAAAAAATGAACAAAAAATAGACAAAAAATGAACAAAAGAGGATGAACCTAGTCATAGTAAAGACACATTGATGTGTCTATTCACTTAGACAGCAGTGGGGGTTCTCCCTGGAGCCTATTGGTTTCCTGTTCTAGGGAGTCTGGCTTGGATCCCAGAGCCAGATATGAGTGAGTTCACCCACACTGAGCGGGGCTCATATCCAATCCATGAGCAGTTGGTTACCTACATCGGCTGTGTGCCACGATTGCACAAGTGTACACTTCTTGCTTGGCTGGTTGATTTTGTAACTGGCAGGATCTCCTGCTTAATCAGTTCATTGGCAAATGTTATTCTCCAGCTGAATTTCAAGCTTTTCCCCATTTAATATGACACAGGCTTTAGGTCTGTTGTATATTGCCTTTATCATGTTGACATATGGTCCTTCCATCCCTCTTTTCTCCAGTGTTTTAATCAGGAAGAAATTTTAAATTTTGTCAAAGGCCTTTCCTGTCCCTATAGAGATGATCTTGTAGCTCCTGAGTTTGAGTCTGTTTGTGTGTTGTATTACATTTGCTGCCTTCTATCTGTTGCACCAACCCTGTGTCCCTGGATAAAACCTACTTGGTCGAGGTAGATGATGCTTTAGGTGTGTTCTTGAATTTGGTTTGCAAGAATTTTTTTTTTTTTTATTTTTCGAGGTAGGGTCTTACTTTGGCCCAGGCTGACCTGGGAATTCACTCTGTATTCTCAGGGTGGCCTCAAACTCATGGCGATCCTCCTACCTCTGCCTCCTGAGTGCTGGGATTAAAGGCATGCACCACCACACCTGGCAAGAATTTTTGCATCTAAGTTCATTGGATAGGGGTCTATAGCTCTCTTTTCTTGGTGTCTCTCTGTGTGGTTTTGGTAATGTAATGCGGGCTTCATAGAAGTAATTGAAGAGTATTCCTTCCTTTTTAGTTGTGTGGAATAACTTGAGGAACATTGACTTTAGTTCTTCACTGAAGGTTTGATAGAATTGAACAGTCAAACCGCCTGGGCCTGGACTTCTTCTTGTTGTTGTTGGGAATATTTTCATTACAGCTCCAGTCTCTTTGGATGCTATGTCTCTATTCATGTGGTTTAGCTCTTCTGGGTTTAGAGTTGGTAGGTGGTATGAGTTAAGGAATTCATCCATCTCTCCCAGGTTTTCCACTTTTGTGGCATGTAGATCTTTGAAATACGACCTGATGATTCTCTTGATTTCATTAGGATCTGTTGAAACATCTCCCTTTTCATTTATGACTTGTTGATTGGAGCCTTCTCTTGTTTTCCTTTTGATCAAATTGGCTAGGGGCTTATCAATCTTGCTTACTCTTTCAAAGAACAAGCTCTTTGATTCATCAATTTTTTTTCATTTTTTACAAATTTCCAATGCATTGATTTCTGCTCATATTTTGATTATTTCCTTATGTCCTACTCATCTTTGAAGCCACAACTTAATGCTGCTCCCTGTATAAAGCCTCCTGGGAACACCTGCTCAGTGTGATCACTCTTGTCACAAACTCCTTTCTCACTATAGTTTCCTTCCTTCTTGCCAAGTATTGCTACTGTATTAACTAATCTGTGGTTGTACCCAACATGTTGGTGAGGTTTCTGGACAGTCTTTCAGTTACCAAGGCATACCTACCTAATATTTAATGTCTAACTAATTCATAGTTTCATTTATACTTTTCATAATGAAAATTAAAATGTTTAAATGTAGTTGTGATTTTTTTTTTTTTTTTTTTTTTTGGTTTGTCGAGGTAGGGTCTCACTCTGGCCCAGGCTGACCTGGAATTAACTATGTAGTCTCAGGGTGGCCTTGAACTCACGGCAATCCTCCTACCTCTGCCTCCCGAGTGCTGGGATTAAAGGCGTGCACCACCACACCCGGCTTGTAGTTGTGATTTTAACAATCACAGTTATTGGCACAGGAGCAGAGGTCACTTGCCACTTATTTTAGAAAATGTCAGGAAATTTGGTCAGAGGTTTGTTTCTGAGTCTGATTCAGAAGTGCATAGAGTTCTATGAACTCTGAAGAATAGCATTAGATTCTATGTAAATGATCCATGTTTAATGCATAGGAGAAATGCTTTAAAAACTTCAAAAGGTTTAAATGAACATGTGATTAAGATTTTTTTCTAATTTGTCTGTGTGTATAGTGTGTGTGTGTGTGTGTGTGTGTGTGTGTGTGTGTAGGCATGTATGCATGGAAGTCAGAGGACAATGTTGCCTGTTGGTCCTCACCTTCCATCTTTGCTTGAGGTAGGTTCTCTTGTTCACCATGGTATAGGCCAGGCTGGCTCACCTATGAGCTCCTGTCTTCACCATGTGTGCACACTGGGCTTGTGACGTACATCTGGTTTTATGCAGGTTCTGGGGAGCTAAACTCAGGTCAATGTTATGTGAAAGTGCTTTCACCCGCTGAGCCATCTGCAGAGGCCAGTTTTGGGAAGTCATATCTTGCTTTGTCTCTGGTTCCTGGTAGATCTGCAGGCCAGTTCTTTCCATTGCTGCATGTTTGCTGGCTCTTTGGAAGGAGTGACCAAAGGGAAGTCATCATCGTGGGAGCCTCAAGAACAGGGACGGTCAGCAGTCTCTCAGAAAAGACACACATTCATCTGAGGAGCTCAGACTAGCAGTTGGCTAATCAAGTTTTCTAAAGCAGCAAATTAGAGGGGAAAATAAAACATATACTTAAACATTCTATTTTTAGTTAAAACATAAACATACATCAGTTTTACAATCCCATGATGTAGAACCCTCTGCTTGACTTTGGAGTCCAGTGACTAAAATTCTCCATCTTTTATGGATCTATCACACAGAATGCTATGATTTTCATTGTTTAAGTCGCTGTGTACATGGCATTTATATATGTGTGTGAGTATTCATGTGTGGGACTACAGGCTAGCTGGCCCATGACTTCTGGGGACACTCTGGTCCTCACCTCCCATCTTGCTGTAGGAGTGAGTGTTGGGATTATAGGTACATCTGCTGTGTGCTGCTTTACACAGGTTCTGGGGACCCGAACTCAGATCCTCATTCTTGTATGACAAGATCTTTTTCTTCTACACCATCACCCCAGCCATTTCCATTTCTTTTTTAAGGAAAGAAAACTGAGACACTGGGGGAGCCAAACTAAGAATAGAATCCTTTGTTTTATGCTTCTTTCCTCAGTCTTTCCCACTCTCCCTGTCCACACTAAAGTTCATAGCTTGCCTTGACTGTGTCTGTCTATAACAATCATATAGTTTCATAGAAAACCCCCTTTTACACTTGGATTTCAGAGAGGCGTGTACTATGTATCTGAGTTATTTAATTACAGTAAATTATACAACTGGCACTTGAGAACAAACACAACAAAAACTTGTAAAAATAACCATGTAGGGTTATGGAGAATGCTCAGCAGTGAAGAGCACTTATTATACAAACCATGAAAGCCCAAGATGGCCCAAGTTTAGCCCCTAGGAACTATTTAAAAAGTTGAGCTTGGATACACTTACACAGGACCCCGGTACTATGGTACACAGAGACAGTATTGATGGCGCTCATTGGTTAGCCGATTTGAGAAAAAAATGGCAACTCAGTGACTCTGTATGAAGAAAACAATATGGAAGGGTGAGGAGGACCTCCGATGTTCCCCTTCTGGCTTTCTAACACATGTGCACGAGGTGCAAGCATCTTCAGCCACATGTGGATACACCACACTACGCATACGCTGTACACATATACATACGCCAAGAAAACACACCTCATGGAAACACACATCAGCCAGGAGTTACAGAGAGAACCTGTTCTTTAACAGTCTCACTGTAAGGCAGCACTTAGTTAAGAGAATGCCTTCTTTATCTAAAGGTATTTAGCGTTTTTTTCAGTGTCAGCCACATAGAAAGGTCCCTAGGTGACAACAGTTCTTGTAAATAGCAGGTGCTTGGTCCTAACCTTTAGGAGGAAGAGCTGGTCTCCTCAAGCCGAGGTCACTGTCTGGTCTACACCTCTGCTGGTTATTTCCCTCTCATCACTTCCTCTCTATCTCCTCTCTAGGTTCCTGACAACAGGCTGCGAGAAGAAAGCCCGCCAGGCGTGCCTACTTGCATTCTTCTTGGCCTTTCTGTGTAACCTGTCTTCCTCCATGGAGTAGGACAGGAGATCTGGTACGAAGGTTTATGACCCACTCTTCCCACTCGTGGGAAGTTATGGTCTGCTCTCACACAGAAAGGCAGGGGAAAGTTAGAGTAATGTTTTCAATTTCCATGACTCAGATTGAGGGACAGTCTGGTTTCTCTGAGTTGCTCTGGGGTAGGACAGATAGGAGGCTGGAGGACAGCTGAAGGGGAGAGAAAAAGCAAGAGACACAGAGAGACAGAGATTGAGTTTGTGAGGTGTTTGTAGCATCCTTCAGCTGCAAGCAATGAGTGTACCAAAGCACCATTCTTTGCCATTTTCTGAGCCCCACCAATAATAGCCTGACTGCTTCCAGGACAAAACCAAGAACCAGGGCAGCCAAGACAGGAGCCTCGTTGAAGGAGAGCAAGGTTAGCTTGCCTTTCTCCACTGAGTAGAGCAACACAGAAGGGGACTCCGGCAATGCAGAGGTCTGCACTTTTGGAAACCGAGTCTAGTAAGTCCCCAATACTAACAACTATGTTATGAATGTGATGGAATATCAGAAATTTGATCCAACTGGAGATAGAGACTTCAGCAGGTACTCAGTGGTCAGCAGGAACAACCAAGCCCACTTAACCTGCTTGCCAATTTTCCCTGGAGATATTGATAGGAGGAAGTGCCAGTCCCGGGCACCCAGAACAGGAAGTGATTATCAGCCTGGAAGCCGTGTTCCTCCTCCCTGCCTGGTACTTTGGCTGCAGATTTTGAAAGCACAGGGCTCTTTCTTGGCCTTTGGGCCCCTAAGGCTCAGACGCAAGTGACTTAAGGCTTCTCAGTTCCTGTCCAAGGGAACTGAGACCAAGGGAAATGACCAAGGGAAACGAAGGAATGCACAAAGAGGGGAAGAAGGCGAAAGAAGATTTTACGAAGGAAAATATAGAAAAAAAGACTCCCCAAAGAGTGTGAGAGCACGCCAAAAGAAAGAGAGGGGGTACCAAATAAGGAACTTGGATCTGGGAGTATAAATGTGGAAAAGCTCCAAAGTGTCAGGGAAAGCCTGCTGAGGATTTCTTCCCGCATCCAAAGGAGAGAACAAAAGGAGGGGAAGGCTCTGCAGTGAGGGTCTGCAAGCAGCGGTACCAAGGGGAGAGGTTTAAAGGTATGGTAAATCATTTCTTTAAAGGGCTAACCAGTCCTCCCACCTCTTTAGCCTGCCTTATAAGTGAGGGATGGTCCCTTAACCAAGTGAGTGATTGAGAGGATCCACCAGGACCAGAGAACTATAGCCTCTTGTCTTGAAAAAGTGGCTCTTCCTTTGCTAATGTTACCAAGGAAACTGAGGTCCTTCCCTCACGACCTCTAAGCCTAATGTCTGTCTCCTTCCAACACTTTCTCAAGCCCAGAGCTTAATTGTGCTTAGCAGAGAATAATACTGATGAGGCTGAGAAAAATCTCATTCTGCTTCTGAGATCAGCAGACACTCCTGACTGAAGGAAGGCTGAAGTGTAGACAGATGGGTGGTAGGAGGCTTCTACCCAGAAGTAGCAAATCCAGACTGGAGGCTTCAAAAACCTGCCCGAGCTGCATAAATATGGGCAAGTGAGGCCTCTGAGTTCCCGCGGGCCATCTGTGGAAATGACATTTACCGTCTCCCTCGCTGTGGTCTGAGGGTGTGCTGAGGGGGTAACACCAGGTTCTAGCTCAGGTTCTGCCCATCTGTGGGTTGATAAGTGTGTCCACCAGAAACTCCACAAATGTCAAGGAGATGTGTGGTGGAGGAGAGCAGATGTGACAAGAAATTCTAATGACAAGAAGGGACAAATTTATTCTAGAGGGAAAAACGGTAGAATTTCAGAATGAAGACCAGTGGTGAGGGAAAGGCTGGATTGTGTATTTGAAATTAAGATCTAGGGGGATTATGATGTTAGCTATTATCCATAATTATTAATTAAACTTGCAGATTGCTTTCCAAATATTACCTGAGTGTGAAAAAGGAGACAAACGAAATACATTTCCATTCTCTTACTGATTCATTTAATTTTTGTTCATTTGTTTTTTTTTTTTTTTTTGAGGTTGGGTCTCACTCTAGCCCTGGTTGACCTGGAATTCACTGTGTAGTCTCAGCTGGCCTCAAATTCACAATGATCAGCCTTCCAAGGGCTGGGATTAAAGGCGTGCGCCACCATGCCTGGCTGCTTACTAATTCACATTTCCCTTTTGATTATATGTACTCTGGTACTTATAAACTATTGTTGGTAAACAAAGTAAGTAACAGATTTTAAAGACAAACAGCATCTTTTAAGTTACTTTTAAGATGCAGCATCAATTTGGGGCTAGGAGAATTTATTGTAGAATATTTTCTAAGATCATAGAGGGACCTTCAAGACTGTAAATTTTATAAAGTGGATGATATGAAGACTCTGTTGCTCTGATGGGTCACACATTTCTGCAGAAATAGTGCTGCAAGGGCATCAGTCTTTAATTTTCTTGAATCCACAAAATGTTGGCCAAACACCAACCTGCAAATAGACATATCTATCCAAATTCTTTCAATGAAGTCCTCGTGGCTGGCAAATAGCCACAGCGTCCAGGCAAATTCACCTTGCCTTTGAAGAGTAATCCGATCTTTATGAAACACCTAAGAAGAAAGTTTCAAGGAACCACAAACCTCAGGTTTATTGATATTTCACTTCAGAAAGCCCTGCCCACATTGCTGATTAATGGTTATGTGACCAGTTCGAAGGGCCTAAGAGTAGCATCTTTGTGACAAACTGCTTCACTAAACTTGTTTGAATTCTAGAGACGTTGCCCTATTGTGAAGTTGGTAAGGTTTCTTCCCCTTTCATGCTCCTCTTTCCCCCCATATAGTATTTTTCCAAGTATGTGATACCCGTACCTTAGCTCGTTAGGCTTTGAGAATTCTCACGATTTGTTACCTATGACCCTTGTGCCTATGTGTGCCTCTGCAATTCTGTAGATGTTGCTACAACTTTAAATCAGTGTGTCACCTGGGACTAGGGGACAGGGCACAATGGTGAGGCAGGGAAGCATTTCACAGTTTAAATAATTGTATCTTTTAATTTGATATTTTAAATAGGTGCTACATTAATATGGTTAAAACCCCCTTTTTAATCACATGAGAATTTTCAGGAGAGAAGAAATAAATATTAAAAAGTGAAAGTAAATACAGATTTTGATCGCTGCTTTTCCTTGGGTGGTAGCATGCAAAAATACTATTCACATTTCACCACTTTCACTTTATGTCGCTTGAAGCCCTTTATGACGCATGGGCAGGATACTCAGATTTCCATGTACTTTCATATCCATGTAGAAAGCCATGTTATGACCGTGCATAAATTATTTATTCATTTTTTTTTGTATTTACAGACACTGGAGTTACTTCAATCTTTTGCTGGTAAAATGAGGATTCAATGAAGAGTGCTTTCATAAGCCATTTTGAACGTGTACAAATATATCTGTAGGAAAATTTCCCAGAAACAGAATCACTGGGTCCAAGTGTATATGCATTTGTAATAATAATAGATACTGCCAAATTGCCCTCCACTAGACTTGTACCCATTTACTCTCCCCTGGGTGATGTATGGGAGAGCCCATTTCCTCACCACCCGAACAACAAAGTGTGTTATAATGAAAGGTTTTTAATCCTTATTAAACAAATTTCCAGGATTAGAAAGCTTTTGAGAAAGGAATTTATTTTATATCTAGAAACCTTCTCAATCTTCTGAAACCCGTTCCCTTGGGCAGAAACAACAAAGCACTTCTTGCTAAGGTTCCAGGCACCACGCCAAGGATTAGGGATGCAAAGGTATGTAATATGGGTTTTATGCTGCCTTCGCTTTTCCTGCTTCCCTCCCTCCAAACTTTCCAAGACCTCTTGATTTGATGTGTTGAGGTAGGAAGCTTATGAAGCCTGTCTTCTCTCCAGCCTTAGAAGTGTGATTCCAATAGCTTCCTGTTTGCCCGTCTCCTGCTCCTTCCATCTACAATGTCTCTTTTGCTTAAGTGATCTTCCTGAGGTATGAGAGGAATCTTGTTAATCTTCATTGTGGTTTGAATCTGCAATGTTCCCCTCTCCACAAGCTCAAGTGCTTTCCCCCAGGCTGATGGTGCTATTTGAGAAGGCTGTGGAATCTTGAGGCTGGTGGAAGCAGGTCACTGAGGGCCGGCCTTTGAAGGTTTTTAAGCTCTTTCTGATTCTGGATTGGTCTGCTTCCTTTTCTGCTGTGCAGTGAGGAGTTTGCCACTTCACCTCCCCGCCCCAGCCATGATGGATGGTGCCCTCTGAAACCATATAGGCCAGTATGAACCTTTCCTCTCTTACGTTGTTTCTGTCAGGCATCTCGTCATAGTGTCACGTTAGCAACTAACACACAGTTCCTCTTGGTTTGTGGAACAATATTGGAATTCCTTCACTCAGCAGTGAAAGTGTCTCAATTTCATAATTGCTAGGCTCCCTATTGCAGATCAGCTTTGATGGTTTAAAATATTTCCTGTGGTAATTCTCTTCCTTTTCTTTCCTCCATGGAGTCTCATGCTCATTTTCTACTTTTCATTTTGAGCACCCTCTCTCTTCAGAGATTTCCCTAGTACATTACCCTAAACCCTGCTATGCTAATTAGAATTAATTTTCATACCATTCTTTGGATACATATAACATTGCTCTATATTCATTTCTACTGCTCAGCTGTGAAGAAAAAAATATTTTTGTTTCTATTTAGATATACATTTTCAGTACTATGTCTGGTCAGAGTTGCTCTACTAACCTTGTGCATTTTTATAATGATAATTCAGTGATAAAAGTTGTTGGACAGTTCTAAGATCAAATTCTAGAGAGAAATGTCCCCAATCTAATACTTGATAAAAATAAAAGTGAATAACCCCATGATGAGTGAGCTTCCTGCCTGGGCCTGTTTGGTTACAAACATGGACTTGGGGTCCATGAATGTATCCAAGACCTGCCAGAGCATGAGGCACGCTTTCACACCATGCCAAACTAAGGTTCAACACTTACCTGCTGTGGTAGTTTGAATATATGTCCCCCAATATATTCAGCGTTTTATTAGTTATAGTTTGCATCTGCAATCACCTTGCTAGAGGCAATGTCACTGGGGGCCGGTCTTAAGGTGTAAATGGTGTGGGTTTGAGATTCCATTGTAAAGATATGCAAATGTGCCTAGCAGGAGTTCCTGAAGTGTGCTGGGCTTTTGGCTGTAGTTTTTGCTCTGTGTGCTGTGTGGCTGGGGGCTTTTGCTCTCTCTTGCCTGGTCCTGTGGAGAGCAGGCCGCTTCTTCTGCCATTTTGGAACTTCCCCTGGATCTGAAAGCTTAAATAAATAATATCCCTTCCTCCATAACTGTGCCTGGTCTGGAAGTTCATCTCAGCGAACCTGAAGCTGTCTGCTACAGTAAAGTGGTACCGAGGAGTGTGGGGTGAGATGAACCAGATCGTGTAGATATTCGTCTTTTGGAACCTTTGTTTTGGAGGAATGGGCATGGACTTGGTGCTTGCAACTGAAGATGCCTTCTGGAGTGGTAAGCCAAGTTTTATGCACTATTCTGATGAGAGTTTGAGAATGCTAAGTGCAGACAGTATTGAACTTCGAAGCTTGGCTTATGAGCTTTCTAAGGGGAAGGAAAGACGGCAGAGGACTTTGTTGGAACTGGGCTACTGGCATAAGGGATGGCTACTGTATTAGTCAGGGTTCTCTAGAGAAACAGAATGGATAGAATGAATTATATTAAAAGGGAATTTATTGGATTAGCTTACACAGTCCAGCAATAGCAGGTTGTAGGTCCGAGAGTTAAGCAACCCGGTAGCTGCTCAGGCCACGAGGCTGGAGGCCTCAGCAGTCCCAATCCAGCACTGAAGACCTGGAGGCTTCCTGGAGAGATGCAGTTCTTCAGTCCACCCTGGTCTTCAGTCCACACTGGAGAGCAGCAACACCAAGCAGCAAGTACCAAGCGGAAAACACCAAGCACCCAGTGGCAAGGAGTGAGCAGCACCGGCAGCCAGGTGGGAGAGAGAGAGCCTTTCTTCCAAGAGCTTCTTTTTATCAACCAGCCCCCTCCTCCAAGAGGGGCCGCCCACTCTGGGGGAAGGCTTATCCCTGGGGGAAGGATTATTCCTTATCCCTGGGGGAAGGATTATTCCTTTTGTTAATCCTTCCTACAGGCAACCTCAGAGACACACTTATGAGGAATGTCTGTGGATTCCTAAACAAGTCAAGTTGACACAAACTTAACCATCACAGCTACGTTCCACTATCCAGGCCCAGAGTGTTTGATCAAACTTAAATTTGTAATGGACAGATGTGCTTGGCTAAAGATATCGGACTGAGATTTTAAGATTTTAAGCAAGTTAAAAGTAGAGGCATTGAGGCTGGTTTAACTGCTATTGTCAAACACATTAGCAATCTTAAGGAAGGTGGAAGGAAGGTGGCCAGACTGCAATTTACATTAAAACAATGGAGAGGATGCCTGAGGAAAGACTGTTAAAAATGCAAATTCTTGGAAAGAGCTGACTGGAGAAGGAACCTGCTTTTCAAGGCTATGATTTATTTTGTCTCTGGATTAAGGATATGGCTGTGTCCTGCACACCTGGTATTAGTTTTGGAAGCATGAAAAATGCATGGAGTGGTCATGAGTTGCACATGGTTCCAGGAGCCGCTGCTGAGATGCGGCATGAGGCAAGGCATGAAGACCCTCAGGAATAGGCTGGAAGAGCCTTTGGAAGATGGGCCGTGGTTTGCATGGAGACCTGAAGATGTTTTGGATATACCAGGACTGTGCAAAAGGGCCACCATGGAGTGCAGTGTTGACATGGGATGAAAGTTTTCCCTGGCATCTCTGCCCAGCTGGAGGGGCGGAATTGGAAAACCTGGAGACTGTCAGTCTCTGGTTATATTGAACTTGAACTGCAGAAGTTTGATGACTGCTGATGGTGGTTGAGTTTGCATTGTTCTAGTTTTTCCTTGCTATTCCTTATACAGTTAAAAATGTTTACTCTGTGCCTTTACATGTTGAAAGTATTTAACTTGTTTGATTTTACAGGACTCACTATCTTAAGTTGATCAAGACTGTGAGAACCTTTGAAATTGGACTGAGTACAATTTACAATGTGTGATAGTTATAAATCTATTGGGGGCCAGGAGCTAAATATATTGGGGGCCAGGGGTGGAATGTGGTAGTTTGAATATATGTCCCCCAATATATTCAGTGTTTCATTAGTTATAGTTTGCATTTGCAATCACCTTGCTAGAGGCAATGTCACTGGGGGCCGGTCTTAAGGTGGTAATGGTGTGGGTTTGAGATTCCATTGTAAAGATATGCAAATGTAGCAGGGCGTGGTGGAGCACGCCTTTAATCCCAGCACTCAGGAGGCAGAGGTAGGAGGATCGCTGTGAGTTCAAGGCCACCCTGAGACTACATAGGTAATTCCAGGTCAGCCTGGGCCAGAGTAAGACCCTACTTCGAAAACAACAACAACAAAAAAAAACAAACAAAAAAAAGATATGCAAATGTGCCTAGCAGGAGTTCTTGAAGTGTGCTGGACTTTTGGCTGTAGTTTTTGCTCTGTGTGCTGTGTGACTGGGGGCTTTTGCTCTCTCTTGCCTGGTCCCATGGAGAGCAGGCCGCTTCTTCTGCCATTATGGAACTTCCCCTGGATCTGTAAGCTTCAATAAATAATATCCCTTCCTCCATAACTGTGCCTGGTCTGAAAGTTCATCTCAGCGAACCTGAAGCTGTCTGCTACACCTGCCCATCTCTTTTTTTCCTGTATGTGGCTGTACTTGAAGTTGGCTAGACTGAACCCTGAATTTAGGGCAACAAAAATGGATGGAAGCAATGAATGTTACTTCCAATCTAGTGACTCAGTGTTTTTTTTTTAATGTTCCTTATTTACTCTCTTCTCTCTTTGAATGGATGCAGACATGCTAGCAGAAAACTGAGGCCCCAGAATATGATGTTCTGCTGTCAGAACCTCCTCAAGGAAGGTAGCTCTCCAAATAGACAACTGGATTTGAAAGAATTAAGAAACAAACTCTTCACTGTGTGTTCTGCCACTAAGGCACCAAGGTTGTTTGTTACAGCAGGGAGCCCATCCTGAAAACAAACTGACACAACCGTGTTATCTAACCTGATGGCTACCTAGACCTGTCCACAAAAGTTGTGCCAATGGAATCATGTCACAGGGAAGGCATCACCCATTCCTCTTCAGCAGAAGCACTGAGCTCACCCACATGGCTGTGTGGTCAGCACAGCACATGGCAAGGTGGCCGACACTGTTCATTCAAGCACTAAGATGCCTGATGGACAGGGATCATGTGATTTTAATGAATTCTTCTCTCCCCACCAGAAATGGCATCTCTTTACCAGCAGCCACTGTCATTATCGCGCCCACTCCAAATCAACACATGATCTCTCTCTCTCTCTCTCTCTGTGTGTGTGTGTGTGTGTGTGTGCAGTACTGAGTATTGAACATCTCATGCTAGACAAGTGTTCGATGTACCAAGTATTATAACTCGTTCTTATCTTTGCACATTTTGTTTTGAGATGTCTCACTTTGTTGCCCAAGCAGGCCTTGAAATTGTGATCCTCCTGCCTCAACCTCCCAGGTAGCTTGAATTAAAGGCCTGCAATACCTGGCTCAATTATTTTTAAATTTTTTATGAGGTAAACCCAACAGACTGGCCTATTTTTTTTTTTTTATGTGAGAGAACAAGAGTAAGAGCGAGTGAGTGGGCAAGTGAGCGAGTGAGAGACAATTGGCATGCCAGGGCCTCCAGCCACTGTACTTGAATTCCAGACACGTTTTCCACTTTGTGTGCATGTGCAATCTTGCATGCTTGCATCGCCTTGTGCATCTGGCTTACATAGGATCTGAAGAGTCGAACATGGGTCCTTAGGATTCACAGACAAGTGCCTTAACTGCTAAGCCATCTCTCCAGCCCCAGGCTCAATTTTATATGAACATTTTTCATCACTTCTCTTTGAGCTTATTCTAACTCATAGGTGAAAGTCCATTGTTCCAGTGTATGGCCA
Source organism: Orientallactaga sibirica (assembly GCA_036365145.1). Lineage (NCBI taxonomy): Eukaryota > Metazoa > Chordata > Mammalia > Rodentia > Dipodidae > Orientallactaga > Orientallactaga sibirica. Next base: position 3,612,350 of record JAEOAD010000044.1, on the reverse strand, counting down.
GCACAAATCCCCTTCACTGGTTCAGTATTGGAAAGGGTCACCCTGGTATTCTTGTAGCATTTTATCTGCATAAAGTGACCTAGAAATTATTTTTAGAATCTAGGCTCCCTTTTTTATTAGGTACCAAACTCAGATTGCTTTTTTATTCTGCAACTCTTCAGAACTTCAGGACTGTATCCAGTTTTGTGAATAAAATAATCTGTGTACTAGAGATTTGAATACTGCTCAAGTTCAGTTCTCTCTCCTGGGCAGCAGTGTACATCCATCTGATTGCTCACAGTCCTTACCTGAATCTGCAGAGGATACTTGCTCCCAAAATTCCCCATCTAAAGCAATGGTCACTCCATCCTTCTAGGTCTCTTCCTCAGGTTAAAAACCTTTATGTCTCTTCTTTCTCATGCAATCTGACTTTCAATCTCTCTCTCTCTCTCTACAATTTCATACTTGGAATTTCACCTCTATGACAACCCAGCACCACTGTTTTCCACCTCACCAGCCCAATAGACTCCTGTTAGAATCTTGCCTTCTCCGTTAGCCTCTCTTCACCCCTGTGATGGGCTACCCATGGCAGCTGCAGGAGGTTGTCAAAGGCAGAGAGCATCACTCTATTATCCCCAACTCTTCTGATCCCTCTGCTTCTACAGGATTCAGAGAGAGTCTCTCCTATGCTGCTATAACAAGTATGCCCATGTGATCTCAAGGGCTTCAGACAACCAAACTTTTGTCACTACAGTGATGTCCGATGTAGGTCAGAGGACTCCTATCCTTTCCATTTGAGACACTAAAATTTGAAAGTCTTGGAGGGAGAGAGAGAGGGAGAGAGAGAGAGAGAGTGAGTTGGCAGACTGTGTCTTTACTGCCTTGGCCTGGAAGTGATGCTCATCCCTCCTGCTCAGGTCCATGGTTCCTGGCTAGGTGCATGGCATCAACCCAGATGCAAAGGACAGTGAAATATGTGCAAGTGGACAGTTGTTCTGTGAGCACTCTTGGACACTTACCTTAGAATATGAGTCAAAGTCCTTGCTGTGAAGGACGTTGCTGTACCAGACCCTCCAGAATCTCCTTCTCTCACAACCACACCTCTCTGTGCTTTGGATCAT